>CM040129.1:43624953-44824953 GCA_022559845.1 Amorphophallus konjac
TTTGTATGGAGCTACGAGGATATGCCGGGTCTGGATTCAACCTTGGTCGAACACCGTTTAACCCTAAAACCAGGGTCCATCTCGGTAAAACAAAGGTTAAGGCGTTTCCACCCTCAGATGGCTTTGAAAATGAAGGAAGAGGTCGATAAGCTCCACAAAGCCAGGTTCATTAGAGTCGTCCTTTATCCTCAATGGGTGGCGAACATTGTCCCGGTCATGAAAAAGATGGGAAAGTCAGGATTTGCATCGACTTCCGGGACCTTAACCGCGCGTGTCCAAAGGATGATTTTCCCTTGCCTCACATTGATGTGCTGATTGATAACACGGCAGGCTACGAAACCCTCTCTTTCATGGATGGATTTTCAGGATACAATCAAATTCGTTTGGCAGAAGAGGATCAGGAAAAGACGTCATTCACTACCCCTTGGGGAACATATTGTTACGTGGTCATGCCGTTTGGGTTAAAGAATGCTGGAGCTACTTACCAAAGAGCGATGATGGCCATATTTCATGACATGATGCACATATATCTGGAAGTGTATGTGGATGACTTATTGGTGAAATCAAGGACCAGGATGGAACATCCAGAAGTTTTGGCTAAGGTCTTGCAAAGGTCAAGAGAGTTCCAATTGAAAATGAACCCGAAAAAGTGTGTGTTTGGTGTGTCGTCGGGTAAATTGCTGGGGTTCATTGTGAGTAAAAGAGGGATCGAGATAGATCCCGACAAAGCTAAGGCCATCAGGGATATGCCGCCTCCCAAAATTTGAGGGAAGTCCGAGGTTTAATCGGGAGGTTGCAGTTTATTCGTCGGTTTGTGTCCCAACATTCACAAAGGTGTAGACCTCTCTACGAGTTGACCAAGCCAGGAGTAGAATTCCACTGGAATTCTAAATGTCAGAAAGCGTTTGAAGGGTTGAAGGAATATCTGGCTAGTCCACCCGTTCTCATTCCACCCAAACCAGAAAAACCTCTGATCCTTTACGTCTCAGTCTTGGATGACTCCGTGGGAGCCGTCCTCGCACAAGCTGATGAAGAAGGCAAGGAACGGGCAACCTATTACTTGTCCAAACTTCTCAATCCCTGTGAGCAGAAGTACACCGGCATGGAGAAAACATGTGCTGCCCTCGTTTGGGTAGTGCAGAAATTGAAACACTACTTCTTGGCTCATGAGGTCCACTTGATTGCTCGGATGAATCCTATCAAATTCCTTCTGGAGAAAGCCGTCCTTACGGATAGGCTAGCACGCTGGCAAAGTTTTCTCTCTCAGTTCGACATCACCTACATCCAGCAAAAGGCGATTAAAGGCTATGCCATAGCCGAGCACCTCGCTCACCATCCTCTTCCCAAGTTCGATCCCGTCCAATCAGAGTTTCCAGATGAGGAACTAATGTCCATCAACCAATCAGATGAGCCAATGTGGACACTATATTTTGATGGAGCTCTGAATTCTCAAGGGAGAGGAATCGGCGTCGCCCTCCTGTCGCCTGAAGGTCTCACATTCCGTTGGCATACCAGCTCAAATTCCCAGTTACCAACAATATAGCCGAATATGAAGCCCTTCTAGCTGGCCTAGAACTCGCTCATTCTTTTCGTATCACTGAGTTGCGAGTCGTAGGAGATAGTCAACTCATCCTTCGCCAGGTGCTCACTAAATATCGCACTCGCGATCCCAAACTCAAGCCATACCAAGAACTCACTGCTGCCTTTGCCAAACTGTTCGCCAAACTGATCTTTGTTCATGTCCCTCGTCATCAGAATATTCTCGCCGATGCCCTCGCCTCGTTGGCATCATCCATAAGGTTCCCTCTAGGAAGATGGTTTCAGTCCATTTCCATCTACAAACTTCATGCCCCTGCAATCGATGATGCTTCCTACGTAAACATCAAAGACAGGATAGCAAGGAAGATCCTGCAGGAAGATATCCTTGAGAAGAGGGAAATCATGTTGGCAGAGGCCGAAGGAGAACTGGCTGATGAAGAGAAACCATGGTTCTATGAAATTGTCAAATACTGCCAAGATCAGTCTTATCCTGAAGGGGCCACCACAGAGGACAAGAAAGCCATAAGAAGGGTGGCTCAGAAATATACTTTGGTTGGAGGTCTACTCTATAGGAGGAGCCTTACTGGTATTCTGTTAAGATGTCTTGGCGACGACGAGGTTTGGAAATGTGTAGAGGAGACGCACTCGGGTGTGTGCGGTGGCCACGTGAATAGTCAGATGCTCGCCAAGAAGATCATTCGGCAAGGCTTTTATTGGCCCACTATGGAAGAGGATTGTGCTGTCTATGTCCGTAGGTGTGTCAAGTGTCAACTTCACGCCGATAAAATCCATTCACCATCTTCCTCACTTCATCCAATATCCTCCCCATGGCCTTTCTCCATGTGGGCATTCGACATCATTGGTCCCCTAGGTGATCCCAATTCCCTCACCAAGCAGAAATCTTTCATCCTTACTGCGACGGAATACTTCACCAAATGGGCCGAAGCCGAAGCTTACGCGGAAATCAAGGCGTCAACAGTCTGCAAGTTCATCATGAAAAACATCCTCGCCAGATTCGGCATCCCAAGCACGATCGTCACCGACAATGGGCCACAGTTCATTTCTCAGGACCTACAAGACCTCTGCAAAAGGTACGCGATTGCATTGCATCATTCATCGCCTTACTACCCACAAGGTAACGGCCAAGCGGAGGCCACCAATAAAACATTGCTCAAAATCATTAAAAAAACCTGCGAGTCTAGTAAGTTTTCAGACTGGCCAGAAAAGCTTATCGAAGCCCTATGGGCCTATCGCACTTCAATCCGTACCCCCACCGGGCAGACTCCATTTGCCCTCACTTATGGTATGGAAGCGGTAGTCCCGTACGAGACTCTGATCCCTTCTCTCAGGGTACAATTGGACGAGGAATTTCCCCTCGACGATCGTCGTAATTCACTCCTCGCCCAGTTGGAACTCTTGGATGAGAAGCGACTGGCCGCTGCCGAACACGCGCGTGTGTATCAAAATAGACTCGCTCGCTTTTACCAAAAGAAAGTCGTTGAGAGAAAATTCAAAGTCGGTGAGATGGTCGTAAAAAGAATTTTTGTCAAACCTGGAGGGCCGCGTTCTAAGCTCCAACCCAATTGGGAAGGACCATTTGTAATTCAAGCCGTGTACCCTGGCAACGCCTACAAGCTAGTCAACGCCGAAGGGACCGAGTTATCCCACCCTTGGAATGGGCTTTATCTTAAGAAATACTACCCTTAGCACAAAACAAAAAAATGATGAAAAGATAAAAAACATCAAAAACAAAGAAATATTGAAAACCACTAAAAATATGGAAAATTCAAAATGCCGATGCCTGGCAGTCACCATGTAGTTAAGTCCCTGCATCTAACCTTCATGTTAGGATAGGGCCCATTGAGGCTTGGTAGGCACCGGGTCTTGGTTTGCCAGAACCGTGGAGATCCCTGTCCGGCCACGTCGGCCTATGCTCGCTCGAAGGAAGCTAACATGTGCTCACTTATGTATTTTATTCAAAAAAGTCGGTAGCATCACCTACGGTGGGGCTCCACCCGGAAGATCTCCGGAAGCTGTAATCTTTATTCTTTTCTCTTCGACCAAATGAGACAGTCGGCGCCCTTAAAACGCTGAGCATGAGAAACCAAAACTCAAACCCCAAAGGCAAGAGTAGGACCCATTTCCTCGAGCATCGATCAGAGCACGAGAAGAGGGCAGTGTCCCCGCAGGCATACGAAGAGGGAGCCCACAAACGTCAAACGACTATATCTCCCTCACAAAAAGAAATACAAAATCAAAATCAAGAGAAAAGCCTGGTCGTGACCGTGCCTGGTGCGATAAACGAAACCCCTCAAAGCAAAAGTCTGAATCCACAAAAGGGGCCGTGGAATGTAAATGCTCGAGATTTGGTCCGAAGTTGTCCGAAAGGAAAGAGTTAATGGGCCCTTATTCGCTCGCCGGGTTAACGGCTTTGCCGGTCCTCTCAGGAGGTTTATCCCCTACGCTCTTCCTTCTCCCTCTAAAGATGAAGGTTCGATGGAGTTTCTGAAGGGTGAAAACTGCCTAGGGTCTGCGACCTTATTTTAATATACACATTTGGTTGCCTACTTTGAAAAGCAAAAGCTATCGCTGCGAAGGAGTCTCTGTGTTTCTGGCTGGTCAAGACCCCTGTTTACCACCTTGATGTCTTCTTGTTTAACCTCGGGCTTAGGCCAATGCAAGCGCGTCACCTATGGGTGCGACGGCGTCTGATTCCGGGTCAGCGTCGCGCGGTTGGTCGTTAGGGTTCCAGGGTGTTCCATCATATACCATCTAGAGTTGTGAGGAAACAGACCCGGGTCGGGCAAATCATTTACCTCGAACACCTTTTGGGTGAATCCCTGTGGTCGGAAGCAACTGGGAGCCTAAGCATGGCATGACGGTATTGTCATCAGGGTAAGTCTTAGCCGGCGGGATCATCATTCGAGGGGTCTAGAGGCCCATATCAACCTAGATGTGCACTTAGGATACCTGGGAGGTTAGTAAGAAACCCCTGTTCTCACGAAGGTTAGGTGCCATTTGGGTGCTTGCCGGGCGTTAGCAACAAAAAAATTGAAATGATAAAAGCAACAAAAAAAATGGAAAAGAGAAATGTACATATTTGCAAACAAAAAAAATCTTTTTATGATAAAACAAAAAAAATATCAAATATAAAAAAGAAAACAAATCAATTTTGCATGATTGCATTTACGTGCATCATCTCATTTTTAATATCGCTTGCATTCGTGTGCTTGCCTGTCGCATTTATCATCACTGCATTTTTCCCTTGCCTTCGTTAAATAAAGGCTTGGCCCCTTGACCAGTTATCAAAGACAGTCACAGTGACCATTTGCTTATTGAGCAAGGGGCCAAGTCAGAACAGAAATTCTGATTTGTTTGTTTCAGTGATATGTGCAGGGATTCAGGTAACTGAAGCAAAGGTGAAAAACAAACAAACCAAACCTTGTGTTTTATTCCAAAAACCAAAAAAAAATTTACATCAAGTTCCGCCCTCTCTCTCTGCATTACTCGTCCCACTACTCTCCGGGCAAAACACTCTCAAAGGTGCTACCCAACTACGAAAAGCGGTACTCCTGCCGCTCTGTACTCCTCTTCCTATTCCCACATCCCGGCGTTGATCCACGGAAGCAGCAGAGAAGCTACCAACACGAAAGCCACGCTCTCGTGCTTTTCGGTAGCGCTCCTCACCATCTCTCAGCCACTGTTCAGCAAGACCAAGGCCGATTCGGAGTTCGAATAGTTGGGCCTCCATGGCCCTTCGCTCCTCCCTTTCAGCCAAACTGTTGGCTCTTTCTCTCTCTGCGTCTCTTTCTCTCTCTGCCCGTTCTCTCTCACGGTCTTCCCTCTCCAACTGGAGAGTGATCCTCAGTTCCATAGCATCCCTGGATGAGTCGTCATCAGGATGACGCCGCAGTTCCCTCTCCAGTTCTGCTATCCTAGCCTCCTTCTGCGCAGCTTGGGCAAGCGCTTCTTCCGTCTCCTTTTCCTGCCGAGTGTACCATCTCAGATACGCGATAAGGCGTAAACAAAGAGAACTCAACGCTGAAACTTTTACCTGTATACGGAGCATCCCTTCTGCCTCCGCAGCACGCTGCGTGGCGTGAGCAAGTTGCTCATGAAGCGAGTCAAGTTCTGAGGTGGGAATCCACAAGCTGGAAGAGGCACCACCTACTCCCATCGCTGGGGAGGCCGCGCCAATCTGGGCATGCTACGACCATGTGAATTAGCAGCCAACATCTGGAATCTGGGGTTTTAATTAGGAACGTACTGTACACCTACCAGAGCGCTCGTAGCTCCGCGGGCATCGCCCAACTGTTGTTCCATCTCTACCAAGCGAGTTCGTAAATTTGCTATCATGGCATCCCGGACATCCTGCAGCCTTACAAGTCAGCATTTTCACCAGAAAACCAAAAAAGGAGAAAGAAGAAAAGAGAAAAAGGGGAAACCTACCTCCGCAAGTCCCCGGGGTTGGAGCCGCTCTGCGTACTTTGTCCTATATAGACGCAAGTAGTCCTCGCTATCCCGCGCCTGCGATTCTACAATCGTGCCACCCCGTTGCCAGTCCTCATACTGTTCGGGGAATCGCACGCGCCAGTCAATGCAGGTCGCCGGTCCCCGCGTCTTTCTCCCGACACGAGGTGGCGCAGCTGAATCCACCCATTCTTGAGCCAGTCCTAAAGTCCTCATAACTAATCGTAGCCGAAGCGGCTCGATTTCATTCAGGCAGTGCATCCATAGTTCCCGTCCGAACCGGGCACGACTTGCTAGAACCCACGGCTGGTCGGCATCGACCATGTCTGAGTAGGGTCTCCAGTTTACCATCGCTGCAGGGAACTCCTGTAGCTCCCGCCTTAGCACCATCAGTTGGTAGGTTAGGGGTGCCGCACTCATGATAGGTTCCCACCGCCTGGCTAGCGGCACCATCGCAGGTCGCCAATGCCGAGCTCTCCCCATAGGGAGGTAATAATAGCTCCACAGCTGCTCGGCGCAGGTCATCAGAACTTTGCAAAAACACAAAAAAAAATACAAAACAAGCAAAACCAAAAATACCTGGATGAATGGTGTGAAACCACTCACAGTCATCTCACGATCCGTTTCTTGGAATAGGCCTGCAAACAAGTGCGCCAGCATGGCAGCTCCCCAGGCATAGTACCCTACTCTTTCAAGATCTGACAGCAGCTCCAGGAAGCAACATTGGATACCGTCCCCTTTCGAGCTCAGTACCAATCTCCCCAAAAGGAAGAGGAGAAATCTCCTCAAATCTATGTTACATCTTTCCCAGTTGCCGAAATCTGTGCAATATACGGCACGGCATCCTATTTCCATCCTTTCCATGAACTCTTCTGAGGATTCGTCATCCCGCCGACGAGTGTCGGTGAGCCCTAATGCATCCATGAGGGACGCCCTAGCTACCGACCTATTTTTCCGACCATCTAGGTCCAAACCCAGTAACTTCTGGGCACCTTCTCGGTAGTCCGCGTAAGTGACTCCGGTCACTGCCTCGCCATCCACCTTGAGACTCGTAATTCGGACCACATCTTCCAAGCTGGGCACCATGTGCCCCCAGGGCATCAGGAATGCCCGGCTCACTGGGTCCCATCTCTCACACAAGGCTTGGATCAGGACTAGGTCAAGCTGGATCGGCTCGATCCGAAGGAAGGTACCAAATCCCATCACGTCTAGCCTCGCCTTCTGAAAATCTGGGAGGCCCCTGTACGCTGCTACTACCAACTCCCATAAGATTTGTGATTTCATCACAACCTACGCATACAAGGAATGGGGGTGAGGATTGGTCGGAAGAAAGGAAGAAAGAATGAGAAAAGGGCAAGAAAACTTGGCTTACGAGTTGAGATTGGGCCCTTTCGCTGAAGTGCCCTTCAAGGTCTGAAAGCCTCCTGGAACTACTACCACTGGACCTGCTTCTCTTCGAGGAATGGGAAGATTCGCCCTCCATCCAACTCTCAGAATTTTGAACTCCTCCTCTCTCGTAAGAACTTGTGCTCCTCGAGTTAGTCCTCGATATACCTGGGAAGATAAAAGGGACAAGAATTTATAGAAATGGAAGGAGTGCGGGCCAAGATTGCCTCCATCACCTGTCAATGATAGCCCTCGCAATGAGGCACCTGCCAAGCGGTCCCATGTGTCGTTTCACCGCTCGCACAGGGTGATTGACTGGACGAAGAATAGGACGAATAGCCCCTATGTTGTCTAGGGATACCCTATCATGTTTTGGAGGACGCTCGCAAAATTTGGCACAACATCCGGGAAAAGGAACTAGGGCCGTCAGTATTGACTTCGACGGCAGATTCCCGTGAAAAATGGTCACAACAAGACGCGATTCTCCGCTTGGAGCGGAGTCTCGGCAGACCCATCACATGGGAACAGTGCAAAGGAGAGAAGCTGTAGGGAAGAAGGAACGCACAAAAGAACAAATAAACAGCAGAAAATCAAATCACTCCATTCATAATTCTACATAAGCTGTCACAAACACTACAATCATAGAGAGGTGGCGGGTCCACTAGCTCGCCAATCCTCACCATCACTCATCTCTCTGGGCACTCTCCTCCTCTCCCCTGAGGTGAGGGTCCCTCAGAAGCCTCTGGGATCCTCGTGCAGTAGCACCTGCCTCGCCTCTGGGCGCCTGCTCCGCAGCAGTGACTCGCTGCTCCTCCCCTGGCGTGGCAAAGAAGCCACTAGCGGCGAAGCGACCGGACTGGCGGAGTCGCTCCCCGAACTCTCGCGCTCTCTCGTAGCGCGTCTCCATCCCTCCTAGCCTCTGCACGACGGCCTGAAGGCCCAGCTGGAGCTCCCTCACTTGGGCCTCCAAGGCCCTCCTCTCGGTCAGATCCCGCTGTCGCTCGGACCTTCTCTCGGCTTTCTCTCTCTCTGCCTCTCTCCTCATCATCTGCAGAAGAACCCTTAACTCCAGGATGTCTGGAGAAGGTCTCTCCTCACCACGATGCCGCAGCTCCGCTACAGTCGCCACCCAGGCGTCACGCTCCTCTTCCGCCCGGGTCGCGCGGGCCACCGCACCGGCAAGTTGCTCCCGGAGGGAGGCAATCTCAAGAAAAGGGGCCGAGGAGCTGGAAGATCCGCCAGCCACTCCCACCGTCGCTGTCTGCTGGGCACGCTGGAACAAAATAAACAACGGCCGTCAGTGAAACTCCAAAATCTGAAGTTAAAAGTGCGGCACGTAACTTACCAGGAGCGACAACTCATGTTGAGCGACGGCCAGCTGCCGCCTAGTCTCTGACAGTTGGGCGCGCGAGCCGCCGATGCCACGCGTGTCCCCAGCTTGGGGAAGCCCCGCGTAGCTCTCTCTCTGCCGCCGCAGGAAGTCGGCACTGTCCTGCACCAGTATATCCCCTTGCTGTCCAGGGAAACGTACGGGCCACTCCTCGAGCCTCGCCTTGCCGCGACTCTCCCTCCTGACGTGGCTCGGCTCGTCCGCACTCGCCCACTCATCGGCCAGGCCCAGGGTCCTTGCCATGTCCTGCACCAAGAAAGGGGTCCTACATCAGTCAAAAGGAACGCGTCCCCTGTCTAGGACGCGTCCATCATTTGAGTGCAACACTCGCCGAACCCTTTCCTCGTCGCGCGGCTCGCCTCAAAACCCAAAATGAATTAAAAGAGGAAGAGATCGGAGGACCTACCGAACCGTGTTCACCTCCTCCCACGCCATCGGGCCCTCGGGTCCCTCGGGGGCCCGAAGCGGCCCTTCCTCCTCCATGGACGCCGTTCCGTGCTCGGGCGCGTCCATCCTTGGGCGAGGAGTTCCTCGTCCCTCTCCACCTTCACCATGGTCGGGCCCACCGAACTCCATCGATCAAAAGAAGAGGAAGACGGAAAGGGGGGCAAGCGAGTTTCGGCAGATGGCGGGCTCGTTTGCGGGTAAGGCACGGGAGAAGAAGGACCACCCGTCGCTTTAAATTTGAAATCAAGGATTAAGACGCGTCCTCGCGCCTGGACGCGCCCAAAAGGGGGAAAAGGAAACAAAATCCCCCCGTGCAAAGCGTAGTTCCCCGCTGTTCAGGGCAAGGTCTCGCGAAGCATGCCTCAAAGGACAGCTCAGTGCAAAGAAGAAAGTGTGGGAGAGAGAAAAGTACACACAACACAAAAAAGCCATTTCCATATCATATAATAGCCGAAAGTACATCATACAGTGAGAAGGGTGACGTACAAGCAACTCTCTAACTCTCACCGTCACCCTCCTGGTCATCTCCTTCCTCCCTCCTCTGACGAAGATCCCTAGGGGGCCTCCGCGACCTCTGTGAACCCTGAGAAGCCGTGCTCGCCTCTCCAGGTGGCACCATGCCAGCCTCCAAGGTACGGCGACGCTGCTCGGCCGAAGAAACTAGAAAGCTGCCCACAGAAAAGGAACCGGACTGACGAAGTCACTCCCCGCGCTCCTTCGCCCTCCGATACCGCTCCTCACTCTCCCGGAGTCTCCCCTCCGCCGTGCCAAGACTCAGCCGGAGCTCCGACACCTGGGCCACCAGAGCTCTCCTCTCGTCCCAATCCCGATATCGCTCTGCCATTCTGTACTCCCTCTCTTTCTCCATGGTCTCCCTATCCCTCTCCCTCTCTCTCTCTAGGGTCTCCCTATCCCACTCCCTCTCTCTCTCCATGGTCTCCCTATCCCTCTCCCTCTCCTCTCTCTCTCTCACCGCCTCCCTCCTCGACAGCTCGAGGGCAATCCGCAAATCCAGCACGTCACGAGGGAGCTCCTCAGCCTCCCGTCGACGCTCCTCCTCCAGCTCCGCAATCCGGGCATCACGCTCTGCCACCCGGGCGTCACGCTCTGCCACCCAGGCATCACGCTCCTGCTCAGCACGGACAGCACGCGCCAGGGCCTCCCGAATCTCGGCCACCTGTCAAAGCACGCATGCACCGTAAGAGAACAGTGATAGAAGGAAAGCAGCTAGAAAAGGGTCGCGGCCAAGCAAACACTCACTCGAGCCTCGCGGTCACGCTCGGCCTCCTCAGCCCGAGCCACCGCGTACGCCAGCTGCTCCTGGAGGGCAGAAACCTCAGGAGGAGGGCCCCGCGAACTAGAACCCGCTCCACCAGCCATCCCGGCTGCCGCTGTCTGGTGGGCCCGCTGAAACACGAAGCAGACGTCAGTCAAAGGCTAAGCATCAAAAATCCAGGTCACAAAAAAAATGCATTGCATAAACTCACCAAGATCTCCAACTCCTGTCGGATGGCCACCAACTGTCGCCTGGCGTCCGCCAACTGGGCCCGCAGGTCGGCGATCATGGTATCACGAGCATCCTGCATTACACATAAGTTAGTATCCCATGCATATACATATAGAAAGGTGGAGCAGTTTCATTTCACTTACCCCTGCCATACCACCCAAGGAGAGGCGGTCCCCGTACGTAGCTCGGTACCGTCTCATGTAGTCTGTGCTATCCTGTACGTGGGACACCACTGGGACCCCGCCCTGCTGCCAGTCCTGGTACTGTGCTGGGAAGCGCGTACGCCAGTCCACAATCTTCGCCTTCCCCCTGGTCTTCCACCCAATGCGGGCCGGCGCATCTACATCAACCCACTCCTGGGCCAGCCCCAACGTCCTCATGACCAGTCTAAGCCGCAGCGGCACAATCTCGTTCAGGCAATGGACCCACACGTCCCGCCTGAAACGAGGAAGACCCACTACAACACAGAGCTGGCCAGCGTCGCCCATGCCCAGGTAGGGTCTCCACACCACCTGCATCACCATACATACATCATGTAAGTTACCATTCAGTCACACGCATAAACACAAAAAAAAATCATACGCATCATACCATGGCCTCGGGATACTCGCTCAGTTCCCGACGAAGTGACGCCATGATGCGGGACGGGACCACGGACACGACAAGCTGCGATCGTCCCTTAACGAGGGAAGCGTCGGATGTGCGCGGTTGAGAAACCGACAATGAGCTAGGGTGGTCGGCTCTCTTTTGCGCCCGGATCGGGTCACGGGACGGCTTCGCTCTCTCTCGAAGCAGTGATATTATAAATTGAAGGCGAGCTAGCTATCCCTACACATGCTCTCTAGCAGCGGCATATAAAGCATATAAAGAATTAAGCTAATGCCAAGTGTAAGGGTGAAGGCGATACCTCCACGCTCTCGGCGTGGCGAAGATGGCACCTGGCCGAAGCTCGTACTCCCGGGAACATAGTACATTATGTTTACAACAGTACAAATAAGCCCACTCCACGCAGGGAGGTAAAGGGGGACACAAGTGGGCCCGGGAGGACCAAGTTCGGGTTGACGGGCGGTTTCGGGCAATGCTTCGGCTTCACGCGTACTCGTGCTAGTGGGGGCCCACGTATTGACCGGAGGGGTCGTGTGGGGCCTGAAGACTCCTCTGCTGTGGAGACACCTGGAAAGCATTCCCCTGGGATGGCGAGCTGCTGGAACGACCGCCGGACGCCGGGCGGCCCTCGGACGACGCTCGCGGGAACTCGGCCACAAATCTGAAAATTCTGTTTACAGGCGCGCGACTCGGAGAAAACTGCTGCTGGGATCAGCCCCATCGTCAGAATGCGACGAGGTTAGCGCCGTTGGAAAGCTGACTCCGAATACTTCGATATAGGGGTCTTCAAAAAAAATAATCAGATCTGTATTTCTGATCATGTATTTTACAAGCTTGCTGGAATCTGGCCAGAACTGCAGGGGCAGGTTCTGACTTCTCTGAAGATCAACGTCGACCGGTGAGAAGACCTCCGAATCTTGAAATAATCTCTTCAGCAAAGTTGAAGATCTCTGAGAAAGGAATCCAGGAATATTTTTGTTTTTCTGATTGGAGACGAAATGGATTTTCTGGGATTTCTTTACTAGACCTGGGTCGGATCTGGGAAACTGTGGGCAGACTGTTCTTAGGAACTTGGACAAAATTTGAAAAATACTTGGAGGGTGAACCAAAAATTAGTAAAATTCCTGGTGGTAGAAGGATGTGGACAGAGATCCTAGTAAATTTGGGCGACCCAAAAAAAATCAAAAGGTGGTTCGAATGTGGTAAACTCAGAGCTGATGAACAGTAAACAGAACCAGGACAGATCTGGAACTTGGACTTGGACGAAAATCAAAAATAAGCTAAATGATGAATTTTGACATGATTTTTTTTGTGGGGATAAGGGTTCTAGAGGGGAACCAACCCTGAAATTTTGAGCTTCAGAAGATGAAGGGAGTGATAGCAGGAATTCGAAGAAGAAGGGTCTATCCTGAGTGGACAGAACACCGAAACCGTTGGCGACGACGCGTCGGCGGCGAGACGATGGCGGCGGCGATCACCGGAGTTGCTTCAGATGCTGGAGGGGATCAAGGGGGAGGGGATTACACTCTAGAAAGGGGGCTGGAGGTGGAGGAACCAGGGAGAGAGAGGGGAGGGGCTCAAGATCCAATTGGGGGCAAATGCCTTTTTTTCCTTCATTAATTCATTCAATATGAAAAATACAACCTTATATAGGATGCCAACCAAACTCAACCTCAACCCTTGGATCTAGGGATTAGGATTGAAGGGCTGGGATACAATGTGAATCACACATTTAATACATTAGTTTTAATCTAATTTGACCATTCTTATTCAACCTTGGACTAAATCTATTCAAACACTACCTAATACACACCAACCAAGCCACCAAGCCTAATAAGGCCAAAGAACCTTGCGCCCCCTTCCATGGGCCAAGGTCATTCATGGGCCAAGAGCCTCCCATTAGATCATGCTAGACTTGGGCCTTCCAAGTCTTGGTGGTCCATGAGAGGGAGTGGCCCAATTGGGCCATAAATGACTAATATGGTCCATAAGGGTAGCATTTGGTCCAATATGAAATAGGCTTTCTAATGGACTATACTAATGGCAATCTAACCTTGGACTTGACATAAAAAATGGCCCATTGGCTTGATATAAGCCTTACAAGGAGCCCAAAAGAAAGAAAATACACAATTACAATCTTATACAAGCCATAACACACAAATACACTTCACCCGTGTATGGAAATCGCCTTTGATGCCCCATCAATTCTCCCCGGGTGGGAGGAACTCGACCCCGTCGAGTAGGGGTATGGCTACTCCGGTCCTCCGGCGGATCCATCACCGTGCTAAGTTGCACGGGTATGCTCCACTCCAAGTGATCGGCACCTGCTCATTCCATATATACTCGATATGGGCACTGCTATGGCTAAAGGTGGTCACTCCGAAGGGGCACTCTCAAAAGGAAGGAGACAGCTCGAAGACTCACTAGGAATCACCGCTGAGTCCCTATAGGTGACTGATCCGGATATAGAAGTAAAACCGATCCCATACTCATCAAGTGAGTCCACTCGCCTCTTACTCGTAAGAGAACGACAACGAGCTTGCACAAGACACATGCAGACTCACCATGCAATACACACAAACAATCGACTCAAAATCACCACACAAACAAACCACACAAGAAAACACACTGACTCAACTATGACCCTAGACACACCTAATGTTAGTCCGACCCGTACATGGGTGACGGCGGACCAGGACACCCGAATGTGTGCATGCATGCATGTTATGTAACCGGAGATGGGTGGCATGAGGTACACCTAAATGTCCAAGTATGACCCAGTCATGCATGGACGGCCCTTTGGATTTGGGAGACTTGAGAGGGCTAGGAAAGCCGGGTGTGGAAGAGCTGGGTGGGGTGTATCGTGGACGGGCTTGGTGGGTATGGAGGACCCGGCCCGTAGGAAAGGGGTATGAGAGTGGACTTCCCCGATAAGGTATGAGGGAAGTGATGGGTCACGGGGCCCACTAGAGTAGGGGTCAAATGGGTCAAAGAATGTGTGACCCCTTGTGGTGGGTTCCCACAAGTCACGGTCCCACGTGTAGAAGTTTTGAAGGTGTGGATAATCACCTTCTTGAATTGTGATGGGTGGGACGGGGACCGTAGGCAAGAAGTATGATTCCTCCCTCGGACAAAAGGGTATGAATTCAGGCTCGTCCGGTAAGGGAAGGAGTAAGAGGACCTCGTGGTGATACAACCCACGATGCACTCGGAGGTAATAGACCCTAAGGCTGGATGAGTGAGGCTCAGACTAGTGGGTTGGTCAAAGCCTCGGGCCAAAAGGTGCGTCAACTCCCATTGTGAATCCAATCCCATGACAAGATCGTCAATGTGTCAACATGGTGACGAGATCGAAAGGTGGTATGGAATGAGTTGACTGGCACTAAAGGTAAGGTGGGGTCCATGGACGGGAAGGGATGTGGACCAAGCCATCCTTGAGCCATCTAAGAAGTGGCTCGGCTATGTAAAGCGTTCCCGTAAGAAACACGGGTGGCTCGGGCTTTGGTAGTTCCCACTTTGATGGTTTCGAATGAAGACCGGAGGTAGATAACAATGGAGCATCCATGGGTGGTGGAGTAGCTTGTGTCCTTTCCCACCAATCCGAAATCATTTTCTTTATTTCCTCTAAGGAGCGGGTTGGAGGAGGGACCTTGGGGTGGACTAGCTCCTTAACTCTCGGCTCGGGTGTGGGCCTCGGCTCGGTTATAAGCGGGACTTCCACTCGGTTGGAGGTGCTTGAGTGGGTTGGGATGGGAGTGCCAAGGGGAGGTTGGTTGGTGGTGCATGGGCGGGCCACTAGATTGGGGTCACTTTGGTGGGCTTGGACGGCGGTGAAGGGGTGGGATTGGGTAGAGGTGTGGCCCACTTGATTGTGGGTGAGTTGGTGGGGTTGGTGAGTGGAATGACCTCCGTGGTTGGAGGTAGGTGGGCGGGGAACGTAGGCCCTCCTAAGCACTCTCTTCATTTCCCACCATGACTCGATGGGCCTTAGATTCCTATCCTCCCTCCAATATTTGATGTCCCTCCAAGTTGCAGCGGCTTCACCAAAAAGTCGCCTTTTGGCAACATCGACTTGCATGGGCCCGTACATGATGTACACCTCGAAGTAATCATCCATAATGGCTTCCCATTCTAGATAGACACTCGGGTCATCGGACCCGTAGAAATCCTGGTTTCGGGCCTCGTGGGGTGGTTCGGGTGGTCCTTCCATTTGAGATAGTATCGCCACCATCCGGGAGTTTGGGACTCCATGGGACACGGGGAAACTAGTGGATGGCCATGCCGACACTCGGACCAAAACACTAGACACGACACTAAGTAATGCAAAGTTGGAATGCACTAACTAATACACACTAAGGACCCTAGACGTAAACCAAGACTCGGTACGCGGCGGAGATAATCGACCCGAAGGTCACTCGCACAAGTGTGCGGCCTTCCCGATAGGCGTAACCTAACGGTCGGACAACACCTTTTATATACCGAGTAAAGGGATGTATGCGACCCAAAAACGACTCTTTTTGTTGTTTTAAAAATATGATGATCCTAAACACGACTTAGACCGACTAATGACTACATGACACTCTTTTTTTTTTTGAATGCAAACACCCTAGACTCAACTCGCTCTGATACCAAATTGATGCGGGACGGGACCACGGACACGACAAGCTCGCGATCGTCCCTTAACGAGGGAAGCGTCGGATGTGCGCGGTTGAGAAACCGGCAATGAGCTAGGGTGGTCGGCTCTCTTTTGCGCCCGGATCGGGTCACGGGACGGCTTCGCTCTCTCTCGCAGCAGTGATATTATAAATTGAAGGCGAGCTAGGTATCCCTACACATGCTCTCTAGCAGCGGCATATAAAGCATATAAAGAATTAAGCTAATGCCAAGTGTAAGGGTGAAGGCGATACCTCCACGCTCTCGGCGTGGCGAAGATGGCACCCGGCCGAAGCTCGTACTCCCGGGAACTTAGTACATTATGTTTACAGCAGTACAAATAAGCCCACTCCACGCAGGGAGGTAAAGGGCGACACAAGTGGGCCCGGGAGGACCAAGTTCGGGTTGACGGGCGGTTTCGGGCAATGCTTCGGCTTCACGCGTACTCGTGCTAGTGGGGGCCCACGTATTGACCGGAGGGGTCGTGTGGGGCCTGAAGACTCCTCTGCTATGGAGACACCTGGAAAGCGTTCCCCTGGGATGGCGAGCTGCTGGAACGACCGCCGGACGCCGGGCGGCCCTCGGACGACGCTCGCGGGAACTCGGCCACGAATCTGAAAATTCTGTTTACAGGCGCGCGACTCGGAGAAAACTGCTGCTGCGATCAGCCCCGTCGTCAGAATGCGACAAGGTTAGCGCCGTTGGAAAGCTGACTCAGAATACTTCAACGTAGGGGTCTTCAAAAAAAATAATCAGATCTGTATTTCTGATCATGTATTTTACAAGCTTGCTGGAATCTGGCCAGAACTACAGGGGCAGGTTCTGACTTCTCTGAAGATCGACGTTGACCGGGGAGAAGACCTCCGAATATGGAAATAATCTCTTCAGCAAAGTTAAAGATCTCTGAGAGGGAATCCGGGACTATTTTTGCTTTTATGATTGGAGATGAAATGGATTTTCTGGGATTTCTTTACTAGACCTGGGTCGGATCTGGGAAACTGTGGGTAGACTATTCTTGGGAACTTGGACGAAATTTGAAAAATACTTGGAGGGTGAACCAAAAATTAGTAAAATTCCTGGTGGTAGAAGGATGTGGACAGAGATCCCAGTAAATTTGGGCGACCCAAAAAAAATCAAAAGGTGGTTCGAATGTGGTAAACTCAGAGCTGATGAACAGTAAACAGAACCAGGACAGATCTGGAACTTGGACTTGGACGAAAAGCAAAAAATAGCTAAAGGATGAATTTTGACGTGATTTTTTTTGTGGGGATAAGGGTTCTAGAGGGGAACCAACCCTGAAATTTTGAGCTTCATAAGACGAAGGGAGTGATAGCAGGAATTCGAGAAGAAGGGTCTGTCCTGAGTGGACAGAACACCGAAACCGTTGGCGACGACGCGTCGGCGGCGAGACGATGGCGGCGGCGATCACCGGAGTTGCTTCAGATGCTGGAGGGGATCAAGGGGGAGGGGATTACACTCTAGAAAGGGGGCTGGAGGTGGAGGAACCAGGGAGAGAGAGGGGAGGGGCTCAAGATCCAATTGGGGGCAAATGCCTTTTTTTCCTTCATTAATTCATTCAATATGAAAAATACAACCTTATATAGGATGCCAACCAAACTCAACCTCAACCCTTGGATCTAGGGATTAGGATTGAAGGGCTGGTATACAATGTGAATCACACATTTAATACATTAGTTTTAATCTAATTTGACCATTCTTATTCAACCTTGGACTAAATCTATTCAAACACTACCTAATACACACCAACCAAGCCACCAAGCCTAATAAGGCCAAAGAACCTTGCGCCCCCTTCCATGGGCCAAGGCCATTCATGGGCCAAGAGCCTCCCATTAGATCATGCTAGACTTGGGCCTTCCAAGTCTTGGTGGTCCATGAGAGGGAGTGGCCCAATTGGGCCATAAATGACTAATATGGTCCATAAGGGTAGCATTTGGTCCAATATGAAATAGGCTTTCTAATGGACTCTACTAATGGCAATCTAACCTTAGACTTGACATAACAAATGGCCCATTGGCTTGATATAAGCCTTACAAGGAGCCCAAAAGAAAGAAAATACACAATTACAATCTTATACAAGCCATAACACACAAATACACTTCACCCGTGTATGGAAATCGCCTTTGATGCCCCAGTCACGCCAGCTGGTAGCCGTGGGGTGCTGCAACCACGACCGGCCTCCACTGCCGCGCCAGAGGCACGGCCCTCCTGTTCCCATGCCTAGCCCTCCCCATGGGAAATAGTAATAGCTCCACACCTGCATCCATCATACATCATTAGTACAATAATTGCATATTTAACTGTGGGAATGCATAAATAAAATGTTTACCTGGAGGAAAGGTGCGAAGCCACTGACTGTCGTCTCCTTCTCCGAAGCCTGGGAGAGATCAGCAATCAAATGGGCAAGCAGAGCCGCTCCCCACGCATAGTGTCCCACTCTGTCCAGATCCGCCAAGATCCCGAGGAAACGGCAGTGGATGCCATCCCCCTTCGTCCCCAGCAGAAGGCGGCCCAGGAAGAAGAAAAGGAACCTCCGAAGGTCTAGATCCACCAGCTCCCTCTCGCTCGGATCCTGGGTGAAAGCTGCACGAGCATCCCCCTCTAGTCGAGCCAAGAACTCCGCTCCAGTCTCGCTAACCCGCTGGCGCGGGTCGACGAATCCGAGCGCCTCCATGATCTCCACTCGACCCACTACCCTGCTGTCTCTATCAGTCACACTCGTCTCCAACCACAGCAGGTCCAGGGCACTCTCTCGGTAGTCGGGGTAGGTGACCCCGCTGACTGCCTCTCCGTCAACTCGTAGCCCGGTGATCCGAGCCACGTCCTCAAGTGTCGGCACCATGTGCCCCCAGGGCATCAGAAACGCCCGGCTCGGTGCGTGCCACCGCTCCCTCAATGCCTGGATAAGAGGAAGGTCGAGCCGGAAGGGCTCGATCCTAAGGAAAGCTCCAAAGCCCATGGCGTCTACACGCGCCCTCTGGAAATCCGGCAGCCCACGGTATGCTGCCACCACCAAGGACCAGCTGATCCGGCCCTTCATCACGCCCTGCAAACCACAAAACCAACAAAGAACACATCAGCATCATGAACAGTAATAAACAATAACACTGTATATATACTACTTATTCTTTTTATTTTATTTTTACTTTTTTAAATATTTATATTTTCTTGTGGAGGCGTCCAACTCCCTGGACGCCTCCTTCCAATTTCCATTTTTCCTTTTTAGAAAAAACCCAAAAACCCAAAACAAAATTTATTAATAATATATATATTTTTATGGAGGCGTCCAGGGATTAGGACGCCTCCTTATTTTTTAATTTTATTTTATTATTTACGTAAATAAGTAAATAAATAAAAAGAAAAAGAAAAAGTGGAGGCGTCCAGGCCCCTGGACGCCTCCTTCTCTCACTACCCGGCCTTCTCTCACAGCCTCTCGCACGCCCGTTTTAGCCTATTAAACCACAGAGTGAGAATTCCGAAGTACTTACCGGGTCGTGATCGTCCTCTCCCGCGTCACCAGCATCCGCAGCGGCCTCCGCGGCCAGGAGAGGCACCTCCATCTCCTCACCCGCAGTAATCTCCTCTGCTGCGGCCTCCTCGGCATCATCCCTCAACCTCCTCGCACGACGAGCCAGTCGTTTTCGCTTCCCTGGACCCTGGCTCGATCCTCCTCGCTCCATGGGGACTAAGAATGGGTCGCCTAGGGTGACTGGGTCATCAGATTGAACAATAAATGAGCAAAAAGGGGGGTGGGCAGCCCTTATAAATAGGAATTACCTTCTTTGGGGCGTCCAGGCGCCTGGACGCCCCCATAATTTTTATTTATTTCAAAATTCAAAAATTCCCCAAAACAAAAAATCAAACAAAATAAAAAAAATATACGTTGGGGAGTCCAGGACCCTGGACGCCCCCAAAACAAAAAAATAAAATAAAAATTAGGGGCGTCCAGGCCCCTGGACGCCCCCATAATAAAAAAATTTTTCAAAAAAATATATATTTATATATAATAAAAGTAAAAAAAGATAAGAATATGTATATAATCCAAACAAAATAAAAAAACACAAAGAAAAAGAAAAACCATAAAAAAGATAATAATTAAGGGGACGGGGGTCCAAAACATCCAAATGCCAAATTTTATTCTATCAGAAAAGCAGAGTGAACTACATCAGGGGTTTAGGCACCTTAGGCCTTAACTTCCCCAGTTCGGTTACATAAGCCCTCCACGGCTCGCATTCTTCCACCACGTGCGCTAACGCCTTTCCCGCAACACTTGTCTTCTAGGGAGCTTTAATGGCCTTCGCTTCCTTCGCGTCCGCTTCAGTGCCCAACTCCCTCTTCTTCAAAGGAACGATGCCACTCGGTGGCGGGAACGAATGGCGTGGGATGCCAATCTGGAGGCAGCACCGATGCGCGTTGTAAAGAACAAACTCGGTCGCGCCGATCAGTTGAAGATCAATTTTGGGGGAGGCCTCATGAGGAGATCAAGCGAAAGTAAACATGCCGGTGCGCAAGTAAAGAAGCCTTGTGTCACGGTGCGAAAGTGAGACCGCCAGTCTTCACGTTTCTTCAGCCACGGAACGCGGTTCACTACAGTACCACCAAAGCCTAACACGTCGGCTATGTGGTGAAGCGGGCTTTGTTGGAAGAGCTTCGAAGCAGTTGGCATTCCCTCGCGATGGTCGAATTTGAAGTGCAAATCAAGGCAGCAGCTCAGGACAAGTGCGCAACCAAAAGGAGGCTTACCCATGCTCGAGGCAGTAAGGCCACTATACAGGTAGGCGAGGACAGCGGGTCCCACCCTCTTTCCACTCCAGATCCCGCAGATAGCACTCAGTTGGTCTTCCTCCACTATGTTGTCGGTATAAGGAAACAAGAGAGCACCCGCCAGACAGATAGTGAACCCCTTCATGATTCCCTCCAAATAGTCATCGTCTGGTGACCCTCTCAGGGCGTCCATAACCCACTCCGCAAGCTTTTGGAGATCGATCCCCTTTTGAGTACGGACCTTTCTGGCTGCGTCGGGCGGCATGAAGCTTCCAAGGACGCTTTCAGAAGTCCCCCGTGTCAGCATCCGCATAGCCTTCACCTTCCCGTCACTCTTGAATTTCTTCAATCCGAGCAGAAGTTCCACCTCCTCGAGGAGGATGGTAACCTCGAAGGTCGGGAAGATAAAAGTGTGGGTCTGGGGATGCCAGATCTCCACTAGTGCGCCCATAGCCGCCCAGTCCATACGAATCTTCTCGTAATGTTTGGCATGAATAAGGAGCCCCTGCAAATGCCACTTCGAGAGTATGGCCCTCATGCCAATGGAGATATTGGAAGTTAGCTTTGAAAGCCATGGCAGTTTGGAAAACTTCCTCGGCCTGGGAAGAGTGGATATGGCTGGAAGAGGAAAGAAATAAGAAATGAAGGAAGTAAGAAGAAGGTTCACATGGAAAATTTGAAATGAATCAGCTTACCATATGCGACAAGATCGTCCCACTCAGATGACCCTCGAGGTCGGAGAGTCGCCTGATCTCGCTGCTAGGCCTGCTCCTCTTCATAACGCGGGAAGACTCTCCTTCCATCCTGAAATCTCTAGATTCTCCTCTCCTTCCTCTCCTAAGCTTCCAAAACCCACCTTGGTGCATTTGAATGAACTAGCCTAAGGGGAGTTCTTATAGGAAGGGAAGGGTGCTACAGGACAAAACATGTCACATCAGCGGTCGCTATCAGGATTTTGTCTGGATCTCCTTTGTATTGTGGTGCGATTCTGCTGTAATTCTGCTACTTTCTGATGTTATTAATCCATGCTGGTCTGTGCAGGTTTTACTAACGGACGTCTTTGTCCAGTCTCCTGTCCCACCTTTCAATGGTTGGTCCCACCTTGTCATGCATCATAGTGATACGTACGCTACTAGAACATGCCGAGGACCGTGCGGCCCGAACGAATCCGGGATCTGAGTTCCCCTTCAACAAAAACGGTGACGATCCCGGAAGAATTTGGGTTGTACGGATAGGCCGTCAATTTGTGATAGAATGGGGACGACGGTTCCATTCAGTGAGTTGGTACGCGGATAAACGGGCCCCAGCCCAGTATCAGCTCACCGGGTCGGTATCCTGACCCGTTCTTCACAAGTTGACAATATTATCCTTGGCTATTTTCTATTTTAGTTTGTTTTAAATTTTTCTTTGAACCCAGCATGCATTCATATAGGACTTTGATTTATTGCGGAAGATCATTCAAGTGATTCGATTGTGAAAGCCGTTGTGCTCCAATTCCCACAAATATGAGATATTCCACTCCGAATGAAATACTGAGTTTCCTTGAGACAGCCCTACGCTGCTCTTCCAAAGGAGACCCTTGTTTGGACAGACCCTCAGATATTCCTTTACCCTTTTTTTGACCCACCTTGGCCGCAGCACTTCCACATTGGCTGGTAACCGCTCCCCAAAGGTGAAACCTCCGGTTTATGACCCAGGTACTTCCACACCGAGAAGTTGGTCTCCTTTTGTTTCGTGCCTGAGCGCACATCTCACCCTCCCTTATTTGATCTCCGTCCAAGCAATCGTCAATATTTGAAAGACCTTCTTCAAGGTCGCCTCATTGAAACTCCAGGAAAGATTCCAAACAGTAACGTCAAAAGCGTGTCTCATCACACCTTGGCATCAACTTATCAGTCCGCTCCCACTTCACTCCACTCCACTTCCACTACGTGTCGCTCCCTTGCAAAGCAGACGCCAAGGCGGGGCAGCTGTAGACACGCCATTCCTGACGTCTCCTGAGAAAGTCTCATATTACTATACGACGCCCCGCGACGGCTTACGCATTTCGAATCACTTGAGTATTTCCTTTTCTTGAGTCTTCTTCCGCCCTTTTCGGCATCCGGAATCGTCTCGTCACGGCATTCGGACGGCATCAACACCAGTCAGACGCATCAAAAGGTTCCGGAACCAAGAAGGGTGTCTTCCGGGCGCCCGCCGACGCCTGATCTAAGGACCCGGGTGGGTCTTAATGGGGCGTCCAGGTCCCTGGACGCCCCCATATTTTTAATTTATTTTCTCAGGGCTTAAACTAAATAAAAAATATATAAATTAATGGAGGCGTCCAGGACCCTGGACGCCTCCATAAAAATAAAAATAAAAAATATATGCAAAATGCCAGTTGGCATACAAAAACAAAAAAATAAATAAAAAAATATATATATTAATGGAGGCGTCCAGGACCCTGGACGCCTCCATAAAAATAAATAAAAAATTAAAAATGTCAGCCCTGGTATAAAAGACAAAAGAAAAATAAAAAAAATAATATAATTTTGGAGGCGTCCAGACCCTTGGACGCCTCCATTAAAACCCTCACGGGCGCCGGCCACCGAATGATGGTTTGTCGTGTGTGAAAAAATCCAAAATATAGAGACGTTCGGTCAGCCGGACGCGCCCATTTCTGAATCACGAGGCGCCGCTCACAAAACCACGCGTTGTGCCAAACCGCGTGCGGCCGTTAGCAGTATTCGGTGGACCTGTTAGAGGCGTCCGGGACCCTGGACGCCCCCACAAAAGTATTCCAAAAAATATATAAAAATAGAATAAAATATTATTTCGGCCCTGATGGAGGTGTCCAGGTCCTGGACGCCTCCACCCTCCGGAGCCCTATAAATAGAGGCCCCCCCCCCTCAGTTCTAGGGGAGCTTCTAAGTGATCCGATAGGCTGCCGGAGCCCAGAGGCTACGGAGTCATTTTCTAACCCGTGAGTTCTTTTGTAGGTGGAGGTTCTGCCGGCTTCTCGGGTGCTCACGCTCGTGAGAGGAAGGTGGTCTTCATCCACCGCGCTTCCACGTCGTCCCCACGCTGCCGGAGCTCCGCCGGATTTCACCCTCGGCTCATCCAATAAGCCTTTTCTTCCCCTTTTTCTCCATAGTTCTTTACATTCATCATATTGCATCCTCTATCCCCCTTCACAAGGGCGCTTCTTCTCTTATACTTCTTGCATCCATCATCTCATTTTCCTCCTACTCGAGTCCGAGAGGGGTTTAAAAGATAACACCAACTAGGTGTGTGTCTTGCCATCATTTCGTTATTTTTATCGCAAGGATTTGAATACTACACCTCCATCTTTCTAATCCACTTGTCATTTATTTCTCGTTGTTTTGCAAGGGTACCCGAGGAAAGCCCTCTCTGTCGGCCGGCCAGAAGGAGAGGAAGAAGCAACCCGCCATCTCCCGCTCTTGAGGTAGGCGCGATCACTTTCTTATTTTGGGGTCTTTCGACCCTAGCGATCACATCTTGTCATCGAGGCCGCGGCGAGTCACTTCCCCAATGGCCGTTTAAATTTCTGTTTCCTATATTCTCTTTATATTTTGTTATATTCTGCTTATATCATCGAGGCCGCGGCGAGTCACTTCCCCAATGGCCGTTTAAATTTCTATTCCTATAATCTCTTTATGTTTTGTTATATTCTGCTTATATCATCGAGGCCGCGGCGAGTCACTTCCCCAATGACCGTTTAAATTTCCGTTCTTATATTCTCTTTATATTCTGTTATATTCTGCTCCTATCATCGAGGCCGCGGCGAGTCACTTCCCCAATGGCCGTTTAAATTCCCGCACTTTGTATTCTCTTCATATTCTGTCATCTTATTATCTGCTCATATTCTCGAGGCCGCGGCGAGTCACTTCCCCAATGGCCGTTTCAATTCTTGTTATTTAATTCTTGCACCATTCCCGTCCCCCCGAGGTCGCGGCGAGTCACTTCCCGCTATGGCCGTTTGAACCCCATATCTTGCTATATTATACTTGTCCCGCTCGCCCCGCCGGAGCAATCTCCCATGGTGGCCCCTTCTCTCTTCTCTATCATCTCTGTGTTGCAGCAAAACAAGCAAACAAACAAAAAAGAAGGAGCCCGCGCGCTCTCCGCTTCCTCTTCCCCGCTCTTCCCCGAACCATGGCTGAGTGATATCGCCAGCCTCTCCCGTAATTTCAGTCTCCTCCCCGACCGTCACTATAGGGAAAAGCTTGTGAGAGGGACAATGAAAAGTAATTGAAATATGTAGAAAAAGATGAGAAAGGCATGCTTACCCTCCACCTCACTAGTCGGCGTGGGAGAAGGCAGCCTGGTCTCCACCACAGAAGATGCCACAACTGGCTCTTGGGCTGTGCAAAAGGGAGGGATCAGATTCAAGGACCTCTTTGAAATCCAGCAAAAGAGGATGAAGAATGCAACTGCAGGCTATTGATGTTACCCTGAACCGATGTTTGAGTAGCCTCCCTTTGAGATTCAAACTCATCAAATGAGGGAATATCAGGGAGAGGGGTCCCAATGTCTATCGCTACCGAAGCCGACTGCTGAGCATGAGCCTTCTTGGCCTTCCTGGCCTTCCCAACTGCAGCCTTGACTGCAGAAAGCTTTCTCTTCTTGCCAGGAGGCAGGGGAGTGGTAGTCGGTGCTGCTGTAGGGACTTCGAAATAAGTAGGCTTCTCAGCCTGCGCAATGATCTTTCTGTATAGCCCCTGTCGCTTTATATCCGGCCTGTCTGTTGAAGACGGCAGAGAAGCAATGAGGTCAGTGAATGCAGAGTTTAAATATTTAGCAGAAAGCACTACAGTCAGAAAAGAAAAGATTATACCTGCGGGGCCATCATAAAAGACAGAGAGCGGCCAGTACAGATAAGCTACCTCCTTGGAGCGGGAAGCGGCCTCCTTGATAAGCCAACAGACATCACCAAATGTCTGGCATTTCTCCACTAAAGCTGCTAGATCACTATGACCACGTGAGTCAAGGCATCGAAATAAGTCGAGGTGGTCCATGCCCCAACCGTCGACATAATGAAAGGAGATGAACAGTGGCTTATTCAAGATGCCGGCTAGCGGGCTTTCCGCAGACAACCCATGTAAATTCAGCAGAATGAACAGCCAAGACGTTTGCTTGTAGTACGTCTGAGTCCTGTCCTCCCTACGCACAAACGTCCTATATGGATGAAGTCTATCTGTCGGACCCCTCCAAGGGACTACTGTCGGGAGCGGCTCTTCAACAGGAAATGGGTATTGTTGCGCCTCCAAACGAGCGCCCCCTACACGGCTCAGATGTTTGAAGCTCTGCATGAAAGTGTCCTCGTTGATAGCAGCAAAGATAGGAGCAGGCGGTCGGAATTTGTTTCCTTCAAAGCCCGACGCTGGGCCAGATATTTCTCCGCCTCCCTCTGGTGCTGTGAGTAAAGCCTTTTCAGGTGGGCCTCGGAGATGTCAAACACTGGCCCGGGCTGTTGTTTCAAAAAGGAACGCTCGGCCACGTCCTAGAATGCACCTCTACTATCCCTATAAAAGCTGGTTCGAATGTTCCACCATTTGATGTATTCTGATGTTACCCGGGGGACACGGTTGGAAACAGTGGGAACTCTGAAAACTGCGCCATCCTGGCGATGATAGAAATCCCACCACAACCGGCCATCGCCGACAATGATGGACCCATGCTTAGCCCGGCTATCTAGGGGAAATTGAGCAACTGATGTAGGGATATGATGGTCGTAACCAAAGTTCCGCCCAAAGCGGATGGATAGTATGGTTCCAGAAGAAGCAGGCCACCCTTTCTGAAAACTAAGACACTAGGCCGAATGGCCATGGCCCATCTGACCAACTCCGGCTCCAGGATAGATCGAGCAGTATTAACCCTTGAGACAGGATGGACATAGGTCTCTACCTCTTCCAGCTTGCACTCTCTCTGAGAATGAATCAAAGGAGCTGAACCTGCCACCAAGCTCCAGAAATGAATGCTGCCAGGGGCATCCACCGGCACCTTTATCAGTCGGCCCCTTATTTTGAACAGCTGATCATAGAAAGGACCAGGTTCAGCACTGGCAAACTCAATCATTCTGGGCAGTACTGTATCTGCCTGCAAAGTTCTGGGAGCCAATTCAGGAAATAGACTGCAGACCCAGGCATTGAAGAAATGAAAAGGACCCACAGTCCTCAAAGAACGGGGAGTCCGATGCTTGTACAAATCTCCCAAAGATTTGTAGATTAAACACAAGGCCACTGGGCAAAGCAACAGCCTCATTCCCCAGGCCATCTGATAGGCCGGGTATATAGCTTCTGGCAGGATGATTGTCTCGTCCCCTTGAGGGAGAGCGAAAGTGCACAACCAGAATGTGAAGTAAGCCGCACAATGTGTGATGGGGTCTACACCTGCTGGGTTGGGACCACCTCTGCCTGCACGGCGCAATGAAGATGGCAGCGCTGACTTATAGCGAGGAGTCCTTATCTGCTTGCTAGCAGCCGGTCCCAGGGAAGGAAAGTCTGCATGTCTTAAGGGACCGTCAAAGAAATACTAAATCCACTGCCCTATCCGGACCCTCAGCTTGCTACCTTTCTCTCGGGGATGATAGCCTTTGGAGGACCCTCTACTATACGCCAGACAGATGGAGCGATATGCCTTCATTAGATACCGGTATGAGAAGCCAAGGGAATACTTGCCTTCACCATCGGAACTATCCTTCTCAGAATCTGCCAAACAGACTTCTTCATACGGCTCGCCATCAATAGGTAGTCCGGAAAGCTGTGATAGACTCCAGAGGTCAAGAGATGTCTCGCCCTCTACTGTATAAAATGTGTTGAATAAAGGGCAGAATACTTCAAACATTCCACAGCATAACCCTCTGGATATGGGATATCGAAATCTGGAAGCAAAGACACTGTGATATACCCCGGTCCTGATCAGCAGAGGGGCATATTCCTTCAGAACAAACTCAGTAAACTCCACTGCTCCTACTCGAAATAGGTGGGCGTCAGTGATCTTGGTATCTCCAAACCAACCAGCGGCCAAATGATACTTGAACTGAACGGCCGAACAATTCAGCACAAAAGGCTCTTCGCGGTACACCCACTTTACTGGTGCTAGGAAGAGACCGTAGCCGGGCTTCTCCCTATGAACTCGGCCACTGGCATTATCCCACCGAGCAGGTGTGAACTCCGGGGCCCGGGTCAGCATTTTCTTTTCCGACTCCAGCTCCGATATGCCAAGGACTGCATCCCAGTCACGCTTCTCCCCGGGAAGATATATATCCTTCCCACGATACACTGAATCTTTCAGGCTGTCTCTCTCGACCAGAATTGCGGCTTCAACTGCACGAGCTATTCGATAGTCCCGCATTCCACCCACGGTGAAAGTCCGGATAAATGGCATCAAGTGCTTGTCCTTCGGAAAATCTGGTCGATAATCAGTGCCCCGTCTGAAACATGTTTCCATGACAGTGGAGTATACCCGGGATGTTGACACCGTGTCGGTTTCAGAATCGGACGATTCATCAACGGAAGCAATTTTGTCATATCCGAAGTCTAGACTGTGCACATTCAGCCAGTTTACTGTGGCCCGTGATATATCTGGCTGGGCTGACGAACCGGCCCCAACAGCTCCAGAGGATGTAGCAGCGGAACCGGAAGCCATTGCAATATCTGCAGTCAGAAAAAGGAAATGTGAATTAAAAGTCCTAGAACAAGAGGCAGTCTTATAAAGATTGTGATATGAAGCCCTGTAAAGAAAATTTTCAGCAGCACCTCCCCTTGTTCGGGGCCTGCCCAAGAAGAATAGGGAGTCGCCAACCAAGAGGGGGCGATCCCGGAAGCAAAAGGGATTAAATCCCCAAAGAACGTCCTACCCGGGCGAAATCTAATGAGACGGGAAGAAAGCTGGACGGCCGGAGGGGAGGAACTCGCCGCCACCGATGAGAAGGAAAAGAAACTGAAGAGAGAGAAGAGGCCGTATCGAATGAGAAGGAAGGAGGCTTTCGGCGCCTTAAATAGAAGCCCTAAGCAAAGAGGTTCTCGGCGCGGTCAAATGCGCGCCGAGAACCCCCAGGCCGAGAGCCCCCTTCGGCCGAAAGGCGCGCCGAGAAAAGGCCGCCGAGAACCCCAGGCCGAGAGCCCCATTCGGCCAAAAGGCACGCCGAGAAGTGCTGCCGAGAGCCCCCCTTGTCGGGCGCGCCGAGAAGCTCTCCCCCGAGAGTCCCTACCGGTGATTGCGCCGAGAAGCTACAGGCCGAGAGAGCCATGACGAGAACATTGTATTCAAAACAAAGAGATCAAAAGGAATTGAAAGGAATTATAAGAAAAGTCAATGCAAAGAAGCTTCCAAGCTGCAAAATGAAAGATGATTAGCAATCCCAAGCTGAGAAATGAGATCAGATGATGAATTTCGCACCTGCAGGCACCGTGTCATTTATTCTGCACTCCCGCTACCTGCAAGTGGGGGGCATTTGTTGACACCAGAAATATAATCAAAGATAAAGATGAGACGAAAGATCAGATTGAATCAGAAATGAACACCCGAGGAACTCCTGCAAAACTAGGATTACGGAGAGTCCATTACTGAAGCTGTCACCCGGCTGAAGCCCTCCCCGGCCAAGCTGATGTCCGGTATTATCGTCGCTCAGACGGCAGTACTGATGAAGAACTGCAGTCCACTGACTGATGAAAGTCCCCAGAAATATTCTGATGAAGCTATGCTAACTCACCAATTGATGGGCCTTCGCCTAGCCTGACGGACTCGAGGGACCGACAAATGAAGGGACAGATTAAGCGGCTTTAACAGCTCAAGCTTACTGATGAGGAAGCATAAAAGACTAAAAGATCTAAACGGGCCCAGCCGTGTGGCGCCGAGAGCCCAACAAGACCCATATGAGGAAGGGGCGCCGGGAAGCCTACTGCCTCCGAATAAGTCGCGCCGGGAGCTCATCAACCGTGTGCCGAGATGATCATGCCGATAGGGGGAGAGGGTGGTGTTATAAAAACCCCCTTTTCTCTCGAAAAGAAGAGAGGCGAACAAAAAAAAGGGGAGAGATAGAAAAGCCAGAAGAGACCCTACTGAAAAGAAAGAAAGAAGAAGAGAAGAAGAAGAAGAAGCTCCAGGTGGGCTGCTCGGGGGAGGGAGAGGAGTCAATGCTCCACCCCCCCCCATGTTTGCTTTTATTTTGCTTTCCTCTGTATGTAATGATATATGCCTTCATGCTTTAGCTATTCAGATGAGGTCGAGAGTTCTTTTCTTCCCTGCCTCTGTTCCTCCCCTTACCCGTTTCTCGGCTTTAGCCTTGCAGTCGATGTAAGTGGTGATAATGAGATGAAATGAAATTTAGTGGTTGCCGTGCTTGATATTAGGCAATCAAAGTTTTGCCCTCTGTCTTTCTATGAATGTATCTTTCATCTGAACATCCAGTATTCTAGACGTCTCGATTTTCAGAGTCATCCCCGTGAGTCTGTGCTTCAAAGAGGAATGAAGTAAGGGCCCCAATCCTTATCTAATGGGTTATTGGGTCCTGTTTCCCTCTCCCCTCCTGTCTCGATGGCAGATTCTTCACAGGCATCTGAGTTTCTTGCGAGGCCCCCAAGCTGTTTAGGAATCGGAGACATCAATCTCTTGATTTCTTGAATTGCTGGTTATAGAAGATGTGTCCCGTCTGTAGACGAATGCAATCCCAGGAGGTTCTGATAAGTGATGACCTTGACCCTTCTGTCCCTCAGCAAAACCCTAATGCCATGGCATCGAAGTCCACAGTCCAGACTGATTTGATCCCCAGATACGGTCCCAATCAAATCTGAATTCCAAAACAGGGCTGTCGGAGCTTCTCGGCGCCACTGGGCCTCGGCGGCAGCAACAGCCCTCGGCGCAATGGTGAGCGCGCCGGGAACCAGCGCGCCGAGAACCCCCTTGCCTATTCATCTTCCTATGCCGAGATCCCCTCTTTGGCTAATCAATCCGCGTCGAGATCCTCCTTTCAGGCCGATACGCTCATACCAGTAGCCTGTCTCCTCATCTGCTTTTCAGCCCTTGTCCAACCTGTTATATCGGCTGAAGGGGATATTCATGGTCGCCATATGTACCTCAGGGATGAGATTAACGGGAGGAAACCTCCCCTACATCATCTTAGATCAAATCCATTCATAACCCCATAACCTAAGGGGCCATACCACTGTATAAGCCCCGATGGTTCTTGAGGGGATAGCAAGCATTGCCATGGGCACCTACATCATCAGGGAGCCCAAGCCTTCTTTTCGGTCATCATCCCGTACCCGTGGATGATGGCCTATTTCCTTTGGCATGACCCGAAAGAAGGGGAAACGGTGCCGAAATTCTATCCGGTAGGGTTAACCCCGGAAGGCCAAGGGAGTGTGATCGATACGCACCCCGCTTGACTCTATCCCTCGGGAAAATGAATATCATAGACCCTCCAACCGAGCAGGGAGTTCAAAGGGGAAGATTCCCCGCTGTTTATCTGGATTCCATCCCGTCGCTACGTGGATGGCTTCCTATCCCTATTTGGCATGTCTATAAGCCTGAGGGATATGCCGCCCAATTCAATTCATCCAAGCTCGACACGTTAATCATCTGCCGGCTCCCCTTTATATGCATGCCTGTTTAAGATGGGATAGAGCCAACAAAGCCCCAATCCTCACTGTGGATTTTCAGGCTTTGTTTCCCCCCCTTTTTCCCTCAACGCCATCGATGATTTAAACGTCGCGGAGTCCGTATTTTCTCCAAATTTTTTAAGCCACCAGGGCCACTACAGGGATCAGAAACCATTATTTCTCGATCTCTTGGATGGTCAGCAATACGAATGGCGTGAAGCCTGTTCCTGAGAGTTCGAAGGCCCTGTGATTCTGATCTCTCGAACCCCTTTCACCTATGATTCCTTGCTGACAACTTGGTACAACCCCTGGCTCTTTCCTCACTTGCCTCCTGAATCCATTCCCCAGTCACTGTCTGAATTCTGAGAAAAATCCCTAGAACAGAGCACCGTAAAAGCCCATAAGCCCTCACGGCGCTCAAGCCCAGCACCTTCTCGGCGTGAATAGTTCCCGGCGTGGCGCGTGCCAGGAACTCTCCCGTCGAGATCCTCTCTTTCCTCCCTTTGGCCTAGGCCGATAACCCCCTTCATGGCGCGCCGGGAGCTCCCTTCAGCCCACACCGAGAAGCCAAGCCATATTTCTGAACCCTCACGCCGAGGACCTCTTTCTTCTTGGTCTGAACCTTGATCCCCATGTTGTACCCACCCGAGGAATACACAGAGAGCATTTGGCATCCCTCAGGAAATAAATAAATGGGGAGGACCTCCCCTACATTGTTCTGTTCCGATCCGGATTTCTTTATAACCTTATGGACCTAAAGGGCCATGTCACTACATGTGCTCCGACGGGTTCCGAAGGAACATCAATCGATGCTATGGATGTGGGTGATGGCCCCGGGCCTAGTGCCCCCTTCTTTTCCGGCTTTCATCCCGGCATCCCGTGGATGATGGCTTATCTCCTCTTGGCATAATCCAGGATAAAGGGGATATGCTGCCAAAATTCATTCACATCACCTTGTGTGATCATGGTATTCTCTCCTAACCCCGCTGGCCCACGGAGTTCTGCCCTTGTATGTTCTCCGATGGTCTTCCAAAGGGGGATATCAATAAGACATCGCGCCTGTACAGGGTGTGTCATGTCGCACCGGTCCTTATCTGGATTCCGGGTTAGATATATCCGATCTTTTACGGATCCCATCCTGCCGCTGCATGGGTGGTTTCCTATCCCCACCTGGCATAGTCCAAGGTAATGGGGACATGCCGCCAGATTTGCTCCGCATTTGATGTATCCTTGCTTCACTCAGGCCATTTAATGGCCTGCTGATGAACCAACCCTCTCGCTCATTTGAGTCTCATTTTTGCCGCTACCTTCCTCCTATTTTTGGAGTTTAATCAAGGGTTGTCCTTCTTAGGAAGGGCGTAATTAACGTCATAGCCTTTATGGTATGACGGACTTCGGGTCCCGACTCGGATTTCACAATCGACTGATTAAAAGTCAGATCGAGCGCATAATAAAATTGTCACCCCGGTGACTGGCACACCTAATAAACCAACTAATAAACCAATTAACAAATCAACAAATAAATTATAAAATAAATAAATCCATTCCCACAAGTATATACATTGCATGCTTACTCAACTAAGTCTATACACTCGTTCGCTATCATGAAGTCTATGCATTCGTTTGATAAGCTTCAACTATATACACTCAATATCAAGCTTCAGGTCTATACACTGTGTTGCATTACATGCTTCACCCAAAGTCTGTACACCTGATTCTCTCATGCACTTCACAGAAGTCTACACATTCTATCTTGTGATGATAATGCATTCATGTTACATGTCTATACACTGAGAGCGCATGTTACAAGTCTATACACTCTTAGTGTACATACTTGATCATCTGATGTTCTAAAGTATATACATTCGGTTGCTTATCACGCTGCATCTTTTAAGTCTGTACACTGCTGCTTTTACATTAAGTCTATACATTTTGCTGATCGACTGAAGTATTGTTTCATTAAACCTACAGAGTCTGGGCACGTGACACTAGGCAGGCATCTGGCACGCAATCCAAGCTACTGAGAAGTCACCACGTGGACTGAAGCTTGGGCGGAAATCGAAAAGAGCACGCCCTAGCACATGCTGAACCTGATATAAATAGAAGCCTCCATCCATTGAAATAAGCAGATGAAAAAGAGACAACCAGATCTGAAAGAGAAAGAGTGATCGAGATAGACAGACAGTGCAGCAGAGAGGCTGTGAGCAGAAGAAGAAGAGAGAAGAAGAAGAAAGAAGAAAGAAGAGACAGAGAGATAGAGCCTGCGAAAGAGAAGAAAAAGAAGAGTGAGAAGAAGAGAGAGCTAGAGCAAAGGAAGCTTCAACTGAAGATCAGTTCCTGCTGGACCGTGGATCAAATCCAGGCCAGTCAGCTCCTGCGAGAGCCTTTGTGCATTTTATTCTTCCAGCTTTCTGTTGCTGCGTTTTTTTGTTTTTCCTTTTAAACCTTCAACAGTTGTTCTTCCGACTCTCTTGTGTGAGGTCGGGTTCCCTCCGGTTGGGAGGAAGAGAGGTCTGAGACCTCTAGTTTGCAGGTGGCTTGGAGTCACCTGTGCTTCTCTCTGGGGTTCATAGGAAGAGAGACTTAGGTCTCTAGGTTTCCCTCCGGTTTGGAGGAAGGGAGGATTGATCCTCCGGTTCTGGTCTTGTGGTTTCAAGACTAGGTGTTCCCTCCTGATCTGGAGGAAGAGAGACTTGCGTCTCTGGTTTTCAGGTGACTGGGAGTCACTTGGGGTGTCCCTCCTGTTGGGAGGAAGAGGGGAGGTTATTCCCCTGGTCAAGCTGTGTGGCAGCAATTTGTTGCAGACTGAGTCTACAGTTTCTAGCCTAGCTAGTGGAAGCCTCACTCCGGTTTGGAGTGAGGGGTGGATGTAGGTCTTTGGACCGAACCACCTAAAAATCTTGGTGTTCTCTTGTGGTGTGTGTTTCCTTATATGTTATTTTCTCTACTGCGATCTTTAGATGTTTGCTTAGGAGCGTGTGAGAGCTAATAGATTTGTGTTGTCTCACTGAGTTGCTTCTAAGCATTTTCAGCACATTACATAATCTGCTTTTAATTCCGCATACTTGAGCATTAGAGTTTTTAATTGGGCGATTTTAGAGCAGGATACATTCACCCCCCCTCTGTATCCAGGACTTGCAACCTATCAGGGTCGACCCATGGGGTCGAACCATGCTCAAGTAGATTTTGACTGCCTGAGGGTCGACCCATTCCGCAGACAACAGTCTGTCTAGCAGGGGTCGACCCAGGGGTCGACCCATCACACAGGAAGACCCTGGTTTTTCCAAGGGTCGACCCAATGGGTCGACCCATATGCCAGCAGACCCGTTTTAGTTGTTTTTCGACCCGACGATCGATCCGGACCGTTAGGGGATCGACCCATTCAACCTAGTCCAATTGAAAACTATATTTTTGGGGAACCAGTGACCCATGCATGTAACCCTATGATCTTAATTTACAATGGTCCCTGCATTCAATCATAGTGTAAAAACCATCCCGATTTACTATCTCCACTTCAACGCACTCAATGGTTAATTTAGAAACCCACATGATTAGTGGTTAATTATGTAACTAAATTTCTGTTAATTGCATGTTGTTCATTCCTACGTGATCTTGTTCATTCTCTTTATCATCTTGAATCATCTTTTTGGCAATTTGAGTTAACGAAAAACTTAATCCTTGGTAAATTGACATGAAATTAGGATTCATATGATTATTAGGTTGCTGGTCAGCCACTTTACTCCTGTAGAACAGCGGCCAACTTATGACCGCATATCCGTAATACGGCCCAGTATGGACCATATATCTTGTTCATGGGTCTTAATGTCTTCTGGACATGAGCGGCCCATAATGCACCATTCATACCGTAGAGCGGCCCACTGTCAGCTGTTCTTTCTTGACCTCGTGGACTGAGTTTTTGTCAAGTTCTTGTAATCCGGCCAGTAGTAGCCGTATGTCCTGTCACATGGCACAGAAGTGACCGCATACCGAGTTTTTGATTTGATGAATCCAAGGACAAGATAGTCCTTAAATCTCATACTTATGGACAGTAATTCCTCTGATTAATTGGCCACGAATTTGACTAAATGTCTAGACGGATCTTGGGATTTTGTATCCAATAAATCAATGCCAACGCATCATAAGGGCCCGATCTGGTCCTAGGGAGAGCGCCCAAAAAATTAGTGAGCCCATGGGATGTTATAATGACATGGTGAGGCATTGCACCGAGTGCATGACTAGCTTGTTGTCTACGATAGAAAAACTCTTGTTACTCTTGTTACTTGATCGTGCTTGACTTGTTATCTCTTGTTACTTGCTAGTGGCCATTCCTCGTTACAGTTCTTGTTACACTTGTACATGTTATTCTTGTTAAATTCTAGTTATCTTATATTTCTTGACCTTGCATGATCTTTTATTACGTTGTTTCATTGTATCGTCATTTATTTCTTTTTTTAGCATGGCATATGAAAATGTTATTAAATTATTAATCACGTAAACTTGTCTGTTATTTCCTACTGAGCATCAGCTCATAGTTGTTGTTTCCCACCTTTCTAGGCTGTTCAGGTGATGATGCGCATACCGATGGGGAGGGGCAGGAGTGATACTTTTGAGAGTACTTGTTAGTAGATGCCGAGTTGGCATAGTTGTTTACACTAGTTATTCCTTAGAGTTGTGTTAGTACTTTATTACTTTTGGAATCAGTTATTGTATTAGAGTCAGTTTGGAAGTTACGTTTGATTGTGTTTAAATAGTTGTTGGTTATTGTAATAAATTTGGAATCTTCTTGATCAATAGATTTACTTCTTTCCATAGCACTTGTGTAATTGTTTAGTTTAGAATATTTATTTGATTTCTAGCTAGTTTCTAACTGTACGACCCGATATTCCGCATCCGGGCATGATAGTTTAGTTGGTATCAGAGCCCTAGGTTTCACATTCCTAGGTGTTCCTAAGTTCTAGGTTTTTCAAGTTCTAGGGTTCTAAGTGTTATCATAGGACCCCTAACCTTGTTATGTCTAAGAACCTGACCTGGTGAGATTTGGGTAGAAACTCGGGTTAAGTTCGTATCTTAATCGTGTTATTATCTATCTTATTAAACCTAAGTAATCTATTCCTCGTGTAGGCCATTGAAATGGCAGCAGATCATGCGGAATGGAGGAACTTGCAGCATACGGTTCAAGGCCTTACACAGGCTTTACAGCAAGTGGCTCAAGCAGGAGCGGCACACCATGGCACTGGTGACTTATATCGGAACTTCCGAGGGATGAATCCGCCGAGATTTGGAGGCTCGACTGACCCTGATGAAGTCGAGCATTGGCTGGATGAGATGGGAAGGATATTCGAACTAATGCAGTACAGCAATCAAGAACGTGTCCTTCTCTCAACTTTTCAACTTGAACGAGATGCAAGAACATGGTGGGAATCGGTAAAGGTGACTCTCGGTGATCAGCAAGTCACATGGGAGGAGTTCAAGGAATTCTTTAATAGAAAGTATTTTTCTGATAGAGTGCAAGAGAAGAAGGCAGCAGAGTTCGCGACTTTGAAGCAGCGCAATCTATCTGTGGCAGAATATGAAGCTCAATTTTCTTGGTTATCCCGATATGCTAACCACTTGATATCTACCGAGAAGATGAAGGCCAAGCGCTTTCTCAATGGACTGAGGCTGCATTATATCAACCAATTGGCACCAATGGAAATCTCCACTTATTTTAAGATGGTGAGGAAAGCTCAAGTCCTAGAAGATACTCTAGAAATGACAGAGAGAATCCGTGGAAAAGGTGCAAGAAAGGAACAACCTACGGGTTCCGGGAATATCAAACCCGGGTATGACAAGAAGAGGCCCATTAGTGGACCTGGTTCGTGGAGTGGTTCTGGATCGTGGAAGGGCAAGATGCCGAAGTATGAAGACAAGAAGCCTGGCCCTATTGTCCCATTCAAGGGCGTGTGCAAGTTTTGTGATCGTCCTGGCCACAAGATGGAGGATTGTTGGCGCAAGCTAGGCGCCTGTCTGTGATGTGGAAGTAGGGAGCACTGTATCCCTGACTGTCCTCTTTTATCGGAGCAAGCTACCCCGACAAAACCACAAGGCATCAAGAAGCCACAAGGCAAGCTTCAAGTTTTGCATGCAGATGAAGCAGGAACCGCCAAGGATGGTGGACTCGTCGAAGGTACTCTTATTATACTCGACAAGCCAGCAATTGTTCTTTTTGATACTGGTGCCACACATTCATTTATTTCTCAGAGATTTGCTAAGTCTTTAGCTGTGGAACCTGTTTTCATGAATTCTCTATTAGAAATATCAACCCCTATTGGTTCTAGATCAGCAATACAGTATTTCTATCCTTCTAGTACGGTTATGATTGGTGAACAGAATTTACCAGCTGATTTAGTTTGCATAAACATGAAGGATTATGATGTAATCCTAGGAGCAGATTGGTTGGCTAGATATGAGGCTAATGTTCACTGCAGTTCTAGCTCCGTGTCTTTTACTAGGCACCCAAGACTTTCTTTTGTGGGAGTTAAGCACCATAACTCCGTATCACTTATCTCGGATCTTCGAGCTGATAAGCTGATGAGACGAGGATGCGAGGCTTTTCTAGCCTTTGTCTGTGCAACCCCTGAGCAGTAGATTGAATTAAGGACATTTCTGTTGTCCGAGATTTTCCTGATGTCTTTCTAGAGGAACTACCAGGACTTCCGCCTGAGTGGGAAGTTATCTTCTCTATTGATCTCATTCCTGGCACATCTCCTATTTCCAAGGATCCTTATCGTATGTCTCCTGCGGAACTAAGAGAATTAAAGCAACAGTTGATGGAATTGCTCGAGAAGGGTTTCATTCATCCTAGTACTTCTCCTTGGGGAGCCCCTGTGTTATTCGTCAGGAAGAAAGATGGTTCGATGAGGTTGTGCATCGATTATCGGTAATTGAACCAGCAGACTGTCAAGAACAAATATCCATTACCGAGGATTGACGAATTATTTGACCAGATAGCGGGAGCTCAGTATTTTTTTAAGATCGATCTTCGATCTGGATATCATCAGTTGCGGATTAAGGAAGAGGATATCTATAAAATAGCTTTCCGCAGCAGGTATGGTCATTTTGAATTTGTCGTTATGCCTTTTGGTTTAACAAATGCACCAGCAACTTTCATGCAGTTGATGAACAATGTATTTTGGCCCTATCTTGATCAATGGGTCGTGGTATTCATTGATGACATCCTGATTTATTCCAAGAATGAAGAGGAGCGTGCTGAACATCTGAGGATGGCATTGCAACTGTTGAGAGATCATCAGCTATATGCCAAGTTCAGTAAGTGTGAATTCTGGCTGCAAGAGGTGTCCTTTCTCGGACATATCATCACCAATGAAGGTATTTATGTTGATCCTTCGAAGGTAGAGGCAGTGAAGAATTGGGATCAGCCTACCAGTGTGACTGAAGTTAGAAGTTTCTTAGGCCTGGCAGGCTACTACAGAAGATTCATTCAAGATTTCTCCAAGATTGCGATACCTATGACAAGATTAACCCTCAAGGAGAACAAGTTTGATTGGTCAGATGATTGTCAGCGAAGCTTTCAGACTTTGAAGGAATGTTTAACTACTGCACCTATATTGGCTTTACCTTCTCGTGAAGGAGGTTTTGTGGTATACACTGATGCTTCAGGTATTAGTTTAGGCTGTGTACTCATGCAGCATAGGAAGGTGATTGCCTATTCTTCTAAGCAGTTGAGGAAGCATGAAGAGAATTATCATGTTCATGATTTGGAAGTAGCAGCAGTCGTGTTTGCCTTGAAGATATGGAGGCACTACTTGTATGGAGAAACATTCACAGTGTTTTCAGATCATAAGAGTCTGAAATATTTATTTTCTCAGAAGGAACTCAACACGAGGCAGAGAAGATGGTTGGAGTACTTGAAAGACTTCGACTTCTCGATTGAATATCATCCTGGAAAAGGCAATGTTGTGGCAGATGCATTATGCCGAAAGCTTGTAGCTAGACTATCAAGTCTCATGTTACAAGAGTGGAAGCTACTTGAACAATTAGCTAGCCTAGATCTGAATGTTGATAATGATCGGGTTATGATTGCACAGATTCAACTTAAGCTGGAATTATTGATGGAAATCAAGTCCTTGCAAGATAATGATCCCGAGCTGGTAGAGATCAAGGGAAGCTTGAGCAGCATACCTGACTTCATGATGGCTGACGATGGAAGATTGTTATTCCATGGTAGAGCTTGTGTACCTGATGAAGCTGGAATAAAGAACAAGATTCTGGAGGAAGCTCATAGATCCAAATACACCATTCATCCTGGAGGCACTAAAATGTTCAAGGATTTGAAGAGATCTTTTTGGTGGCCGAACATGAAAAGGGAAGTTACAGACTTCGTGAGTAGATGCTTGGTTTGTCAGCAAGTTAAGGCTGAACATTTCAGACCGGAGGAAAGTTGAAACCACTTGACATACCCCAATGGAAGTGGGAAAACATTGGCATGGAATTCATTATGGGTCTACCTAGGACTCGTGGTGGATTTGACGTAATATGGATGATTGTCGATCGATTGACAAAGTCAGCTCATTTCATACCCATTAAGTCCAAGTGGACAGTTGATGTATTGGTTACTTTGTATTTGAAGGAAGTGGTAAGGCTTCATGGTATACCAGTCAGCATTGTGTCTGATAGAGACCCCAGATTTACTTCACATTTCTGAAGGGACTACAAGAGTCTTTGGGTACTCGTCTGAATTTCAGTACTGCTTTTCATCCGCAGACAGGTGGACAGACTGAAAGAACCAATCAGATAGTGGAACATATGCTTAGAGCATGCATGATTGATTTCGGAGGCAGTTGGAGTGATCACTTGGCATTAATTGAATTCTCCTACAACAACAGTTATCAATCCAGCATACAGATGGCTCCTTTTGAAGCATTGTATGGAAGAAGCTGTCGTTCCCCGTTATGTTGGAAGGAGATACGTGAGAAGTAATGGCTTGGACCGGATCTTATTTCAAAATCATCACAGAACATCCGTATTATCTGAGACCGGTTACAGGTATCCCAATCAAGACAGAAGAGTTATGCCGACAACATAAGAAGAGAATTGGAGTTTCAGGTTGGCGAGCATGTATTCTTGAAGGTCTCTCCTACGAGCGGGATTCGAAGATTTGGCATTCAGGGCAAGCTAAGTCCGTGATATATTGGTCCATTCGAGATCTTGGATAGAGTGGGAGAGGTTGCTTACAGACTGGCTTTACCGCCTCAGTTGTCTGGCGTACATAATGTTTTCCATGTGTCCATGTTACGGAAATATGTGTATGACCCCACTCACATCATTCAGCATGTGGATTTTGAATTGAAGAAAGATTTGACCTATGAAGAAAGACCTATCAAGATTCTAGACCGGAAGCAACAGCAACTCCGAAATCGGTATCCCGACTTATTTGGCCGAGGAAGATTTGTTCTATACCAATGGTCAAGATTCAGTGGAGTCGGCGTGGAACCGAAGAAGCTACTTGGGAGTCTGAAGATACTATGCGGAAGCGGTATCCCGACTTATTCTAGGTGAGCTATCTCATTCCCTATCCTCCGTATGTAGTCCGGTGAATTTGGAGGACCAAATTCCTTAAGTAGGGGAGGGTGTAATACCCCGATTTATTTATTGAGCTTTATTAATTAAAAATTGAAATAAAATGGTTTAATGCATGAATTTCGAAATTTAATATTTAATTCCTTAGTAAATAGAACTAGTGAAATTTTGATTATCTTATAAAAATCTGGAAAAATACTAATTGGGTCAAGGACCATTTATTTAACAACTTTGTCTTCTGTGGTCGACCCAGCAAAGATCCGTAATTGGGTCTAATTAGTGGATTAAGCCCAAAAGTGCACACTTATCTAACTCTTACCTAACCTTAGCTTAAACCGTCGAATTAGAGCTTAATACTCAACCAAATGACCCCAAATTAGTGGCAAATGAAAGACCACGATCTAAGGATCATTTCCCCTCTATCAATTGATCGAAAACCAAACCCTAAAACGTGTAGTCGGTCGAGTTTGGTTGGGTCTCGGCACCGTTTCAAACACTCACCTTGCATCGTCGATTTCTCCCAGCTCGAAGGCTCCAGAAGGTGTATGAGCTATAAAAATGAAACTCTTCAACCCTAGTTTCCTTTGGTAATAGCGGCAGCCACAGTGGAGTTCGATCTAGGAAGATCTTGGTTAATTAGAGGAGGTGGGTCGGCATCCCGTCGTCCTCCTTTCTTCATCTTTGTTCCTTCGATTGAGGTAGGCATTCTCAACCAAAATCTGGACATGAGTACATCATTTTGTTCCTCTCGATGAGATCTTTCCATTGGTAGTAAAAGCCCTAAATTTTATTAGGTATCCAGGGAGATCTCGGGGTTTTTCTGAAGTGCTGTCAAGTTCATTCTTCAATCTAGGTTCATAAGTTCTCTCTTCGATTGAGATAGGTTATAACAGCCCAAACTCTAATTAATATATATGGATGTAATTAGCAGCATGTTAGCTTTTATTTGATGTAGAAAGCCCTAAATTTTATTGAGCATGTTTAGAGAATTTCTGATTTGAGTAAGAGCATGTCTAGACTTGGTTTATGATGTGTTCTTTCAAGTTACTTTCAAGTTAAATCATGATTTCAAGTTGTTAATCTTGATCCCCATATACCATGTCATATATGGTTGGTATCAGCATCAAGCCCTCTTTCTTTTGATATATAAAGTCCCGGTTTTCATAGACCATGCTTAGAGTATTTCGTGTTTGAGTAGAAGCATGCTAAAAATTAGGTTTTCTAGTGTTCTTCCTAGATAGGTTGTGATTCGATTGATTTTTCGGTAAATTTCGTGTTCCAAACTCTTGTATTATGACCCTAGTATGTCTATCAAGAACCTACGAGCATGGGGTTAAGATCTGAGCCCAATTAGACCCCAATTGGGTGAGCTTTCATTGATTTCCGAAGTCACGTTCGGTTCTGTGAAGGCAGGGGTCGACCCATGCTCAAGCAGATTTTGACTGCCCGAGGGTCGACCCATGGGGTCGACCCATCCTGCACCATGCGGGGGTTGACCCATGGGCTCGACCCATACAGCGGGCAGGTGGGGGTCGACCCATGGGCTCGACCCATTCTGCAGATAGCAGTCTGTCTTGCAGGGGTCGACCCCAGGGGTCGACCCATCACACAGGCAGACCCTGGTTTTTCCAAGGGTCGACCCAATGGGTCGACCCATATGCCAGCAGACCCGTTTTAGTTGTTTTTCGACCCGAGGATCGATCCGGACCGTTAGGGGATCGACCCATTCAACCTAGTCCAATTGAAAACTATATTTTTGGGGAACCAGTGACCCATGCATGTAACCCTATGATCTCAATTTACAATGGTCCTTGCATTCAATCATAGTGTAAAAACCATCCCGATTTACTATCTCCACTTCAACGCACTCAATGGTTAATTTAGAAACCCACATGATTAGTGGTTAATTATGTAACTAAATTTCTGTTAATTGCATGTTGTTCATTCCTATGCGATCTTGTTCATTCTCTTTATCATCTTGAATCATCTTTTTGGCAATTTGAGTTAACGAAAAACTTAATCCTTGGTAAATTGACATGAAATTAGGATTCATATGATTATTAGGTTGCTGGTCAGCCACTTTACTCCTGTAGAACAGCGGCCAACTTATGACCGCATATCCGTAATACGGTCCAGTATGAACCGTATATCTTGTTCATGGGTCTTAATGTCTTCTGGACATGAGCGGCCCATAATGCACCATTCATATCGTAGAGCGGCCCACTGTCAGCCGTTCTTTCTCGACCTCGTGGACTGAGTTTTGGTCTAGTTCTTGTAATGCGGCCAGTAGTAGCCATATGTCCTGTCACACGGCACAGAAGTGACCGTATACCGAGTTTTTGATTTGATGAATCCAAGGACAAGTTAGTCCTTAAATCTCATACTTATGGACAGTAATTCCTCTGATTAATTGGCCACAAATATGACTAAATGTCTAGACGGATCTTGGGATCTTGTATCCAATAAATCAATGCCAACGCATCATAAGGGCCCGGTCTGGTCCTGGGGAGAGCACCCGAAAAATTAGTGAGCCCATGGGATGTTATAATGACGTGGTGAGGCATTGCACCGAGTGCATGACTAGCTTGTTGTCTACGATAGAAAAACTCTTGTTACTCTTGTTACTTGATCGTGCTTGACTTGTTATCTCTTGTTACTTGCTAGTGGCCATTCCTCGTTACAGTTCTTGTTACACTTGTACATGTTATTCTTGTTAAATTCTAGTTATCTTATATTTCTTGACCTTGCAAGATCTTCTCTCTCTTATTCCTCTCTCCTCACCGCCATCACTTCTCTCCCTCACATTCTATCTCCTCTATTCTCCTCTCTCCATGGGGCGCGCGACGGTGGCGAGGTGGGTAAGGCAGGAATGTTGTGGAGGTGTCGTGGAGCGTGCTAGTGTGAAGGATGGAGCGTGGCGTTGGCACGATCCCTCGGTGGATTCAAAGCCGGAGTGTTCGGGTTCGTGCGATGGTTTCGGCGTGGTTTAGTCGTTTCGGCGCCCTAGAACTTCAGTGGAGGTAGGGAGATGGATGCCCTACTTCTCTTCTGCGTTCCCTCGTGATTTAGAGCCGAACGGCGTGTATACAAGCATGTTTCCAATTTTTAGGGAATTATCATGTTTTGGGGGTGTGAGACGAGTTCGCCTTTCCAGGCGACGATTTTTAGCTTAGTTAGTTTCATTCGAACCCCTGGCATGTTGGGAATCCATTCCCGCCAGTTTTACTGCATTTGGTCTAGAATCAGAGTCGATATGAGCCCGACTACACCCGTGACACATTTTGGGTCGATTCATGGGAATCGCCTGTTTCTTACGTTTTTGGGCTTGGTTTGATCCCTTCCGGCTTGTGGAAGGCGTATATCATGTTTAGGATTGTTTCCCCTTCATTTTAGGGTGAACGGGGCGTGGAAAGGCTGGGTTTGGCCCTTCCCCTAGTTTTTTTCACCGTAACGCCTTGGCGGTCTTTTCAGAGACCGCAAGGTGTCGTCTGGCGGTCCATGGGAGACCGCTAGGCTATAGGGTTTGTCGGTTGTATGTTATGTCAGTTAGGGTCTTCGCGGTCATGCGATAGACCGTTTTCCTTTGCTTGCGCCCTATTGGAGGACCACTAAGCTCTGTCAAGTGGTTCTTTTGGAGATCACTAGGCTGGATATATATCGGTTTGGCTAAGCGGTTGTACGATAGATCGCTAGGCTGGCTATGGCGGTCTGTGAGACAACCGCAAAGCTTCGTTTAAATATTGGTCAATGGTTTTAAGTCGGTTCGGGCTAGCGGTCTAGCTCTGACTACTTAGTGTTTTTGGTGGCCCGTTGGGTGACCGCCAAGCTCTGTTTGACCGGTTAAATCAGTTCATGGGTTGACTCGGTCAAGCGGCCATGTCTATGACCGCTACAGTCCCTTGCGGCCCTCATATAGACCGCATGCCCCTATGCTTTTGTAGTTTTGTTCGTTTGAGTCTCTGAGTGTAGCGGCCATGTCAGTGAGATGGTCCATGTATAGACCATTTTTGGCATGATGCGGCCATGGTATTGACCGCTAGTGTCCGTGTTCTCTGTGCGAGGGTAGCGGCCCTTTGGCTAACTGCTTGGTTTGCCTAGCGGTCAGGCATGTGACCGTTTTCTTCCCAGAGTGCTGATTAGTGTTGTTTTTCCATTGTTTTGGCCTCCATTTGTCTTGGCTTAACCTTATGGTTTGGCCATTATCCCGTGGATGTCTTGGACGTCCTATGAGGGTGATGACCATGTGGTGAGGTGGCCAGGAGTGCCATTATATCGAGAAGTGTTCTGTACTACTTCAGAGTCATTATTGGTTTCTGGTCAACCCGGTGTGGTCCAGTGGTTGACATGTGACCTCGTGAATATTTCGGTGATCCTGTATGGATCGAGACATGGTTTTGGACGTCTTGAGGTACCAGCTTACCTCGCTTTGCATGTCCATGTGCTTTGAGGGTCCTGGTGATCCCTCATGTCTCCGTGATTCACGTTATACGGATGTGTGGATCCGACTGTCTTGTGCCGTTTCCTTTATAGGTGTTTTATCATGATTTGGCTTAGGGATTAGGTTGATTGGCAGCATGTTACCACTTTTGTGCGACGATCTTGACCCGAGTCGTGAGGCTGAAGGATCGTTGTCAGTAGGTCTAGTTGTTGTCCTAAGTCCGATGGCAGTTTGGTGTGCAACCTTATGTCTTGTGCTTGTGCTTCGTAGTACGTGCGATAGTGCGTGCTTAGCTTGTCCATACTTTAGTACTGATGTTTTGGAGTCTCTATGTCTAGTGAGCCTCCACTAGTCGTAGCCTGACGACACTTTCCTGTGTGTCGGCCCACCTGGGAGTGGTGGCGAGGTAGTTCCCGATATACGGTTTTTAGGCTAGTTTCCGTGGGCCCCTTTGTTTTGCAGTAGCGTCCTACTAGGAGGGAAAACTAGCTAGAGGCCTGGCTCAAGGCATTGAGCTTGTGTTTTCACACATGGTCAGGGGCGTTTGGACGAGCGCCGACGGGCGTGACCCATATTAGTCACTCGTTACTGTCATTCCTTGTACTTGGTTCCGTGAGTGTCTCAGTTTCCATCGTTTTCGGTGTGTGGGAGATACTTATGGCACAGTGTAAGACTTCAGTGGATGCATCTGGCTATTCTTCTAGTGAGGAGGTACTTCTGTCACATGATGCATGACTCTCGTGCTTCGCGACTTTTCTGGGTAGTCTATTCTTGACTTCACCCGAGGTCAGTTAGTGTTCCTTGCCTATGTAGGTCTTTTCTAGGGCTTTTGCCTGTTTCTGTAGGCTTTCGTTTTGGAGCTAGTACTTTGTCGACGGATTGGTAACACCCGACTGTGTGAGATCGGGGTTTGCCTTTATGTTGCTGTTTAGAGTAGCTTAGAGAGCCGAGGTTCATTCGACAGCCATTTTCCTGTTTGGTACGGCTTTACTCTTTCTTTTAGCTGTTCTTACTCCTACTTTTATAGCTTCACTATTGTAGTTTAGCACTGCTGTTACTTTTGCTCCTACTTTATTGTTTAGCGTTGTTGTCTTGTGTGTTACTACGTTATTTCCAGTGGGGATCCGCGTGACCCCTACTGAGCCAGTGACACGAGACTCACCCCTACTTTTCAGGTGTGGTCGTTCTTCTTCCTCATGGTTCATGGCGCGGTGCGTCAGTTCGTAGTTGCCAGCGTTGCCAGTGTCGGGGTTCCCCCGACTCAAGAGTACGTTCTCTTTTGTATTGGACTATACTTGTCTTTATTTGGACTGGACTTTGTTTATTTAATTTGTTAATTGAAAAAGTAATTATATTTCTCTTTTGTATTGGACTATACGTTGCCAGTGTCTTTATTTGGACTGGACTATACTTGTCTTTATTTGGACTGGATTGGACTATACTTGTCTTTATTAGCACACCTGATCATTGAAATATTAATTTCTTACTGCTTTATCTGGGAACTTCAATGTACTCCACACACTCTTTTTATCCCTTCGGAGCTTTACCGCTCTTGGGAGACCTCGCAGGTTCCAAGTGGTATCGGGTTTACTCGGTATCCAGAGTTTGGGTCGTCACATGGCTTGCTACTTGAATCAGATGTAATGTCTAAGTTAGTATTGACTTGATTTTGCTCGTGGTCCAGTGCTGTCGTTGTCATTCTATGTGCTATGTTTCGTTCTTCTTCTTGGGGTGGAAGCCGATGGTTCGAGCAGTCAGCTGAGAGGACTATGTTTTCTTGTTTAAGCTGATGCTTGTTATGTCTGGCATGTGTTTTATCGGTAGTTGTTGTCGTGGAATGGGTCGTGTCTCCTTTTCCCTGTGAGGCATAAGCGACGTTGCCTTGTTTCGGAGGTGTTGGACTTGTGTTCACTTATGTATCATGCTCGTTCTATGGATTGATTTTCCTTGAGATGCAGAGCGTGTGCCTATGCTTATGGTCTGGCAGTGTTCCTCTGAACTGTGTTTTTTGAGAATCATGTTATCGTGCTTTGTATTTTGAGTTTTGCCTGATGCCTAGAGAGCGTAGCCAGTATTTGGGTTTGTTCTTCCCTGCTTCTTCTTGTTATCTCCTTTAATTTTGAGGACAAAATTTCCTAAGGGGAGGGAGGTTGTAATACCCTGAGTCTTTGGATCTTTATCGGAGAGCTTTTGGATCGCTTTTGTGAGTCATGCGTTGTGTTTTACAATCCACGCGGGTTTTTCGCTCGTACAAGTTACGGAACCCAGTGGAGAGTTTACTGTTGAATTCATCGACTCGAGGACGCTACAATTACGTTGTGCTCCTTCCGAGGATTGGTTAGACTATTTTTTCATATTTTTCTTAATTAGTGCATTTTCGGGCTAAAAATCTGATTTTTAGAAAATTAGAGAATTCCTAATTTCCTGTCATTTAACCCTCTCTCTCTCCTTCCTCTCTCTCATCATCGTCACTTCTCTCCCTCACGTTCTCTCTCCTCTCTTCTCCTCTCTCCATGGGGTGCGTGACCGTGGCGAGGTGGGCGAGGCAGGAACATCGTGGAGTTGTCGTGGAGCGTGCTGGTGTGAAGGATGGAGCATGGCGTTGATGCGATCCCTCGGTGGATTTAAAGCCAGCGTGTTCTGGTTCGTGTGATGGTTTTCGATGTGGTTTAGTCGTTTCTGCGTGCTAGAACTTCGGGGGAGGTAGGGAGATGGGTGTCCTGCTTCTCTTCTGTGTCCTCTCGTGATTTGGAGCCAAACGGTGCATATATGAGCGGGTTTTGCTTCGTTTTGGGTAAAGCATGCTTTGGGGGATGTGAGACGAGTTCGCCTTTCCAGGGGACGATTTTCAGCTTAGTTAGTTTCATTCGAACCCCTGGCATGTTTGGAATCCATTCCCGCCAGTTTTACTACATTTAGTCGAGACTCGGAGTCGGTATGAGCCCGACTACCCCCGTGACTCATTTTGTGTCGATTCATGGGAATCACCCATTTCTTGCATTTTTGGGCTTGGTTTGATCCCTTCCGTCTTGTGGAGGGCGTATATCGTGTTTAGGATTGTTTCCCTTTCGTTTTAGGGCGAACGGGGCGTGGAATGGTCGGGTTTGGCCATTCCCCTGGTTTTCTCACTGTAACGCCTTAGAGGTCCATTCAGAGACTGCAAGGGGTCCTCCGGCGGTCCATGGGAGACCGCTATGCTATGGGGTTTGTCGGTTTTATGTTATGTCGGTTAGGGTCTTCGCGGTCGTGCGATAGACCTTTTTCCTTTGCTTGCGGCCCATTGGTGGGTCGCTAAGCTCTGTCAAGCGATCCCTTTTGGACACCGCTAGGCTGGGTGTATATATCGATTTGGCTAAGTGGTTGTACGATAGACCGCTAGGCTGGCTGTGGAGGTCTGTGAGACGACCGCTAAGCTTCGTTTGAATATTGGTCAATGGTTTTAAGTCGGTTCGGGCTAGCGGTCTAGCTCTAACCGCTTAGTGTTCTTGGTGGCCCTTTGGGTGACCGCCAAGCTCTGTTTGACCAGTTAAGTCGGTTCTAGGGTTGACTGGGTCAAGCGGCCATATCTATGACCGCTACAGTCCCTTGCGGCCCTCATATAGACCCCATGCCCCTATGCTTTTGTAGTTTTGTACGTTTGAGTCTCTGAGTGTAGCGGCCATGTCCTTGACCGCCACGCTCAGTGAGACGGTCCATGTATAGACCATTTTTTGCATGATGCGACCATGGTATTGACCGCTAGTGTCTGTGTTCTTTGTGCGAGGGTAGCTGTAACGACCCGAGATCCGAACACCGGGAAGGCCCGATAACCCGAATCTAGAACCGCCACCCACGAGCCTGAAGACTCGGAAGGGTTAAAAAGGATGGTGTGGAGATACACAAGGATCTAAATAATTGCAGAGCTACGCAGTTTAAATGAGTTAAGCAGGAAGCAATAAATGACATTAATTAAATTACATGGTTCACAAAATAACAGCAGTCTAAAAGTGACAGTAGTCTACAACTAGTACAGCACAGAAAAGAAAGGTACAACTACACGGGGCATACCACGGCCTGGCAATTGCAACCAACCCTAGGCACTTGAACCACGTGGAGCCTCTAAAGTGCTCCCCTGATGCCTCGTCTCACCTGAAACACTGTGAAAACACGCAGCGAATGAGCATTAAAACAAAAGGCCCAGTAGGGATCATCCGGTCCCCACCTCGCAAATCGAGAACCTGCGCGAAAAGTAACTACAAGATATTATAACGGCTAGCACCGAACGCACGGCACAAAAATCGAGACAACTCATCGAAAACTCAAGAGTCACTACCACACAAAGATAGGAGTACCAACCCACTAGAAGCAAGACTGGATGCGTCCACTGATGACTTAAACCGTGCCTCGGGTGTCCCCCTCGACCCCTGGTGGAATAGGGACACCGTACTAGTAACCACGAACAAGTGACTAGCTGGGGTCGCGCTCGTCAGCGCGTGTCCAACCGCCCCCAACCACTTGTGCACACACAGACCGTGCGTCCCTGGTCTGGCCCTCTGACTGGTTTTCCCCTCAGTCGGACTCTGGCTGGTAGATGCGGGGCCCGAAGAAAACCAGTCCAAAATCGTCTCTCTGGGTAGCCTCGCCACCACTCCCTGGTGGGACCACTCTCGTGTCGGATGGCTATGACTAGTGGAGGGTCACTGAGAGAGTGGACTCTCTAGTCAAAGGAAAACAACGTCTGAACCGGACAAAGTAAAAGGGCCGCTCCTTATACCGACAGCGACTCACGGTGACCCAAGCTGAGAACACCAACTCTCAAGATGCCACGACACCCTAACATGTGGCCCCCACATGATGCCCAGCATCAGTCAGACCATGGGTCAGCACATGGATCGAGATCCACTAACCCGGGACTCGAATCGGCAACGCATAACTCCGGTAGAACATAACCGCTGGCGGTCCGTCCATGTTTGCGCCGCCACAAGGATTAGCAGTCCAACATTGGGCCGCCACAGGGACTGTAGTAGTCCAACCTTGGGTCTCCACACCCTGGGCCGTGAAAGAACAAGCGGTCCCATATAGGGCTGCCACGGGTATGAGGCGGGCGTACCTTCGGCCGCTAGACCCAAAAAGCCTCCAATGGTCAGAAACCAACAGCCAAAACACCTTGAAGGCCATGCCGGCCAACTTGGCTTAGCGGTCGAACCTTCGGCCGCCACCTGGGCTCAGGCAGCTCACCGTGAGGATGCCAAGCCCAACCCTAAGCACGGAAAGACTAAAACGCTCGAATGGGGACTGCCTGAAGGGTGTGGCAGTCTCTGGAAGGGCCGCCACAGTCTCCGAAAACTGAGAACGGCGGGAAAACCCCAAATTCACCATTCCACACCCCATTCACCCCCAAGTGAAGGGGCCCCAAAAGGGAAACTTGTTCCCAAGTCCCTAATGTATCTTTTGATGCCCACAAACCACAAAAACATGCATTGGAATGCTAGATCGGGCGCTCGAACCCAAAATCATGATTTTCCCTTCCCGGCTCAAAATAACCCTCTCTCAGCCTCACCTCGACCTATAAATCACAGGGAAGGAAAACATGGATTGCCTGAAACGCGGCGGATCGCCGCTGATCTTCAAAAACCCGCTTGAAACCCTCGTTCCTTCACGCTTCCCACGAACTCCGCATGCCGCTGTGATCGCCACACTGCCACCGCCGTCGCCGCGCCGTCACCTCGCCGTCGTCTATAGCAGGGGAGAGAGTCACCGTCGTGTCCACGGGAGAGGGGAAAAGGAGAGCGCTGGATTGTTCACAGGAGGAAGAAGGAGGAAGAAGAAGAAAGAAAGAAGAATAGAAAAAGGAAAAAGAATTGGGGATTTATAGAAAATATGGATTTTCTGAAAAATATGAAAAAATTGAAAAATATACCCCCGCGATCGCTGGAACACGCTGATCGCCATGGTACCATCCCTGAGTAGGTGAATGACCCGGTTCACCCGCCACGAGGTTCCGTAGCTCATGTCAGGGAAAAACGCGGGAAACCGCGGAACACGTTCCGGGACCTCCGAAACTGATCCGAAACGCACGGATCCGAACCCGAAAAATGTCCGACAGATAATTCCGGGCAAAATGAGAACAAATTCTCAGAGAAAATAGATCCGGGAGCCGAAAAGAAGGATCCGAAGGGTCTGGGATATTACGGTAGTGGCCCTTTGGCTGACCGCTTGGTTTGCCTAGCGGTCAGGCATGTGATCATTTTCTTCCCAGAGTGTTGATTAGTGTTGTTTTTCCATTGTTTTGGCCTCCATTTGTCTTGGCTTAACCTTATGGTTTGCCCGTAGTCCCATGGACGTCTTGGATGTCCTATAAGGGCGATGACCATATGGTGAGGTGGCCAGGAGTGCCATTGTATCGAGTAGTGTTCCGTGTTGCTTCATAGTTATTATTGGTTTCTGGTCAACCCGGTGTGATCCAGTGGTTGGCATGTGACCTCGTGAATGCCTTGGTAGTCCTGTATGGATTGAGACATGGTTTTGGACGCTGTGAGGTACTGTCTTGCCTCGGTTTGCATGTCAATGTGCTTTGAGGGTCTTGGTGATCCCTCATGTCTCCGTGATTCGCGTTATATGGGTGTGTGGATCCGGATGTCCTGTGACGATACCTTTATAACTGTTTTATCATGATTTGGCTTAGGGACTTGGCTGATTGGCGGCGTATTACCACTTTTGTGCGGCAATCTTGACCCGAGTCATGAGACTCAAGGATCGTTGTCAGCAGGTCTAGTTGTTTGTCCTGAGTCGGGTGGCAGTCTGATGTGCTACCTTGTGCTTGTGATTGGTACTTCGTAGTACGTGCGATAGTGCATGTTTAGCCTGTCTGTACTTCAGTACTGATGTTTTGGAGTCTCTATGTCTAGTGAGCCTCCACTAGTCGTAGCCTAACGATACTTTCTTTTGTATCGGCCCACCTGGGAGTGGTGGCGAGGTAGTTCCCAATATACGGTTTTTAGGCTAGTTTCCATGGGCCCCTTTACTTTGCAGTAGCATCCTACTGGGGGGGAAACTAGCTAGAGGCCTCGCTCAAGACATTGAGCTTGTGTGTGCACACATGGTCAGGGGCGTTTGGATGAGCGCCGACGGGTGTGCCCTTGACTAGTCACTCGTTACTGTTGTTCCTTATACTTGATTCTATGAGTGTCTCAGTTACCGCCATTCTAGGCGTGTGGGAGATACTTGTGGCGCATTGTAAGACGTCAGTGGATGCATCTGGTTGTTCTTCTAGTGAGGAGGTACTTCTGTCACCTGACACTTAACTCATTGTGTTTTTATGACTGGCTCCTGTCATGATTGACATGACTTGTTGGGTAGTCTACGTTGGCTTCACCCGTGGTCTAGTCTTGTGTTGTCTACACGACGGTGAGGTTGTGTATGTTTGTGCCTTTCGACTGTGTAGGTCTTTTCTAGGGCTTTTGCCTGTTCTTGTTGGCTTTCGGTATGGAGCTACTACTTTATCGACGGATCAGTAACACCTGACTTTATAACATCGGGGTTTACCTTTCTGTTGTTGTTTGGAGTAGCTTAGAGTGTCGAGGTTCACTCGGCAGCCATGTTTTGGTTCGGTACGGCTTTACTCTTTCCTTTAGTTGTTCTTACTCCTGCTTTTACAGCTTTACTATTGTAGCATAGCACTACTGTTACTTCTGCTCTTGCTTTACTGTTTAGCGTTGTTGTCTTTTGTGTTACTGCATTATTTCTAGTGGGGATCCGCCTGACCCCTACTGAGCCAGTGACACGAGGCTCGCCCCTGTTTTTCAGGTGTGGTCGTTCTTCTTCCTCGTGGTTCGAGGCGTTGTCCGATAGTTCGTGATCACCAACATAGCCTATGTCGGGCTTCCCCCAACTTGGGAGTATGTTCTCTTTTCTGTTGGACTGTACTTGCCTTTATTTGGGTTGGACTATGTTAATTTAAATTGTTAATTAAAAAAGTAATTTTATTTCTGCTACTTTACCAAACCTGATCATTGAAATATTAATTGCTTACTGCTTTATCTGGGAACTTCAATGTACTCCACACACTCTTTTTTATCCCTTCGGAGCGTTACCGCTCCTGAGAGGCCTCGCAGGTTCCAAGTGGCATCGGGTTTACCAGGTATTTGGAGTCTGGGTCGCCACAACAAGCCTTCAGTTATTTTAGTGTGGTGTTTGATAGTGAACAGTTTCCAGTGAAGAAATATTTTTGGAAAAAGCTAGCTGCCAAGTAAGTGTGAAAATCACACCTTGAAAAGTATGAAAAAAAACCATGGAAAATACCCTGGATCTTAGTAACCGGGCCTGCTTCTCCTAAGACAAAAGTTGAGGTTCACGTAAAATGGTGAAGGGATGTGCAGCACCATGTGTATGAAAAAAAATGAAATAAGGCAGTGTGAAATCTACCATGCTCAATGTTCCGAACTGAAAATTGTAGAGTTGAATGACACCTATCTGGAATAGCAATATGAGGGATGCAATTGTCTAGTTGGGGTGTGATGAGTGTGCATTTTTACATGATAATTTATGTTACACACACTGTTGAAGAGCTTTAATGTTGATAAATATGCACTTCTTACTATTAATCTTAATTTTTGGTCAACCTGTTTAGTATCATGAAATTAATTAAAATTTGAGAAAAATTATTATATTTTGCAGGTACTCAGTATGCACGGGGAAGGAGAAAGAATGAAAATCTACACAAGTTTACATAAATGGGCCAAAATCTTGGCTAAATAAAAGAAAAAGAAAAAATAAAGAAAAATAAAGCAGTTGTTGTATATATATAGCACATATATATAGCATATATAAATATATTTATGTATATATGTGTGTATATATATATATATATATAAGGCTTCACGTGCTGGTGGCGGGTCTTCATGCATGCAGACGTGGGAACAAAGCCTCCTTTACTCCACATGCACACTTCAACGATGGTGTCTTCAACGAACGGATGGTCAAAAGTGGCAGCAGGCTTCTCACACGCGCTGGCTTCATCGGCAGGCGCTGCCAGATGGCAGAAGACCAACGCGGTGGTCAACACGCTACAATGGCAAATGGGCTCAGGCACGATCTTCATGCGGTAGAAGCTGTCGGCCAGGGGCCAACGTGGCTTCAGGCGGGCCACATGCGCGACAGGTTGGTAGGGGTTCAGCAGCCTTCAGTCGGCGGCCTTCGCACGCGGTCAACAGATGCGGCCAAGCCGCATGCAGCAGGCGACGTGGCACGGCGGGAGCCAGTTGGTGGGTCTTCGGCAGATGGTAGATGTGGGCACTCTTCACCCACGTAGGGCACGCCGGTCTTCAAATACAGCTAAGCAGCAGGCTTCGACGCGGGTAGAGAAAAGAGAGAGAAGAAAAGCTTGGGTTTTCAAAGAAAGTAGGCTTGGGGTGTTCACATGAAGATACGGGGGTAGCCTTAGCCCTATAAAATGAGGGGATGAGAAGGCTTTCGACTCTTCCTCTCTCCCCTCTCCTCTCACTCACATAGATAGCTCTTCTCTCCTCTCTCCCACTCCCCATTAGCATGCACATACGTAGAAGCTAGCCTTCATTCACCTCCACCCTCCAGTCGTAGTTCCTTAGTATAGGATTAGGCTTGGCCATTTTATTTCTTTTGTTATTGTTATAGTTTTGTTGTAATTTATTTATTATAATTGTCTTACAGTTGTAAGTTGATTTTAATTCATGTTTAATCTTAATAGTGTTGTTATTTTTCATTTTACTTAGCACAATTTCCCTCCATCTCTCTAATATTCTTACACCATTCTTTATCTATCATCTTCTAAAATTCTTCCAAAGAAACTCAAGAGAAGCGGTTCCGATTCGGACGAGTCTACGTAGCCGTTCCCAACGACTCGTAAATCAAAGGCTCGAGGAGACGACGCCGTTATCATACCACGGCCGCACCAACTATCTCAGCTTCATCTATTTCATTTCGCATTTAATTTTGTTGGATTATATTGGTTTATTTCATGTTCTTTAAATTATGAAAATCCAAAACATTCATCTATTTTGCTTTAAAAAAAGAAAATCAAAGTTTTCAATATCAACATTCCTCTCTGTGGATTCGACCCGTGCTCACCAGTGTATTACAGTTAATTTGGATTATATTATGAGTTCGGTATTTATTTTTGATTGATTGTTGCAGGTTTTTAACGATGAACATTTCGGCACATCAGGTCACATTAGGTCAAAGTGGTGCCAAAAGAAGTAAAAAATTACATTTTATAGAGAGTGGGGACCCCTCTCTCTCTCTCCTGCATGCGCCACCCCCTAGGGGGCTTAATGTTTTTTTTTTTAAAAAAAACCCCAGTTGCGCGCCTAGTCCGCCTTAACCCCCGGAGGGGGTTTAGGCGGACCAGCCTAGCCCCTTGGGCTGGTCTGCCTAAACCCGCTCCAAAAACAAAAAAATATTCTTTCAAGGGGTTTAGGCTGACCAGATCACACCCTCAATCTGTTCCGCCTAAACCCCATGACCCTTCAACTTCCTCTATAAATTCTACCCCTTAGAATTTCAAGGGGCATCTAGCATAAAGCATATAGAACACAGAGACGCATGGACAAAGCAAGAGCAACAAGGACGCGAGGAACGAAGCGTGTGGTTAGTTGGTTTGTGGATCGGCTCGCTTACGCCCAGGGTATGGCACACGTACTCCCCTCGCATGGCATCTAAGCCGTCTCATCAAAGCCCATCCCCTGCATAGAAGGCTTTGTGGAAATGGTGAACACACCCGAATCTCGGGTCCGCCCACACGTGAGGCGTTATAAAAACAATGCACGTGCCACGATGCCGAGCTCGCCCCCGTCACGGGACCGCGTACCCGCCATTCGCCATGAATCGGCCACCGGTCGTCCCGACTGCTGACTCGAGTGACTCGGACCCTGGCCCGGAAGTAACATTCCCAGGATCGGCCTCGCTGCCCCAGCATGAAGACACTCGCCTCTTGGGACCTGTACCCGACAGATCTTTCCGAACCGCGTCTGGCCATCCAGTCTATCCCTCCCTCGGCGGTTCGGGCATGCCCCCAGATCCCCATGGGGAGCCTCTGTAAAACATGCAGATATCTGCCTTGTCCTGCAATCACCCGGGGACTAACCCGCGTGTAGGAATTATCCCGCGGCTTGCCCCAGTTGTATTTCGGCCCTCTCAGCCTCTCTGTAACTAGGGGTGAAGTAATGAGGGTTGGGGTAGTTGGGAAGATGAGTAATGAGGGCAGGGGAAGGGTTGATGATGTGGAGGAGAGAGAGGGAGGAGAGGAGAGAGAAAGGGGCGCCCTCCTCCTTGAAGAGAGAGAGAGAGAAGAGAGAGAAGTGAGATAGAGAGAGAAGGGGAATCCACCCCAATAGAGAGAGAGAGAGAGGTTTGGAGAATCCACTCCAATATGACACTAGAACTCACTTGATTTAAATTGATCATAAAAGGTGTTACAATGAGAGGGAGGGGAGGCCTATTTATAGGCTCCATACTTTCATATGACCATAGTGACCCTGACAAACTAACTAATGACCAAAGCAGTCCAAGGGAGGGGCGCCCTTGGGCCTAGCCCATTAGTTGGGCCCATTAGACTGCTTAATTAACTACATGACTCAAGACTTAGGTGAATGACCCTTATACCTAGGTACTAGACTCAAATAAAAGGAAAATTATATAGTTTATGACTCAAAGAAAGTATGAAAATTACATGACTAGACTCAAAAACATGTGGGGAACATAATGACGCATGCCGACGATCCAACTGAGCTTCGAAAAAAAGTGGTGGGGCAAGGGATGCCCCCATCAATCTCCCTAACCGAGCTCAGCTCTCTCCGACAAAAGTGGGGCGAGAGCGCCCTCGACTTCATCAAGAAATGGTGAGACCTCAGCATGAGGTGTATCAACATGCCAATCCAAGAGGATGCATCACCATATGCCGTCGAGGCTTGGCGACCGAGTTCAGCGAAAAGCTTCTCGGCACCAACATCAAAGGCTTCGACCAGCTCAACTCGGCAGTCGTTGAAATAGAGATGTTCTTCACCGATAACCCGAGCTATGCTTTGCAAAGGGTAAATAAACGCGAGAACGCTAGCCCGGTAAGGAGGTGAATATCATCGAGTACACCCCCACCGGCAAAGCCAGTAAGGAAGCCGAGTCAAGCGGTCTTGACAAAAAGCCAGCGGACAAGCCGACTGCTCCTTACTTTTTGGAGCGTATAAAGACGCCATTTTCTTTTAAGAAGGAACACACGAAGATGCTCTTCGACCTTTGTATGGCTCAGAAAATGATCGAGCTGCCAGAAATCCGCAAGTCGGATGAGGCCCAGAAAACTGACGATTCCAACTATTGCCCATATCATCGCAGTTTGGGCCACCCACTTGAAGATTGCTATGTCTTCAAGACTCAGGCACAGAAGCTGATCCGAGACGGTCTCACCAAAATGAAGAGTGGTCTCATCGATCCCCCGTAGCCACATACGTGGTCCGGGCCAGCCAAAGCAGCACATGTGATTCATTACACAATTAACGTGATTCACATGATGGCTGTATTCACTCTTTCTAACAACGAAGCAGAGGAGCCCAGCACCAGCCAGGGCGAGCGCTCACTATGGTATCCAGGGTGGAGACCCTGGCATGACCGCATACCCCTCTCCTTTCCAAAAGAAAAGACCAAGCAGCTCTTCGATATCCTCATCGAGAGGGGGAAAATCATGCCCCAAGACCCGCCGGTGGACTACACTCACTGGGACTTTAGTCACTCCCAGTACTGCCCTTTCCACGCTAGAATCTGCCACACGATCGAGTCTTGTGAAGATGTTCAGTACCTCATCCAGGAACAGATCCAATGGGAGTAGATTGATGCTGAAGAAAACTCCATGGCACTTCTAAGACTTTGACAAGTTGTTAAAGAAACCCTAAGCATCGCCGGAGATGTGCCAGAATAGCCAGATCCCCATCAAGAAAATGGGCACGGGCTGCCTTATCAACATACACCAGAATGGCTCTAGTTTTGAACCAATAATCGGGGAGCTCTTGAGCGATTGCGAAGGCGCAGGGAGCGGGACACCAGTCAGGAGACTGAGTTGAGTAATTTCTCGATCAAGGTCATCCACCTTCCTACTATTTCGGCCCCTCCGGACTCCTAGACACTGCCAGCCAGCTAGCCGGCCCCTACCAATTTGGTCGTGCAATGGTGACCCTAGCAGGAACTGGACTCTCTCCCCTTCTCCAGAGAAGACATCGCAAGGCTCCTTCGGGTCCTTCTCGGCCGAGAGGATGTCCTGGTGCCCGCGACGATGATGAGCGCCTCAAGTCCCTCTCTCTCCCTCATACCTTACCCCCATCTTCAGTGTCAGGAGATAGGAAGGGGAAGCAAAAACAAGGTTAGGTTCTGGCATGATTGTGTCACGTCCCACTGGCCGACGAGCCATCGGGTCCTCCCTGTGTATCCAGCAATCCAGTTCAAGTCACAAAAAAGACATCTTCGGAGTCTCCAACAACTTCGGCTCTCAAGTCGGGCCCTCCATCACAAGGTCCAGTTGATGCACGAGGCCAGCGCGACTATCCGGAGCAGCGATACCTTGCTGCTGCTTCGACTGTCACCAGACCATGCTCCGAGCCAAATAATAAAGGCAAGGGTAAGTAGCAAGACGTCAAGCATGTCTCCCAATCCGCATCTCAACCAAAGCATATGCCACCGCATGTAGGGCATCAAACTACGTATACATCTTCGGACGCCAGCACCAGTATACCAGCTCATTAGTAGACACCTTCCTCGCCACCGCGGTGAAGACACCAAACCGCGCACACGTCTTCGGACACCAATCCCAATATCCCCGCATACCAAAACTACCACCTGAGGTGATGGGGTCATCCCTTGCCCCTCCACATTTTTGAGGCTCGGATTGTTCATCGGCATGCGTCATTGTGTTTGTCATATTTTTCTGAGTCTAGTCATGTAATTTTCATATTTTATTTGAGCCATAAACCATGTAATTTTTCTTTTATTTGTGTCCAATGCCTAGGTATAAGGGTCATTTACCTAAGTCTTGAGTCGTGTGGTTAATCAAGTAGTCTAATGCGCCCAACTACTGGGCTAAGCCCATGGGCGCCCCCCCTTGGACTTGTCTAGTCTTTTGTCTAAAAGTCAAGGTCATTATGGTCATGTGAAAAGTCTGGAGTCTATAAATAGCCCCCTCCCCTCTCTCATTTGTAACCTTTGATGAATATTTGAATAGAAAGAAAACCTTTGTGAGAAGTTTCTTCCCTTGGTGTGAGACTCTCCACATCCCTCCCCTATCTCTCTCATATCTCCCTCTCTCTCTAAGTGGTCCCCCCTCTCTCTCTCTCTTCCCTACCCTCAAATTTTGAAATTTTTGCTCTCTACTCCCATTCACTCTTCATTAATATCCCCCCCTTCCCCATACACTCACTCAAGTCCCCCCAACCCCCAAGGTGGAACCCACCAATCTCCAAGCCACCCTCCAACCCCCAACCACCCACTACCCTTTCCCAAGCACTCTTCCATCTCCCCAAGGCTGAAGGGGCTTCACCCAAGGCCCAAATTTGAATCTCCCTCCCTTTCTAGCTGCCCCACAGCCCTCCCCAACACCCCCTTCCTACCCTGGTCACCCTCTCCATTCCCCCCTTGTTTCCCTTGGCCATCCCACCCTCATACACACAACCCTACACCTTCATCCTATTCCCAGCTCGCAGGCAGTAGAGTACCAGCTACTTTCTGAGGCTGCCACGACATCACCAGAAATCTTCAGAGGGCATACCATGTACCGTTGGATTCTTCTTCATGTCAACTTTACAACGGTGGTGGTCTCGTCTCCGTCTGAGTTCGTGACTGCTAGGGAGAGCCGTTTTTCTCTGACTGTACAGGATAGGTCCAGTCAGCAACCTAAAGCAACTTCCAGAAGCTCCCACAGCCACATTCCTATGCTTCTTGAGACGCCACTTGTCTGAGAGCTTCTACGACAAGTATTCTTCCATTACCAACAAGCAGCACCCCGTCCGGCATCTGGAGCAGCGATTTCTTATTTTTCTCCCTCGAGTGCGCTGTTCTGTACACTCTGGGACTAAACCGACACCTGTTCACTTTTTGGGCTGTCCCTGTCTACTCTGACCTCCTACGGCATCCCCGTGGTTCTCATTTCTAAGAGGGCTTGACAATGAATCCAGAGACTCCAGTTACGCCCGAATCATAGCCCAGGAGCACCCGTGGTGACCTCATCTGTCACGCCCCGAGCCTTTATTACAGCGGAAGACTCGCTCGGGGAGCGCGAACAGCCGGCATGGTAAGCCTCTTGCAAGCAAGAACGATCAGAGCGCAATACAATCACACACACAAATGCAATTGCACAATATATATTCAAAACTTCAACTTTATTTCATTACTAACTCAAGTACAACCACTAATTCAATTTCCATCATCTTTCATTCTACTAGACTCAAGAAATAGGAAAAATACATTGACTCAATCTGGATATTATAAACTTCCTAAGTCTTCGCTCATCTTTAATGACTCTCGGATCCGCTACTTGAATAATCCGAATCCGAATCCGAACCACTTCCATCTCCTGAAAAAGATCAGAAATAGGTAATGAGCACACTTACCCAGTAGGTATCTTCGCATCAAAATGAAGGCACTATTAAAGTAATTAACATTTTAGCTCTAGAGAAATAAGGCAAAATCATGTAATGCGATGATCACGCGATTAAACCAAAGTAAGAGGATAATCATATAAGATGGAATGAGAACAAGAATGAACTAGCAAGAATAGAGCAAGAACATGATATTGGCCTTTCATGAACAAGAATATATCGAGAATGTACTAGCAAATCACATAATCAACACTTTAGCATCTTATGCTTATGAGCAAGTGCTTCGTGAATTTCTGTGGAATATCAAGCAATAAAGTCATGTACAAGAATGTCATGTCGTGTCGTTGATCTTCACTTATTTATTGAAATAATACTCCCAGCGCAATGCGACGCCAGTAGCATCATACCCCATGGTTTATAAAATAGTATGTTTCCGGCAATCAGCCGAGGGGACTAGCATAGAGCCCTTGAACACAATCAGTGCTCGATCGCATCTTCAGGTAGAAATTAAGCTACTTCCATGCATGTAACAGTAAAGTATGGCCAAGAATATATCAATTCTAAATAATGAAAATCAATGAATGAACGCTTCAACTTGAATATATGAGATCAAGAATGACTTAGACTATACTATGCTTATGGAAATAAATCGGCAGGATAACAGTACATTTTTTATTTTTTTCATTCATCATATTAAGTTCCTTGATCAAAATGATAAGTTCTAGATTATCATTAGTCCATCTAGAACCTTAGAAAATCAACCCTTTGGTCAAACCTTGGGTTAACATATACAAGCTGTGTGACGGTCATCTACTGGGCCGTTACATCCTGTGACGCTCCAGTAGTGGGCCGTTACAATGATCCGAGTCTAGAAAGACAAAATAGACCCAGAGAAATGTGACGGTCATGCAATGGGCTGTTACGTGAGCCTGACGGTCCAATGTAAGGCCGTTACATTACTAGAATCAGAAAACAACGATAGTGCATTCTAGTTAATGGGTTTTAATGGTACAACCAACTTGGCGTCCTAGTGGGAATCCCAAGCTCGCGGAGAATTACGGAGGCCTTGAAACAAGATTTCCTAGTCCATTGGAAGGAATATCCAATAGAGAGTTCCTCATGTCCAAGAATATGTTCCTATAGTGAAAAATGTGAACTAATGGTCAACATACCGGAGTATGTGCCATGTACTTATAGAAATGACTCTATTGATAGAGAAAGAATATATATAGATATATATCGATGTGAAATCATGATAAAAACTCTATCAATACATCATTCAAAATCATGTTTCTAATTACAAAACTATAGAGTTTGGGCTCATGAAATTAACATAACTTAAAGTAACAATAAGATGCCAAAACATGCAATACCTATCATGAATGAGTAATTAACCTTCAAGTCACATAATCAGGTAAAAACTTAATTAACTAAGCTTAATAGTAGTAACATTGATAAGTCTTATTCTGTCTTGAGTTGACAGTACACAGGAACCTGACGGTCTAGCCAAGGCGCGTCACAGGGAGTGTGGCGGTCTATCGAACAGCCGTTACAGAATGTAACGCTCCTGCATAGATGCGTCAGAGCCAACAGAGAAATCAATAGGCAATCAGGGACTATGACGGTCCATCGTACGGCCGTTACTTGAGTGTGACGGTCCTACTATGGTGCGTTACAGTATCTGCTGACAGACAATGATATGAAACCTAAGAGATCAACTCACATCATGTCTATAAATCAAATACCATGTCTATTGTAGGCATGATAACAAAGTATAGGCTATCTATATGCATGGGTTCCAGTGAATAGACAAGATAACTTCTTTTATTTCTATTTAAGGCTAAGAGATGTATGAAATGCATGGAACTAGTAAAACATGAAAGTGATGATCTACCATGCATGAAATTCAATCAAACCAGAGGGCTTTTAGTCATATAATGTTATTTTCGCCGTTCATGAGATAACCTACCTCTTGTCTAGGTTTTAAAACTTAAAATTATGGTCTGAACACCGAGCCCTAGTTCCCTTCTTCCTATGACTTTTCAACAACTTCCTTGGGCTCTAACTCCACGACCTCTTGACCTAAGATGTGAAATTTGGAGAGGAGTTAGTCTAAAGTTTTATAAACAAATACTTCTAAAAAACTTACCCGAGATTATGACTCCTTACCTTGATTCCACGCGAGCAAAAGTAAGGGTCGTGCAGTTCAGAACTAGGTCCTATTTATAGGATTTTTGGCTAGGGTTTGAAGATTAGATCGATTCTAGAGTCCTTAATTTGTTAAAACCTGATCTCTAAGAGTCCTTAGTAATGTTATAACTCTTCCCACGTTGATCCCTAGTAGATAAGATCATCAAGTTTCCATCTTTTTATAAGTTCTTCCTCTTACGGAATCTGCAGAGTGTAACAGTCGAACGCAGGCGCGTTAGGTGAATGTGACGATCTCGCGATAGACCGTTACAGTCAACGTATATGCAGTTTCAAATAAATAAAACTCTTTTATTCATTTATCCATATAATTATCTTAGATAATTAGTCTTTATCCTTAAAATCCGTAAATAAGCTAAATAACCTTCTAGAACATGGGCCAAACTTAATGGTTTTGGGCCTTAAACCTTTTAGGTGATGTGCAAATAGGCTTGGTTAATTATTTAACCTCATTGGGCCTTATAATGACTTATTAGTCTCATAATCCATTTATTAATATATTTAGGCCTTTATAAAATTATTTATATAAACTCTGGGGCACTACATCATCTTCCTGCGGCAGTGGTGCTGAAGTAGACAGAACCAGAGAATAGAGACCCTACTCACGGCCCTACTCCAACCAACGCCGGCAACCAGAAGTCCTTCCAAAAATCTAACGTCCTCCTGGGCCAACCCAGGAGGTTTTGCCGCTAGTTTCGTAGCAAACGGAGTTCGGGAGTGGCCGCAGTAGCGCCAACATCAACTGCCTGTCCCCTGTTCTAGAGAGCGGACAGAACCGGCAATCGCCATCCAATTAGTTCCTAGCTCGGCTTTTCCCCTCCCCGCCTGGCCGGTTGAGCACCCCTCCCTACGTGGAGGTACATTTTGGTTGTAATTCTACTCCCCCACCCCTAGTCCAACCCCCTTGCAAGGGGTGTAGTGCATGTATTAGCAGGTCGCCATCTGAAGCTACATCGACGCGGCGTGCGGGTGCATGCCCACGCCTCCCCACTCGTCATCGTCTACGGCCGGAGTGGATGTCTTCATGCCGACTAGGTGAGCCTCGGTTCCCCTCTTGTCGGGTTTCAATTCATTGCTTAGCATAGTAGTATTTTTGTTGCTTCGTCGGATGGAGAGTGAGAGCTCGGCCTAAAATTGCTATTGACGTGAGTGATCACCGCGGGTGAGTTGTGAGGGATCCCCTACATCCCACGCCCTTGGTGTGCTGGCCGCCCGTGAATTGGGCATCCCTGGCCCATTTGCGGTCCTCCCCAAGCTAGCCAACCCTTGGAGCATCAAGGTTCCATCTCGGACGCTCTCCATCATTACCGAGTCACCTACGGGCACTAGTGTGTGCTACGCAAACGGGTTCGCTAGAGTGAGTCCGCTGCTCAAGTTGCTTGCTTACAATTTAGGTCCATAGGTGGTGTCACATCATGAGGTCATCGAGCAGGTGATCAATGCCACCTTTTAGATACAACAAGTGGAAGGTGCATGGATTGAAATCCGGGCAAAGAAAAGCCATCGACCTCACCCTGCTAAGACATTAGCTCGAAGATATCCTCTCGAGGATTTATTAACCCCGGCTCCAGCACCTCTCTCTCCTACTCCTCTGGTGGCGGCCGTCATCAAGAAATAGGAGAAAAATATGAGGAAGAACCTCAGAAGGCGGCTCAAGAAACAAGCTGAGTAGGCAGCCGCCTTACAGCCTCCAACCGAGCCAACGCCTATCCAGAGGCTGTAACGGCTCATCGACGGCCTGGAGGAATACATCCCTCCTCGTCCTATCGATGATCTCCCACTCCACAGCTATATCCAGTGGGAAGAAATGCAAAAGCGAGCTCGTCTCAGAAGTTGGGTCCAAGAGATGATCCAAAAGCTCAAGGATGGCGAAAGGCTTCTGGTCCCAAAAGAGCTCTCCTTGTTCTATAAAGACAAGGAGATCACTATAGAGCAGCTCGAAGAAATGCTTCGGGGCTGCACCTGCAACATGGTGGACATCCCACCCCCTGATAACATCAACGCCTCTCGGTGAGGCGGGCCTGTGGCTTCCAGAACCAGACAAAGGACTACTGCCCCACTTGGACTTCAATCAGCTCCGAAATATATAGGCCACGGCCAAGGTCATGGCCGAGGACGTGGCAGAGGCCATGGGAGGATTCCTGAGCTACCTCTCCGCCTGTCTACCTTTGACATGGAGCAAATTGTCCTCTTCCGAGAAGAAGAACCCGCCCCCATTCCCGAGAGAGAAATTTGAAAGGGACCCGGCATCTTCGATCCTTCTGGTACGGAGGGGACAGCTGCCAGCGCCTTAGTCCCTGCACTAGTTCTGTTCTCTTCTACAGAACAAGCTAGGACCGTCCAATAAGGATGAGCCAGCTCACCAACCACTCCCAGAAGAGCCATCATTGGCACCCTTGTTCCAGGAGTCCACAAGTGATCATAGTCATTCCGATCCTAGTGGTAAAGGCAAGGCAGTGCAACTCCCCGATGGGGGGAGCAATGCGATAGCCCACAGAAGACCCAGCCTGACATACTACCATCATTAGAGGATGCTCGAGCTCGAGCCGATCGAAACGTCCTCCACTAGAGGAAGTGGTTTCCCGCCAACATTACAATCTGGGAAGCCACTGCTTGTAGTAAAGAGCTAAGAGAAACTCTTATCAAAATACTCTAGGAGCCAGAAGCCTATGAAGCACATGTCGCGGAGATGAAGTGATGGGGCATCAAAGGCTAATGAGTTATATTAGTGTGTATTGGCTTGTATTAGTGTATATGGGTTTGTATTAGTGTGTTTGTTTGTTTTTTTTTTCGATTTTGGCTCCTTTTTAAGGCTTTTATCAAGTCAATGGGCCACATTCTATATAGAATACATCAATGGGTTGTATTTAGAAGAGTCCATTAATGGGTTAGTTCATATTGGGTCATTAGACTTCATATTGGGTCTTTAACTCACTTAAGACCCAAGTGGGCTTTTCCTTCTCATGGGCCATCTAGGTGGGAGAGTCCATAGACCAAGCATGGGTTAATGGGCTTGATTGGATGGCCTTGGACCAGCTAGGCCCAAGAGGAGGCCCATGAAGGGGGCGCCCCCTTCCTTGTCTTATTAGGCAAGGTAGGTGAAGTTTGAATGGAATTATATTAGTTTGATTAGAATTTGTTTAATGTGTTTTGACCACATGGGAGAAATATTTTCTTCTATCCCCTTAATACCCCTTTCAACCCTAGATCTGAGGTCATTTTGAGTCTTTTTACATTTTGTATAAATGCTTGTATTTCCACATTTAATGAGAATTAATGAGAAGAAAATTTGGTGAATTGCCTTTGAGCCAAGGAGCTACCTGCACCCCTCCCCTCTCCCCTCTGGTTCCTCCTTCTTCCCTCTCCATTTCAAGGTTGAGAACCCCTTCTACCTGAGCCCCTCTACCTTTGATTTCATCTCTGGTGCCGCCGCCGCCGTTCGTGCCGCAATCGAGCCGCCGCGAAGCCGCCTCTGAAGTTCTGTCCAAGGTTCTGTTTGGCTGGACAGAGTCACACTCCAGGATTTTTAACTCCCAACTCTGACATCATATGGGGTTGAGATTTTCAGGGTTGGTTCCTCTCTTGATTCCCAACCTCTAGTAAACAAATCACGTCATTCAGAGTTCGTTTTATATTTTTCTATTTTCGTGACTTTCTATCTTTATGATCTGTCCCTTTTCTGATCTATGTAGCAGAAGCTTAGTTCTTCCACCTTTCAACCCCTTTTTGATTTTTCTTGGAATCCCCAAATTTATTGGAGGTTCTTTCCACCTTCCCCATCCTCCACAAATTTTCTTCGAATTTCAAAATCCCTCTACCTATTTTTTGAAATTGTTTTTTTTTTAAAATTTAGATCTATTTCTGCTGTCCAGATCTGACCCAAGTCAGTATAAAATCCCCACAAATTCAAAACTTCCACCAAATCTTGCATATGATATATCCCCATTTTCCTCTCTTCGGTCTCTACAACTTTCATGATGGGCCCCAAGGCTGAATCGAAGGTCTACATCACGGTCAATGCCAACTCTTAGGAAAACTTGATTCTGCCCTGAGTTTTCAGATCCTGTGAGTCAGCTGCTTGAAAATTCGACAAAGGCCATCAACGGGAAACTCAAATTTCTTTTTCTAGCCATAGATCGAAGGATTTCAAGTCAGCTTTCCATCGGTACCTCTTGTGCATCGATCCGACGTCGGGAGTGACCGCAGCAGCAGATCTCACCGGGTCACGCGCTGCAAAACAGAACTGTAAATCGTTGGCCAGCAACTCCGGCGAGTGAAGATCGGAGCCGCCCGGCCTCCGGCCGGGGAACCAGCACACCGCCGTCCCAGGGAGTGCCCTTCCAGGCGTCCCCACCACAGTGGTGCCACCCCGGTCCCACACGGCCTCTCGGACCAGCACGTGGGTCCCACGGTCGTGAGTACGTGTGCCGCCGAAGCAACACAAGAAGCGGCCCGTCAACCCGAAACCGCTACTCTCGAGTCCCATTGTGTCGCCCTTTACCTCCCTGCGTGGAGTGGACAGTAATTTGTCTTAATGTAATTATTGTGTATTTACTGTTCCGGGAGTACGAGATCGGCAGGGAAGTCGTCCCCACGCCAGGCACGTGGAGATATCGTGTTCGCTCCTTACTCGGCACTTTGCTTAGTTCGTATATGCTTTATATGCCGCTGTTAGAGAGCATGATAGGGTAACTTAGCTCGCTATTTATTGATATTCACTGCAGCTGCGGGAGAGAGCGAGACCGTCCCATGACCCGATCCGGGCACAAATTTGTGAGTTGACCACCCTAGCTCTTTGCCGGTTTCTCAACCGCACACGTCCGACGCTTCCCTCGTTAGGGACGATCACGAGCTTGCTTAGAGTCCAAGGATCGCATATCCATTTGGAGTCGAGTCGCGTGTCCGTTCCGCATCATGAAGGCGGCTGCCTATGAAGCCTCCACAACCACCGTCTCTTTCACAGATAAGGACATGCTGCTCTCCCCTCCGTGTCACAACCGTCCTCTCTACATGAGGTGGAAATCAACGGGCATGAGGTAAACCGGATCCTGGTAGATGCCGGTGCTGCTATCAACATCATGCTGCTCAAAACTTTCAAGACTCTATATCTGACCCCATACCTCCATAAGGTTCAGGAGGTCAAGATATCCAGCTTCAACCAAGACACCGAGAACGTCCTCGGTCGAGTGGATGTCGACCTAGTGCTCGATGCTTTCACCTCCAAGGTGACCTTCTAGATCACCGATGCCAACACATCCTACAAGGTGCTACTGGGCAGACCCTGGTTGCAAGAAAATTGGGTCGTTCCGTAGACTCTTCACCAATGCATCAAGTATGCCAAGGGCGGGGAACAACACAGGGTCTTCGCGGACCTATCCCCATTCACTCCAGTAGAATGCAACCTTGCCGAAGTTACGCTCTACTTCGGGTGGATTAGTTCTTACCCCGTAATGAAGAGCAAAAGCAATGACTGGCTCTAAGAGGAAGATGATGATGATCTCTTCTCTATTGACGAAGAGAAGGCTAAGCTTCATCGGCTACGCCTCGCCTCCAAGCCAACCCCAGACCGCCCCGAGAGGCGCAAAATTGATTTTGAGGCTAATCTTATTAGCCGAGCTATCGAGAAAAGCATATGCTTGCCACTAGACTGCATCCAGCTCCCATGTGCATCAAAAGAGCACAGGGTTGAGTCACTAACAACACTCGTCGTTACCTTCAAGCGACTACGTAGAAACAAGAAAAAGGCTAACAGGGACAAAGCCATTGTCTTCTATAAGGGAGACATAGTCCCTCAAGCCCCACCAGATGATAACTTTAACTGGTCCAAACGAGCCGATGATACTCCTGAAGCAGTCCAAGTACTGGACGACCTACCGCCACACATTCGAGAGATGTGTCTAAAGCAATACATCCCCCAATGGCAAAGTTCCAAATAGCAAAGATATTTTATCCAGTTGTGGACCCCTTTTGATGTGACACGACCCCTCAGATCTAGATTCGCTAGCAACCGAACCGAACGGCGGACTCACGTAAGCGGGTTCACCCGCGTCGCGCACACTCGGGTCCGTAGGTGGATCGGCAATAGTGGTGAGGGTCCGAGGTTGGACCTTTCTATTCCGGGGGCTTTTCAAGCTTAGGATGGACCCCCAAAGGGCCTGGGATGCTCAATTCCATGGGCGGCTAGTACGCCAAGGGCGTGGGTTGTAGGGTCGCACTCTCAACTCACTCCGCGGTGGTCGCACAATTCAATGGAGTTTGAGATCGGGCGCTCACCTCACCGCCGACGGGCAACTAGAAACAATACTAAGACAAGCAAAAGTAAAACCAGTAGAGGAAGTGACCAAAAGCTCACCTGATCGGTGTGAATACACCGATTCCGGCCGGAGACGAGGGTGAGCGGGGAGGCATGGGCTTACCCGCACGCCGTGCCGATGATACTTCAGCCGCTTACCAGCTAGTACAATCACTACGCCCTCACAAAGAGGGTGGACTAGGGGTAGGGATAATCCAATTACAATCAAAACTACCTCCACACAGGGAGGGGCGGTCAGCCGGCCAGGCGGGATAGGGAGGAAAGCTAAGGAAGAAGCCGATTGAGGACTTTGCCGATTCTGCCCGCTTCTGGAACTGCCTGACAGGTACTCACTGTTGGCACTGCCACGGGTTCTCCCGAACTTGCAATTCATCGAAACTAGCGCTGAATCTTCACTGACTGAGCCGGGAGGGCTGCTGAATTTTCTTGTGAGTTCGAGTCATCGCTAACGGCCGGGGTAGGTGCTGGACCGGTTCTGCTCTGTTCTGGCTCTGACTGGTCCCTGGATGCTACAGCAAGATGTCGGATTCACCATGAACACTTCCGAGATCCGAACGATACGGGACCATGACGGTCACGAGCGTGGTCGAGTCTTCTTCGATCAGCAACCAAGAATGGCACTAGAGGAGGTTGGAGTCGAGAGAACCAGCCCGAAGAGTGGGGGGTATCAGGACTGACCCTGACTGGCCTGCCATACGTACCTGAGGGAGAAAATTTGGAACTGGGTACTCCGAACCCGAAACGACATCCCGCTGCCTGCGTTGGATAGAGGACTGGTAGAGCTTCGTCCCGGTCAAGTGGCGTGCCAATGGGAGTCGGGGTGTGGTTGCAGTAGCTTCTGAACTGAGGCTCTGGTCTCTGCTCGGGTGCCGGATGCACAGTCAGATGAGAACGGACGTCGTGGACGGCTCCGACCTCAGATTGAGGCAGGATCACCTCGCCTGCGAAGTCGACTGGAAGAGATTTCCAAAAATGTAAGATATGCCTCCAGAAGGTGCTTGGTGAAGACGTGGCTGCATCTATAACTTGACCCTTGACTACTGCGTGTGAACTGAGATGAAACAGGGTGGTGATAGGTGATGGGAAATGGGGTAGATGGGATGGGGAATGGGGTGGATGGGTGTGGGGGCGACCCCTGGATATGTGGGGGTCTGGTAGGGGGCAATCCAAGGTGTGGGAGGGGCAGAATGGTGGTTGGAAGGTTGTCTAACATGTGGAGGAAGGGAGAGCTGCGAATTTGGGTTGGGAAGGGGAGAGAGAAGAAGATATCTCTCCCTTGGTTTGAATGAGTGGTTAATGGTGGGTGGTTATTGTGGCCTTGGGGATGGGAAATGGTGTGTTGGGGAGAGGAAATGTTGTTTGGAGTTGGTGAAGGGGTGTGTGGGAGAATGGGATTCTCCCTTGGGAGATGGAGGGGTGGCTTGGGAAGGGGAAGGGTTGTTTGGGAAGGTGGAAGGGTGCTTGGGGAGATGGGATTCTCCCTTGGGAGAAGGAGATGACTCTTGGGAATTGTGGTGGAGTTAATGGGGTATGGGGATATGAAAGGACAAGGGTGATGTGGCTAGGTGAGGTGGCAAGTGGTAGTGATGTGGCAAGAGGAGAGAGGTTGAGGTGGAGCTGAGGTGGTAAGGGGAGAGGAGAGAGAGAGAGAGAGAAATGCACCTTAGAGAGAGAGGGGGGGTCGCACCTTTTAGAGAGAGAGAGAAGAGAGAGGGGAATCCACCCCTAGAGAGAGAGAGAGAGAGAAAATCTCGCACAATTTTGGTGGATTTCAAACTTTCATTCAACAATTCATTAGTTCTCAAATGGGGGATTGGGGTCCTATTTATAGGAATCCCATAATTTAACATAAGTCCCTGACTTTTGGACTAATAACAAGAAACCAAGGGAAGGGGGGGTGCCCATGGGCCTAGCCTATTGAATTGGGCCTATTAACCTACCAAACTAACATAATGACTCAAGACTTAGGTAAATGACTTATTAACCTAGGTATTGGACTTAAATAAAAAGAAAAGTATATGATAAGAAAATGAAAATTACATCATATGACTCGAAATAAAGTGGCGAACAAGATGAAGCATAGTTCGCGAGCATCGGGATCCTCGAACAAATGAGATTGCTGGTGATGTCCCCATCATACTCCCGGGGTGCGGAGAACTCGACTCCATCGAGTATGGGTCCACCGGGGAAGTGGTGCTCTAAAGTAGCTCGGGGTGAACCTCAACCTCCCTCAACCCTGCGTCTGCAACCAGGGGACGATCCTTCATCCTCTTACGGTGGCTTGGGCACACCCTCTTGCTGACGATCGTACCCTGCTTGCCTAGTATTGCCTCTGTGTGCACACGTCGGGCTCTCATGCTGATTTTTGGTGACTCTCCGAGGGTATCACTCACAAGGGAAGATATAGGCTCATGGTACTCACTAGGATGCACCACGGTGCCCATATAGAGTGCCGGATCCGCCACGTGGGAAATGGGGTGAATCTCAAAACCCATTAGTAAGTCCAACCCGTAAGCCAGGTTGCCAAAGCCACTCAAAACTTGGCAAGGTCCAAGTCCTCGTGCCCTCAAGTGGGAGGTGACCCTAGGGTAGACCCACTCCAATGTCACCATCGATAAGTTGCCTACTTGGAATTCCAAGTGGCGCTCGCAAGCTTTTGCCCACTCTTTGTGAACCTCACCGCTCGTTGCTAGATGCTTGCGTGAATGCGTATGCCATGCACTGTGATGCGGTGTGGGTGTGAAAAGCTTGGTGTGTAAAGGTGGACCGGAACAACCATATATAGACCGGTCATGCTTTGATGCCATGTGTACCTTGATGAACTTGGGTGGACCGGGGCAGCCACAAGTGGCCCTATCATGCATGGACTTCATAACAATGCTTGGAGGGCCGGGGCATCAGTAGGGGAATCTATTGCGCATGGGTATAGAAAATGCCGGGGCTTCCGGACATCCATGAATGTTCCTACTATGCTTAAAACCCATGATGAATGAAGGTGGACCATTACATCCGAATATGGACCACTCATGCTTCCTACTTGGCATGTGGGTGACATGAATGAATGGACCCAACATAGTGTTCATGCCAAGTGGTGTGGTAAGCCTAGACACATGCACGCTTATCCCAAATGTGACTTCCTTGTGTATAAGTGTGGGACAGCCTTTGAACTTCCATATGAAAGGGTCGAAGGGATCTAGGAAGGTGGATATGGGGTGGGGCACTTCCTCGATCTCTAGGCGGGTGTTGTCTAAGGTAATAGTTCCTATGGTGTAACCTGGGTCATTGTTGAGGTGGGCTTGGTCCAACATAGTGGGTGTGGGTAGGAAAGGGTGGGTGGTGGGTGATGTGGGTGGGTCACATGGGTACTCGAGCTCCCAAAGGAAGGGGTCAAAGGGATCATGGAAGGGGCCACCTAGAGAGAGAAACTCTATGTCTTCAAGGTTCCCAAATGGTGAGTCATCCTCCTCCAAGGTAATTGGGCCAAGGTCTCTAGTGGGTTGGCCAATCAAATCAATTGGAACCTCAATGGGTGGGGAGTGGGTCAAGATGGGTTTCTCATCCTTCGGGAGAAAGAGGAGGATTTCACTCGTATAATGGCCACTAGTGTAGATGGAGGTGATGGAACCAGTGGTGGGGTATGCTAGGAAGATGGTGCTAGACTCCAATGGTCCTATGGCTAGCATATTGGTCTGGTGGACTTGCCATTGTAAGCAGTCCACTAAGTCCCCTAAGTCTTCCACAAGATAGGAGGTTTGAAGTGTGACATGAAAAGACCGGGTGGGCACAATGTGGGCTTGATATCCCAAGGGTGAAAGGTAGGGTGGTGAGCTAGGAACGGTGGGGCCCCGCTTGAGCCATTGGAGTATGGACTCATTCATGGCGAGAGTGTGCAGCTCATGAGGACCTGGACTAGGAGAGGTGGGTGGAAGTGGGGGGTCTAGGATGTTCTCTATGGTGGGAGGTGGATCCGGATTGGCATCCATCTCCACTTGGGTATGTGTGTGGGCCACAACTTCCAAGGATAATGGGGTAGGATAGTCTATGGTGGGTGGAGTGATAATGGTCAGTGCATGGTACTCTCGGGGTGATGAACATGGGTGGACTTGGGTTGGGCTTGGTCGGAGAAGTTCTTGGGTTGGAGTTGGGGTCGGGGGTGGAAGATCGGTTGGTTGAATGGGTTTGGGTTGGGGTGCGTAGATCTTTCGAAGATCGGCCCTCATTTCATCCCAAGATTCAATGGGTACTTCCCATTTGGCTTCTCTCAAACCTACAATGTTCTCCCATTCTTTCGTAGCTTGGCGCTAGAGCAAACTCTTGGCATAGTTGACTTGCATAGGCCCTGGTAGAGTGAACCTCCCAAAGTGTGGATCTATGGAGTACTCCCACTCTAGATATATACTAGGGTGGGTTCCGTCAAACACAAAGGCTTCTAATGGGCCTAAGAGTGGCGAATATGCCAAGTATGAGGTAGTCATGATGGTGGCCAAGGGTGATGCATGCAATGGCCCTAGGACAAGACTTAGTAAGGACAAGTCTAGAACTTGCTCTGATACCAAATTGATGTGACACGACCCCTCAGACCTAGATTCGTAAGCAACTGAACCGAATGACGGACTCACCTAAGCGGGTTCACCCGCGTCGCGTACACCCGGGTCCGTAGGTGGACTGGCGATAGTGGTGAGGGTCCGAGGTTGGACCTTTCTATTCCGGGGGTTTGTCAAGCTTTGGATGGACCCCCAAAAAGCCTGGGATGCCCAATTCTGTGGGCGGCCAGCATGCCAAGGGTGTGGGTTGTAGGGTCGCACTCTCAACTCACTGCGCGGTGGTCGCACAATTCAATGGAGTTTGAGATCGGGCGCTCACCTCACCACTGACGGGCAACTAGAAATAATACTAAGACAAGCAAAAGTAAAACCAGCAGAGGAAGTGACCAAAAGCTCACCTGATCAGCATGAATACACCAAAATTGATGTGACACGACCACTCAGACCCAGATTCGCAAGCAACTGAACCGAACGGCGGACTCACCTAAGCGGGTTCACCCGCGTCGCGGACACCCAGGTCCGTAGGTGGACCGGCGATAGTGGTGAGGGTCCGAGGTTGGACCTTTCTATTTCGGGGGTTTGTCAAGCTTAGGATGGGCCCCCAAAGGGCCTGGGATGTCCAATTCTGTGGGCGGCCAGCACGCCAAGGGCGTGGGATGTAATGGTTCTCTCGTAACTCGCCCGCAATAGTCACTCAAATATTAGCGAATTCGGGATCGGGCACTCACTCACCGACCGATGGCACTAAGGTGCGATACTAAACAAGTAAAGTGACTCCAGCATAGAAGTGCAACAAGGAGCTCACCGGATCGGCATGAAGATGCCAATCCCGGCCGGAGACGAGGGCGAGCGAGGAAGCGTGGGCTTACCCGCACGCTGCGTCGATGAAGCTTCAGCCGAAGACCTGCTAGTACATGCACTACACCCTCACAGAGGGGGTGGACTAGGGGTAGGGATGATTAATTACAACCAAAACTACCTCCACATAGGGAGGGGCGGTCAGCCGGCCAGGCGAGATCGGACGGAGAGCTAAAGGAGTCGCCGAAAGAGGACTTCGCCGATTCTGCCCGCTTCTGGAACTGCCTGATAGGTACTTTCTGTTGGCACTTCCACGGGTTCTCCCGAACTTGGAATTTGTCAAAACTAGTGTTGAATCTTCACTGACTGAGCCGGGAGGGCTGCTGAATTTTCTTGTGAGTTCGTGTCGTCGTTGACAGCTGGGGCAGGCGCTGGACCGGTACTGTTTGGTTCTAGCTCGGACTGGTTCTCGGATAATGCAGTAGGATGATGATGTCCCAACGAACGCTCCTGTGATCCGAATGACACAGGACTAGGACGGACACGGGAGTGGTCGAGTCTTCTTCGATCAGCAATGAAGAACGGCACCAGAAGAGGTCGGGGTCGAGAGGTACAGCCTGAAGAGTGGGGAGAGGTAAGAACTGATTCTGGCTAACCTGACCTACGTCTCTGAGGTAGAAAAATTGTAACGGGATGCTCCAGCCTTCGAACGACACCCCGCTGGCTGCGTTGGAAAGGCGACTGGTAGAGCTTCACCCTGGTTAAGTGGTGTGGCAAGGGGAGATGGGGTGTGCTCGTAGCAGCTTCTGTAAGTCGCTTCTAGTTGCAGGCCAGGCTGGTTCTGTGCAGTCGGTGAAGAACGGCTCTCCCGGGCAGCTCCGAATTCGGATCGGGGCGAGATCACCTCGCCTGCGAAGCTGACTGGAAGAGATTTTCGGTAATGTAGGATAAACTACCAGATGAATAGAGGTGACGAGATGGCAGGCTCTGCAATAGGCGCCAAGTCTGCTACCTACGAACTGAAGACTGCAGGGTGAGTATGGTAGTTGTGGTGATGGGGAGGGGGCGACCAGCTGGCAGGGGGATGGGGGGATGGAACTTGTGGGAGATTGTTGGAGGGGTCTAGGGGTGATGGTGGAGTGTAGGGGTGTTGGGGTCGCAGCTAGGGGTGGGGGAAGAGAGGGAGGGAGAGAGAGCGCAGGTTGGCAAGGGGGAGGGAGCTGGTGTGAAATCTCCTTAATGGAGAGGGAACAATGCAGGCCTAGGGGAGAGGAAAGGGTGTGTTGGGAAGGGGAAGGGTTGTATGGGAAGGTGGAAGGGTGCTTGGGGAGATGAGATTCTACCTTGGGAGAAGGAGATGACTCTTGGGGATTATTGTGGAGTTAATGGGGTAGTAATGGGGTATGGGGATATGAAAGGACAAGGGTGATGTGGCTAGGTGAGGTGGAAAGTGGTAGTGATGTGGCAAGAGGAGAGAGGTTGAGGTGGAGCTGAGGTGGTAAGGGGAGAGGAGAGAGGGAGAGAGAAATGCACCCTAGAAGAGAGGGGGGGTCGCCCCTTTTAGAGAGAGAGAAAGAGAGAGAGGGGAATCCACCGCTAGAGAGAGAGAGAGAGAGAATCTCACACAATTTTGGTGGATTTCAAACTTTTATTCAACAATTCATTAGTTCTCAAATGGGGGATTGGGGTCCTATTTATAGGAATCCTACAATTTAACATAAGTCCCTGACTTTTGGACTAATAACAAGAAACCAAGGGAAGGGGGGTGCCCATGGGCCTAGCCTATTGAATTGGGCCTATTAACCTACCAAACTAACATAATGACTCAAGACTTAGGTAAATGATTCATTAACCTAGGTACTGGACTTAAATAAAAGGAAAAGTACATGATAAGAAAATGAAAATTACATCATATGGCTCGAAATAAAGTGGCGAACAAGATGAAGCATAGTTGGCGAGCATCGGGATCCTTGAACAAATGGGATTGCTGGTGATGTCCCCATTACCTTTTCAGGTTCGGGGGCAACCCCCGTCCTTTCATAAGGATACCAGGGGACTTGGCTATGACTAGGAACCATACATTCGTGTCCACTATGCGGTCAACGTCGTAAGCTTGCCACAACCAGTCGTCAACCAGGCCAAAGTCGAGGCAAAGTTTGACAGCTCCGGGGACGAGGAAGAAGAGATCTTGATCTCGATCCCCTTCAAAGCCAGCACTCCAGTTCAAGCAGTCGAGGAATCCTCCTCGCCTCCCTGCGAAGATCTCAGGTCTCAAGAAGCCCCTCTTGCCTCCCAGCCTGTTAAAAAATCAAGCTCTGCAAAGTCACCCCACGAGGGAGGAGTCCAAGACGCCAGCTATAAAAGGTCATTAGCTTTAGCAAGCGGTCCCAGGGAAGCCTCAGCAGCGCCAGTCGAAAATCGCTGGCAAGAAGCTAGCGGTCCAGACCAATCTTTGATGGATTCCAACAACAACAATCTCCCAGTCCCATCGGCGTCAACCAGTGGCTTCAAAAATCAAGAAATACACGAAGTCGACACCGATGATGAAGATTTCATCGACTTCCAGCCTGCTCCTCCCAAGCTGGAGGACGGCGGCCAGGCGACCGTTGACGAACTCATCGAAATCAACTTGGGTGAAGATGAAGCCCACCAGCCAACATTCGTCAGCGCTCTCCTCACCGAAGCAGAAAGGTAGGACTACAAGCAACTTCTACTCAAATACAAAGACTGCTTCGCCTGGACATACAAGATGATGCAAGGACTAGATCCTGCCATAGCGGAGCACGAGCTAGCTATTTCTCTCTCAGCCACTCTAGTCAAACAGCTGCAGCGGCGCATGCGCCATGAGCTAGAACTCCAGGTTTCGGTCGAAGTCAACAAAATGGCTGAGGTCAACTTCATCGAGCCATGTATCTACCCAATCTGGTTCGCCAACATAGTCCCAGTGAAGAAGAAAAATGGTCAAGTCAGCATTTGTGTCGACTTTCGAGACCTCAACAAAGCATGTCCGAAGGATGACTTTCTAGTTCCGATCACAGAGACAATGGTCGATATGACCACCAAACATGAAGCCTTATCTTTCAGGGACAGGTCATCCAGTTATAACCAGATCCGGATGTCCCTCAAAGATAAGAACCCCACAGCTTTTAGATCACCCAAAGGGATTTTCAATTACAAGCGCATGCCCTTCGGTCTAAAGAACGCCGGCTCTACTTACCAGAGGGCCATGACAAAAATATTCGACGAAATGCTGCACAACATCATCGAATGTTATGTCGACGATCTCGTCAAAAGAACAAGGCGCGAAGACCATCTACATGTTTTGCGCCAAGTCTTCGATCAACTCCGGCAATATGGACTCAAAATGAACCCCACGAAGTGCGCCTTTGGCGTATCCGCTCAGTGGCAAGTTTCTCAGTTTCATCGTGAGATACCGAGGAATCGAGGTGGACCCCAGCAACATCAAAGCGATCAGAGAGCCTCCACCACCCAGCAACCTCATCGATCTCAAGTCCTTCCAAGGAAGACTGACCTACATTCGAAGGTTTATTTCCACCCTCTTCGATCGATGTGCACCTTTCAACCAATTGATGAAGAAAGACACCCCGTTTACATGGGACTCGGAATGCCATGTCGCTTTTGAGCAAATCAAGGAGTATCTCTTCACTCCCTGATGCGGGATGGGACTGAAAGGGCTAGGACCTATGAATGCAACACAGTGCGGCCAGCACTCGCACGCCAAAGGCAAGCCGGGCGGCTGACCTCCGTAGCGTTCCTCCGGGTGGAGGCGTCTCTCAACAAGAAACTCAAGCCCAACGACCGTCCCTATGAGGGAAGCGCGGGGATCTCAGCGGCTAAGGAACCGCCGTATGCCTAAGGGAATCTAGTCCAAGCTCGGCGCTCGACTAGGGCCACGGGATGGGTGCTCTCAACTCACAGTCACGCGGTGAATAACAAGACTAGCTAGGATCCTAAGCACTCACGCGGCATAATAGAAAGCATACTAGTAAAGCAAATGCCAACAAAGGGAGCGTCGCACGTACCTCCACGCCTAGGCGTGGGGAAGAAACCCCGGCCGAGACCAACAACCACGATACACAAGGTGAACAATAATACAACTCCAACCCAAAAATGCCCACTCCTCACAGGGAGATAACAGGCTACAACATATGGAGTCGGGGCTGCCAATGCACGGGCTGATGGGGGCCCTCAGTGAAGGGTTGGCCGCGAGGAGGATCTGGGCGGTGGTCGGCAGATTCGCAGCAATGCGCGACTCGGCGGTGAAAGCTCCCACGACCTGATCCGGTGTCCGATTGATGCGCCGTCAGCGAGGGCACGTAGCTAGGTCACGAGAGGAAGCCTCGGCCAAAGGGGGCATGCAGATTCCGTCCGTGGGAGCCGGGGGCTCACCTGCAAGTTGTGACAGGGATTCTGCTCCCAGAACCGTGTGATCGAGCGGGAAAAATGACAAGAAATAGCTCTAAAGGGCGAATGGAGCTCTGCTTGTTGGAGGACGAAGAGGACGCAGAGCAGCAGGTCCCGACTGAAGGGATCGTTCAGATCCGGTCGTGGCTGAGTGAAGCAAGCTCGGGAATCCGCAGGTGATCCTGGCGCCGGGTGGACAGGGCAGACCTGCGCGACCTCATGGGAACGGACGTCACGAACAGCTCGGACGTCGGAATGAGGCGAGGTCGGTGGCGTTGGAAAGAGGACGAAGAGAGGTACGACCGGTGAAGATCCCACGTCCAAACTCGCTGATGTCCGTCCCATGGGATTTTTGCAAGGGGGCGGGCAGAACCTGGCTGGCAGGGAGAGGGGGTCCTGCGCGCGCTCACGAAGAAAATCGCCACGGGTGATGCCGAACTCCGAATGAGGTTAGACTACCTCGCACGCGTTGGCGACTCGTAGCAGAATCACCCAGAAATGGGCTGGTCGCCCAAAGTCACCAAGAACAGAGGGGGGACATCGCAGCTCTTGGAGATAAGATCTGGTTGCACTGAGCTTGAATCTGTGAAGAGATAGAAGAGAGGGGGAACCTCGGCGTCGCACCGAGGGGATGGGGAGTCACACCCCAGGCTTGATCCCGTCGCAGGATCAAAGGGAAACAGAGGGGGGCGCAGCCTCCTTCAAGAGAAACAGCAACTTTTTCTTTCTATTCATTCAATAATTTCTCCAAACGAAAAATACAAGCCTTATATATCCGGGGGGGAAGCTAGGGTTTCATCCCAAGCCACATGGAAGGGGGGGGGGGGGGGGCGCATATGGAAGGGGGGGTGCGACCAGCCCTCCTCCAATCAAGGGGGTTGCGGCCACCCCCCTCCAATCAAGGAGGGATCAAGGGGGGTGCGCCCCAAGGGGAAAGGGGGGGGAGATGGAATGGGGAAAGGTGGGGGGGGGCACCCAAAATGGAAAGTGGAGGGGCCAAGGGGAGAAGGTGGCGCAGCCACCAATGGTGAGGGATGCGCCCTCCTCTCAAAACCCTAACCCTAATTCAACCAGCTATGGGCCAAGGCCAAGCCCACTAATAAAGGAAGACAGCCCAATACTCCCTACACATAGTTTGATAACATAAAAGAACTAGATAACGTGTCCACGCAGGGACCAAACCTAGGCCCAACATGGCCTCAAATGAGAAGAAAGATCCTCTAGTAGATGTCGTAGTCGCCTAGCCACAGAGATGCTGGCGTGCTCCGTGTGCTCCGTCGAGTGATGCGGCGCGTGTCCTCACCAATTCTCCCCGGGTGGGAAGAACTCGACCCCGTCGAGTAAGGGTCACGGTCGCTCAAGTAGCGCTCCAGCAGGTCCGGGTCGATCCTCTCCAGCTCTCCACGTGTGATCCAGGCGTCATCTCCAACTCACTAGTAAGCGTTGGTAGGCTCCGCTCCTGGTCGTGGTCACCTACTCATCCAGTATACAATCTATATGCTCGCGTTTCTGTAATGGGGCTGGAAGAGGTGGACGCTCAGAAGGTGTAATACTCTCAACAGGAGGGGAGGGCCCAAAAAGCTCACTGGGAATCACCGCGGGATCCCGATATGCCACCAGATCTGAGACATTGAACGTCGAACAGATCCCATAGTCGTCTGGCAGCTCAATCTCATACGCATTCGACCCAATTCGCTTCAAGACTCGAAAGGGTCCCGCACCGCGGGCCTGGAGTTTCTTCACGGCCCCCGAAGGAAACCGTTCAGGTCTGACCCTGATCATGACGTACTCTCCTTCTCGAAACTCACGGGTGTGTCGATGCGCATCAGCTAACTCCTTATAACGTGCGTTGCTGGCCTCGAGGTGGTGATGATGCAGACTCCGAACTAGCTGTGTTGACTCATACCTATGTGAATGCAGTGGTGGTCCTGGACATCCAAACACAGACCTAGCATGCCTATGACTCCTACATGATTGGACAACACGGGGAGGACCTGGACAACTAAAGTTGTATCTATCATGCATGCGTGTCCTACTGAATGTGGTAGACTCATGGGGACTAGATTGCCCAAACTCACTCATGACATTACCCCTATATGATGAGGGACATGGAGAAACATGAGAGTGAGACATGTGTCCCTGGCCTCCTAAACTCTGGCGTCTGGGTGTATGCGAGGTGAGATGTTGACTAGCAGGCCTAGATGGGGTGTGATAATGGACCTGCTCGACAATGTGGGGAAAAGAATACGAGTCGAGAGGCTCACTAGGGAAATGATCGAATGGGTCAAAGAAATGATGGCCCCTCCCGACAGGTCCCTTCACTATACTTGCCCATGTGCGACATTCGCCCAGGTGCAGATGATCACCGTCAGGCGCTCTAATGTATGGGGCAAGAGGCTCATGAGGATGGCAAGGAAGGCAAGGCTCCACCCTCGGGACCGTGATACCATAAGAGGGGACAAAATCAACCTCCACGGGTATGGGAAAGAATAAAAGGACCTCGGAGGTGATATGTCCTATGGTGTAGACTGAGGTAATAGACCCCAAAGCAGGGAGTGTAAAGCAATGACTATAGGGTTGGTCAGACCCTAAGGTCAACATATATGTCAACTCCCATTGACAATCTAAACTCCTAAGGAAGCCCTTCACATTTTCAAGAAAGCAGAAGGACCGAAAAGTGGTGTGAAAGGAGTCAAGGGGTATAATTGGGAGGGCTGGTCCCATGGGTGTATAGCAAGGAATGGAGACATCTAGAAGTGGACCCTCCCTTAGCCAGCTAGCTAAAGACTCTCCAATGACCAGTTCACCCTCGGAAGGTAAGAATGGCTCTATATGAGGGTCTAAGGGTGAAGCATCTCCCCTCGGGAATGGAAACAGAGTCCTCTATGATGTGGAGGGGCCCCTGGCTCTCAGTCGAGGGTCTCAGGCCGAGAGTGTCGGCCCTAACTTCCAAAGGTTCAGGCACGACTGGGTGCTCCATGGGGTCACTCCCTAACTCCTCGACCTCAGTTAGGTACTCCTCAATCAACTCCTGTTCAGCCTCGTAAATCACTGGAACAAAAGGCGGAGTGGATCGCTGGGGGTGGGTGGCTAGCGACACGGAGGTGGTCGGTGCAGCGCCGTCGTGGAAGACAAACTCGCCTGGAAGGTGAGATGGGTGTAAGGTGCAGGTCCTCCGGTCCAGGTCGATGGTCGCTCTTCTCTCCTCCAACCAAGTTTGCCCTAAAATGATGCATGGACCAGCAAGTGTGTCGATCTTACACCATGCACCATCGTGATATAGAACGGGGCCAAACCATCGTTGAAACTCAACAAAAGCTAAGCCACCGCAGAGAACAATCTCCCCAGTCTTAGAGAGAGACTCAACAATGTCCTGTGAGACATAATTATATGGAACCCTACTGATGAAGTCGATCTCCGTATGCAACCCATTAGGTAGGATGGCCACGGACATGACAGGGCGCTGAAACGACTAGGTCATCGGTATAGGGATTGGGTCTCCCAACGACTGAGTGGTAGGGGTGACACCCAGGGGTCGTGCCATAAGAGCGTCGAATCGGGCCAACAGGGATGACCAATCTGACACGTGGGCACGAGGAACCACCATGGGGCTGGCGGGGAGGGGGGGGGGCAGGACATGCAAGACTCAACGAGACAAGGCTAAAACTCTAACTAGACACAAGCCTAAAATGACAATGCAATGGTAGGTTACCTAGATGAACCAAGAGACTCAATGCACCCTAGACAATCTAAAGACTCAAATGACCTAAGACCCCAATTTGTTAGAACAAACTAGTTCCCTAAGCTCTGATACCACTTTGATGCGGGACGGGACTGAAAGGGCTAGGACCTTTGAATGCAACACAGTGCGGCCAGCACTCGCACGCCAAAGGCAAGCCGGGCGGCTGACCTCCGTAGCGTTCCTCCGGGTGGAGGCGTCTCTCAACAAGAAACTCAATCCCAACGACCGTCCCTATGAGGGAAGCGCGGGGATATCAGCGGCTAAGGAACCGCCGTACGCCTAAGGGAATCTAGTCCAAGCTCGGCGCTCGACTAGGGCCGCGGGATGGGTGCTCTCAACTCACAGTCACGCGGTGAATAACAAGACTAGCTAGGATCCTAAGCACTCACGTGTTATAATAGAAAGCATACTAGTAAAGCAAATGCCAACAAAGGGAGCGTCGCACGTACCTCCACGCCTAGGCGTGGGGAAGAAACCCCGGCCGAGACCAACAACCCCGATACACAAGGTGAACAATAATACAACTCCAACCCAAAAATGCCCACTCCTCGCAGGGAGATAACAGGCTACAACATATGGAGTCGGGGCTGCCAATGCACGGGCTGACGGGGGCCCTCGGTGAAGGGTTGGCCGTGAGTAGGATCCGGGCGGTGGTCGGCAGGTTCGCAGCAATGTGCGACTCGGCGGTGAAAGCTCCCACGACCTGATCCGGTGTCCGATTGATGCGCCGTCAGCGAGGGCACGTAGCTAGGTCACGGGAGGAAGCCTCGGCCAAAGGGGGCGCGCAGATTCTATCCGTGGGAGCCGGGGGCGCACCTGCAAGTTGTGACAGGGATTCTGCTCCCAGAACCGTGTGATCGAGCGGGAAAAATGACAAGAAATAGCTCTGAAGGGCGAACGGAGCTCCGCTTGTTGGAGGACAAAGAGGACGCAGAGCAGCAGGCCCCGACCGAAGGGATCGCTCAGATCCGGTCGTGGCTGAGTGCAGAAAGCTCGGGAATCCGCAGGTGATCCTGGCGCCGGGTGGACAAGGCAGACCTGCGCGACCTCACGGGAACGGACGTCACGAACAGCTCGGACGTCGGAATGAGGCGAGGTCAGCGGCGTTGGAAAGAGGACGAAGAGAGGTACGACCGGTGAAGATCCCACATCCAAACTCGCTGATGTCCGTCCCGTGGGATTTTTGCAAGGGGGCGGGCAGAACCTGGCTGGCAGGGAGAGGGGGTCCTGCGCGCGCTCACGAAGAAAATCGCCACAGGTGATGCCGAACTCCGAATGAGGCGAGACTACCTCGCACGCGTTGGCGACTCGTAGCAGAATCACCCAGAAATGGGCTGGTCGCCCAAAGTCGCCAAGAACAGAGGGGGGACGTCGCAGCTCTTGGAGACAAGATCTGGTTGCACTGAGCTTGAATCTGTGAAGAGATAGAAGAGAGGGGGAACCTCGGCGTCGCACCGAGGGGATGGGGAGTCACACCCCAGGCTTGATCCCGTCGCAGGATCAAAGGGAAACAGAGGGGGGCGCAGCCTCCTTCAAGAGAAACAGCAACTTTTTCTTTCTATTCATTCAATAATTTCTCCAAACGAAAAATACAAGCCTTATATATCCGGGGGGGGAAGCTAGGGTTTCATCCCAAGCCACATGGAAGGGGGGGGGGCGCATATGGAAGGGGGGGTGCGACCAGCCCTCCTCTAATCAAGGGGGTTGCGGCCACCTCCCTCCAATCAAGGAGGGATCAAGGGGGGTGCGCCCCAAGGGGAAAGGGGGGGAGATGGAATGGGGAAAGGGGGGGGGCGCCCAAAATGGAAAGTGGAGGGGCCAAGGGGAGAAGGTGGCGCAGCCACCAAGGGTGAGGGATGTGCCCTCCTCTCAAAACCCTAACCCTAATTCAACCAGCTATGGGCCAAGGCCAAGCCCACTAATAAAGGAAGATAGCCCAATACTCCCTACACATAGTTTGATAACATAAAAGAACTAGATAACGTGTCCACGCAGGGACCAAACCTAGGACCAACATGGCCTCAAATGAGAAGAAAGATCCTCTAGTAGATGCCGTAGTCGCCTAGCCAAAGAGATGCTGGCGTGCTCCGTGTGCTCCGTCGACTGATGCGGCGCGTGTCCTCACCACTCCCCCAGTCCTAGGGGCACTAGTCAAGGGCAAACCTCTTATACTCTACATCGCTGCCATGGATGCTTCATTAGGAGCTCTGTTGGCGCAAGTCAATGAGGAAGGCAAAGAGTAGCCACTCTACTACATCAGTCGGAAGCTGATCGGTGCTGACTACCGCAACTCCCCCATGGAGAAAGTCTACTTGGCATTGGTATTCGCCGTCAAGAAGCTGTAGCATTACCTCCTATCCCATCGGGTCGAGCTTATATCCAAGAACGACCCCCTGAAATATCTTCTTTTGTAGCCCGTCCTCTCAGGCCGACTCAGAAAGTGGGCTCTCTTGTTGATGGAGTATGATATCACCTACATCCCCAAAAAAACAATCAAGGGATAGGGCATGGCTGAATTGTAGCACCCCAAAAATTTAAATATGAAATAAATGCAAATAATTATAAATATTAGTCATAGAACAATTTTGGAAATTAAAATTCTGATAAAGGAAAAGTGACAATTGGCTGAATTGTAGCACGCCGTCCATATTGCCCCCGGCGACGACCTTGCAAGCTGGAATCGCCGGATGCGGACCAGACAATCTCAACACAGTTCCAGCTATAGACGTCATGGCTAGTTTTGTATCGGGAACGTTGTTGGGCTCCTTTGGGTCGCCCTCTCGTTTGTGATTCCCTGTTTTGGCCATATGTTTGGCTGTTTGTTGTGTTCTTCTTTTGATTTTTTGGCTTTTACCGTTGTGTTGTATTTGCCCTCTTGTCATCCTTAGTATGGTGTTCCCCCTTTCTCGGACCTTGCTCGTCCCTTATATCCCCCCAATGTTATGTTTCTTTTCTTTCTACACTTCTTAATGGAAAATCACTTGTCTGGTGGCCGGGGTGGCACGTCCTGTCCCTTCCAATGAACGGATGAACGAACTCCCTCATTTCCCACCTTGCAAATATTACCTTTTAGTTTTAAAAAAAATAATTGGCTAAAATAGCTAATGGGCCTAAATATTAATTAATGGGCATCAATAGGGGTATAAATAAATAATTGAGTAATGAAAATTGAATACATCCTTTTATCTATTTGTGCCTTAAATTGGGAGTACAATTCAAATATTTAGCAGGAATCTCATTAAATATATATATATATATATATATATATATATATATATACCGAACCCGACTCTGATACCCAAGATAACGGTGAAAATTAATATGATGGATAAAAAAATAAGAATATAAGAAATAAAATCCCCATATAAAGATCTACCTAACTTAAGCTCTTAATTTAATAAATATACATATATTGACTAACCCGATAATATTAAGCTAAGAGTTATACTCAATGGGTTTTAAAAGGAATCATGGGCCTTTGAATGAGGGAGGCCTCACCAACCTAGGTGTCGAGGATAAATCGATATATATATATAAGCCTCTGAACTAAACCTAGCCCACACCATTGAGACTCTCTCAAACCCATAAACACGAAATACCCCATTAAAAAGGCAAAATGGATGCATGACGTGCCAACAACCTATATACACTTATAATGGATGGGACTCTTAATTCCAAGCCAACCCAACCCACAATCGCCAGTGGAATGCTTGAACGTGCGTGGGGGTGGAATGTTAGGCTTTTCACAAGGATAAATAAGAATCGCGGCTGTTGTTTTGGCAGGGCGATTATCACGCGGAGCAAGTATGGCAAAGATGAAATTCCTTGCCCTTGATTAGCACTCGACCCCGTTAGGAACCCCCATCCCTATAAATCAAATCCCTCATCGAACCTGCAGTGGCTGTTTGCTACGACTGCCGTTTCGTGCGTCCCCTGTACCACTGCGTCCGTGAGAACTCTACCGTTGAACGTGCTGCTGCATTCTTCATCATCTTCTGCGATTTCTTCTTCCCGCTACTCCGTTTAAAACGTCGTAAGGTAGGCATTCTTCCAAGTAAAATAAATTAATCTTCATGTTAGATAAGTCACGTAGTCTTCTCCTTACGATCTCATGTTCTCTTTTTACTACCGTTCTACATGATTTTTGTTGAAAATGTGGATTCTTTAGTTAATTGATAATAACTGTAGCAACGTTTAAAATTTAATATCTAATGTACTATGTTAATAAAAATAGCAAAATACATATTTTCATGATCCCTAGGTTTTTCTGATAATTTTCATGATCTTTATGTATTAAAATCCTGCTAGAATAAAAGTGATCATGTTTATTTGGTTAAAACGCCGCATTAACTTCAAGGATTTTTATCTTTAAAACTAGATTGAATAAAATTATGATATTTCATACTTAGAATCCTTGTATTTTTCTCCTTGTTATCGTATATTTTATTTTACAAAATTCTTATTAAGTAAAAAGGGATACTGTTCATGCATAGTCAATGTTAAAAGGAATGGACGACCCATCACATGGTCGTCCATTCCTGAAAAATCTATTTTTCCTAGACCCCCATGTAGTGATTTATTTATCTTACACCCCTAATCCTCTTCATCTTTATTCTTTTAAAAACCCATTACTTGTCTTCGATTCTTTTAAATATATATATATATATATATATATATATATAATATAGGAAAAAAATGGGCGACCGTTTATACGGTGCTCATTCTATTCCGTGAAATTAACATGTCAGCCACTTGATTTTAATTCAAGAAAAATTATATTTAAATCTTAGAAAAATTCACATCTTGTGTTTAAAGTTAGTAAAAATTTCAATAAAAATATATTCAAGATCCCTGTAATTTTCTCCTAATTATCATGTATTTAGCTTCAAAAATTTTCCTCTATTTGAAAAGACCATTGTTCATCATGATTAAATTTAAAAATCCAATACTCTAAAAGAATTAGCGCCCTTTCATGGAGATGCGAAATCTTGTTTAATTGATTATTTAATTATTTTTTGAAAAAAATGATATTAGTGTCTACTCAAAGTGACACGACATAAAGAAATGACGCCTCGATATATGGATGCCAATTATGATAATTTTATTTTATTTTAATTGACGCCTCTCTAAGGAGACAGACATTAATAAAGAAATGCCGATTTATTAGGACGCGGATTTTCTATCTCACATTTTTACCGGATTTTTGTCCCATACCGCGTGTCTATTGGCACTGTGTCTCTCAGTCCCTAAATGTAGTCCCATGATTCACGATGTTTCACCTCATACACCTTAACTCCCGGTGATGTTTGAACCCTCAGTGGGATATTCCTTCCTTCGATCTGGTGATTTCATTATTGGGACCTCCGTAAGACTCTGCTAGTCTTGGATTCCCTCAAGGCAGTCGAGCGGGTTGTACCTTAAAAACCCTAGAACCCTGTTAGTCATGTCACTCTGAAGAAACATGACACCCGGCCTTCATAGAATGCTGTTCTGGCGATTCTGTGGGGATCTGTCTCTGTCAGAAATGACGACTTGACAATAGTCACTAATTGAATTAGCAGCTGTTCTAGTTGTCGTTATTTTTAAAAGATTAGCGACAACGTATACGGGTGCTCATTGAATGAGCGACTGTATACATAGGCTCTATTTCCTTGTTTCAGTTGTCATGCTTGTCCGGTTCAAAGTAATTAGCGACCATACCAGCGGGCGCTTATTGAAAAGAGCGACCGACTAAGTAGGCCCGATTTCTTCGAGCCTCTCCCGTTCACAGAATAGGCGACCACTACAGTCGGCAGAAATTCTTAAATCTATGGCGACCTGAGTGGACGCCAATTACCCAGAATTTTATGATTTGTCTCAGTTTTATGAGTCATCATGCTATACTTGTCAAGGTATATTCTTGAATCTCTATTCCATAAATCTACCCTATTGTTCCTACATGCTTGATGCTTGAAACACTTGGCCATTAAAGTGGAATTGGTCTAGATACAAAAGGGGCCATGGGTCCCGACATAATGACATTTCAATGCTAGTGTATAAAAAAATAAGGGTTCCTGATCTGATCCCATGGGCGAGGCAAAGTCCAAATGTGTATCGGTATCATGAATGATCGGGTGTTGGCATTGCACCAAAGATAGCAAAATTGGTCTACGACAATTTTCCATAGTGTTTGACTTACTCAAATGGCCAATCTTATAAAGTGATAGTTACAAACGCTCTAGTGAAAAGCGGATGCTATAGTGAAGTGATTGTTATTATCTTCCATGAACGCTCTTGGGTATTTCCTTTGAAAGTACTTGCTATCTTGTCATGAAAGTTCTTGATATATTCTCTCAATTATCTACTTGGCTTTATATCTCTTGGAAGCATCTATCACAGGTATACTCTTGTTCTCTTTATAGTTCTTGAAATTTTTCTCGCACTGTTATAGTTCTCGATTATGATGCCTTGCATCCTACATAAGCACGTTAAATTATAATCTACTTAAAGCTAGCTTGGAGCTTGAGATATTAAGTCCTACTGAGCGTTCGCTCACCCAGTGTGTTTTTAATATTTTTCAGGTAATGACCATAGTGATGATGAGAATGCACAAGATGGGTAGGGGCAAGGGTGATGAATACTCTGACATCTAGACAAACTACCTAGTCTGGTCATCTTGTGTCTATGTCTAGCAAAGTCTAGTTATGAGTCTTCTATAATTTTTCCTTTATTGAGTCTTTTATCTATTTGAGTCTAATTTGTAATAAACTTCAATCTAAAATAAAATTATATTTTTGTTTAACTATATTTTGTCATATGACTATGTTCTGATTGACACTATCACACCCCGAGATTATGCAGTGGAAACAATTAGGAACGTGAACAGCCAGCATGGTAAGTCTCTTGTAAGCAATATATTCAGAGCGCAAGACAAACACATAAAGTAATTGCACAAGTAATTCACTAAAACCTTCATCTTTATTTCATATAAATAATCATCAAATACATAAGATTATTGACTCTCTTTACTAGACTCAATAAAATAAAGATTATATCATGACTCGACTAGACACTTGATAACTATGGCATCTCTTGTCCATGTAACCATCAATCGCTCTCGGACCCGCTACTTGTATAATCCGAATCTGAATCACTAGTCCTTCCTGAAACATTGAGAAAATAGGTAATGAGCACACTTGCCCAGTAGGTATCTTCGTATCAACATGAAGGCAATCTTAAAGTGATTAGCATTTTAGCTCTAAAGAATAAGATAAATCTTGTAAATACGATAAAACATGTGAATAAAACCAAAGTAACAATATGCGATCATGACGAGATATGAAAATATGATTGATCAAGTATAACAAGAATGTAAATTTGGCCTTTCCATGAACAAGAATGTATCAAGAATGTACTTTTCATAACCATGGAGGCTATGCACTAGAAAGTCACGTAACAAGTAAGAAAGTACTTTTCGCTTAATAGCAAGTACTTCATGAATTTACGTGGATGTTTATTCATATCCGTGGATTTTCACTTATTTATAAAGAAAGTACTCCAAGCGTAATGCGACGCTAGTAGCATCATATCCCATGGTTTACAGTATGTTTCCGATAATCAGCCGAGGGAACTAGTATAGAGCCCTTGAACACAACCAGTGTTCGAACTGCATCTTCAAGTATAAATCAAGCTACTTCCACGATTGTAACAATAATGTGGCCAATAATGTACAAGTTCAACAATAATGCCATGACAAGGTAACCAAGTTATAGAATGTACCAATAATCGATCATGAGAATTCAAGAAATACATTAATAACTAGGTCATGCTTTGGAAAGAATTCGGTAGCATAACGGTACATTCTTTATTTTCCATAACTTATTAATGACTTATTTGAATCAAGATAAGTTCTAGATAATCAATGGATCATCTAGGATTATAGGATACTCAACCCAAAGGTAAAACCATGGGTTAAACATAATTAGATTTGATGAAAGAGAAGTTGGAACCATGCAGTCTAGGGCAGGGCCACTAGGTGAAATTAGCGGTTTATCAATAGGCCGCTAACTGACTCTGGCGGTCATTCATTAGGCCGCTAAGGTCCAGAACTCAAAAAAATCGGCAAAGTGCTTTCTAGACCATGGGCTTTTATGGTACAACCAGCTCCGCATCCTAGTAGGAATCCCAGGCTCGCGAAGTCTTACGGAGGCTTTGAAATAAGATTACCTAGTCCGTTGGAAGGAATATCCAATGGAGAGGTTATGAAGTCCAAGATTGTGTATTTAATATGCAAAGGTGTAACTAATGACAACATACCGGGATATGTGCCATGTACTTAAGAAAATGACTCTAGAAGAGAGAGATAGTGATAACAGCGATCAAATCATGACTAGTCCATGAATCATATAAATTTAAGTTAATTACAAAAGTATATGATTTGGTCATAAAAATAACATAAGTTTAAAAATAATTCTAAGTGCATAAAGAATCATAAAATCTACTAGAATGTTCTATTAACATAACTAGGTATATGAAAATAACACTTGAAACAGGAGTAATACCTTCTTAACTAAACTTAGCATATAATAATTATGGCTAATCTGTAATATGTTTCCGGTTAACAATATTACAGAAATCAAAAAATGCAAATGGTCTAGTAGGTGACCGTCTCTTGTGGCAAACAGTCTATCGTACGACCGTTCGGGTTTCTAGCGGTCTACAGGAAGTCCGTTTCTTCTGGATAATAGAAAACTCAATAAAAAAAGTAAAATACAATACTAATCTAAGGCATATCATGCATGGAAATCAACATGAATAAACTCTGTAGCATGATAGATCAATAATAGGTCAGCCAATATGTGTGGGTTTATGTGATAACAAGAGAATTTCCTTTTTACTCAATTAGGGCTAGTTCATGCATGAATATTATACTAGATGCATAGTCCTAATGAAAATAGAAAATTCTCAGTGTACAATGTTGTGTCCCTGTGGTTTTGATGATAGCAAACACTATAAGTCATCATATGTGTGCATGAGAGATTGAATGATGATGAAGTATGCATTTGCATAAAGTCTATCTGTGTGAGATTTCATCAAACACCATGTGTGCATATCACTTTTATGTGCTTGGCATTTCAGTGAACACTTGGTGTGCATTTCATAGTTAGCGCACTCCATAGTCATTGCACTCCATGGTCTATGCATGTTTCTGTCTCAAGCACATACATGTCTGTGCAGGTTTTGTCGTGCTCACATAAAGGTCTGTGTAGTTTTTACATTCTACATGTAGGGTCTAAGCATGCTTGCATCATTAAGCATGTAAGGTCTGTGCATACTTCATTGTTTCACACACAACGTCGGTGCACATTTCAGCTATCTGCATACCAAGGTCAGTACATATTCCTCATATAGTCGGTGCACATCTCAGTGCTTTGCATATAGAGCCGACGCTAGCAGGAGTACATGCATATAAGGTTTGTGCTACCCTGTCGTGCTTTGTCACAAGGTCGGTGCAAGCTTCGCCATTCGCATGCTAAGGTCGGTGCATACTTTGCCTGAGCATATAGAAGGTCAGTGCAAGCTTCTCCATTCGCATGCTAAGGTCGGTGCATACTTTGCCTGTCCATATAGAAGGTCGGTGCAAGCTTCGCCATACGCATGGTAAGGTCGGTGCATACTTTGCCTGAGCATATAGAAGGTATGTGCAATGAGTTTTCCTTAAGCATTTTAAGGTCAGTGCAATACATGGCATCATGCATACTGAAGTCTGTGCACACACTGTAGCAGGTCAGTGCACATTTTGGTTCAACACATACAAGGTCTATGCTACCTTGAGTTTGTCTACAGTAAGGTCGATGTTAGTTGAGTATCATGCATATCAATGTCTGTGTTACCTTGCACCAGGTCTATGCTAGTTAGCTATGGCTTAGGTTAAAGTCTGTGCTTGCTATTGCATTTCTCACTATGGGTCGATGTTAGATCAGAGTTAATGATGATTTCATATTCATAATTACAGAATCTTCAGCACATGTTGCGCGGGTTTTTACACCGAATGACTGGGGTGAAGGAAGGGATGCAGCGGGGAAAGAAAATACCGGAGTTTGATGTATCTCGAGTATCCTCCTTACGGGTGCATGCCTCTCACAGCGGAGTCGGGCACTCTCCTTTTACGGAATGTCAAAAGGGGTCGAATGGCACGAGAATGTTAGGGTTACGGATTAACCGGACAAGGTGCGGGCGTGCCAGTCAATTTCTCGACAATCACCCATGGAACCAAGGGTTGATCGGGGAAGCGCCACCAGGGCGCGGCACGTGGGCTCGGGCGATCGGGCGACATGTGGAGAGAAGGGGTTTCATAGATGCGAGTGCGTAGGCGATTGTGGGAATTGTGTACTGGACGTCTTTCCCCACCGGCTGCAAGCAACCGGTGTTTATTTACATCGGATTGAATCCAAATACCTTCATTCTAAGCTGAAGAAAAGTCTGTATATGTGTCTAAAGCCATGGGTAGAGGGCCGGGAGTGTTCCGTAACTGTGGGTGCGCTTTCGACTGGGTGATGTTTACTGGGAGAAGGGTGTCGGGCACATATGCTGAAAGCTGTAGGTGAGGAGCTGGGGGCCCGAATGCGGGCGCTTATATTTCACCGGCTTTATGATGGGCCGCATGGGCTTTACAAATGGGCCTAAGTGGCCAAAGTACAACTAGCGCAAGCCGCGGGACAATTCCAACAAGTGGGTCGGTCCCCAGGTCATTGTGTAACGAGGCGGATATCCACGTGTTTTACAGGAACTCTTTACAGAGTGATTGATATGGGCCCGACTGCTTTGGTGGCCAGAGCGGACACGGACTGGCGCCGGGTAGAGGTCAGACGCGGCTCGAGGTGAGTGGTTGGGTCCGGGACTCGGACGACGAGTGTCGTCATGCTGGAGAGTCGAGGTTGGCCCCAGGACTATGATTCCCCGGCCAGAGGTCCGACTGGACTCGAGTTGTAAGTCTGAGGGGCCAAAGGCCAGCTAGGAGGTGAACGGTGGGCACGTGGTTCCGTGTCAGGGTCCGTTATGGCATTATGAAGTGCACCTCATCACCGTCGTGAGTTGACGTACATGGGGACACCCGGGATGCGGGTGTGTTTGCCGTCGGCATAGTCGTCTCACATGCGACGGGGATGGTCTTGGTATGAGACGGCTAAACACCGCGTGAGAGGAGTATGTGGGACATACCCTCGGCATGTGTGAGCCGACTAGCAAGCCAACCGCGTGCGTACTTGTTCTCTTGTGTTCCCGACCCTTGCCGAAAGCCTCGGGGGTCCGAGGGTGCGATAATTAGGCCGGGGGAGTTGCTGTTGCTGCTGTTGTTGCTTGTGTGTCCTGCTTGCATTCATGCATTCATCATGCCCCTTAAGCTTCTAAGGGGAAATTTATAGGAAGTTGAAGGAGTGGGGGGAGGGGTTTAGGCAGACCAAGTTGAGGGTTCAACTTGGTCTGGGTAAACCCCCTAAACAGTAGCATTTCATTTTATTTTTATATTTATTTGTGTGTTTTTTGTGTGTGTAACGGAGTGGGGGAGATGGGGTTTAGGCGGACTAGCCCAAGGGGCTGGTCTGGTCCGCCTAAACCCCTCTTCGGAGGAGTTTTTTCTTATTAAAAAATTTTTTTTTTTGGTTTTGATGGGGTTTAGGTGGACCAATCTGGGGGTCTAGGCTGGTCTTGCTAAACCCCTCCCCCCCAAGGGGGGGGGGGGGGTTGGGCGGACCAAAGTGGCCCATTTTTTTTATTTTTAAAAAATCTTTTTTTAATACCCAGGGGTTTAGGCGGACCAGCCTGGGGGTCTAGGCTGGTCCGCCTAAACCTCTCCCCAGGGGGGGTTTGGGCGGACTAGGTTGAAGAGAGAGGGGGGCGGCGGCCCCACCTCTATAAAATTTGATTTTTTTATATTTTTCTTCCTAAATTGGCTAAGAAGAAAAGGACAAGAGTATACTAGAAGGATACTGGTTGACCGGCCACGTGAGTGCGAGGAACGCCGATGTTGTGACTGACGTAATCCTGGGGCTTCGTCTTCGTGAGTTCTTCCACGCACAGGTACGACGAACGAACCTTGCACGAACCTCAGATCACGAGATTGGTAGTTTGCACGAACTGGGGCTGGGAGAGGCCATCGGGCCTCCGGGTTGGAGAGAGGGCGCGGCCCGCGGGGAGTTCGCCCTCCCCCGGGGGTGCGGCTGGGCCCCGGGGCAAATCGGCCCTAGACGAGCCACAACCCCGAGGGATGGCCCCCGGGGGTCTTCCTTCATCATCTGGGGATGTCCTTTGAAGGACACGGAGCTCCGGGATGCTGAGATGGCCCATGGGGGCCGTTGTTCTTCGAGTCGTAGCTGCCTCTCACAAGGTGTTTGGGCAAATGCCCGGCACACCCCGGGTTGCCGAATAGGCCGCGTAAGTGGCCGACAGGCCTTGAAATTGGCCTAGGGCCGAGGACAGAAGTCCATAGGGGCTGGGAGGACGCACCTTGGGCATACGGGCCCGGCCTCGTGCTGCGTCCCGTGTTGTACGGTGGGTTGGCAGGGTAGCCTCGGGTTGGTCTGAGAGCTAAAGCTAAGTGGCTCATTACCACGTGTCTGAGGGTCGGGGGTGGCCCCGACTTGCTGGGGGGTCATTGTAGGACCCAACTAGTGTACCGGAACCACGGGGTGGCCCGTGGGTTGGTATAGAAGGGCTGAAACATGTGCACCCACAAGGTGTTCAGCAGAACACCGAACACACGTGTATGAGCCGTATACATGTGCTGGGGGCCTCCCAAGCCTGTGGTTGACCTATTTAGGTCTCCCTTTGACCTTGGAGGGTTGAAAGAAGGCATCTCGGGGTGAGCCCCTAGCCTTTTCACTGGGCGCCACGTGGCGTGGATTGTAGTCGAAGTACCCCCGGGTTGCCCCGGGTGGTCGTGTAGAATGCGGGCAAAGTCCGCAACTTAGGAGTCGGGAACGGTCCCGATTGATTGCTAATACTGCCCTATACCTCGGCTAGCGGGTCGGGGCCATTGGTCGAGCCCACTGGGTTGTCAGAGGGGCCAGGTAGGCCATGCCTTGAATGTGTTCGAGAAAATTCCCAAACTCTTATTTCTAGGTATTTTGCTGGGGAAATTGTCTGGGTACAACAAATGCCCCCCACGGGTCGTGCGTCGGAGGTGGAGACGAGGGCGTATGGCCCGTGAACCTCTCCTTCTGAGTTGTTATAGTTGTATTTTGACGCTTCATGTGCTTTTGCTTCATTGTATTGTATCTGTTGAATTTCTGGCGTGCTGACTATTCTCGGTGTTCTGTCTTGCAGCTATGGCAGGATTTGGCAAGGACGAGAGGATCCCGAGGCGTGTGGTCTGGGAGGAGTACCACTGGGTGAGGAGCACTGAGCGGCTCATGCCCCCTTTGGGCCAGTCAGTCATCACTGCGGCTAATGTGGAGCGGCTCGATTGGGGGCACGGTAGTGGCAGAGGGCCCCGTTGGTGAGCGCAGCAGCGGCGTTGGGACTGTGGTGTTGGCCCGCGCGTCGGAGGTGGGTGGGCTTTACACTTATGATCCCAGCGGCGGCTACCCAGTGGAGTTCCCTCTGGATCTTCACTTGTTCCAGTTCATCCGGCGCTTCGTCCCGCCAGGCATGGAGGAGAGTGACTCTCGGGTTACTGGAGCCCGTCGCCGACTGGAGCGGGCGATCTTGGTGGGCCGAGATAGTTAGCACAGAATCGTCCTCTGCGGCTTTCTGAGTTTCTCCGAGGACTACTGGAGACAGTCTCAGTTTCCCAATGCTGAGTGCCTGGGCTTCCTCAACAGAGCAGATCAGTTCAGAGTCTGCGCTGGAGTAATGGGTCCCGCTTCCTGGGATTTACACGGATACCACCAAGTAGAGAGAGAGGGCAGTCCAGGATTAGAACAGGAGCCATCAGGGCTAGAGTACGCCAGTGAGGGCTATGACGACCACAGCCTTCTATCTGGGATTCTGTGACAGAGTGTTGTTAGTTGCTATGGCCGCTGGGCGGTGATTTCATCACACAGATAACGCCAGGGAGCTACCGAGTGGTTGATGGGCATAGTACACCACTATCGGGTGCTACTAGACCGAGCTGATATCAGCTATGCTATGACTGTGACCTTGTACGGGTACCCCTGCTACACAGGGCTTCTATAGGCATTGGCAGAGCGCTTCAACCGCAAGTGGAATACCGTGGTGACGGCTGAGGGAGAGACTTCGTAAGACCTATGGTCTCTATACAGGATCTCCAGGTTGCCGATCAGCGGCGAGGGGTACGAGGAGGTAGTGCTGGATGACCTCCATCGCAGCCACACCGACGGGCATGGATGATACCGGGCTTTTTACAACTACCGGTATTTGTTGAAGACCTAGAGGGACTTAGCCCTTGCTGGGAGAGAGATATCAACGCAGACTCCTAGGGTGCTGCTGAACGCGTGGGTCTGCCACTTCTACAATAGACCCTTTTGCTTTCACCGGGAGTTTTCGAGAGACCAGACCCCCTGCGAGGAGTACACAGAGGTGGAGCTGCGCTTCCGGACATACACGAGGTATATCTACGCACCACAGAGGGGTGGAACCCCCGTGGACTGCTAGATGTGACCGAACTGACCGCGTACTTGGCATACTGGTTGGCGACATTCGTGGTCCCAAACGGGGAGGATGGCCAGCTGAAGGTGGAGCTGTTGTGGCCTGCGCGCTAACTGGCGGAGGGACGGAGGCTGGCCTTAGCCCCGACGGCTTTGGCCAATGTTTACCAGGGACTCGGGGTACTGGCGGCACACTCGGCACCACGTGAGTGGAGTTTGCTTCTCCCGACCCACTACCTCAGTGCGTGGGCTGGCCTAATGTTTCCAGGGCTGGTGTCTCGTGGGTCCGTGGCGAACCAGGCAGCACCATTGTTGTTCAGCTTTACTGGGCAGCCAGACGGGGATGCAGTCGTACAGCTGGAAGAATCCAGGAGGGTCTTGTGCTACTTACCCAGCAGGGGTGAGGAGGGGATTTCATTTGACGGCACCACCAGGGACTCCCACCTGATTCAAGTGCCTTCGAATGGCGGGGCAGCTTGCGCCCTTCCTTACCAACAGGGGCCAGATGCGGCATTGTACACAGAGTGGGTGATGAGCACCCGGCCAGCGGTGCTGCCTCTACACCGGTCCGTGATGAGCTTCCTAGAGCCGTACTACCCGCACAAGTTTGCTTGGAACTTTGGGTACGATCAGGGAATCCCGTCGAACCAGGAGTTCCTTTTGGCGAGTCAACAGTACAGTGGTCGGGACACACATTTGCTAGCTATGGCGTGGTGGGACTTCTACTGTCGACGAGAGCCGGAGCGACCGCCGACGCCTGGGTCGGGACGCATGGGACGGTTTGACCTCCCCTATGCCAGGTGGTGGTTTGAGCACAGTCACCAGTATCGGCAGAAGGCCTCAGCAATCCGAAAAGTTGAGGAGACGCGTCTATTGAGGGAGGATTTGCCTCTCATCGCACTAGACGACGGGTACTTGCAGGCTCGTTTCTCTTGGATCCGCCAGGAGGTGGAGCCGTTGGCACAGCAGGTGCCTCGGGGGAGCCGATGCTCGCTGTCTGTAGGGCAGAGCGACAACGGGGCAATGAAGCCCCTCATGCAGGCATGGCCGGCGCCTGGAGGTATTGGAGGTAGGGGGCCTCGACCTGAGGCACCGAAGACTTGGTGGACCCAGTTTCTGGCTGATTGTGGGTTCGAGCAGAGGGGGTCACTAGATCGAGTGCTCCCTAAGGGGAGTTTTGCAGACACGGCGATCAATGACTGGAGGCGTCACATTGCCCATGCGATCGGGTCAGCTGGACTCGTAGAGCTCTTGTCTCTCATCGAGTGCGCCAACACCCTGAGGGACGTAAAGGAGGCGGTCACAAAGGCCGCACGGGTCGTAGGCTTGAAGCCGGAGCAGTTGTTTCCTTTGTCGCTGACCCCCTTTGTGGCTTCAGGTAAGACCTCTTCATTAGCCTATTGCCTTCACCTTGTTTTTTTCTAGGGTACATGGTTGAGGCATCTTATGTGGTTGTGTTTACTGGCAGGTTCTGGGGCGGATTGGAATCACCCCTCCACGGGGACGTCTTCTGGGGACGGTGACGGGGCCCTTCAGCCTCGGCGAAAACGTCCTCAGGTAGAGACTAAAGTCAGGGAGGCCGGCGAGTCCTCTCGGGGACCCATTGCTAGGGAACATATTGAGGCAGAACTGGCTCTGAGTAAGTGCTACATCCGCCTACTTGCTTCATTGATTTAGCCTTTATGATCGGCTAACCTGGTGTAATTGGATTTGCTTTTTATAGCGCCACTGGAGGACGGGGCTGACGCGGCCTTCTCGCCACCTCAGGAGGTCGACCCGCTACCTGATGACGGGGTCGATTATGAGATAGATATGAAGGGGTTGCTTCGTCTGATGGACGAAACTGCCCCCAATGTTGAGACCTTTCCCGATTTTGAGTCATGGAAGGTTTCAAAGAATGCCCAGCCAGGTAAACCACTCTCAGACCGAGCATGTTGTGTTTATGGCTGTACTTGATTCTGGAAGTTGACATAGTTGCCGGTGTTATACAGAGGTGGCTGGGGCATAAGAGACCACAGCTCCCTCCAAGATGCGAGGCGAGGTGCCCTCATCTGTTGATGGGCAGGAGCCCACAGCGACCCAGGATGGCTTGGGTATGTATTGAACCGCTACAGAGGGGATCACACTTGTGTTTGTACAACTGCTGGGCTACAGATGCTGATTGGTTTTATGTTGCTATTTGCCAGGTGAGGATCTAGCCACCACTCTGGAGATGATTCAGGAGCTAGTCCCTACCGGCCCATCAGTGTCCCTTCCCTCCTTTGAGGGGGAACCTGAAGGGAGGAGTGTTTCAATGCCGTCCACGGCTGAAGAAGCATCTAGCCTATTACCACAGCTGTTGGCAAGGGTAGAGCATGTTTCCCTGCCAACTGTAGTGTCGGCCTGCACTGTGGGACTGGTCGGGTCTTCGAGCATGGGACCCTCAAGTACGTAGTTGGGGACTTAGTCATTTCTGTTAAGCCCTTTGTGTTGATTGTCTTCTAGTGCTGAGACCTTGTTGGTGTTGTTTACAGGTGCTCCTTCGCCTCTAGAAGAAGGTGAGTTACCCTGTGACAAGGCCGAAGTGATGGAAGAGGGGCCCACGGGAGTGGTTCCAATTGAGGGTGACGAGGACATCGTCCACATCGAGAAGGTTTCACAGGGGAGTGCTCCAGCCGGTTAGTTTTCTGTTTGCAACTCTTAGCTGGAGAACTGCCCTTGTATGAAGCTGGACCTTGTGGTGACCTTTTCTACTTTGTTGGCCTGCAAGAGCTTCTAGTTCGGCCACCTCCGGGAGTTCATCAGGGGCTTCGTCGAGCTCTCCGGATGACGACAGCATGGATATGGAGACAGAGGAGAGTTCAAGCTCGAGCTCTTCATCCTCCGGGGTCTCTACTAGTAGGGAGGTTCCGATGGGGACCACTTCTGGAGGTATATAGTGGTTCTTCCCGTCCTCATTTGGTGCTTGTTAGCCCTATATGCCGGAGTGCGGATGCTCTTGGGTTGCCCGCATCGTCAGATTCTGGAGAGGGGCACCCGTCGGCTCCTGACGAGGGCAGACAGGAGGAGCCCTCTGTCCCATCCGTGGTTGCTGGGAATGACCGACCGGTGGAGGAGTCACTGCCCTCTCCTACCCCGGCCGGTGATGCTATGGAGGTGGACGAGCGGCTGCCCTCCCCGACCCCGGCAGATGACGCCGCAGGGATTGCTGGGCTTGCTTCAGGTAAGGAGTCAAGGCTTTCCTTTCCTTGTTCTCAGGTTTTTTCACCTTATCAGTTGAAGGAAGTCTAACGTGTATGGCTCACCCCCTTTGGTGTTTGTCGGAACTATGCAGGTTCCACTGGAGTGCTGGCCACGTCTGGAGACCTCTCCCTGGATTTAGGGGTCGAGTGGCTTACTTCTGCTTCTCCGCCAGAACCCTTGCTAGAGGCAAGTGCAAGCGCAGCCTTGCTCCAGCGAGCGCAAGGCTACTCGCAGAGCGACCCTCTTCCTTCTCCAGAGGCTCTGAGGCAGCGGCTGCGGGAGTGCACCCATGGCTACCACGCGCTCAGTTTCCCACGCGAGCTCTGGATGTCCGGGCTAGCTGGGATCTGGGCTGAGTACCTGTGACTCCGCGAGGCTTAGGAGCAGAGGGCTCGGAGGCTAGCGGTGATCCGAGAGGCGCAGGAGCAGCAGGCTCGGCTTGTGTCAGTCATAGCCGAGCAGAGGAGCTACGCCGAGGCGACTGCGTTGGCATCTCAGGAGCGCGCCGCACAGTTGAGAGAGGTGGAGAGCCGGGCTGTGGCCTTGAGGAAGGCTTGGGAGGAGCAGTAGGCAGTCGTCGAGCGCATCCGAGCTGAGTGGCAGGCGGTCGAGATGATAGTCAGAGCTAGCGCTCAGCTCTTGTCTACCTTGGAGGCGGAGCTTGCTGCTGCGGACTTACACCTTGCGGCGCTTGAGGGGACCGAGCCTGAGATTTGATTGTACCTCTCTTCTTTTTGTTTGTGCTATCCAGAGTGTACAAATTTTGTCACCCCAAGGGCATGTCTTGGGCTCCTTTTATAGAGTATTATTGATAAACTCCAGATCTTTTTGTTTGCCAGGTTGTTCCCTTCCTTTCTCGATGGAATGGAGTGGTGTGCGTGAACTGGTGACCACTTATTGTTAGTCGTGCTTGTTTATTCTACGATACACCAACATGAGTGATGGGGGACAACAGGCACCGGGTTCAGGGAACTCAATGTTAAGAATTGGAGGCTGAGCACTGGGTAGCAGGATAGAGGGAAGGCTATACGTAGGGGCCAATCCTCTAGGGGATGAAAGTCTGCATATCAGGGAACCAATGTAACCCCATAAGAACGGGGCAATTTCGGTGGTTTACGGTTGCAGAGGTGATTCGGGAGGGTGTATTGACCCTGAACTGGATGGTGGAGTATTGACTATCATTATACTGTTAGCCAAAAAATGGGATTCTTATGTGTCTGGGAAACTGGGATTGAGCTGGCTGGGTGGCCTGGGAGGATGTGGCAACCAAGACCGGCACTGGGAGAAGGACTGGAAATTGAAACTGGGACTGGAAATGGGGACCGGAGCTGAAGCCAACTGGTGACCTAGAAAGGCGCCATAGCTGGGAGCTGGAGCTGGCGGCTAGCCTGTGAAGGCCTTGTAACCGAGACTGGAAGTGGAAACTGGGTGGCTAGCTTACGAAGGCATTATAGCCGGAACTGGAATTGGAAACTGGGCGACTGGCGGCTGGCCTGTGAAGGCGTTGTAGCCGAAACTGGGACTCGAAGCTGGAGCTGGCCGACTGGTCTGTGAAGGTGTTGTAGCTGGGACTGGAACTGGAAGCTGGAGCTGGCCGGCTGGCCTGTAAAGGTGTTGTAGCCGGGATTGGAGCTGGAAGCTGGCGGCTAGCCTATGAAGGTGTTGTAGCCGACTGGGACTGGAAGCTGGCGATGACCGACCCTCGGGGGTGTAGTGGCCACCATTGTTGTGGAGTGACCTTAAGCTTGCCATCGGGGAGTATCATAGTCGACGACTTTCGTAAGTGAAGAGAAAAGAGTGAGAGAGAGTTTTTTTTTCTCTTTACCAGCCCTACCGCCCTTGCGGCTTTTCGCTAGAGCTGGCCCCCTTTTGCTTTTTCTGGTGCGCCCTTGTGGGTTTTCACACCGAGGGGTTACCTGATTTTACCTTAGGCACCCTCTCGGGTTTTCACCTCAGCTGGGTTAATGGCAATTTTTTCACCCAGTCGCCTCCTTGTAATGGGGTTGACCAGGCCCGCCAGGGTATCTCCATTTTTAACCCCATTTTTTATTATATATTTCTTTGGAGACTGACGCCCATAGCGTGTTACTGTCAGGGGACGTGACCTGATACTAGAAGGTGTGGGTGGTCAGATATTGTTCCGCCACTAACAAGGTTTTTTTTTTATATTATCGTGCCATTGTGGCGAAGGGCCACTTTGTCATGGTAGGATATGACTGGAGTTATGGTTGGCGGATCAGGGATTGTAGGAGAGAATTGGGACCCTGATGAAACATGAAGGCTCTGGATTTGTAGGGGATGTAGGATGTAGTGGCATAGAATGACAGGTGTATGGGAATGTGCTGGGATGAAAGTCTATTGGGATGGTGACTGGGAGCTAGACTATCACAGGGACTGGTTGGCCTGCGGTGTAAAAGAAAGGGCCGAAGGTTGGTCGAGCTGAGTGAGAGTAGAGCTAGGCCAATTGAGAATTGTAGGGTTCGTGCTCTTACAGAGTAAGTTGATTGAAGACTGGCTCTAGGTGAGGCTAACGGCTCACCGAAGAGTGGGTGGAAGGCCATTCTGACTGGTGGGGAGAGAAAGAGTTTCTTGTTATCGGCTCTAGCGCCCTTTCGGATTTTCGCTAGAGCCAACCCCCTTTAGCTTTTTTCGATGCGCCCTAGCAGGTTTTCAGGTCGAGGGGTTTCCCAATTTTGCCTGAGGTGCCCTTTAAGGTTTTCACCTCAGCCAGGTTACTAGCCTTTTTACCCCCAGTTGCCCCCCTGCGATGAGGGTGACTTGGTCTGCCGCGGTATCTCCATTTTTAATCCCATTTTTTTTATTTTCTTTATGCTTAGCTGGGAACCCGTTGGCTGGATTGTTGTTGGGGCAGAGGTGTCCCTACTCTTGTTGTGGCAAGGACGAAGGCTGGGAGTTTACCCCCAAAAAGGTGACTGGCAGTGGTTCTGGGAGGGCATGGCTAACCCTGTCGCTTGGCTAGAGATTATAGTTCCCCTCCTCTCGCAGGGAGGGGCCAGTTTCACTAGTAGTAGCTTGGACATGCGCCTTAGTCTGGCTGGCGCGCGAAGTCATGTTCCGGTGCATAGTATAGCTTCATATGTTTGCCATTGAGAGGCGGGAACGGTCTGTGACCTTGGTGGTCGACAACCGTGTAAGCCCCACCCTCGTAGACATTCTGGATAATATATGGACCTCGCCAATTTGGTTGTAGCTTTCCGCTGGAGCGCCCTGCCATGACTTCCTTCTCCTTGATCATGACAAGGTCACCTTGCTTGAAGGCTCGCTACTTGATGAGCTTATCATAGGTCCGGGCCATGCGGGCATGGTATACTTGAAGGTGTTTGTAGGCTTCGAGCCGCCTACCTTCTAGATCGGTGAGCTCTTCTAGCCTTCTCTGGTACTCACTTTCATCAGGGCCGGCGAGGCCGGTGTAGACCGCCATGCGGTAGGAAGCTAACTGGACTTCGATGGGGATGACTGCTTCTGTTCCGTAAGCAAGGGAGAACGGCGATCACTCCGTGGGGGTTTTGTAGACCGTCCGATAGGCCCATAATGCTTCGAAGACCTTCTCACCCCAATCGCATTTCTGGTGGCTAACAATCTTAGATAGGAGCTTACAGAGGGTCTTGTTGAAGGCTTCTGCCAAACCATTGGCTTGAGGGTTGTAGACCGAAGAGGTTCTCCAGTCGATGTGGAATTTGGCCGCTAACTGGTATACGGCCTTATTCTTGAATGGTGTCCCGTTATCGGATACTATGCGACTGGGAGTACCGATTCGGTATATAATGTTGTGCTGGACGAATCTGGCAACAATTTCCCCGATGACCTCTCGTAAAGGTAGCACCTCTGCCCAGCGAGAGAAATAGTCAGTGGTGGCCAAGATGTATTTATGGCCCTTGGAAGATGGCGGGAAAGGCCCCGCGATGTCTGTGCCCCACTCGGCAAATGGCCAGGTGGGGGCTGTAGGCTGCAATGGGTTAGGGGGTCTTCTGGGTACTGGGCCAAAGGCTTGGCATTGGTGGCATGTATGGGCATACTTGACACAATCCGCGTACATGGTTGGCCAGTAGAAGCCTCTAAGCTTGATGCTGTGCTTCATTCGATCTCTAGCCTGGTGTGCGCCGCACAACACGAAGTGGACCTCCTGCATGACAGCTCGAGCCTCGGCGAGGGAGACACATCTTAGGAGAACTGACTTGTCCTTCTCATGGACGAGCCTATACAGAGAGTCACCGATCAACTCGTACAAGGTTGCTCGGCGGAGTAGCTGGACCCTTTGAGCTCGGTCAGGGGGGAGCCACCCCTTTTTGAATTTGATGATGGGCACACGCCAATCATCCTCTTTTGGAGGCGCACTCTGGTCAAGGTCATGGACCTCGTAAATGGTGAGACCGGTGTTGCCTTCGAGTGAGCTCGGCATCAGCCTTCTATGTTTGATGATGATGTCGACCTCACCCTCGGGCGGGAGCTTGATGGCCGTGGTCAATTTGGCTAAGGCATCCGCCTGAGCGTTGCTGCTTATAGGGATATGATCTATTTCGAAGAAATAGAACTTCTGAGTTAATTTGGTGACGGTGGTATGGTATAGAACCAACTCTGACTTCCGCATGTCATAGATGCCGAGGACCTGCTGGACTATCAGCTGGGAGTCCCCGTAGGCTTTGAGGCATTTAATGCCCAAGTGGAGAGCCATCTGGAGCCCAATGAGTAGAACTTCATACTCGACTTCTTTGTTAGTCAGGGACTTCATGAGGGCACAAGAGTTGTACTAAACTTTGCCATGAGAGTCAGGAAAACAATGCCGGCACCTACTGTGGTGGCTGGATCCTGGTTGCTCCGGGTAATCCCTCGGGAAGCGCCATCGAAGTAGAGCTCCCAGCAAGGCACGACGGTTGTGAGAGCGCTTGGGTGCCAATACTGCAAGGCATCTCCACTCTGTTCAACTAGTTGTTGTGATTGAACAACAGTGGTCATAAGAGCGCTTTGCTGCCAGTACTGCAAGACATCTCTACTCTGTTCAACCGGTTGTTGTGATTGAGCAGCATGGGACTCCTTGTCCGGGAGCTCCGAGTTGAAGGGTGAGTCGTCTAGCACTGGATGGGCTGCAAAGAATTCAGCCATACCCTGTCCCTTGATTACTTTCTTGGGGACATAAATAATGTCATACTCCATCAGCAGGAGAGCCCACCTCCCCAGTCTACATGAGAGGACAGGTCGCCGAAGGAGATACTTCAGGGGGTCGTGCTTGGATATAAGCTCGACTCGATGGGATAGGAGGTAATGCCGCAACTTCTTAACTGCGAACACCAATGCCAAGCAAACCTTCTCCATAGGAGAGTAGCGGTACTCAGCACCGATTAGCTTCCGATTGAGATAATAGAGGGGCTGCTCTTTACCTTCCTCATTGATTTGCGCCAACAGAGCTCCTAGCGAAGCGTCCATGGAAACAATATAAAGAATGAGGGGTTTACCCGTGATTGGTGCTCCCAGAACTGGGGGAGTAACGAGGTATTCCTTGATTTGCTCGAAAGCCGCCTGGCATTCCGAGTCCCATACGAAGGGGACGTCTTTCTTCATCAGCTTGCCAAAAGGCGAGCATCGACCGGAGAGGTTAGAAATAAACCTCCGAATATAGGTTAGCCTCCCTTGGAAGGACCTGAGCTCGGTAATGTTGCTGGGTGGTGGAAGCTCCCGGATAGCTTTGATCTTACTGGGATCCACCTCGATTCCTCGGTACCTGACGACAAAGCCGAGAAATTTACCACTGGATACACCAAAGATGCACTTCACAGGGTTCATCTTGAGCCCATATTATCGGAGACGCTTGAAGACTTGGCGTAAATGGTGCAAATGGTCTTGACGACGAGGTCGTCGACATAGCATTCGACGGTGTTGTGTAGCATCTCGTCTAATATTTTGGTCATGGCCCTCTGGTAAGTAGCGCCGGCATTCTTCAGACCTAAGGGCATGTGCTTGTAGTTGAAAATCCCCTTGGGGGATTTAAAGGCTGTGTGGTTCTTGTCTTTAAGGGACATCCAAATTTGGTTATAATCTGATGACCCGTCCATAAAAGACAAGGCTTCATGTCCGGTGGTCATGTCAACCATTATTTCTGTGATTGGGACTGGGAAGTAATCCTTCGGACAGGCTTTGTTGAGGTCCCAGAAGTCGATGCAGATGCGGACTTGACCATTTTTCTTTTTGACTGAGACTATGTTGGCGAGCCAAATCGGATAGATGCACAGCTCGATGAAGTCAACCTCCGCCATTTTATGGACTTCGGCCGAAACCTGGAGCTCCAGCTCATGGTGCATGCGCCGTTGTGGTTGCTTGATCGGAGCGACTGAGGGAGAAACGGCTAGGTCATGCTCCGCTACGGAGGGATCTAGCCCTGGCATCACCTTGTATGTCCAAGCGCAGCAGTCCTTCAATTCGAGCAGGAGTTGCTTGTAGTCCTGCCTTTCTGCCTCGGTGAGGAGAGCACTGACAAATGTAGGCTAAGGGGCTTCATCTTCGCCTAGGTTGGTTGATGTGAAACCACCTATGGACCTACATTGCAAGCAATCAAGTTGAGCAGCGGACTCACACTAACGAGCACGATCGCGTAGCACACACGAGTGCCCGTAGGCGACTTAGCGATGACGGAGAGGGTCCGAGTCGGGACCTTGATACTCCAATGGTTGGCTAGCTTATGGAGGACCCCAAATGGGCCAGGGATGCCCTATTCACGGGCGGCCGGCACGCCAAGGGCGTAGGTTAAGTGATTGCTCTCACAACTCGCCCTGCGGTGGTCACTCATTTTGATGGCAATTTGGGACTGGTCACTCTCTCACCACCGACGGAGTAACTAAAAGCAATAATAAACTAAGCAATTAAATCCCAGCAATGAGTGGTGTTCAGTAGCTCACCTGATCAGCGTGAAGACGCTGATCCCGGCCAGAGACGAGGGCGAGCGGGGAGGCGTGGGACGCACCCGCACGCTGCGTCGGTGTCGCTTTTACCTGAAAATTGAAATGCTACACCACTGCACCTCTCGCAGGAGGGGGGATCTCGGGGTAGGGATTTATGTGATTACAATAAAAATATACCTCCACGCAGGGAGGGGTGCTCAGCCGGCCAGGCGGGGGGGGACTCAATTAGAAGCCGAGCGGTGGATGAAGTCGGTTCTGCCTGCTCTCTGAAACTAAGGACAGTCAGTCGAAGATGTTGATGCTGCGGCCATTCACGAATTTTGTTGAAGACGGGACCAGTGGGGATTTCTTCGTAACTGGAGCGGGATGATGCCAGAAGTTTCTTGATTTCTTTGGTCACCGGTTCTGGTCAGGGCAGAGGGTTGAACAGGGAGGCAGGTTGTTGTTCTTGACTGTCATAGAACCTCAGCAGCTGAAAGATAAGGGTACCACGGGTGCTCCAGAACTCCAATTTGAGCATGGCTGGTACCGATGGATTCGTTGTCAAGTCCTCTTCGAAACGCAAGCAACGGAGATGCCAGATTATGTCGGAGTAGGTCGGAAGATCTCGAACAAGAAGGGGGAGTCGGAGCAGACTGACAAGAAACAGAACCAAACACCTGGAGGAAGAAATTGATAACTCTTGATTCTGGCGCCAATCGGAGTTCTGCTTCTTAATCCAAGAAGTCGACAGGTAGAGGAAGAAGTTTTTAGAAGAACTCTCACCCAGATTCACGCTAGAATTACCGTGGAAGAGCTTCCACTCAGGTTCTGGTCCTCTACCTGAGAAGTCTTGCGCAGTTGAGGAAGAAGTGCTCTCCCGGGCAGCACGGTGCTCAGACGACGACGAAACAACCACGGCTACGAAGGTGACTTGACGATCTTTCCAGCAATATGGGACTTGCCACCAGGTTCGATGAGGGAACGATGGGACAGCCTCTGCAACCAACAGCTTCTTTGCTGCCTCCAAATAGTGAACTGCAGGTTGATGATGATGGGGGGAAATGGGGTATATGGAAGGGGAAATGGGGTGAATAGGTGTGGGAGTGACCCCTAGTTGTGAGGGGGCCTGGGAGGGGGTGTTCTAAGGTGTGGGAGAGGGAGAATGGGGTCTGGAATGGGGTGTTTGCAGTTGGTGAGAGAGGAGCTGCGAATTTGGGCTTGGAGGGAGAAGGGGGAAGGTGAGGGGGGCACAAGTGGGTGGAGGGAATGTGAGTTTGAATTTCCCTTAATGTGCGGTGATCAATGGTGTTCTTGGGGATGGGAAGGGGTGCCTTGGGAAGGTGGAGTGATGCTTGGGGAAGGGAAATGGGTAGTTGGCGGTTGGAGGGTGGGGTGTGGATTGGTGGAGGGTCTCTTGGGACTAGGGGGAAGTAATGATGGCTTGTGGGAAGTTGTAGAGGATTTAATGGAGGTAGGTGGGAGGGTGGAGGTGGCTGGGAGGGGAAGAGAGAGAGTAGGGGGCGCCCTTCTCCTTAGCGAGAGAGAGAAGAGAGAGGAGAGGGGAATCCACCCCTTAGAGAGAGAGAGAGAGAGAGAGAGAGAGAGAGAAAAGTTTGGAGAATCCACTCCAATAAGACACTAGAACTCACTTGATTTAAATTGATCATAAAAGGTTGTTACAAATGAGAGAGGGGAGGGACTATTTATAGACTACATACTTTTTATAAGACCAAAATAACCTTGACAAACAAGTAAATGACCAATAACTCCAAGGGAGGGGCGCCCTTGGGCCTAGCCCACTACTTGGGCCCAATTGACTAACAAACTGACCCATTAACCTATTAACTGACTCAAATAAAGAAAGATTACACATACATGACTCAAATGAAATAAAAATTACATGCTATAACTCAAGATTAACGGCCACAAATGATGATGTGTTGATGGCGAGCAACAAGAGTATCCCAAAAAATGAAGTGGCTGGGGATGTCCCCATCATACCCCCGGGGTGGGGAAAATTCGACCCTGTTGAGTATGGGTCCACCGGGGAAGTAGTGTACCAAATGTAGCTCCAAGCGTGCCACGATCTCCGAACTCAACCCGCGTCCGTAGCCGGGGAATGGCGCTTCAGCTTTTTAAAGTGGCTCGGACACACTCTCATGCTGGCGATGAGATCTTGCTTGCCTAGTATTGCCGCCGTGTGCTCATGTCGGACTCTCAGGATAATTTGGGGTGGCACTCCGAGGGTGTCTCTCGCAAGGATAAGTGTAAGCTCAAGGCACTCACTAGGATCCACCACGGTGCCCTTAGAGGGTGCCGGATCCGCCACGTGGGAAGTGGGGTGAATCCCAAAACCCATAAGTAAGTCCAACCCGTAAGCCGGGTTGCCAAAACCTCTCGGAACTGGGCAAGGTCCAAGTCCTCGTGACCTCAAATTGGAGGTGACCCTAGGGTAGAGCCACTCCAAAGTCATCATCGCCAAGTTGCCAACTTGGAATTCCAAGTGGCGCTCATGAGTTTTTGCCCGGTTCTTGAGAATCTCACCTCTTGTTGCTTGATACTTGCTTGGATGCATATGCCATGCACTATGATGTGGTGTGAGTGGACAATGTGTGGTATGCAAAGGTGGTCCAGGACAACCACATATAGACCTATCGTGCATTGATGTTATGAAGACTTTGAATGATTTGGGAGGACCGGGGCATCCATAAATACTCCTAATATGCTTAAGACTCATGATGAATGAAGATGGACCGTTACATCCGAATATGGACCACTCATGCTTCCTACTTGACATGTGGGTGATATGAATGAATGGACCCGACTTATGAATCATGTCAAGTGGTGCGGTATGTCTAGGCACATGCATTCCTATCCTAGTGATGACTTCTATGTGCATGGGTGTGGGGTGGCCCTTGAGCTTCAACTCGTATGGATCAAAGGGATCTAAGAACGGGGACATTATGGAGTGGGGTAATTCATCAATCCCAAGGTGTATGTTGCCTAAGGTCAAGGCTCCAATGGTGTAACCCGATTCTAGGAAGGGAGGGGTTTGGCCCAACATGGTGGGTGGGGGTAGGGTATGGTGAGTGGTGAGTAAAGTGGGTGGGTCACATGGGGAACTAGACTCCCATATGAAGGGATCATGATAAGGGTTACCTAGAGAGAGATACTCCATGTCCTCAAGGTCCGCGCAAGGTGGTGAATCATCCTCTTCTAGTGAAATGGTTGGGCCGGTATATGGGGTGGGTTGGTTGGCCAAGGTTCTAGGAATCACAATGGTAGGGGAGTGGACTGGGATGGGCTCTTCATCCATAGGGAGAATGAGAAGGAGGTCACTAGTGCAGCAACCAATGGTGAAGACCGAGGTGATAGAACCTGATGGGCTAGGCCCAGGGGCGCCCCTTCCTTGGTCTTGTCTTATCTTTAGTGCATTTGGCCAAGGTTAGTTTGGTCACATGGAATTATGTAAGCCTATAAATAGGCCCCCACTCCCCTCATATGTAACAACTTTTGAAGAATCATTTGAATAGAAGAAAATCTCTAGTCATATTCTCCTCCACCAAATTTCTTTTCACTCTCTCTCTCTCATTATCTCTCTCTTTCTCTAAGGGGTGCGCCCCTTTCTCTCTCCTCCCCCCTCCCAACCACTTTCTCTCACTTCCCCTTCCCTAATAACTCCATCCCTAGTCCCCACACCCCCCATTAACTCATCCCAACCCCCAAGAGCCTCTCCTCCAATCCTCTCCCCACCTTCCAACCCCCAACTACCCTACCCACTTTCCCAAACACTTTTCCCTCTCCCCCATGCCACCCTTCACCTCCCAAGACCATTTGAATTTGAAAATTTCCTTCCCTCCATAGCCCTTGGTCGCCCAAACCCCCTCTCCCCTAGGTCAGGTCGCCCTCCCCTTCCCTCCAGCTCATTCCACCACCATTTGCCACTACAAGGTAGCAACTTCATTTGCAGGTCGCAGGCAGCATGTTTGGTCCTAGAATCTGCATCATCTCCGACATTTCCTTGGCACTTCTTGTGGCAAGGCATATATCTCTGGAAAGGTCGTCCAGAGAGCTTTCCATGCGAGGTGGTTTCGTCCTCATCCGAGCACCGTGCTGATCGGTAGGCCCTTTCTTCCTTGACTGCGCAAAGCCTCCCTGGCAGGAGACTAGAGCCGGAGTGGAAGCTCGACTACGACGAACCTGTTAGGAATCTGATCAAGAGGTCTTCTACAAAAATCTTTTACTACGAGTCTTCTATCATCCCCAAGAAGCAGAGCCCATTTTGGTGAACTGACCTGAGAGTTATCATTTTTACTCTCTGGGTGTGCGGTTCTGGCTCAACTCAGTCTCCACCGACCCCTCCTCAGTGTTCCGAGCTTACCGGTCTGCTCCGACAACGAACGGCATCTCCGTCAAGCTTGTTACGAAGAGGACTCACATACGGTTCCGTCGACTCTGGCGGCACCTCATTATGTGTTCAGGAGTGGTCGTGGCATCCTATGCTTCCTGCTGCTAAGTTCCTGAAGCAGTCAGAACTGTCAACCTGTTCCACTGTTCAAGCTCCTACTCTGACCAGCGCCGGTGCCTGAAGAAATTACAAAAATTCAGGCGTCATCCCGGCCCATCTACTAGAAATCTCCAACTGGTTTCGTCATCGGCAAAATTCTGGAGTGGCCGCAGCATCCAGAGAACCAACTGCCTGTCCTGAATTGCAGAGAGTGGACAGAATCGACATCGGCCACCATTCTTTGTTTCTAGCCTGATTTTTCCTCTTTTTGCTTGGCCGGCTGAAGGCCCCTCCCTGTGTGGAGGTAGTTTTGGATGTATTCCCAGTTAACCCCCACCCCAAGATCCCCCTCCTGCGAGAGGCGTAGTGTTGTAATAACTTAAACAGGGTCAAGCGGCATCGGCGCGGTGTGCGGGTGCGTATCCACGCCTCCCTGCTCGCCCTCGTCTATCGGCCGGGATCGGTGTTCTCACACCGATCAGGTGAGTTCCGGGACACATCCCTCGCTAGTTTATTCATGCTTATTTAGTATTATCTTTAGCTCCGTCGGACGGTAAGTGAGTGCTTGATCCAAATTTCCCTCCAATTGAGTGGCCACCGCGGAGTGAGGTGAGAGCGACCCAACAACCTATGCCTTTGGCATGCTGGCCGCCCACTAAATTGGGTATCCCAGCCCCTTTGGGGGTCAGCCATAGCAAAGCCAAGCCTCGGAACGTCAAGGTCCCACTTTGGACCCTCCCCACCATCGCCAACTTGCCCACGGGCAATAGTGTCCGCTAAGCGAGTGAGCTCGCCCGAGTAATTTCATCGTCCAAGTTGTTTGCTTGCGAATCATAGGTCCAAGGTTCATTGGCCTTGTGATTGCCACCCAAGATGGTGTCACATCAAGTCGTATCAGAGCAAGTTCACAACTTGTCTCTATCAAGTTGGTCCTAGGGCGTGTTTATGCATTTAGGGTCCTCGGTTGCATCTCTTTTATCCACTAGTATGGCCACCTCATACCGACCTTACCAATCGGCCCTCTCCATAAGTCCAAACCACCAAGGGATGACTACCACTAACACACATAACCTCCCTGACCATGTCAACTACCTCATGAAGGCCTTGACCCATGCCAATGAGCGGCTTGATAACATATCGGGTCGACTCAACCAACTTGGAGAAAATGGGCCCGCCCCAAGGACGGACGATAGAAGGACATGTTCCCCACCTCCCATATTTGATGGAACTCAACCTATTGACTATTTAGAGTCGGAAGTCTCGATGGACCATTACTTCACTTGGTATCCCATGACCGAGGATGAGAAAGTCCGATTTGCCAAATTGCAACTTACCAAACGGGCCCACACTCATTGGTTGAAAATTGAAGGCTTAAGGATAATTAAAAGAAAAGCTCCCCTCACAAAATGGGGGGACATGAAGGAAAAACTTAGGGCTAGATATATTTTCCCCTAACATTCCAAACACCAAGGCCCAAAGAGCATTTCAACTCCTTCATTTTCCCTTGGCCAACCCAAGACCCTAATCACACATTCCCCACCATTTCCCACCTCTCCTACTCCTACCACCACATCTACATCCTACCTCCAAGTCCTCACCACAACCATATGTCCACATACCCAATTGGACCCCATGTCCACCCCTCCACCTAGGCCCATAATGGCCACCACCCCCAAACCCAAATCCCCTCACCAAACCCGTACCCCACAAGCCCCCTTGGCCACCTCCGCAACCTCACCATCACCCCCAAAAAGGGACACATCTCCCAAAACCAATCAACCCAAATCTCCTCACCCAACACACCTTCCACTTCCAACCCCAATCCTACCCCAACTTAGACCTCCACTACTTCCACTCCCAATTCCAACCCACGTCTGACCTTGCTCACCTCCTTGGGTGCGCCATGCATCGACTATCACCAATCCACCCACCATAGACCTTCCTACCCCATTGTCCTTAGGAGTTGCAACCCACACACCCACCCAAGTGGAGAGGGATACCAATCCGGATCCACCTCCCAAAATGTAGGAAATCCAAGGGCCACACAACTCACCAACCTCTCCTAGCTTGGCTCCTCAAGAGATACACACCCTTCCCCATGACACCGTCACCATAGATGATTCCATACTCCAATCGCTCAAGCGAGGCCTCACCATTCCTAGTTTACAACCATGCCACCTACCCATGGGACATCAATCCCAAATCATTCCCACTCAGCCTCATATCACTTATCAAGCCTCCTATTGTGTGGAAGATTTGGGAGACTTAGTGGACTACCTACATTGGCAAGTCCACTTGACCGATATGCTAGCCATGAGGCCGTTGGAGCCTAACACCATTAGCCTAGCTTACCCCGCCGTTGGCTCCATCACTTCCATCTGCACTAATGGCCAATTTACGAGTGAGATCATACTCTTTCTTCTCATAAAGGAGCTACCCATCCTAGTCTACTCCCCAACCATTGAGATCCTGAGTGCTTTGATTGGCCAACCCATTAGCAACCTTGGCCCAATTATTTTGGAGGAGAATGACTCACCATTTGAGGATCTTGAGGACATGGAGTACCCCTATCTAGGTGACCCTTACCATGATCCCTTCGACCCTTTCCTATGGGAACCTAGATATCCATGTAACCCACCCACCTTATTCACCACCCACCTCACCCTACCCATATCACCCATGTTGACCCAAACTCCTCCCTTCCTAGAATCGGGTTACACCATGAGAGCCTTGACCTTAGGCAACAAACACCTTGGTATTGATGAAATTCCCCACCCCATAACCACCTTCCTAGATCCATTCGACCCATTCACATGAAAGTTCGAAAGTCATCCCACATCTATGCACATGGAAGTCACCTTTGGGATAAACATGCATGTGTCTAGGCTTACCACACCATTTGGCATGATTCATAAGTCGGGTACATTCATTCACATCACCCACATGTCAAGTAGGAAGCATAAGTGGACCGTATTCGGATGTATTGGCCCACCTTCATTCATCATGAGTCTTAAGCATGAGAGGAGCATACATGGATGTCCTGGTCCCCCGACATTTATCACACCCATGCATAAGAGGTTCATCTATGGATGTCCCGGCCCTCCTAAGTCTGTCACAGTCTTCATGGCATCAAAGTGTGATCGGTCTACATTTGGCTGCCCCGGTCCACCTTTGCACACCATACTTTTCACACCAACATCGCATCATAGTGCATGGCATACGCATTCTCGCAAGCATCTAGCAACGAGCGGTGAGGATCACAAAAAGCGGGCAATAGCTTGTAAGTGGCACTTAGGATTCCAAGTAGGCAACTTGGTAATGGTGACATTGAAGTGGCTCTACCCTAGGGCTAACTCCAAACCGAGGGCACAAGGACTTGGACCTTCTCGAATTCTAAGTGGCATTGGCAAACATGCTTTTGGTCTAAACTTTCCAAAGGATTCTTGGACACACCCGACTTTTTGTGTGGCAGATCCAGCACCCTATAAGGGCCCCACGGTGGAACCTAGTAAGCATCTTGAGACTACACTTACCTTTGTGAGTGACACCACCGGAGAGTCTCCACATATCAGCCTGAGAGCCCGACATGGGCACATGGAGACAATACTACATAAGCAAGGTACCATCGCTAGGAAGAGGGTGTGCCCGTGCTATCCTGAGAAGTGGAAGAGCCATCCCTCGGCTACGAAGATAGGGTTGAGTTGGGAAGACGTTCTGCACCCGGATCCGCTTTGGTGTGCTGCTACCCCGGTGGACCCACACTCGACGGGGTCGAGTTCTCCCCACCCCGGGGGTATGATGGGGACATCCCTAGTCACTCCATCTTTTTTCGAGACTTCGATTGCTCGCCATCGACACATCATCATCTCCATCACTAAATTTCAAGCAGTAGCATGTAATTTTCATTTTATTTGAGTCATAGATGTGTAATCTTTCTTTATTTGAGTCAGTTAATAGGTTAATGGGTCAGTTTGATAGTCATTTGGGCCCAACTAGTGGGCTAGGCCCAGGGGCGCCCCTCCCTTGGTCTTGTCTTGTCTTTAGTGCATTTGGCCAAGGTTAGTTTGGTCACATGGAATTATGTAAGCCTATAAATAGGCACCCACTCCCCTCATATGTAACAACTTTTGAAGAATCATTTGAATAGAAGAAAATCTCTAGTCATACTCTCCTCCACCAAATTTCTTTTCACTCTCTCTCTCTCATTATCTCTCTCTTTCTCTAAGGGGTGCGCCCCTTTCTTTCTCCTCCCCCCTCCCAACCTCTTTCTCTCACTTCCCCTCCCCTAATAACTCCATCCCTAGTCCCCACACCCCTCATTAACTCATCCCAACCCCCAAGAGCCTCTCCTCCAATCCTCTCCCCACCTTCCAACCCCCAACTACCCTACCCACTTTCCCAAACACTTTTCCCTCTCCCCCATGCCACCCTCCACCTCCCAAGACCATTTGAATTTGAAATTTTCCTTCCCTCCATAGCCCTTGGTCGCTCAAACCCCCTCTCCCCTAGGTCAGGTCGCCCTCCCCTTCCCTCCAGCTCATTCCACCACCATTTGCCACTACAAGGTAGCAACTTCATTTGCAGGTTGCAGGCAGCATGTTTGGTCCTAGAATCTGCATCATCTCTGACATTTCCTTGGCACTTCTTGTGGCAAGGCATATATCTCTGGAAAGTTCGTCCAGAGAGCCTTCCAAGTGAGGTGGTTTCGTCCTCATCCGAGCACCGTGCTGTTCGGGAGGCCCTTTCTTCCTTGACTGCGTAAAGCCTCCCTGGCAGGAGACTAGAGCCGGAGTGGAAGCTCGACTACGACGAACCTGTTGGGAATCTGATCAAGAGTTCTTCTACAAAAATCTTATACTACGAGTCTTCTATCATCCCCAAGAAGCATAGCCCAGTTTGGCGACCGGACCTGAGAGTATCATTTTTACTCCCCGGGGGCGCGGTTCTCCCTCCACTCAGTCTGCACCGACCCCTCCTCAGTGTTCCGAGCCTACCGGTCTGCTCCGACAACGAACGGCATCGCCGTCAAGCTTGTTACGAAGAGGACTCACATACGGTTCCGTCGATACTGGCGGCACCTCATTCTGATTTCAGGAGCGGCCGTGGAATCATCTGCTTCCTACTGCTGAGTTCCTGAAGCAGTCAGAACTGTCAACCTGTTCCCCTGTTCAAGCTGTTACTCCCACCAGCGCCGGCGCCCGACGAAATTACCAAAATTCAGGCGTCATCCCGGCCCATCTATGAGAAATCTCCAGCTGGTTTTGTCATCGGCAAAATTCTGGAGTGGCCGTAGCGTCCAGAGAACCAACTGCCTATGCTGAATCACAGAGAGTGGACAAAATCGACATCGGCCACCATTCTTTGTTTCTAGCCCGATTTTTCCTCTTTTTGCTTGGCCGACTGAAGGCCCCTCCCTGTGTGGAGGTAGTTTTTGATGTATTCACAGTTAACCCCCACCCCAAGATCCCCCTCCTGCGAGAGGCGTAGTGTTGTAATCACTTAAACAGGGTCAAGCGACATCGGCGCGGCGTGCGGGTGCATATCCACGCCTCCCCGCTCGCCCTCGTCTATCGGCCGGGATCGATGTTCTCACACCGATCAGGTGAGTTCCGGGACACATCTCTCGCTGGTTTATTCATGCTTATTTAGTATTATCTTTAGCTCCGTCGGATGGTAAGTGAGTGCTTGATCCAAATTTCCCTCCAATTGAGTGGCCACCGCGGAGTGAGGTGAGAGCGACCCTACAACCTATGCCTTTGGCATGCTGGCCGCCCACTAAATTGGGTATCCCAGCCCCTTTGGGGGTCAGCCATAGCGAAGCCAAGCCTCGGAACGTCAAGGTCCCACTTTGGACCCTCCCCACCATCGCCAACTTGCCCACGGGCAATAGTGTCCGCTAAGCGAGTGAGCTCGCCCGAGTAATTTCATCGTCCAAGTTGTTTGCTTGCGAATCATAGGTCCAAGGTTCATTGGCCTTGTGATTGCCACCCAAGACGGTGTCACATCAGAATTATCGCATGAGTGGATGAGACTAAGGCTTCTTGGGTGGGCCATTCCTAAGATCAATAAGCAAGTCAACTTTAGTTGCCATTCTAAACCCTTGAGGAGATCATCCCAACCCTCTACCTCGTAGTAGGATTGGATCGTGGTGTGAAAGGAGGGGAGGGCCACAATTTGGGATTGATGTCCCATGGGTGAGAGGTGTGGAGAAACTAAGGATGGTGCGGCCTTGCTTGAGCCATTGGAGTATGGACTCATTCACGGTGAAGGTGTGTGGCTCTTGAGGATACAGTCTAGGAGAGGTGGTGGAAGTGGAGGTTCTTGGATTTCCTTTATGGTAGGTTGTTGATCGGGACTAGCATCCATTTCCATGTGGATGGGTGTGTGGGTTTCAACTCCTAATGATAATGGGTTGGGTAGGTCTAATGCGGGGGAATTGGTGATAGCCGGTGTATGGTGCACCCGAGGTGGTGAACAAGCATGGGCTTGGGTTGGGAATGGTAAGGGAAGTAGTAGAGGTCTAGGTTGTGGTTGGGTTGGGGTAGGAAGAGGAAGATGGGTGGGTTGAGGGGTTTTGGAAAGATTGTTCTTGGTAGGAGTGTCCTTGTTGGGGAACGATGGAGGGGTAATGGTGGCCGGGGTGGGAGATGTTTCAACCACTAGGGACATGGGAAGATGCTTCCTTGTGGGGCATTGCCTGTCGATGTGCCCCAATTGGTGGCACCTATAACATTCCGGATCGCACTTACCCGGGGTTATTTCACTCACTTCTATCTCCATTGGGCTCTTTCCCTTTTGAGAAGGGGTGAGGTGAGGGGTGGTCAACGGGGCTTGGGTAATGTGGGTTGTGGAATGGGGTTTTGGTTGCATTGTGGGGAATTGGGGAGTTGGAGTCTTGGGTTGGTCGGGTGGGGATGGTGGAGTTGAAGTGCTCCTTGGGCTTTGGTGATCCGGGTAGGAGGGGAAAACATATCTAGCCCTCAGTTGATCCTTCATGTCCTCCCATGTGGTGAGGGGAGCTTCCCTTCTAATTATCCTTAAGTCTTCAATTTTTAACCAATGAGTTTGAGCCCTTTTGGTTAGTTGCATTTTGGCACATCAAACCTTCCTATCCTCGGACATGGGATTCCTCTCAAAGTAATGGTCCATTGATGCCTCCCAATCTAAATAGTCATTAAGATGAGTTCCATCAAAAGTGGGAGGTGGGGGACATGTCATTCTATCGTCCGTCCTTGGGGCGGGCCCATTTTATCCAAGTTGGTTGAGTCGACCCGATATGTTATCAAGCCGCTCATTGGCATAGGTCAAGGGCTTCATGAGGTAGTTGACATGGCCAGAGAGGTCATGTGTGTTAGTGGTAGGCATCCCTTGGTGGTTTGGACTTATGGAGAGGGCCGATTGGTAAGGTCGGTAAGAGGTGGCCATGCTAGTGGACAAAGAGATGCAACCGAGGACTCTAAATGCATAAACATGCCCTAGGACCAACTTGATAGATACAAGTTGTGAACTTGCTCTGATACCACTTATGTGAAACCACCTATGCACCTATATTGCAAGCAATCAAGTTGAGCAGCGGACTCACACTAACGAGCACGATCGCATAGCACACACGAGTGCCCGTAGGTGACTTAGTGATGACGGAGAGGGTCCGAGTCGGGACCTTGATACTCCAATGGCTGGTTAGCTTATGGAGGACCCCAAATGGGCGAGGGATGCCCTATTCACGGGCGGCCGGCACACCAAGGGCGTAAGTTAAGTGATTGCTCTCACAACTCGCCCCGCAGTGGTAACTCATTTTCATGGCAATTTGGGACTGGTCACTCTCTCACCGCCGACGGAGTAACTAAAAGCAACACTAAACTAAGCAATTAAATCCCAGCAATGAGTGGTGTTCAGTAGCTCACCTGATCAGTGTGAAGACGCTGATCTCGGCCGGAGACGAGGGCGAGCGGGGAGGCATGGGACGCACCCGCATGCCGCGTCGGTGTCGCTTTAACCTAAAAATTGAAATGCTACACCACTACACCTCTCGCAAGAGGGGGGATCTCGGGGTAAGGATTTATTTATTTGATTACAACAAAAATAAACCTCCACACAGGGAGGGGTGCTCAGCTGGCCAGGCGGGGGGGGGGGGGGGGGGGGGTGGGGGGGGGAAACACAATTGGAAGCCGAGCGGTGGATGAAGTCGGTTCTGCCTGCTCTCTGAAACTGAGGACAGTCAGTCGAAAATGTTGACGCTGCGGCCGCTCAAGAATTTTTTTGAAGACGGGACCAATGGGGATTTCTTCGTAACTGGAGCGGGATGATGCCAGAATTTTCTTGATTTCTGTGGTCACCGGTTCTGGTCGGGGCAGAGGGTTGAATAGGGAAGCAGGTTGCTGTTCTTGACTATCGTAGAACCTCAGCAGCTGAAAGATAAGGGTACCACGGGCGCTTCAGAACTCCAATTTGAGCATGGCTGGTACCGATGGATTCTTTGTCGAGTCCTCTTCGAAACGCAAGCAACAGGGACGCCAGATGATGTCGGAGTAGGCCGAAAGATCTCGAACAAGAAAGGAGAGTCGGAGCAGACTGACAAGAAATAGAACCAAGCACCTGGAGGAAGAAATTGATAACTCTTGATTCTGGGGGCCAATCGGAGTTCCGCTTCTTGATCCTAGAAGTCGACAGGACGAGGAAGAAGTTTGTAGAAGAACTCTCACCCAGATTCATGTTAGAATTACCGTGGAAGAGCTTCCACTCAGGTTCTGGTCCTCTGCCTGAGAAGTCTTGCGCAGTCGAGGAAGAAGTGCTCTCCCGGGCAGCACGGTGCTCGGACGACGACGAAACCACCACGGCTGTGAAGGCGACTTGACGATCTTTCCAGAAATATGGGACTTGCCACCAGGTTTGATGAGGGGACGATGGGACAGCCTCTGCAACCAACAGCTTCTTTGCTGCCTCCAAATAGTGAATTGCAGGTTGATGATGATGGGGGGAAATGGGGTATATGGAAGAGGAAATGGGGTGAATAGGTGTGGGAGTGACCCCTAGTTGTGAGGGGGCCTGAGAGGGGGTGTTCTAAGGTGTGGGAGAGGGAGAATGGGGTCTGGAATGGGGTGTTTGCAGTTGGTGAGAGAGGAGCTGCGAATTTGGGCTTGGAGGGAGAAGGGGGAAGGTGAGGGGGGCACAAGTGGGTGGAGGGAATGTGAGTTTAAATTTCCCTTAATGTGGGGTGATCGATGGTGGTCTTGGGGATGGGAAGGGGTGCCTTAGGAAGGTGGAGTGATGCTTGGGGAAGGGAAATGGGTAGTTGGGGGTTGGAGGGTGGGGTGTGGATTGGTGGAGGGTCTCTTGGGACTAGGGGGAAGTAATGATGGCTTGTGGGAAGTTGTAGAGGATTTAATGGAGGTAGGTGGGAGGGTGGAGGTGGTTGGGAGGGGAAGAGAGAGAGTAGGGGGCGCCCTTCTCCTTAGAGAGAGAGAGAAGAGAAGAGAGAGAGAAGAGAGAGGAGAGGGGAATCCACCCCTTAGAGAAAGAGAGAGAAGTTTGGAGAATCCACTCCAATAAGACACTAGAACTCACTTGATTTAAATTGATCATAAAAGGTTGTTACAAATGAGAGAGGGGAGGGACTATTTATAGACTCCATACTTTTCCTAAGACCAAAATAACCTTGACAAACAGTAAATGACCAATAACTCCAAGGGAGGGGCTTCCTTGGGCCTAGCCCACTAGTTGGGCCCAATTGACTAACAAACTGACCCATTAACCTATTAACTGACTCAAATAAAGAAAGATTACACATACATGACTCAAATGAAATAAAAATTACATGCTATGACTCAAGATTAACGGCCACAAATGATGATGTGCTGATGGCGAGCAACAAGAGTATCCCAAAAAGTGAAGTGGCTGGGGATGTCCCCATCATTGGTCTCCACAAGATCATTGACGGTCGCCTGGCCACCGTCCTCTAGCTCGGGAGGAGCGGGTTGGAAGTCGATAAAATCCTCATCATCGGTGTCGACTTTGTATATTTCTTGGTTCTCGTAGCCACCGGTTGATGTTGAGAGGACTGGAGAGTGGTTGTTGCTGGGGTCCATCGAGGATTGATCTGGACCGCCGATTCCTGTCCAGCAGTTATCAACTGGGGCTGTTGAGGTCTCCCCGGGGTTGCCTGGTGAAGCTGACAATCCTTCGCAGTTCAGACCAGAGATATCCCCCCCCCTCAGGAGGGTTTGTTGAACTGGGTGGCTCGACTGGCTGAGAGACCGGAGGAACTTCTTCGGCCCTCTTGTCTTGGTAGGGAGGCGAGGAGGGTTCCTCAACGGCTTCGACGGGGGTTCACGCCTTGATAGGGATAAGGTTCAGAATTTCCTCTTCCTCGTCCCCAGAGCTGTCGAATTTGGCTTCGACTATAGCTCTGTCGTCGGCTGGTTGTGCCAGGCCCATGACGTTGACTGCGTGGTAGATGCGAAAGTCTGGGTCCTGGTCGTAGCCAAGTCCGCTGGTATCCTTATGAAAGGATGGGAGTTGCCCCCGAACCTGGGAAGGGGTCTATAGTTGAAGAAAGTATCTTTGTTGTGCAGAAGTTTGCCATAGGGGAATGTGTTGCTTCAGACACATTTCTTGAATATGCAGCGACAGATTGCCCCACACCTGAACTGCTTCAGGAGTATCATCAGCTTACTTGGACCAACCGAAGTCATCATCTAGAGGGGCTTGAGGGGCCATGTCTCCCTTATAGAAGACAATAGGCTTGTCCCTGTTAGCCTTTTTCTTATTTCGGTGTTGTCGCTTGAGGGTGACAATGAATGTCGTCAGCGACTCGACGCTGAGCTTTTCGGATGCACATGGACACTGGATGCAGTCTGGTGGCAAGCATATGCTCTTGCCGACAGCTCGGCTAATAAGATTAGCCTCGAAGTTGATCTGGTGCCTCTCGGGGCAATCTGGGGTTGACTTGGAGCCGAGGCATAGCTAGTGAAGCTTGGCCTTTTCCTCGTCAACAGAGAAGAGATCATCATCATCTTCCTCTGAGAGCCAACTGTTGTTCTTGCTCTTAATCATAGGGTACAGACTAATCCCCTTGAAGTAGAGCGCAGCGTCGGCCAGGTTGCATTCTACTGGTGTAAACGGCGATAGGTCTGTAAAGGCCGTATGTTGCTCTCCGTCCTTGGCATACTTTATGCATAGGTGGAGAGTCGACGGGACGACCCAATTTTCATGGAGCCAGGGTCTGCCCAATAGCATCTTGTATGACGTGTTGGAGTCGATGATGTAGAATGTCACCTTGCAGGCAAAATCCTCAAGCACCAGATCGACGTCCACCCGACCGAGGACATCCTCGGTGTTCTGGTTAAAATTGGATATCTTGACTGCTTGAACCTTCTGGAGGTATGGGGTTAGATATATAGTCTTGAACGTCTTGAGCGGCATGATGTTGACAGCGGCACCAGCGTCTACCAGGATCTAGTTCACATCATGCCCGTTGACGTTCCCCCTCATGTAAAGAGGACGGTTGTGGCACGAAGGAGAGAGCAGCATGTCCTTCTCTGTGAAAGAGATGGTGGCTATGAAGGTTTCATAGGAAGCCGCCTTCATTTCCACGGCATGTGCTTCATAGACTTTCGGCTCTTGGAGTATCTTGATAAGGGTTTCCCTTAGATCTTTACTCCAAGCAATGGCTTCCCAAATTGAAATACTGGCAGGGAAGCGCTTCATCTGGTGGAGGACTTTTCGGTCAGCTCGGGCTCGAGCATCCTCCAACGAGGGTAGTATGTCAGCCTGAGCCTTTTGCGAGCTGCTGTGCTATTCCTTGTCAGGAAGTTGCACTGCCTTGCCCTTAGCATCAGGATCAGGCTGACTTTGATCGCCAGCAGACTCCTGGAATAGGGATGCCAATGATGGCTCTTATGGGGGTGACTGGCGGGCTAGCTCATCCTTGCCGGACGGTCCCGCTTGTTCTGCTGTAGCAGTCGGTATTGGCATAGGGGCTGGGAAGCTGGCAGTAGCCTCGTCAATGCCGGAAGGATCGAAGATACCGGGTCAAGATACCGGGTCCACTCCAAATTTCTACTTCCGGAATGGGAGCCGGTTCCACTCCTCGAAAGAGGATGATTCGCTCCGGGTCAAAGGTGGACGGAGAGATGGGTAGCTCGGGGATTCTCCCATGGCCTCTACCGCATCCCCGACGATGACCTCGGCCACGGTCGGTGTGCTCTGGAGCTAGCTGTAGCCCAAGAGGAGTAGTAGTTCTTTGTCTTTTCCGCGAGGCTACTGACTCGCCCCACCGAGAAGCGTTGATGTTGTCAGGAGGTGGGATGGCCACCATGTTGCAAGTGCAGCGCCGAAGCATCTCTTCCAGCTACTCTGTGGTTATCTCATTATCTTTATAGCACAAGGAGAGCTCGTCCGGGATCATGAGTCTTTCACCGTTCTTGAGCTTTTGGATCATCTCTTGGACCCAATTTCTGAGGCGGGCTCGTTTCTGCATTTCTTCTCATGGGATGTAGCTGTTGAGTGGGAGAGCTCTGGTAGGACGAAGAGGAACATATTCCTCCAGGTCATCAATGAGCCGCTGGAGCCTTTGGAGAGGCATTGGCTCGGCCGGAGATTGTAGGGCAGCTACTTGTTCAGCTTGTTTCTTGAGCCGCCTTCTGAGGTTGTTCCTCCTATTTCTCTCTTGTCTCTTGACAATAGCAGTCTCCAAGGGAGTAGGAGGGAGATGTGCTAGAGCCGGAGTTGATAAATCCTGATGAGGATACCTCCGAGCTGGTGCCTTTGTAGGGCGAGGTCGGTGACTCTTTCTCACCTAGATTTCGATCCAGGCGCCTTTCGCCTGTTGTATCTGGAAGGTGGCATTCATCGCTTGCTCGATTACCTCGATCGACAATTCCTGGTATGCCGGAATACTGGGACTGGCGTTCGAAGACGTGCGCACGCTTTGGTGCCTTACCTGCGGTGGCAACGGGAGCCTACGGGGAGTCGGTAGGCTGGTGCTGGCGTCCAAAGATGTCTGCACGGTTTGATGCCTTAGCTGCGGTGGCGATAGGAGCCTACGAGAAAGCAGTAGGCTGGTGCTAGCATCCGTAGACGTGCACGGGGTTTGATGCCTTAGCTGCGGTGGCGATAGGTTTTGTTGACGAGCGGACCGGGGGATATGCTTGTCATCCTGCTCCTTAGCCTTGCCTTTGTAATCATGCTGAGAGCTGGGTCTGATGACAACTGAAGGCGCCGCCGGACATTGTCGATCTGCCCATTTTTCCTGACTCTGCAGATTGGCTTAGCCTTGCGGCGGTGGGCCCGCCACATGAATCAAAGCCGCTGAAGACTCCGAAGATGTCCTCTTTGTACTCCGAATTGTGTTAGCGTGTAGGCGGAGAGGATCTGACGGCCCGTCCGCTGAGGAGATATGACGAGGCTGAGGCAGAGCCTCACCCTACTTTTGCTTTCCCTTCCTATCCACGGCTGCCAGAGACAGAGATAGGATGGGGGGATGATGAGAGGGAGCTGAAGAGCTCGTCGTCTTCTCGCCCACCAGAACGTCCTCTCGGCCGAGAAGGACCCGGAGGAGCCTGGCAGTATCTTCTTCGGGAAAAGGGAGAGACTTTAGCTCCCGCCAGGACTGCCACCGCATGGCAGGAGTGGCTGGGGTGGGCTGGCTAGATGCTGATGTGTGGGAGCCCAAAGGGGTAGGAGAATTAAGGGAATGGATGACGTTGACCGAATAATCGGTTGGCTCCGTCTCTTGACTGGCATCTTGCTCTCTACGCCTCCGTAATCGCTCGAGCGCTTCTTGGTTGTTAGTCCGGAACTCGAGCCACTCTGGAGGATGCTGGTAAGGCAGCCCGTGCCCATTTTCTTGAGGGGAGTCTGGCCGCTCTAGTGCACTCCTGGCAGTGCTCAGGGTCTCTTCGATAGCTTGCCAAAGCCTGACGAGTGACATGGAGTTTCCTTCTGTCACGTCCCGAGCGTGGAAGATACTCGGATACGTGACGCGTCTATATAGATCATGTCATTAGAGTGATAAGAATGTTAACATACATAATTACGGACTGCGCATAAGACTAATAAATCTAATAAATTCCAATAGTCCAAGTGATGATTATTTGATTAATCAAAGGAACTAAACATAGTCCATGAAGATTTCTAAATTTAGAAAGCCAAACATTAAGCTACACGACTTAACACAAAGTTTATATCACTAACTATCATAACTGGGAATACAAGGTAGACTCAAATAAATTCAAAGACACGACTAGCTAATGATAGATGGTTGGCGTTCTAGCACTCTTCACTCGGCCTCAATCCAATTCTTGTTGCTATCCGATTCACCTGAAAATGTTAGGAAGCAACTGGATGAGTGTGGACGCACTAAAATTAGGAAAGAATCTATTCGTTTATTGATCGGGGTTCATTCGTTTGTTTAGTGCGAGGACGTGCCAGTCACAAAGTGACGATTTATTCGATCTTCATGGAAGCCCATGGTGCGCGTGATCTGACTAATCAGACAATTGTGTAGTTCGAGTCCAGACCAAAATCCGCCGTGCCATAAAGGCCACGGAGTTATTTACATCCCCCATATGGGGGAACACCCTTGATTGATTGCCAGGAATAAGGGCCCTACGGCCTGAAATTCATGGTAATAAAGCGAGAGCAAAGATCCCGGATCACGTTTAAACAAGCCCGCGTTGGGGCGTAAAATGTTCATAGACACATATATGTTGGTCACTCACGGACCATTTCGTGTTCGGACGGAAGTCCGCATTAGTAGCGTCGAAGATGACGATAAGACCGTACGGATGTCTGCCTTAGGTATGGCAAGTTTAATGTGGATGCGGGATCGGATCCCGGCGGAAGTGGGTCAAGCTGATGAACTATCGGCCCAAGATGTGCCCGGATCGTGACAATGTCGGGGATTCCGAGGTCCACATCTGATACCACGGGGCATCATTACTTTTCTCTTTACGCACAGTCCGGGGGAGCAAATTGTTAAGTGTGAAGTCCGAACTCGCCAACATATGCCCTCGCACGCGGATCGACCTGCGCGGTCAGGTCGCGGGGTTCCGGGGGCAGAGCCCCCAGAACAAAATTCTAATTATAGCAGAGGGGAAGCTTTTGATTAGTTTTATATTAACTTGAAGTATTTTTTTTATTTGCTTAATCACCTTCTTTCTTTCAGGCACGCCAGATTAAGGGGATACCAGGAGAGTAGAGGGCGCGCCAGAATAAGGCAACAAGGAGCGCGCCGGAATAGGCTCAAGAAGAAGAGGCGCGCCGGTTTAATGGGTATAATGGGGCGTGCCGGAGTAGGAGGTTTTCATGGAGTGCGCGCCGGATTGGGTGATGCAAAGGGGGGGGGGCACGTCGGAATAAGAGGGGCCAGGGCACTATTCATTCCAAGATTTGGAAACTGGATTTGAGTGTGAAGCTAATCCGGCGCGGGGGGGTAGCGCGCCGGATTAACCCGCGCCGGATTAGGGGGGCGCCAGATTAAACTCTCGGGAGGTTTTCTTTTATTCTTCTTGCTTCTTTTTCTTCTTTCTTTCACCTGCAAGTTGATTAGTTTGTTCACCCAATTGGTGGATTAAGTCTGTAGAGAGGAAGTTTTGATACTGCAACCGTTTGTTAAGGTGACTTAGCATGAAGATCCAAGTGTTTTGTTCAAAGGAGTTTGTTGTGCAGGAGCTTGGAGGTTCAGCTTGATTCTGAGGCTTCAAACACATTCTGAGGCTTGATTCTGTGGTTCATTCATTTGCTCCGTGTGCTCTTGCTCCTGACAAAAATTGGGCAGCACCTCCCCCGGACTGAGGTTTGCTGGGGTGAAATAAGGGATTGTCAAATGGAATACTCCGGGATGATCCCAAAAACTTGGAGTGGCCTAACGGCAGTCCGGTGTCCCATAGTTGAACGCAGAATCCCCGAGGACCAGCCTTCAAGGGGTTCTAACAGTTCATGGGTTGTAGTTGTATGAGAGCTCCGACGGGGCAGATGTTCGCCATGGGATGGCCATGAATGTTCACCGTCATACGGTTACTTCAAAGGCCATGCTATGGAGGGCCAGGCTTTCAATCACCTTAGGTGAGTAGAAGACAAGGAGAATAAGGGAGCGAAGGCAAACAAAAGAAAATCACTGTGCTTTTCAACTACTCTCTGTTTATTCATCCACCAAAAAAGGGGGAGATTAAAATACAAGGAAGCTCATCCCGAAGGGAAGGGAGAACACATTGAAGGGGAAGAAGGGAAATACATCGAAAGGGGAAGAAGGAGATACACCGGTGGGGGAGAGGGAATGGAGCACAAGCTCCTCCCCCTCCGAACTCACCTTTTCTCTCTCACCCACTCTCTCTTTTTCTTCACTTTGCAGGCGCAGAGGGATCGAGCTTCTTCTTCTATTCGGATGCCGGAGATAGCCCTTCTTCTCACCGAACTCTTCTCACCGAACCCCCCTCACCGACCTCTCTCTTCTTCTTCAGCTCTTCGTCTCGTTATATATATCAGTGGGAGGTAGGGGAGGAAGAGCGCACAAGCTCCATCCCCTCCGGCTCACCTCTGTCGCCTCTTTCCTCATGTCCGAAGTCGTTGAGTGGCCTACCGGGATAGCCGTTGATAGAGTAGGGATGGTGCAGTCCCAGGATTGGCCGACGGTGATCGGTGGGGAAGCGACGTTCGGTGTGGAGCTCGAAGATTACCATTCCAGGGAGCTTGAATTGTTCCGGCAGTTGCACACTGGTCGGGCGTAGGAGATTTATCCATTTCAGGCAAGCCAAGGCCAGTCTGTTTGCAGAAAATAGGGGACCGGAGGTAGGATGGGATGGCAGCTTGGTTAAACCGGTGTGGGGAGTGAGCACGCCGGATTAGCAGCATTAGTGGGGCGCGTCGGTTTAAGGCTCTTGCAAGGGGCGCACCGATTTTAGTCCTTTTTAAGGGGGGTGCGCCGGTTTCAGTCCTTTTGAAGGGGGGAGCGCCGGTTTAGGAACTATTGAAGGGGTACGCCATTTTAAGGCCAAGCCACGCCGTTTTAAGCATCAAGAGATCTTGTCTTGGCTTCGTGGTTACTCAGATGAACATTTGCACTCCTGCAAGGCTTTAGTTGTAATGCACCACCTCCGAGGCGTTTGATTTGAAGCCTCCAAGCCCTGATGTAGGACTTCGAGTGATTTTCGACGCATGCCGAACATGTGTTTGAATTCCCGAGTTTCTTTTGATTCAGCCTTCGGCAATGCCGACTGGAGAGCTGGGGCCACCTCTTCTGCCCGAAGGGCTTCTCGTTGGGTGGTGAAGCGTCGAGTATATATATTCATCCTGCTTGGAGGAGGTATGGGGTTTGTTCGGCCTTTCCGTCTTCAACTTGCTCTCGAGATGTCGAGACGTCTGTGCCGCAAGAACGTTCATTTTCTTCTTTTCTTTGTTGACGTCCACAATGAGCGAATCGCTCAGTAGGAATTACATCTCAAATTCGAGCAATCTTTACGTGGATTACAACTTGCATATATTATCAGTATGGCTATGCATGATGTACGTACAAAAGAATCAGATAGACAGGTAAATCTAGACATGATGAACAATAAGAGATCAAGAATGGTATAAAGAGAGTATATCCAGATTTTAAGTATTTGACAAGCAGTATTTCAAGAATTTATAGATGTAATTGCCACTTCGGGGCAAGTAGGGATTCGTGTACGATTACGAATTCAAGTACAAGTATATCTTAGGTACTGTTGACACCCGTTTTATGACCAATAAGTTGGGTCATCTCCTTGTTTATCCATATGATGCTCCGAGTTGTTCACTCTTCATCGAGTCTCCTTGATCAGTTTGAAGCCTGTTTCTTGGGTCTTCTCCTTGGTTGGAGTGTGGTTTATTGTGGCCTTTTATTCGATGAGCTTAGCAAGCTTTGCACGTTCTTTTTATCCTCATTGTTAATAACGGTCCTCCCTGGGGGCGTTACTTCCATATAACGCATGATCCTTGGGCAGTTACTTATTGAAGGGTCCTAAAGTTTGAGGCCTTTGTTCTAGAGCTTATCCTCTTGCTTATCCATTGAATCTAACGGTCTGTCGTGCAGCTGTTATTTATTCCAACGCATCCAACCTTGGCCGTTAGTTTCCTTCGAGAGTCAACTTGTTTGATCTTCTTCCCGTTGATCTTATCTCTTTTTGAGATAAGGTTGAATGTAACGGACGTTCCCTGGCGCGTTATTTTCATGTGGCAGTCTGTCGACCAGCCGTTACATCCAACAGAGAGTCCTGGCAGTTCAGTTCTTTTCTATGCTACTCCGTGGTCGAGATAAGAGCTTGAATTGTTGATTTCTCTTCCAAATCTGATCCTCAGAACCTTCTGTTTGTTTCTATGGACTCTTGGTGATATTATCTTTAGGGATTTGCTAAGAGTTATTCTCTTATCTTGCTGGATTATCCTCTGCTCAACCGGAGAGTTTGAGGGTCTATAAATAGCACCCTTAACTTCATGGCCCGAAAGAGGAAGATCTGGGGTTCACGTCGAAGTGCTGCCGCATTCTGGAGTCACATCTGACCAAGGGAAATTATCTTTCACGTTCATCTACTTCACGGTGAAGGGAGAATTCGTTCCATTGGTTTACAAAGTTCATCATTACATATTGTGTTCTTCCTCATCTCCCTTTCATCAAAAGCATTGTCCCTCTCCTTGTCTCCACGTTCTCCCTGGTTTTTCATCATCTAAACATCCTCCTATCTTTTTAAAACGCCCAGAGGGGTTAAAAAACCAAAACTTCCCCGGTACTTCTCTTTCCTTTTGCATGATCTTAAGTTCTTTGCGAATTGATACTACGCTTGTTTAAAGGGCTAATTTGGGTCTGTTTTCTTGTGTTTTCATGTTCTTTGGCAGGTTTACAGGTTCACCACACGAGGCCCAAGTCTTCTGGCCGGCTGGAAGAGTTGGAGTTAAAAGAATCCACAAGCTATTACTGCAGGTTATTTGATGGTCTTGTGCAGGCGCGTCAGATTCATATAGCGGTTCATCGAGCGACCGTCACTTCCCAGTGACGCACGGGGCCTGGACCGTTACATTCGGTTGATCTGTAGATTTCATTGGTTTTTTCTCTCCCGTGGGCGGGTGCTTCATCCACCTATTTCCAAGGTATTTTCAAGTCTCTGGCTTGTGTTTACTTTGGTGGCGATCACGTTCTTTCTTAGTATTGGGCATTAGCATTCTCTTCATCTCATATCTCTTATTCCCTTTATTTGCTCCACCCTTGCGGTGTGTTTTTTTATTTGCTCTTGCTCTACGCCCCGGCGTATGTTTTTTCTTTATTCCCTTAGTTTAGTTTGATGATTGAGATAGCATGCCCATGCTAGAGCTTGTTCTAGTTGCCTAGGTTCATGGTCCGCATGTCCTTGGGTTGACTGAGATCTTTGATTTTTGCCTATCATCTTTATTACACATCAAAACAAAAAGAAGAAGAGAAGCAAAACAAATCAACAGATAATTTTTTGGCGATCACGGTGGGATGACTTGTGCCAATCGTGTCTTGATCTCTGTTTAAACCTGCCATCATTCCCTTGTTTGATTGTCCTCGGATCTCCTTCTTACTTCATCTTATTTCTGGTCCTCTGGGTGTTCTGACGGCCCTCTGTCCCTGCGTTACTCCACTCTGACGCAGGGTCGTTGGACCGTTATACGCCTGATCCTATGTGCGGGCTTTTCACGGATTTCCCTTTTATTTCTGGTTGTTTTTGGCTCTCTGGCTCATCCGACAGTCCTGGTGCTCTGCGTTATATTACTTCTGGCGGTCTGGTCTTCGACCATTATTATCTTCTAACGCAGGGTCTATAGACCGTTATACTCCAGATAGGTACGCATCCCGAGGTGCATTACTTTCCGTAGTTTCTACTGTGATTTCCTTGCTTGGGTGATATCTGACTTCCTCCCTGATTGTTCTACATACTTACATCATTGTGTGCATAGTTGTTTGCAAGATTCTAGGCTAGATTTTGCATGCACTCTGGTGCACATAGGTTCATTCATACTTTCATACATTAGATTGCATTTTCCTACCTTGGTGTGTGGACCTCTCGTCTCCATATTCCTCGGGACTGACTAGGAAATCACACCAGGGACCTCCATAAGTCCCCGCGAGCCGTGGATTCCCACATGGACGCCGGGCCGGTTGTACCTTTTCCACCCCGTGTCTAGGGTTGCATAAGTGAAGGAGTGGTCACACTTAGAGTCAAACCAAGCTTTACATTCATCTCCCGTTAGGAACCTATTGTTGAGAGCTCATATTAATCCATCCACTAAAGTTCCAAAGGAGAAATCATAAGAATCTTGAAGCATCATATTAAACAACTTGGTTGACTTTGAGTGTCTTCATCTCTTGCTACTTACATCTTTGTGATAAATCATCTAAGTTTGGTTGCTCATTGTGTGTTTGTGTTGTGTTGTTTGCATCTGGTTAAGGTTGTTCGCTGCATGTGGAGTTGTTTTCGTCAGTTGGAAGCACCTCCTAGGGTCAACTCATTCTCCAAGTGCTACTCAAATCCGCTCTTCGAATCCACCATGGCTTCTTTCAATTCTCCCCGTTCCTAAGAGGATTCTCTTCCTCAAGGACTTCTTGAAAACCCTGCTAGGGTTACCTCGTTATCTTCTGGAGAGGGGACGGCCCCTCTTCTGTCCTCTACTACCATGGAAGGTGGTCAGGCTACCCCTTCCTTCTCTACTCCTTCTGCGGGCTCCATTCTCCAGATGATGGCCCAATTGGATCCGGCCCAACTCCAAACTGTCTATCAGGCCATGCAAGGATCCAATATCTCCCCTCCCACGATTATGCAGGGTCAATCCAATCCTCTCATCCAGCCCACTCCAATTAATCTCACTCCGGTCCAACCCCGGACCATCACATTCACCGGCATGGAGACGGGCCAATCTTCCGCTTCGGCCCAGCAATCTTTTGACAAATGGAAGTATCCTATCCCTTCTTTCACTCAGATGGATCATCACTTGTCTAGCCCACTTGTTCCACAAGTCCTGCTGGGTCCCTCTGATTTTCTGCACCCTCAGTCAGGGGTGGTCCAAGCCCACTCCAATCTGGGTTAATCTCGGGCCCAATATCGTTCTTATGGACCCCCTACGTCGGCCGCTTATCCTTCAGCTCCTTCTTATGGGCTCCCACCTCCTACTACAATTCACCCCTCTGCTCCTCAACTTCAAGCATCATCTCTTGCTACCCTTGCTCCATCTAGAGAGCAGGAATTACTTGATAAATGGGCCACCATGCAACAACAACTCGACTTCCTCCAGAAGCGGGTTGGCCCACAATCCTTGGCCGATGTTCCTGTTCCTAGTTTCTAGAACATCTGGTTCCCTCCCCAGTCCGAGCTCCCCAATTATAGAAAATATGACGAGAACGGCAATCCCTTTATTCACGGGAGGGATTTCTTATATGAATCGGCCCAATTCCAATATGATGATCGTCTTATGGCGTATTTATTCCGCCGATCATTGGACGGTGTTGCACTGGAATGGTTTTATTGTCTGCCATTGGAAGAAGCTGAGAGCTTTAAGGTAGTAAAAGATAAGTTTATTCAGCGGTTTCAAGACCGGGTCGGCCCGGAATATTCTTTTACAGATCTGGTGGCCGAAAAGATGAAAACAGATGAGGAGTTTGCCACTTATGCAGATAGGTGGTGGCAGATGGCCGCTAGAGTGCCCGGCCATATTCCGGAGGAAGAGAAGGTCAAGCTACTTATTTCAAATGCTACTCCAACCTTCCAAAACATCCTGGCAATGAACGACATAGCCAACATGCACCAACTATATAGCCGGGCGCACTTTATTCAGACTCAGTTCAAGGACTCCCCTATCCATTCTCTGTTCGAAAACCAAAAGCCCAAGTACTATAAGAAGCCACAAGGGCCGGTTACAAAAGGGGTCCAAACGAATGAGCAGGTTCAAGCCATTGCTTTTCCATTCCAAAATGCACCTTTCCGCTTCCCTCAAAACCCCCGTACTCCACAAAATCCCGCTCCACAGAACTTCCAAATCACTCCACAAAACCCTCCGCCCACCTTCACCATTCCATAAAACACCTTTGCCGCACCACAGCAACCACCACCACCCCCGCAATACCACAACGTCCCTCCACCCAACGGCTATAACAACAACCCAAACAACAAGCGCCCGGCTCCCAAGAGGGCACAATATCCTCCACTTCCAAAAACCCTCACGGATATCTTATCGGCTCTTATGTCGGTTAATGCTATACAGCTTCCTCCGGAACGGCCCAATTGGAATCCGGCCGTTGATCAGACGAAGTATTGTATGTTCCACAGGCAACCGGGACATACCATTGAAGGATGTTTTCAATTCCGGGACCTAGTATATGATCTTCATGAAGGACAGAGGATAGATTGGGCCGAAATGCACAGGGCCATTATTGAGATTAAAGAAAAGAGAAGGCAGCCGCAGACGCAGCAAGTGTAGCAGCATCAAGCACCGCAGCCGCAGCAGCCGCCACAACAGCAGCAACCACAGCAGGTTCAGGATCTGGGGATCCATCAAAATCCGATGCCAAACCATCCGCCCGCTCCATAACCTCAGCCGCCGACGCCGGCGCAAGTCAATGTAGTCCAACCCCCGGCTCCTAATGTCGAGTGGTCTTTTGATGATGATGGTACTGCACCACAAGTAATGGCCCTCTACCATAACCACCGCAACCCCCTCACTCCTTCATTTATCCTCCCTACACACCCAACACCCTCTCCGCTTGTCCTTCCATTCACACCCGCACTAGCAAATCCACCACCACCCACAGAGCCATCATACCCACCATTAGTTACCCCCGCTACGATCATAACCATCCCCTCATCCAATCCTCCGCCCGTCACCCTGCCTACACTCGTCCTCCCACTATCCGCACCATCCCCCATCATCACCCCACCTTCCGCTCATCCCACGGCACTCATCCGGCCACCATCTCTTGTTAACCCCAACGTCACCCCTCACCAAATCACCTCTCCTACGCAGTCTATTCCACTCATCCACCCTACCGGGCCAATAATATCATCTCTCGACGCCGCGGCAAATTGCGCCCTAAGAAGCGGGAAGTTGTTCCATCAAAACTACCCTACTACCTCCAATCCCCAGTCTTCCCAGCCAACAGCCGAGCAAGAAGAAGCCGAACCTCTGCCAGGAACTCAGTATGACTTGCTACATCATCTGGACCGAGTGCCCGCCAAAATATCAGTTCTGGAGCTTATCAAGAGGTCCACCCTTCATCAAGATGCTCTCAGGGATTTCCTACAGAAGGTGATGGTCAGCGAGGACATGGCAATTGACAGCTTACCAACAGCACTGGTAACTATTTCTAAACGGCCGGCAATTACATTCTCAGAAACCGAGCTAGCAGCTCCAGAAGCTCGGCAAATGCCGCTCTGCATTACAATCATTCTGAATAAAGTCAGCATCGAGGCAGCACTGGTTGACACAGGGGCTTCAATTAATGTATGCCCACTCAGTACTCTCCGAGCTTGCAATATATCTGAAGAATTGTTACGACCTACCCCCACCACTATAGCAGCATATGACAACTCAAGGAGAGCATGTCACGGGGTAGTCACTATTCAAGCGGAGCTCGGGCCCCTTACTATGCCCATGGAGTTCTATGTGCTGGACATTGACCCCATGTTTAAGGCGATCTTGGGTCATCCATGGATTGATACACTCGGTGCCGTACCCTCCACCGCACATCAGTGCGTCAAATTCCCTTTCCAAGGGAGGGTCGTCAAAGTCAAGAGCTTGTCCACGGTTCAATCGGTTAAGGCCATTTCAGAACAGATTCTTCCTACACTTTGGCCAAGCAGCTGACCCGTCATATCAGTGCTAGATTTGAACTTCTCTTGGGCTTATACACCTCCTAGGCCCATCACTACTCCAGTTAACATCAAGATGAAGCCCCAGATCTGAGACTCAAAAGGCTGGAACATTATACTAAAACTGGGCTACCAACCGGGGAGAGGTCTCGGTGCACAATTACAAGGAATGACCAAGCCCATACCTAAGGGAAGAAAGATGGGCAGGAGAGGTCTTGGCTATCGAGAAACCGCATTATCTATGATGGGTGATTCTGGGCCACTCACCTGGGACTACCGGCAACACTTTGTTCGAGGGCCTCTCCAGCCCGGCACATTAGCTCTGCAGCCAGCTCCGTCAGGGAGAAATACAGTATGTCCGATTGCCAGTCCACCGCCAGCACTGAAGAGGCCAGAAGATGATATGCTTGATTATGGTCAAGCCCTTCAGGGGTTGTTTCATGAAGAAGACTACCAGAAGAAGCAAGAGGCTCGGCTCGTGCAATGGAAGCCGAAGAAGCGGCCAGTCGATGATCCACGGGAGGAGGGGAGCTCGCCGATTGTCTTTCCTTGGTCTCCCTCCGGCTTTCAATCTCTCCTCCAGCAATGGGATTTCTTACACCATCTTCCTCCTATCATGGTAAATCCATCCTTCATTGATCCGCCCGAAATTCTATTTATTCCTTGTGCTTGCGGGCATTGCCTGCCCATTGATCTATCCACTCTTTTCACTCCTCCTCCTCCCAACGCCCAACTCCACGAGATGTGGTTCTCATCTTCCGATCCCTTCTTTGACTGCATCTTCCCTGAGCTATTCCCTATGCAGCTCCCGCCTCCTCTATCTTGCTGTGTAGTCTCTGCTGATCTCCAAAAAAAAAACGTCAAATTCGAAACGGAGATTTCAACGTAAGATTATGCTACCCTGTCTCCATCCTCATCCCAAGGGCACGAGTCCCCTACTCCTTCCCTTCCACTAGGTCTCCTTTCTCCTAGGTTAGGATTAGGGTCTATCGAGTCTAGGGAAGTAGAATTAGTTAGGTCTAAAGAAGTAGGGTCTTGTTCTAGGTCGTCCAACCCTTCCTCCTCTGAGCTGCTCCCGCTTGCGCGTCCTCCCAAATCTATTCCTGATAGGTTCTTGCAAGACCTAGCTCAGCGTTGTCATTCCCTTTTGAAATGTCCAGAATTTGTTGCTACGATAATTATGATTGAAGAGGAAGAAGAAATAGAAGGGGCGTGGAGCGATGACGGACTCGACGTCTATGAAATCCTGATGAAAAAGATCCGATTAATAAGGATAGCGACGTAGATGACACTGCTGATCTGTACGCACAAGGACTTAAGAAATTTGACGAGCCGTCGTCAGCCGTGGATGAACCTACGAAGGAAATCAATCTGGGAACTGAAGAAGACCCAAGGCCCATCGTTATTGCCGCTAATCTCCCTCCACAAGTAGAAGAAGATTTGATCAAGGTTCTAAAGGAATATAGCGATTCCTTCGCCTGGTCTTATGAGGACATGCCAGGTCTTGACCCCTCTTTAGTGGAACATCGACTCGTGCTTAAACTAGGGGCAACACCTGTGAAACAACGGTCAAGAAGATTTCACCCCCACATGGCCTTAAGGATTAAAGAAGAAGTTGACAAGTTATATAAGGCCAGATTCATTAGAGTTGTTCTATATCCTCAGTGGGTGACAAACATAGTCCCTGTCATCAAGAAGGATGGCAAGGTGCGTATTTGCATCGATTTCAGGGATCTCAATAAAGCATGTCCCAAGGATGATTTCCCGTTGCCTCACATTGATGTCTTGGTCGATAGTACCGTCGGGTACGAATCATTGTCATTCATGGACGGTTACTCAGGATACAATCAAATCCGTCTCGCTCCAGAAGATCAAGAGAAAACCTCCTTCACCACGCCCTGGGGCACATATTGTTTTATGGTTATGCCGTTCGGTCTGAAGAATGCAGGTGCCACCTATCAAAGGGCGATGATGGCCATCTTCCACGACATGATGCATATCTATATGGAAGCTTACGTGGATGACATTTTGGTGAAGTCAAGAACCAAAGAAGAACACCCCTCTATTCTGGCTAAGGTGCTGCAAAGAGCCAGGGAGTACAAGCTTAAGATGAATCCGAAGAAGTGTGTATTCGGAGTCTCTTCAGGGAAGTTGTTAGGTTTCATAGTGAGCAAACGGGGGATCCAGATTGATCCTAACAAAGCACAGGCCGTCATGGACATGCCTCCGCCTAAGAACATTACGGAACTTCGAGGATTGATCGGTCGATTGCAATTCATTAGAAGATACATATCCCAACATTCTCAAAGGTGCCGTCCATTTTATGAATTGCTTAAGGCGGGGGTTAAGTTTGAATGGAATGAAGATTGTCAAAAGGCCTACGAGGACTTAAAGGAATATCTATCCAATCCCCCAATTTTGCAACCTCCTATCCCTGGGAAACCCCTAATCCTATACATCTCGGTTATTGAAGACTCCCTAGGGGCGGTATTAGCACAAGTAGACGATGAAGGGAAAGAGCGGGCTGCTTATTACCTCTCTCGGTTGTTCAACCCAGCTGAGTCCAGATACACCGCTATGGAGAAGACTTGTGCCACCTTAGTGTGGGTAGCTCAGAAGCTTAAACACTATTTCCTTACCCACCCAGTTAGGTTGATCTCTAGAATGGACCCGATTCGCTATCTCTTAGAAAAGCACGTCCTTTCTAGTAGGTTAGCTCGCTGGTAGAGCTTCCTCTCTCAATTCGAGATCACATTCATCGTTCAGAAGGCGGTCAAAGGGTACGCCATCGCTGAGCATCTTGCCCATCTTCCCATTCCTCACACTGATTCTATTCAGGACGATTTCCCTGATGAGCATCTCTCAGTTCTCTCTCACCATCCCTTCTGGTCTCTGCACTTCGATGGTGCACTCAATTCTCAAGGCCGAGGGATCGGCGCTGTTCTGCTTACTCCCGAAGGAGTAACTATTCCCTTTGCTTATCAACTTCGATTTCCTGCTACCAACAACATCGCTGAGTACGAGGCTCTCCTGGCTGGACTGAATCATGCCTACCTCCTAGGTGCACGTTATTTGAACATCATCGGAGACTCTCAGCTCGTCTTATGGCAAGTTCTATCCACTTACCGTACTCGTGACCCCAAACTCAAGCCCTATCAAGATTTGGTCACGCTTCTTGCTAGGCAATTCCGTAAGCTAATCTACATCCATACTCCTCGTTCTCAGAACATTCTAGCCGACTCTCTAGCATCTCTTGCTTCCTCTCTATCTTTTCCTCTCAGTCGGAACACTGAGACTATCGTCGTTCAGAGATTGGACACACCCTCTCTTCAGGACCCTTGGTTCATCAACCTTAGGAAGGCTGTAGAGGCAAGGGCTGAGAAGGAAGATCTCAAGGAAGTATCTCTAATGGAGTTAGAAGAGATCATGGATGAAGAAGAATTGCCTTGGTATCATGAAATCGAGTTGTTTTGCAAAGAAGGATCATTCCCAGAAGGGGCAAACGCCGAGCAGCGCAAGTCAATAAGGAGAGCCGCCTCAAGGTATACTATTGTTGCAGGAGAACTATACAGGCGCGCTACCAATGGGATGCTCATGAGATGCTTAGATGATGTTGAAGCTTGGAAGGTGGCTAAAGCAGCTCATTCTAGTGAGTGTGGAGGTCATGTCAATGGCCAGGCTCTAGTGAAGAAGATCCTTAGGCAGGGCTACTACTGGCCCACTCTAGAGGAAGATTGCTCCCTCTATGTCCAGAGATGTCTTAAGTGCCAACTCCATGCTGATAAAATCCATGCTCCAGCATCATCTCTCCACCCTCTCTCTGCTCCTTGGCCATTCTCTATGTGGGCTTTCGACATTGTCGGCCTGCTCGGTGATCCTAATTCTCAAACCAAGCAGAAATCCTTTATCCTTACCGCCACTGAGTACTTCACCAAATGGGCGAAGCCGAGGCGTACGCAGAGATCAAAGCTTCAACGGTGTGCCGCTTTATCATGAAGAATATCATCTCGCGGTTCGGAGTGCCAAGCAGCATCATCACCGACAATGGACCCCAGTTCGTCTCCCAAGAGCTCAAGGACCTATGTAAGAAGTTCAATATAGAATTGCATCATTCATCTCCATATTATCCACAAGGCAACGGTCAAGCCGAGGCCACTAATAAAACCCTTATTAAAATCATAAGGAAAACATGCGAATCTCATAAATTTTCAGATTGGCCAGAAAAATTAGTGGAAGCTCTGTGGGCTTACCGCACCTCCGTCCGTACTCCCACAGGACAATGATGGGGACATCGCTTACCACTCCCTATTTCTCCAAGGGTCCTGACGCTCGCCATTATGTTCAGCTTGATTTTCTGAGTCTAGCTATGTAATTTTCATATCTTTCTTGAGTCATTTTGATGTAATTCCCCCTTTGTTTTGAGTCAAGTCCCTATGTTATCATGTTATTTACCTAAGTTTGTGTCGTCATATTGGGCTAGTATGTCTAATGGGCCCATTTAGAAGGGCCTGGCCCAGGGACGTCCTTTTCCCTTTCCCCTGCTCTTTTGGTTATCTGTTATTAGTTCTTTTCTCAGGGACTTTTTGTAAAAGTTAGGATTCCTATAAATAGGACCTCAACCCCACTTGAGATGACTAATGAAGTATTGAGTTTAAAATCCACAAGAATTGTGTCTCTTGCTCTCTCTCTCTCTCTAGCTCTCTCCCTCTCACTACCTCTCTCTCTAAAGGGGGCGGCCCCCTCTCTCTCTCCTCCCCCTCTCTCTTCAAATTTCACCCCTCCCTCTCTCTCTTCTCCTTGCCACATCCTCCTCCACCTCATCCCCCAACCATTCATCTCCCCAAGACCCCTTAACTCCCATTTACTTCCACCATTCTTCAAACAACTCTTCCCCTTCCCAATACAACCTTCCATATTCCCAAGGGAGAATCCCTTCTCCTAGACACCCTTTCCCTTCCCCAAAGCAACCTTTCCCATCCCCTAGGCCCCCCATTAATCCTTCCATTGATCCATCACCCACACCCAAGAGACACCCCCCTATTCCCTTAGGCCAATTGCGCCCCCACCATCCACCAACTCCCAGCCCATTCCCTCACCAGGTCCGCCCCCTGCCAACCTCCCCTCTAACACCCCCAAACCTCCCTCCCACATCCACAACCAGCAACCTTCCACACCTCTTTGCTACCCCCTCCACCCCCACATCAACCCTTCTCCACCAAACAGCCCCTTTGCTCTGTTCAACCCGCAGGTAACAGATTGAGGCCTGACTTTCAGAGCCTGCTCCGGAACCACCCGACGTCATCTGGAGGCGCACCATACATCACCGGAAATGTCTGCGAGTCTTCTTCGCAAGCGAGGTGGAATCGTCTCATTCTGACTTCGTTACAGTTCGTGGTGCCTATTCTCGTCCAACTGCACAACAAGGACCAGAACCTGGACCTGAGCTGCAGTGAAGAAGCTCCCACGGCCACATCCTTCAACTTCTGGAGGTGCCACTTCGCCAAGAGCTGCCACCACGAGTCATCCACCACCACCAACAAGCAGCATCCCGTTCGGCATCAGGAAGTGTCCTTTCCAATTTTTCTCCCCCGGGTGCGTAGACAGTCCATTTGGGTCCTGCCCCGACACTGCCTCACTCAACGGACTCCTCCTCACCACCCCGACAGCCTCTGGTGCTGTTCTCAGTTTCTGCTCGAAGAAGACTCATCCACGGACGTCCTCGCCTTGGTCTTGCCTCATTCAGACTTCGGGAGTGATTGTGGTACCTTCTACAAGCAGCTGCAACAATCTGGACCAGCCTGAACCTGAACTCTGAGCACCTGTTCCGGGGTCCACTCCGACCAGAGGCGACGCGGGAACCACCCACCAAAATTCACAGGCGTACCTGTCAGCGTCATTCCAGTGCCAGTCTCGTCAAGTTCTGAGTCCGGAGGAGCGCACAGCGTCAGCTACACCGATCCCCTATCCTGCTGCTCAAGACACGGACAGATTCAGTCGGGTGATCCGTCGGCGCGATTCGAGCGAGTCTCCCCTCCCCGCCTGGCTGGCTTAACGCCCCTCCCTACGTGGTGGTAGTGTTTGCATTGTAATACTGATATCCCCACCCCAAGTCCACCCTCTTGTGTGAGGCGTAGTGGTTGTATAATTTAAACATGGATCAAGCTTCATCGGCGCAGTGTGCGGGGAACCCACACTTCCCCGCTCGCCCTCGTCTCCGAACGGGGTTGGTTTCTTCAAACCAACCAGGGTAAGCTCTGACCTTTGCTCCATTCTTGGTGCTTGTTCATTTAATATCCGTGGAAATTGCTCCGTTGAGCAAGAGAGAGAGCGCCCGACCCCACGGGTTCCACTTACGAGCGGTCACCGTGGGCTGTGAGAGAGAGGGACCTAGTGCCCCAATTGGCACCGGCCAGCCCCTTAAGTGTGGTCTTCGTACCTTCGGGAGGGCAACCCTAGCCCCACTGGCACCCTACCAGCAAGGGTCTTGATCCATCACCTCCCCTTAGCATCACTTAGTCACCCCGGGCTCGTGTGTGTGTGACGGCGAATCGGCCCCAATCTTGGACTTTATTGCTATGTGATTGTGTTTGCGGAATAGGTCCTAAGGATCCGTTTGTTTGCTGCATGCCCCTTAGTTGTGTCACATCAGTTGGTATCAGAGCAAGTTCACAACTTGTCTCTCTACAAGTTGGTCCTAGGGTGCATTCGCATTTAGAGTCATCATCGGGCCACCCAGTGCATCATCATGTATACTCCCCATTGGTTAAGTCCCCCCAACATGACCTTCCACAAGAGTCCGATTGACCCTCACCTCGTGGACATCATCCTAGAAGGGGACCTTAGTTTTGACGGATCTAGTCCTAATGCCTACCTAAAGTGGAAGGCGACCATGGATAAACACTTTGACAGGACTAGGGTCTATGGACACGCTAGAGTCCGCAGGGCCACAGGGCGGCTTCGGGGACAAGCCAAGAAGGAATGGGAACGCGTAGTGGGCTTAAGAAGGATTTGGAGGCAAGAACCCATAGGATCATGGGAAGAGATAAAGATTGAGCTTAGGAAGATCTACGCTCCCCGACCTTCCCACTCCTACCTTGAGAACTATAACCCGAGGAGCACTCCCACTCCTCCTTTCTCTCTCAGTCAGCCCAAGACCACCGTTAGGGTCCAAACTTCACCACCCCAGGTACACCATGCCCCAACTTTCATCACCCCATCCCCAAAAGACCTTCCCATTCTCTTGGAGAGTAAGATCCCCACACCCCAAAGGGATAAGATTGTAATCGAAGAATATGATGCTCCCCTAGATTGGGAGGAAGAATATGAAGCCCAATGCCAAGGGTTGGGTCAAGAAGGCTCATCTTTATCCAAAGAGACCACAGCGAGCCTAACTAGGAACATCCTTCCCCTAGAGTTGCCAGATGACCAACCAAGTCCCCCAACCCCTCCCTCCATGAAGATTGTGATTTTAGGGGAACCCCTCATTGAGTGGCTTAAGCAAGACCTCCTGCTCCACATCATGCGCCCCGCCATGGATAACCATAACCCAATCGTGCCCACCCTACCATTCCACACAACCTATCATTCGTTTTGCTTTGTAGGAGCCATGAGGGACTTGATTAAAGGCATACTAAGGCAAATAGAGGTGACAAACATGCTGGCCTTAGGAGTGAGTGATACGGGGTACCTTAGTTTCTCACTGCCCTCTATCAGGTCCATCATCTCCATTTACACCAAGGGTCCTTGCATGAGTGAGCTCGTATTGTTTCAACCCGAGCCCGATGAGTTTTATGCCACCCCCCTACCACAAGAAAAGGGCACTCAACCTAGGGAATCCGCTTTGGTACTTACCCCATTAGGAGACGAGTGCCTAGCCCACACTAGGGAGTGTATGCTTTGGAGTGCCCCAGGTCTAGGATGGGAAGAAGCCTCAATCCCCTCAACCCAAGTCCTCCTAGATCCACATGATCCCTTCCCACTAGCCCTTCTTTGCCCACCCACCTCCTTGCCCTCCTACATCTTTCCCTACCCCTCGTCCCTTTGCAAGGAGCATTACGATAGGTCCCACCAGGTTCATGATTCCCACTTCCCTATGTGTACTAGGGACCCTAGGGCGGTCACTTGGATTGAAACCAACCTCCACGTCACCCACCCCTTAACCTATCTTGACCTGTTTGGCCACTTCCTATGGGCTTCCAAGTACTCCTCACTCACCACCCACTCCCTCCTACTCTCACCCACCATGTCAGACCTAACCCACCCATTCCGAAATTCAGCCCACACTATGAGAGTCAATGCCAAGGGTGACATCAACCTTGGAAATAGGGGAGTGACCCATCCCAAGATGTCTACCCCTTGGAACCGCTTCGACCCCCATGAGTGGAAACCCCCAAATCTCACAGATGGGACCATATTGATAGGAATACATGTGTCGCAACATTTCGCATCATGTGGTCAGGGTAGTCACATCATTTGTGTCACTCACGCACTAGGACCGATGCACGATAGGTTTACATCTGGGTGTCCAGGTCCCCCTTTGGCAGTAAACATTGTTAGGAAACCCATACATGTTAGGACTCCATTTGGATGCCCCAGCCCCCCAAAGTCATTCATCATGAAGTCTAAGCATGAAGGAAGCATTCATGGATGTCCGGGACCCCCAACATCAAACACCCCTTTGCATGATAGGTTCACCTATGGATGTCCCGGTCCTCCTAGGTCCATCAAAGTCTACGTAGCACCATGGCATGCTAGGTCCACTTTTGGTTGTCCAGGACCCCCATTATCCACTAGGAGTCAACGTTCACAGAGTTGCATGAAGACAATCCGCAAACACATCAACAAAAGCAATGAGGTGTATAAGAAATCGGCTGATTCCCACCGACACCACCAGGAATTTCGTGTAGGTGACTTTGTGATGGTGAGAACCGAGAGACTATTCCCTGGGAATGTCTCCAAACTGAGGTCGCGTGGATCAGGACCCTTCCAGGTTTTGAGGCGGATCGGCACAAATGCTTATGAGTTGGACCTCCCGAGGAGTACGGAGTAAGTCCCACATTCAATGTGGCTGACTTGGTGCCATACAGGGGTCCCACGGTGACACCTAGTGAGGAACTCGAGCTTGTTCCACCCCTTGAGAGAGCCACCAACCGTGAGAAAGTTCCACCAACCTAGAGGGGCCAACGTGAGCAATTGGAGCGGATATTGTATGAACAGGTCACTGTCATCTGGAGCAAAGGGTATGGGCGCTACCTCACTTGGCGAAAGGACCAGCTACCTTTGGTAGACTTGAGGGCAACCCCGCCGTGGCTTCCTCCACATACGATGGATCTTTACTCGACAGAGTCGAGTTCTCTGCACCCCGGGAGTATGATGGGGACATCGCTTACCACTCCCTATTTCTCCAAGGGTCCTGACGCTCGCCATTATGTTCAGCTTGATTTTCTGAGTCTAGCTATGTAATTTTCATATCTTTCTTGAGTCATTTTGATGTAATTCCCCCTTTGTTTTGAGTCAAGTCCCTATGTTATCATGTTATTTACCTAAGTTTGTGTCGTCATATTGGGCTAGTATGTCTAATGGGCCCATTTAGAAGGGCCTGGCCCAGGGACGTCCTTTTCCCTTTCCCCTGCTCTTTTGGTTATCTGTTATTAGTTCTTTTCTCAGGGACTTTTTGTAAAAGTTAGGATTCCTATAAATAGGACCTCAACCCCACTTGAGATGACTAATGAAGTATTGAGTTTAAAATCCACAAGAATTGTGTCTCTTGCTCTCTCTCTCTCTCTCTAACTACCTCTCTCTCTCTCTAAAGGGGGCGGCCCCCTCTCTCTCTCCTCCCCCTCTCTCTCCAAATTTCGCCCCTCCCTCTCTCTCTTCTCCTTGCCACATCATCCTCCACCTCATCCCCCAACCATTCATCTCCCCAAGACCCCTTAACTCCCATTTACTTCAACCATCTCCAAACAACTCTTCCCCTTCCCAATACAACCTTCCGTATTCCCAAGGGAGAATCCCTTCTCCTAGACAACCTTTCCCCTCCCCAAAGCAACATTTCCCATCCCCTAGGCCCCCCATTAATCCTTCCATTGATCCATCACCCACACCCAAGAGACACCCCCCCATTCCCCTAGGCCATTTGCGCCCCCACCATCCACCAACTCCCAGCCCATTCCCACACCAGGTCCGCCCCCTGCCAACCTCCCCTCTCCCCTCTAACACCCCCAAACCTCCCTCCCACATCCACAACTAGCAACCTTCCACACCTCTTTGCTACCCCCTCCACCCCCACATCAACCCTTCTCCACCAAACAGCCCCTTTGCTCTGTTCAACCCGAAGGTAACAGATTGAGGCCTGACTTTCAGAGCCTGCTCCGGAACCACCCGACGTCATCTGGAGGTGCACCATACATCGCCGGAAATGTCTGTGAGTCTTCTTCGCAAGCGAGGTGGAATCGTCTCATTCTGACTTCGTTACAGTTCGTGGTGCCCATTCTCGTCCAACTGCGCAACAAGGACCAGAACCTGGACCTGAGCTGCAGTGAAGAAGCTCCCACGGCCACATCCTTCAACTTCTGGAGGTGCCACTTGGCCAAGAGCTGCCACCACGAGTCATCCACCACCACCAACAAGCGGCATCCCGTTCGGCATCAGGAAGTGTCCTTTCCAATTTTTCTCCCCCGGGTGCGCAGACAGTCCATTTGGGTCCTGCCCCGACACTGCCTCACTCAACGGACTCCTCCTCACCACCCCGACAGCCTCTGGTGCTGTTCTCAGTTGCTGCTCGAAGAAGACTCATCCACGGACGTCCTCACCTTGGTCTCGCCTCATTCAGACTTCGGGAGTGATTGTGGTACCTTCTACAAGCAGCTGCAACAATCTGGACCAGCCTGAACCTGAACTCTGAGCACCTGTTCCGGGGTCCACTCCGACCAGAGGCGACGCGGGAACCACCCACCAAAATTCACAGGCGTACCTGGGTCTGTCAGCGTCATTCCAGTGCCAGTCTCGTCAAGTTCTGAGTCCGGAGGAGCGCACAGCGTCAGCTACACCGATCCCCTATCCTGCTGCTCAAGACACGGACAGATTCAGTCGGGTGATCCGTCGGCGCGATTCGAGCGAGTCTCCCCTCCCCGCCTGGCTGGCTTAACGCCCCTCCCTACGTGGTGGTAGTGTTTGCATTGTAATACTGATATCCCCACCCCAAGTCCACCCTCTTGTGTGAGGCGTAGTGGTTGTATAATTTAAACATGGATCAAGCTTCATCGGCGCAGTGTGCGGGGAACCCACACTTCCCCGCTCGCCCTCGTCTCCGAACGGGGTTGGTTTCTTCAAACCAACCAGGGTAAGCTCTGACCTTTGCTCCATTCTTGGTGCTTGTTCATTTAATATCCGTGGAAATTGCTCCGTTGAGCAAGAGAGAGAGCGCCCGACCCCACGGGTTCCACTTACGAGCGGTCACCGTGGGCTGTGAGAGAGAGGGACCTAGTGCCCCATTTGGCACCGGCCAGCCCCTTAAGTGTGGTCTTCGTACCTTCGGGAGGGCAACCCTAGCGCCACTGGCACCCTACCAGCAAGGGTCTTGATCCATCACCTCCCCTTAGCATCACTTAGTCACCCCGGGCTCGTGTGTGTGTGACGGCAAATCGGCCCCAATCTTGGACTTTGTTGCTATGTGATTGTGTTTGCGGAATAGGTCCTAAGGATCCGTTTGTTTGCTGCATGCCCCTTAGTTGTGTCACATCAGTTGGTATCAGAGCAAGTTCACAACTTGTCTCTCTACAAGTTGGTCCTAGGGTGCATTCGCATTTAGAGTCATCATCGGGCCACCCAGTGCATCATCATGTATACTCCCCATTGGTTAAGTCCCCCCAACATGACCTTCCACAAGAGTCCGATTGACCCTCACCTCGTGGACATCATCCTAGAAGGGGACCTTAGTTTTGACGGATCTAGTCCTAATGCCTACCTAAAGTGGAAGGCGACCATGGATAAACACTTTGACAGGACTAGGGTCTATGGACACGCTAGAGTCCGCAGGGCCACAGGGCGGCTTCGGGGACAAGCCAAGAAGGAATGAGAACGCGTAGTGGGCTTAAGAAGGATTTGGAGGCAAGAACCCATAGGATCATGGGAAGAGATAAAGATTGAGCTTAGGAAGATCTACGCTCCCCGACCTTCCCACTCCTACCTTGAGAACTATAACCCGAGGAGCACTCCCACTCCTCCTTTCTCTCTCAGTCAGCCCAAGACCACCGTTAGGGTCCAAACTTCACCACCCCAGGTACACCATGCCCCAACTTTCATCACCCCATCCCCAAAAGACCTTCCCATTCTCTTGGAGAGTAAGATCCCCACACCCCAAAGGGATAAGATTGTAATCGAAGAATATGATGCTCCCCTAGATTGGGAGGAAGAATATGAAGCCCAATGCCAAGGGTTGGGTCAAGAAGGCTCATCTTTATCCAAAGAGACCACAGCGAGCCTAACTAGGAACATCCTTCCCCTAGAGTTGCCAGATGACCAACCAAGTCCCCCAACCCCTCCCTCCATGAAGATTGTGATTTTAGGGGAACCCCTCATTGAGTGGCTTAAGCAAGACCTCCTGCTCCACATCATGCGCCCCGCCATGGATAACCATAACCCAATCGTGCCCACCCTACCATTCCACACAACCTATCATTCGTTTTGCTTTGTAGGAGCCATGAGGGACTTGATTAAAGGCATACTAAGGCAAATAGAGGTGACAAACATGCTGGCCTTAGGAGTGAGTGATACGGGGTACCTTAGTTTCTCACTGCCCTCTATCAGGTCCATCATCTCCATTTACACCAAGGGTCCTTGCATGAGTGAGCTCGTATTGTTTCAACCCGAGCCCGATGAGTTTTATGCCACCCCCCTACCACAAGAAAAGGGCACTCAACCTAGGCAATCCGCTTTGGTACTTACCCCATTAGGAGACGAGTGCCTAGCCCACACTAGGGAGTGTATGCTTTGGAGTGCCCCAGGTCTAGGATGGGAAGAAGCCTCAATCCCCTCAACCCAAGTCCTCCTAGATCCACATGATCCCTTCCCACTAGCCCTTCTTTGCCCACCCACCTCCTTGCCCTCCTACATCTTTCCCTACCCCTCGTCCATTTGCAAGGAGCATTACGATAGGTCCCACCAGGTTCATGATTCCCACTTCCCTATGTGTACTAGGGACCCTAGGGCGGTCACTTGGATTGAAACCAACCTCCACGTCACCCACCCCTTAACCTATCTTGACCTGTTTGGCCACTTCCTATGGGCTTCCAAGTACTCCTCACTCACCACCCACTCCCTCCTACTCTCACCCACCATGTCAGACCTAACCCACCCATTCCGAAATTCAGCCCACACTATGAGAGTCAATGCCAAGGGTGACATCAACCTTGGAAATAGGGGAGTGACCCATCCCAAGATGTCTACCCCTTGGAACCGCTTCGACCCCCATGAGTGGAAACCCCCAAATCTCACAGATGGGACCATATTGATAGGAATACATGTGTCGCAACATTTCGCATCATGTGGTCAGGGTAGTCACATCATTTGTGTCACTCACGCACTAGGACCGATGCACGATAGGTTTACATCTGGGTGTCCAGGTCCCCCTTTGGCAGTAAACATTGTTAGGAAACCCATACATGTTAGGACTCCATTTGGATGCCCCAGCCCCCCAAAGTCATTCATCATGAAGTCTAAGCATGAAGGAAGCATTCATGGATGTCCGGGACCCCCAACATCAAACACCCCTTTGCATGATAGGTTCACCTATGGATGTCCCGGTCCTCCTAGGTCCATCAAAGTCTACGTAGCACCATGGCATGCTAGGTCCACTTTTGGTTGTCCAGGACCCCCATTATCCACTAGGAGTCAACGTTCACAGAGTTGCATGAAGACAATCCGCAAACACATCAACAAAAGCAATGAGGTGTATAAGAAATCGGCTGATTCCCACCGACACCACCAGGAATTTCGTGTAGGTGACTTTGTGATGGTGAGAACCGAGAGACTATTCCCTGGGAATGTCTCCAAACTGAGGTCGCGTGGATCAGGACCCTTCCAGGTTTTGAGGCGGATCGGCACAAATGCTTATGAGTTGGACCTTCCCGAGGAGTACGGAGTAAGTCCCACATTCAATGTGGCTGACTTGGTGCCATACAGGGGTCCCACGGTGACACCTAGTGAGGAACTCGAGCTTGTTCCACCCCTTGAGAGAGCCACCAACCGTGAGAAAGTTCCACCAACCTAGAGGGGCCAACGTGAGCAATTGGAGCGGATATTGTATGAACAGGTCACTGTCATCTGGAGCAAAGGGTATGGGCGCTACCTCACTTGGCGAAAGGACCAGCTACCTTTGGTAGACTTGAGGGCAACCCCACCGTGGCTTCCTCCACATACGATGGATCTTTACTCGACAGAGTCGAGTTCTCTGCACCCCGGGAGTATGATGGGGACATCGCTTACCACTCCCTATTTCTCCAAGGGTCCTGACGCTCGCCATTATGTTCAGCTTGATTTTCTGAGTCTAGCTATGTAATTTTCATATCTTTCTTGAGTCATTTTGATGTAATTCCCCCTTTGTTTTGAGTCAAGTCCCTATGTTATCATGTTATTTACCTAAGTTTGTGTCGTCATATTGGGCTAGTATGTCTAATGGGCCCATTTAGAAGGGCCTGGCCCAGGGACGTCCTCTTCCCTTTCCCCTGCTCTTTTGGTTATCTGTTATTAGTTCTTTTCTCATGGACTTTTTGTAAAAGTTAGGATTCCTATAAATAGGACCTCAACCCCACTTGAGATGACTAATGAAGTATTGAGTTTAAAATCCACAAGAATTGTGTCTCTTGCTCTCTCTCTCTCTCTAACTACCTCTCTCTCTCTCTAAAGGGGGCGGCCCCCTCTCTCTCTCCTCCCCCTCTCTCTCCAAATTTCACCCCTCCCTCTCTCTCTTCTCCTTGCCACATCATCCTCCACCTCATCCCCCAACCATTCATCTCTCCAAGACCCCTTAACTCCCATTTACTTCAACCATCTCCAAACAACTCTTCCCCTTCCCAATACAACCTTCCGTATTCCCAAGGGAGAATCCCTTCTCCTAGACAACCTTTCCCCTCCCCAAAGCAACATTTCCCATCCCCTAGGCCCCCCATTAATCCTTCCATTGATCCATCACCCACACCCAAGAGACACCCCCCCATTCCCCTAGGCCATTTGCGCCCCCACCATCCACCAACTCCCAGCCCATTCCCACACCAGGTCCGCCCCCTGCCAACCTCCCCTCTCCCCTCTAACACCCCCAAACCTTCCTCCCACATCCACAACCAGCAACCTTCCACACCTCTTTGCTACCCCCTCCACCCCCACATCAACCCTTCTCCACCAAACAGCCCCTTTGCTCTGTTCAACCCGCAGGTAACAGATTGAGGCCTGACTTTCAGAGCCTGCTCCGGAACCACCCGACGTCATCTGGAGGTGCACCATACATCGGCGGAAATGTCTGTGAGTCTTCTTCGCAAGCGAGGTGGAATCGTCTCATTCTGACTTCGTTACAGTTCGTGGTGCCCATTCTCGTCCAACTGCGCAACAAGGACCAGAACCTGGACCTGAGCTGCAGTGAAGAAGCTCCCACGGCCACATCCTTCAACTTCTGGAGGTGCCACTTGGCCAAGAGCTGCCACCACGAGTCATCCACCACCACCAACAAGCGGCATCCCGTTCGGCATCAGGAAGTGTCCTTTCCAATTTTTCTCCCCCGGGTGCGCAGACAGTCCATTTGGGTCCTGCCCCGACACTGCCTCACTCAACGGACTCCTTCTCACCACCCCGACAGCCTCTGGTGCTGTTCTCAGTTGCTGCTCGAAGAAGACTCATCCACGGACGTCCTCTCCTTGGTCTCGCCTCATTCAGACTTCGGGAGTGATTGTGGTACCTTCTACAAGCAGCTGCAACAATCTGGACCAGCCTGAACCTGAACTATGAGCACCTGTTCCGGGGTCCACTCCGACCAGAGGCGACGCGGGAACCACCCACCAAAATTCACAGGCGTACCTGGGTCTGTCAGCGTCATTCCAGTGCCAGTCTCGTCAAGTTATGAGTCTGGAGGAGCGCACAGCGTCAGCTACACCGATCCCCTATCCTGCTGCTCAAGACACAGACAGATTCAGTCGGGTGATCCGTCGGCGCGATTCGAGCGAGTCTCCCCTCCCCGCCTGGCTGGCTTAACGCCCCTCCCTACGTGGTGGTAGTGTTTGCATTGTAATACTGATATCCCACCCCAAGTCCACCCTCTTGTGTGAGGCGTAGTGGTTGTATAATTTAAACATGGATCAAGCTTCATCGGCGCAGTGTGCGGGGAACCCACACTTCCCCGCTCGCCCTCGTCTCCGAACGGGGTTGGTTTCTTCAAACCAACCAGGGTAAGCTCTGACCTTTGCTCCATTCTTGGTGCTTGTTCATTTAATATCCGTGGAAATTGCTCCGTTGAGCAAGAGAGAGAGCGCCCGACCCCACGGGTTCCACTTACGAGCGGTCACCGTGGGCTGTGAGAGAGAGGGACCTAGTGCCCCAATTGGCACCGGCCAGCCCCTTAAGTGTGGTCTTCGTACCTTCGGGAGGGCAACCCTAGCCCTACTGGCACCCTACCAGCAAGGGTCTTGATCCATCACCTCCCCTTAGCATCACTTAGTCACCCCGGGCTCGTGTGTGTGTGACGACGAATCGGCCCCAATCTTGGACTTTGTTGCTATGTGATTGTGTTTGCGGAATAGGTCCTAAGGATCCGTTTGTTTGCTGCATGCCCCTTAGTTGTGTCACATCAGTTGGTATCAGAGTAAGTTCACAACTTGTCTCTCTACAAGTTGGTCCTAGGGTGCATTCGCATTTAGAGTCATCATCGGGCCACCCAGTGCATCATCATGTATACTCCCCATTGGTTAAGTCCCCCCAACATGACCTTCCACAAGAGTCCGATTGACCCTCACCTCGTGGACATCATCCTAGAAGGGGACCTTAGTTTTGACGGATCTAGTCCTAATGCCTACCTAAAGTGGAAGGCGACCATGGATAAACACTTTGACAGGACTAGGGTCTATGGACACGCTAGAGTCCGCAGGGCCACAGGGCGGCTTCGGGGACAAGCCAAGAAGGAATGGGAACGCGTAGTGGGCTTAAGAAGGATTTGGAGGCAAGAACCCATAGGATCATGGGAAGAGATGAAGATTGAGCTTAGGAAGATCTACGCTCCCCGACCTTCCCACTCCTACCTTGAGAACTATAACCCGAGGAGCACTACCACTCCTCCTTTCTCTCTCAGTCAGCCCAAGACCACCGTTAGGGTCCAAACTTCACCACCCCAGGTACACCATGCCCCAACTTTCATCACCCCATCCCCAAAAGACCTTCCCATTCTCTTGGAGAGTAAGATCCCCACACCCCAAAGGGATAAGATTGTAATCGAAGAATATGATGCTCCCCTAGATTGGGAGGAAGAATATGAAGCCCAATGCCAAGGGTTGGGTCAAGAAGGCTCATCTTTATCCAAAGAGACCACAGCGAGCCTAACTAGGAACATCCTTCCCCTAGAGTTGCCAGATGACCAACCAAGTCCCCCAACCCCTCCCTCCATGAAGATTGTGATTTTAGGGGAACCCCTCATTGAGTGGCTTAAGCAAGACCTCCTACTCCACATCATGCGCCCCGCCATGGATAACCATAACCCAATCGTGCCCACCCTACCATTCCACACAACCTATCATTCGTTTTGCTTTGTAGGAGCCATGAGGGACTTGATTAAAGGCATACTAAGGCAAATAGAGGTGACAAACATGCTGGCCTTAGGAGTGAGTGATACGGGGTACCTTAGTTTCTCACTGCCCTCTATCAGGTCCATCATCTCCATTTACACCAAGGGTCCTTGCATGAGTGAGCTCGTATTGTTTCAACCCGAGCCCGGTGAGTTTTACGCCACCCCCCTACCACAAGAAAAGGGCACTCAACCTAGGGAATCCGCTTTGGTACTTACCCCAATAGGAGACGAGTGCCTAGCCCACACTAGGGAGTGTATGCTTTGGAGTGCCCCAGGTCTAGGATGGGAAGAAGCCTCAATCCCCTCAACCCAAGTCCTCCTAGATCCACATGATCCCTTCCCACTAGCCCTTCTTTGCCCACCCACCTCCTTGCCCTCCTACATCTTTCCATACCCCTCGTCCCTTTGCAAGGAGCATTACGATAGGTCCCACCAGGTTCATGATTCCCACTTCTCTATGTGTACTAGGGACCCTAGGGCGGTCACTTGGATTGAAACCTACCTCCACGTCACCCACCCCTTAGCCTATCTTGACCTGTTTGGCCACTTCCTATGGGCTTCCAAGTACTCCTCACTCACCACCCACTCCCTCCTACTCTCACCCACCATGTCTGACCTAACCCACCCATTCCGAAATTCAGCCCACACTATGAGAGTCAATGCCAAGGGTGACATCAACCTTGGAAATAGGGGAGTGACCCATCCCAAGATGTCTACCCCTTGGAACCGCTTCGACCCCCATGAGTGGAAACCCCCAAATCTCACAGATGGGACCATATTGATAGGAATACATGTGTCGCAACATTTCGCATCATGTGGTCAGGGTAGTCACATCATTTGTGTCACTCACGCACTAGGACCGATGCACGATAGGTTTACATCTGGGTGTCCAGGTCCCCCTTTGGCAGTAAACATTGTTAGGAAACCCATACATGTTAGGACTCCATTTGGATGCCCCAGCCCCCCAAAGTCAGTCATCATGAAGTCTAAGCATGAAGGAAGCATTCATGGATGTCCGAGACCCCCAACATCAAACACCCCTTTGCATGATAGGTTCACCTATGGATGTCCCGGTCCTCCTAGGTCCATCAAAGTCTACGTAGCACCATGGCATGCTAGGTCCACTTTTGGTTGTCCAGGACCCCCATTATCCACTAGGAGTCAACGTTCACAGAGTTGCATGAAGACAATCCGCAAACACATCAACAAAAGCAATGAGGTGTATAAGAAATCGGCCGATTCCCACCGACACCACCAGGAATTTCGTGTAGGTGACTTTGTGATGGTGAGAACCGAGAGACTATTCCCTGGGAATGTCTCCGAATTGAGGTCGAGTGGATCAGGACCCTTCCAGGTTTTGAGGCGGATCGGCACAAATGCTTATGAGTTGGACCTCCCCGAGGAGTACGGAGTAAGTCCCACATTCAATGTGGCTGACTTGGTGCCATACAGGGGTCCCACGGTGACACCTAGTGAGGAACTCGAGCTTGTTCCACCCCTTGAGAGAGCCACCAACCGTGAGAAAGTTCCACCAACCCAGAGGGGCCAACGTGAGCAATTGGAGCGGATATTGTATGAACAGGTCACTGTCATCTGGAGCAAAGGGTATGGGCGCTACCTCACTTGGCGAAAGGACCAGCTACCTTTGGTAGACTTGAGGGCAACCCCGCCGTGGCTTCCTCCACATACGATGGATCTTTACTCGACAGAGTCGAGTTCTCTGCACCCCGGGAGTATGATGGGGACATCGCTTACCACTCCCTATTTCTCCAAGGGTCCTGACGCTCGCCATTATGTTCAGCTTGATTTTCTGAGTCTAGCTATGTAATTTTCATATCTTTCTTGAGTCATTTTGATGTAATTCCCCCTTTGTTTTGAGTCAAGTCCCTATGTTATCATGTTATTTACCAAAGTTTGTGTCGTCATATTGGGCTAGTATGTCTAATGGGCCCATTTAGAAGGGCCTGGCCCAGGGACGTCCTTTTCCCTTTCCCCTGCTCTTTTGGTTATCTGTTATTAGTTCTTTTCTCAGGGACTTTTTGTAAAAGTTAGGATTCCTATAAATAGGACCTCAACCCCACTTGAGATGACTAATGAAGTATTGAGTTTAAAATCCACAAGAATTGTGTCTCTTGCTCTCTCTCTCTCTAACTACCTCTCTCTCTCTCTAAAGGGGGCGGCCCCCTCTCTCTCTCCTCCCCCTCTCATCAAATTTCGCCCCTCCCTCTCTCTCTTCTCCTTGCCACATCATCCTCCACCTCATCCCCCAACCATTCATCTCCCCAAGACCCCTTAACTCCCATTTACTTCCACCATCTCCAAACAACTCTTCCCCTTCCCAATACAACCTTCCGTATTCCCAAGGGAGAATCCCTTCTCCTAGACACCCTTTCCACTCCCCAAAGCAACATTTCCCATCCCCTAGGCCCCCCATTAATCCTTCCATTGATCCATCACCCACACCCAAGAGACACCCCCCCATTCCCCTAGGCCATTTGCGCCCCCACCATCCACCACCTCTCAGCCCATTCCCACACCAGGTCTGCCCCCTGCCAACCTCCCCTCTCCCCTCTAACACCCCCAAACCTCCCTCCCACATCCACAACCAGCAACCTTCCACCCCTCTTTGCTACCCCCTCCACCCCCACATCAACCCTTCTCCACCAAACAGCCCCTTTGCTCTGTTCAACCCACAGGTAACAGATTAAGGCCTGACTTGCAGAGCCTGCTCCGGAACCACCCGATGTCATCTGGAGGTGCACCATATTTCACCGGAAGGGTCTGCGAGTCTTCTTCGGAAGCGAGGTGGAATCGTATCATTCCGACTTTGTTATAGTTCGTGGTGCCCATTCTCGTCAAACTGTGCAACAAGGACCAGAACCTGGACCTGAGCTGCAGTGCAAAAGCTCCCATGGCCGAGAGCTGCCACCACGAGTCATCCACCACCACCAACAAGCAGCATCCCGTTTGGCATCAGGAAGTGTCCTTTCCAATTTTTCTCCCCCGGGTGCGCAGACAGTCCATTTGGGTCCTGCCCCGACACTACCTCACTCAACGAACTCCTCCTCACCACCCCGATAGCCTCTGGTGATATTCTCTGTTGCTGCTCGAAGAAGACTCATCCACGGACGTCCTTGACTTGGTCTCGCCTCATTCAGACTTCAGGAGTGATCATGGTACCTTCTACAAGCAGCTGCAACAATCTGGACAAGCTTGAACCTGAACTCTGAGCACCTGTTCCGGGGTCCACTCCGACCAGAGGCGACGCGGGAACCACCCACCAAAATTCACAGGCGTACCTGGGTCTGTCAGCGTCATTCCAGCGCCAGTCTCGTCAAGTTCTATGTCCGGAGGAGTGCACAGCGGCAGCTACACCGATCCCCTATCCTACTGCTCAAGACACGGACAGATTCGGTCAGGTGATCCGTCGGTGCGATTCGAGCGAATCTCCCCTCCCCGCCTGGCTGGCTTAACGACCCTCCCTGCGTGGAGGTAGTGTTTGCATTGTAATACTGATATCCCCACCCCAAGTCCACCCTCCTGTGTGAGGCGTAGTGGTTGTATAATTTAAACATGGATCAAGCTTCATCGGCGCAGTGTGCGGGGAACCCACACTTCCCCGCTCGCCCTCGTCTCCGAACGGGGTTAGTTTCATCAAACCAACCAGGGTAAGCTCTGACCTTTGCTCCATTCTTGGTGCTTGTTCATTTAATATCCGTGGAAATTGCTCCGTTGAGCAAGAGAGAGAGCGCCCGACCCCGCGTGTTCCACTTACGAGCGGTCACCGTGGGCTGTGAGAGAGAGGGACCTAGTGCCCCAATTGGCACCGGCCAGCCCCTTAAGTGTGGCCTCGTACCTTCGGGAGGGCAACCCTAGCCCTGCTGGCACCCTACTAGCAAGGGTCTTGATCCATCACCTCCCCTTAGCATCACTTAGTCACCCCGGGCTCGTGTGTGTGCGACGGCGAATCGGCCCCAATCTTGGACTTTGTTGCTATGTGATTGTGTTTGCGGAATAGGTCCTAAGGATCCGTTTGTTTGCTGCATGCCCCTTAGTTGTGTCACATCAGACAAACTCCCTATGCTCTTACCTACGGGATGGAGGCGGTGCTCCCATATGAGATCTTGATCCCTTCCCTTAGAGTACAGCTCGATAAAGAACTTAATCTCGATGAACGTCGAGAGGCGTTGCTTGTCCAGTTGGAACTCTTAGATGAGAAGAGGATGAACGCGGCCGATCATGTATCTGTTTATCAAAAGAGAGTTTCACGTTATTTTCAAAAGAAGGTAATCGAACGTAAATTTCAAACATGTGATATGGTTTTGAAACGCAAATTCCTTCGGTCTGCAGGTCCTAGGTCTAAATTGCAACCTAACTGGGAAGGGCCGTTTGTCGTGAAAGAAGCTTATCCAGGGAATGCTTATTGCTTAGTAAATGCGGCAGGTGAGGAGCTCTCTCACCCGTGGAATGGGTTGTACCTTAAGTGGTTCTTTCCTTAGAGTCTAATCAGTGCCACCCCAGGCAACAAGATGTTCCTCCTATTTCTCTAAAAAGGGTCCTGAGTAAAGGTAATCACACACTACGCGACATCCCTGGTCAGGTTTCTCGCTTTAAAAGACACCGTTTCTCCTTGGCCATGCTTTGGGGGAAAGTTGAAGTCCATGTTCGTTCCTTCCATCGGCTGAATCTAGGGGCAGGAAGTGAATAAGGAGGCGATAACCAATCCAGGCACCCTGACGAGAGGAGGTCTCAAATAGGGGCAGTCCGTTATGACCTAACGCCACAAGCAAAAGAGCAAGAAAAAGAAAGCAAAGGATTAATCTCTACGACAAAAATCAAAAGTATCATCTCGAAGGTCTATTGAATATGATTCCAAAGCTCCAAAAAGCAAGAAAGAAAAAAAAATCTAGGCATGACAAGAGTGGCAGTACAGTTCCCCGCGGGACGAATGAGCCTGGTCGCAAGCATGCCTAGAGTGGACTAAGGTTCGATGACGGACACGAAGCCCCGGCGCAACAGACCAAATTTCTAATGGGTTGTCTGGAGAGGAACTCAAGTCCTAAAAACTTCTAAGTCTGGCCTAAGCTTACCCCCGTGTTCTATTTTCCTTTTTCAGGATTGAAACTAGTACCCTGGGTATGACCCTGGTAGAAACACCGTCATCAAAATCTGGGCCTTGGTCAGGGGTTGTCACCTCATTGCACGCCAACCTCGGGACTCTCAATACGATGCGGAGGGCTCGCGTTGCTAAGGGAAAGCCCTGGTTTTCAAAATCCAAAAATAACATATATTTCAAAATCCAAAAACATCATATATTTCAAAATCTAAAAACATCATATATTTCAAAAATCCAAAAACAACATATATTTCAAAATCAAAAACATCATATATTTCAAAATCCAAAAACATCATATATATTTCAAAATCCAAAAACATCATATATATTTCAAAAATCTAAAAACATCATATATTTCAAAAATCCAAAAAAATCACATATTTCAAAAATCCAAAAACATCAAATATTTCCAAAACACACAAAAATTCGAATATATTTTCCAAAATCCAAAAATACCATCATATGCATCGCATGCATCGCATTATTTCTATTATGTTTTTTTCCGCCTATTTAATAAGGCTCCACCCCTTGACCAAATATCAAGAAACGGTCATTATCTAACTCGCTTCGAGGCAAGGGGTTGAGTCTAAGAACAGATCTAACTTGCTCCATGTTTAAGTATGTGCAGAACGCAGGACCAAGAACAAAGCTGAAATCTCACAACTATGCAGGTTCAAGGCTGTGACGCGCCAGGTACAGGCCGTCACATTTGTTTAACGGTCCATGCTAGCCCATTACATCTCTTCAGGCCTTCACTTTGACTCTCTCAGCAGCTCTCTCTCTAACGGCCTGGGGCACGACCGTTACTACTCCTAACAGTCCATCGTTGGACCGTTACTTCCTCCAGAGGATTTAGTTCTCAGAGCATACACTATAACGGCCCATCTCCCCACCATTATCTCCTTGTAACGGCCCTGCTCAGATCTGTTACATTTACCAAAAGCCCAGTTCTGCTGGTCGTTCTAACCAAATCAAGCCACAAGTTCATGTCCATTCAATTAAGGCAATCTTATCTTACTCACATGAATTTAATGCAACATGAGATTGATAAAAATTCCAACTCTGATTGTCAAATCACATCATTCATAAAAAGAAAATCAAACTACATTCAGCCTCTTATCCGCAAAAGGGCGGATCTTCCTCAACTCTTTCAGGTAGCCACGGCGTGCTTCGTCGTTCTCTTCTACTTCTTCTTGCCACGAGCGCACCTTGCTGATCTCCCACATGGTCAGCGCGTTCCGGACTGCTCTCTCATCGTCCTTGGTCCCCATCTTCCTAAGAAGAAGGGGAGGGTAGTGTGATATTGCAGGAGCTTCAATCCGAGGTAGCCCGATCTGAAGATGGCACCGGTGTGGGTTGTAGATCGCCATGGTAGTATTTCCCACTAGCTGGAGGTCCAGGCCTTGACGCCGCGGTATTCTAAGAAGAGTGCTCCGAAGGATCCTTGGTCGCATGATGAATTTCTCCATTGGAAGGGTGTTGAAGAAGAGGCGCCATTCATCTCGAGTTTTCTTGTCCGCCGTCTTACATTCAACCTGTGAAGAAAATCTAGATGCCCCTCCAATGAAGAAGAGAGGGTGGCTCCTGAAGATCCGGCTAACTGAACTAATATCTTCCTTTGGTTGGAACTTGATTCTCACGCCCATCCAACACTCAAGGAGTATCATGGAACCGAATAAGGGTCCTCCTAGGTAAGCCGAGCTTAGTCCTTCATAGAAGTATGAGAGTATCGCTTGAGAAAGGGACATTCCCCGCCACAACTCACTAATAATGCTGAGATTTTGGGTATCTAAGAGGTGATCGGTAGTAGTGAAAAGGAAAACTCCACATAAGCAAACCGCCACCGCCTTGGCTATGGCTTCATGTCTCTCCCACTTGTTTTTACAATGAGACATTATCCACTGTGCTAAGGGTATCAAGTGAATGTGCCGTGGGCTGATCATGGTCCTCACGTCCTTTGGATTGTGGATGAAATCACTCAAAATTAAGAATGGGTCGATAGGCTCAATCGTGTAGCAAACTCGGTCTTCATCCCCCACCTTAGTCTTAGGAAGGGCTAGATAGGTTTCTACCTCCTCCAATAGGACTGTTGCTTAGAAGGAAGGGAAGATGAAGGTATGTGTTTGTGGATGCCACAACACTATGAGGGCTGAAATACTAGGCCAATCTAATGTCAATTTCTAGAAATTCTTGCCTAAAACCAAAAGAGGTTGGAGGTGCCATGCTTTGAGAATTGATGTAACCTCTAAAGGGAGTGCCTTTACCATGGGAGCCACCCACTTCAGATTAGAATAGCATCTTGGACCGGGGAGGGGCTAATAAACGAAGAAGATCGTGAGGAAGAAGATGAAGTGCAGGAATTTCTAAACTTGGTTAGGTCATGGAAGCTTACCACTCTTTGAGCATTGGAGCTTAGGTGCTTGGGAATTGAGGTCAGTCTTTGTAGCTCTCCGTACTCCTTTCTTGCAGCTTTGGGTCCGGTGTAGACTTTCTCCTCCATAGCTATCACCTCGAAGCTTCTCTTCATCTTATTTCCTACCCTTAGGAGGGGTTTTTCAGCCTTCTAGCAGAGAATTCAGAAAGATACGATTTTGGCTAAGTTTCCAAGTTTTAAAGGTTTGGTTTCGGCTTTAAAGAGATAAGATTTGGATTGGAAGGCTTTATCTTAAGTCTGGGAGGAGTCTAGAACGGATTTGAGGCTTCCTATCTCGGGTTTTGCCCCTTGCGGCTCGATCCGTCTCGGAGTACAATTCATTATCTAACGGTCTGTTGCTAGACCGTCACTTTCCTCTGACGCGCCAGAGCTGGGCCGTCACATTTTCTGTGGGTTTAATTTGATCAAACCTATTCTGTCAAGCTTAACGGTCTAGAATTAGACCGTTATATTCTTGTGACGCATTCTCTCTGAGCCGTTACATTCTCTGCTGATCAGTTTTGGCCTCTGCTTGGTCAATCATTCTCAACGGTCTTGCTCATGGCCGTTATCTGCCTCCGACGCACTGAGCATGAACCGTCACATTTCCTGCATATTTGGTTAAGTCTATACATCCCCTTCATCATCCAAGTCTGTACATTCGTTCAAATCCATGCATTTTTGAAGTCCATACACCGTTGATGAAGTCTGTTCATTCGTTGATGTCTGTACATCAGCTTCAAGTCCATACATCAGCTTCAAGTCTGTACATCAGCTTCAAGTTCATACATCTTCACCCAAGTCTATACATTCCACATCTTCACCCAAGTCTATATATTCTGCATCTTCACCCAAGTCTATACATCCCACATTCTTTGAAGTCTATACATCCCATTTGTTGAAGTCTATACGTCACATTCGTTGAAGTCTATACATCCCACATTCGTTGAAGTCTATACATCCCATCCACTTTGAAGTCCATACATCAGGTGCAAGTCTATACATTCGTTGAAGTCCATACATTTGTTGAAGTCTATACATTCCGATACCTTCCCCCAAGTCTGTACAGCCTTCGTCCAAAGTCTACACGTCGTTCAAGTCTGTACATTCTTCATCCAAGTGTGTACATTCCCCAAGTCTATACATTCTTCATCCAAGTGTGTACGTTCCCCAAGTCTACACGTTCCATGTCTCCCCAAGTCTGTATAGTCTTCATTCAAAGTCCATACATTCTCCAAGTCTATACAGTCTTCATTCAAAGTCCATACATTCTCCAAGTCTGTACAGTCTTCATCCCAAGTCTATACGTCCACACCGCTTCAAGTCTGTACATTCTTGATTCAAGTCTATACATTGCCCAACGTGAGCACAAGCCCCAAGTCTGTACATCCCTTGTCCAAGTCCATACATCCTTGATGCTGTGTTCATGAAGTCTATACATCATCTGGACGTCTGCACTCGAAGTCTACACATCGCTTTGGCAAGGTCTATACACATTGAGTACAGTCAGTACGTTCGTAGTTCAACATTGCTCTGCCATCTCTAACGGTCTAGCATTTGGCCGTTACTTGTATATAACGCACCATCTTTGATCCGTTACTCTTCCTGCTGCTCAGTTCTGCAAAGTTAGGCTCTGTCCTTTCTAACGGCCTCCACCCGATGCGTTACTTGATCCTGACGGTTTGGGTATAGACCGTTACATTGTCTGCTGCTGTGACTTGTGCTACTCCTATCTGCCTCCGTGTAGACCTGGCGGTCCTACAGGCTTCCCATTCCGTTCATCCTGTACATCCACACATTATCTCATCCCCATCGTTCACATTTCATCTCCACACAATCATCCATTCCTTCACATGCATTCATTTTTCGTCAACTCTTTCACACATCCACAAGCATTTCCTGCATTACAATCATACTCTCACAATACATTTTGTTGCATTCATTCCCATTCATTTTCACACGATCACCTGTTTGCATACACATCCATTCATTCACATAAAAGTCATAACAAAACACAAAAAAGATTTGCATTTCCATTTTTCATCTCCCATACAAGTTATGTACAAGTAATAAGAATAAGAAAACCAAAAAAAATTCATCACTCGGCCGGCTTATCCGCCGGGCCGCCATCATCATCTCCTCCCTCAGGTCTCCTCACAGGTGGTGCTATGGAGGCGCTCTCCTCCTGCTGTCCTCTCTCTGCCCTCTTATTCCTCCGCTGGCCAAAGAGCTGGCAAGGAAACCCCCTATCGAGCCGCTCGGGGCAGCACTCCTCCGTACTCCACTCTGGGAGGCACTCCGCTCTGGTCCCCGGCCCATCATTCTCACCGTCCGCTCCATCGTCCGCAGCTCGATCTTCAGCTCGAAGATCTGACGCCGCGTGTCCTGTGCCTCGGTCCGGTAACGATCCAAGTCCGCCGTCCCGGCTCGGAGTCTCTCCACCTCAGCTTGTGACCGAGCTAGCTCTGTCCGGATTTGCTCCACCTCTGATCATCCTCGCTCCATCTCTGCTTGGAGACGCTCTGCCTCCGTTCGAGCCAGCCTTGCCTCGGCCACTGCTGCGGCTAGCTCTCTCGCCTGTAGTTTGCGTTGCATATAGTTAGTCACATGAGCATTTCATTTTTCATAAGCAAAGGCATGTAAGCATAAGCATTTAGCATCTTACCCGCTCTGCGAGGGTGGCCTCCGCCTCCTCGGCCCGAGTAACTACTCGAGCAAACTCGGCGTCTCGCTCAGCCCTGCCTCCGACAGGCAGTGAGGATGACGATGGGGCATCCGGTCCCGCTCTTTGGGCTCCCTCGGCCTGCTGTATTTAGAAGTCATGGTTAGTCAATTGCATTTGCATCATTAGCATCATAAAGCATAATTATTTTAAGTCCAAGGTTCTAGGAATCTTACCAGGAGCTCCAAGGCAGTCCGGTACTCATCCCACTGCTGGACGGTGGCATGAAGAAGCCCCTCGAGCTCGGCTATCCTTCCTTCAGGGTCTAGCTGCATTTAGAAAGTATATGAGTCAGTGCATATAGAATAAAATTTTCATATAAGAGCATTCAGAGTATAGGGTTTAGAAATTGCATACCGGTTGTTGTGTACCTCGGTACACCCGGTCCCCGTACAGTCGAGCAAAGACTTTCAAGTACGCCTCATCGCTCTCATCCCACTCTTTCACTACTCTGCCCCGCTTATTCCAGTCATGGACGTACTTTGCTTTTCGGGCGCACCAATCTATGTCGCCGCTGATTCCCTTCGCTGACTTCCCCAGGTGGTCGTCACTACGGCGTGGGAAGGTCACCTCAGGCTGGTGTAGTCCCCGAGTCCTCAGAATCAGCCGATAATGAAGAGGCTCGATGATATGGATGCAGTGCAACCATATGTCTCGTCCCCGGTACGAAAGGGCTGCCTCCACCCACGGCTGTCCCTCGTAACTCTCGCCTCTGTACGGGGTCCACCTCACCTAGAAGCATCATAGTCCATTCATCAGCATATAAGTTCATCATATAGAAGCATGTAGAAGTATTCAAAATCATTTAGAAAGCGTTTTGAGTTCGGGCTTACCGCCGTGTGCGGGAAGTAATCCAAATCATCCTGGATCGCCCGGGTCAATCTGATGATCGACCCCGGGTCCCTCGCGACCACCCATCGCCTGGCATCGGGATGCGATCGGCGTGGAGTAGCGTGCCTCTCCCGATGCCTGGGAGGTACATGTAGCTCCAGATCTGCATTTAGAAGTTAAGTCAGTCAATTGCATAATCATAATCATTTGCATAAATCATATAGAAAGCGTTTAAATTGCATTTACCTGTAGAAAAGGTGAGAAGCCGCCCAGCATCGTCTGTCAGTCCGTCGTGCTGAGGGACTCGAACAGGAAGGCTAGCACTGCCGCTCCCCAGGCGTACTTTCCAACTCTGCCCAGATCCTCGAGCATCGGCAGTATCCTACAGCTGATCACATCTGCTCGAGTCACTAACAAGAGCTTCTCGAACAATAGCATCAGAAAGCGCCTCAGGGTGCGATCTCCCTCCGGTCCCGCCTCTGCCGCCACTCGTGGGTGCACCTGGTCTATCAGTCTACCTAGATGCTCCTCTGGTAGCTCACCCACAGCTATCGATGTTCCTCTCAGTCCTAAGCTCTCCTGTAGTACTGATCTCGAGAGCTGTGATGACGTCTGCCCCGGTCTGATCAAATCTAGCCCGAGCAGCTCCTGGGCCATCTCTCGGTAGTTCCTGTAGGTCCATCCTGTCACTGCGGCTCCATGGACTCGCAGCCCGGCAATCCTCGCCATGTCTTCCAGCGTGGGGATCATGTGACCCCACGGGAAGATGAATGCCCTGCTAATCGGATCCCATCTTTTATGCAGCGCGTACAGCAGAGGCGTGTCCATTCTGGTCACCTCGATGCTCAGCACCTCGGCAAATCCCATGCCGGCCAATCTCTCTCTCTGGTAATCGGGCAGTGCCTGGTACACCGCCCGGATCTGAAGCCAAGATATCCTCGTCCGTCTCTTTCCCTGCATTCATTTAGAGCATAACTTAGTCAAATGCATCATAAAATTATTACATAGCGTTTATAAAATGAAAACAAGACAAAAATTGAATAATTGAAAAACCTAAAAATAGTTCTGGCCTCTGGTGCATGTAACGGCCCTGGGATGGGGCGTCACATGGCTCTAACGCATCTATGGTGATGCGTTAGGCCTGTGACGGTCACTGGAAGGACCGTCACATTCCCTGCTAGAGGGTGTTTTTCCCTTTGCATTCCATGGCTCTCTCACTTTGGCCAAAAGGCCTACACATGATCCTAATGGGTTCATGGACCCATTTTCTACCCCCCAACCCCACATGCATTCATACTAAAACATAAAAAAATTAAAATTTTGAAAAATTTAGGGCGGAGGCCTACCTCATGGTCTTGGCCCCTCTTCCTCTTTTTCTCCTGTTCCTTGGGTTCTCCCTCGTCTAGGGGAGCTTCTCCTTGGTCTTCCTCAGCCATTGGAGCCTCTTCTTCTACCCTTGAAGGTCTCCTCCTCGATTCTTCTTCCTCCGGCTGTCGTGCCACTTCACGTTCTATACGGCGGTGGAACCGCCAGATCGCCTTCTTCTTCCCTCTCTCCCTCTTCTTCATTGGCTGTGGGGCCTCGTCGCCGGCCATCCTTCTTGGGCGGAAGACGGTGGTCGCCGGTGGCTCTCGATTGGAGTTTCTTCTGGGCGTTTGATGGATTAAATGTGACGAATGAATGAGGCCGTGGGCCGTTCGGTTTGTTATTTTTTTGAACGCTCAGAAATGTGACGGTCTGTCGTCTGACCGTTACACTCTCTGACGCGTACTATTCTGACCGTTACATGAATTTGAACTATTTCATTGGAGAATGTGAACCGCTTAGTTTATGACGGCTCTTCCCTGGCCGTTACTTTATGTGACGCCCTCCCAGTAGACCGTTACAAACTTGCAAGTTTCTTGATGAATGAAATAGTCTATTTGATGTTTAAATGATTGCATTTTCTGCCATAATGTTCATTGTTGATGCTTATCACACGTACAAATGGTTATGCCTTGTTTCATGCTCATATTGTTATTGGCTAACCTCTTTCTCATGAATGAAGTTATGAACAACATCATGCTTTGACATTCATCAGGAAGGTAAGTCAGGTATTGTATCTCTTTCCCTTATCCATTAATGCATTACTATATATCTATGATATATTATCTCGAGAACCGGCTGGTCATTCATGTGTTCCAGGATCTGATGTTCCCCTTAAACAAAAATGATGATGATCTAAGTTCACATGTTTAATCGTTGGATAGGCCGTTAGGTTGGAAAAATTTGGGGACGATGGTTCTGTCTTGCACGCCGTGGTTGTAGATGGTGTCCTGACCCTGGTTTCTCCGGTCTAGCGATATTATTCCCGAGTATCTTGATATTTTATCTTTCTTTGCATTCATTTTAAAGATTTCTTTTTCTTTAGCCCAGCATGCATCATACGCATCTTTTGAGCATTCATGTGCTTCATCTGTTCAAGGTATCTCGATGTTGGTGAATAGCTGTATTCTTGATCTCGAATGAAGAGAATTATTCCACTATGAATTAGAAGGTTTCCTTTGATCTCATCGCTCGATTTGGTTGGCTGAAGATTCCTATCTGGAGTTTAGTCAGATCTCTTTCCTTTCCGTTGCCTCTAGCGGCTAGCCGTGTTTCCTTTCCTTAGTTGTTAGTTCCTCCAGACATGCGTCCTTTGGTTGGCTTTCTCCTTGTGATCAGTTCGAAGTTTTCCAGAAAGTTCCTATCGCTTGTTGGTAAAGAACGGGTGTCGTTTACCTTAACGCCCACTTTTTCGCTTCACTCCGCTTCATTTCCGCTTCATCTTCATGTTCCAATTCATTTCCGCTTCACCTCCACTCGCTCCCCTGCAAAGAGGGCGTTAAGGAGGGGCATCTATTGACACCCGTTTTATGACCAATAAGTTGGGTCATCTCCATATTTATCCATATGATGCTCCGAGTTGTTCACTCTTCATCGAGTCTCCTTGATCAGTTTGAAGCATGTTTCTTGGGCCTTCTCCTTGGTTGGAGTGTGGTTTATTGTGGCCTTTTATTCGATGAGCTTAGCAAGCTTTGCACCTTCTTTTTATCCTCATTGTTAATAACGGTCCTCCCTGGGGGCGTTACTTCCATATAACTCATGATCCCTGGGCCGTTACTTATTGAAGGGTCCTAAAGTTTGATGCCTTTGTTCTAAAGCTTATCCTCTTGCTTATCCATTGAATCTAACGGTCTGTCGTGCAGCCGTTATTTATTCCAACGCGTCCAGCCTTGGCCGTTACTTTCCTTCGAGAGTCCAACTTGTTTGATCTTCTTCCCGTTGATCTTATCTCTTTTTGAGATAAGGTTGAATGTAACGGACGTTCCCTGGAGCGTCATTTTCATGTGGCGGTCTATCGACCAGCCGTTACATCCAACAGAGAGTCCTGGCAGTTCAGTCCTTTTCTATGCTACTCCGTGGTCGAGATAAGAGCTTGAATTGTTGATTTCTCTTCCAAATCTGATCCTCAGAACCTTCTGTTTGTTTCTATGGACTCTTGGTGATATTATCTTCAAGGATTTGCTAAGAGTTATTCTCTTATCTTGCTGGATTATCCTCTGCTCGACCGGAGAGTTTGAGGGTCTATAAATAGCACCCTTAACTTCATGGCCCGAAAGAGGAAGATCGGGGGTTCGCGTCGAAGTGCTGCTGCATTCTGGAGTAACATCTGACCAAGGACAATTGTCTTTCACGTTCATCTGCTTCACAGTGAAGGGAGTATTCGTTCCATTGGTTTTCAAAGTTCCATATTGTGATCTTCCTCATCTCCCTTTCATCAAAAGCATTGTCCCTCTCCTTGTCTCCACGTTCTCCCTGGTTTTTCATCATCTAAACATCCTCCTATCTTTTTAAAACGCCCAGAGGGGTTAAAAAACCAAAACTTCCCCGGTACTTCACTTTCCTTTTGCATGATCTTAAGTTCTTTGAGAATTGATACTACGCTTGTTTAAAGGGCTAATTTGGGTCTGTTTTCTTGTGTTTTCACGTTCTTTGGCAGGTTTACAGGTTCACCACACGAGGCCCAAGTCTTCTGGCCGGCTGGAAGAGTTGGAGTTAAAAGAATCCACAAGCTATTACTGCAGGTTATTTGACGGTCTTGTGCAGGCGCGTCAGATTCATATAGCGGTTCATCGAGCTACCGTCACTTCCCAGTGACGCACGGGGCCTGGACCGTTACATTTGGTTGATCTGCAGATTTCACTGGTTTTCTCTCTCCCGTGGGCGGGTGCTTCATCCACCTATTTCCAAGGTATTTTCAAGTCTCTGACTTGTGTTTACTTTGGTGGCGATCACGTTCTTTCTTAGTATTGGGCATTAGCATTCTCTTCATCTCATATCTCTTATTCTCTTTATTTGCTCCACCCTTGCGGTGTGTTTTTTTATTTGCTCTTGCTCCATGCCCCGGCGTGTGTTTTTTCTTTATTCCCTTAGTTTAGTTTGATGATTGAGATAGCATGCCCATGCTAGAGCTTGTTCTGGTTGCCTAGGTTCATGGTCAGCATGTCCTTGGGTTGATTGAGATCTTTGATTTTTGCCTATCATCTTTATTACACATCAAAACAAAAAGAATAAGAGAAGCAAAAGAAATCAACAGGTACAAGCAAGTAAAAATTCAATTCAAGCAAGTAAAGTTAAGCACGTATCAGTAGAATTGGCTATTTCAATCAAGCAAGTAATTTCTTTCTCTAGGGCCACGAGTCAAGTACTGCCCGTTCCGGGCCACGCAAGTCAAGTCAAGCAGGTAAAAAGAGTAAGTGTGGAGTGTCTCAAGTCAAGCAAGTACTCCGTTGCAATGCTAAACACCGTGGTCAATAAACTTCCATGGGCACAATTACCTTCGGGTGCTCCTCCTAGGACCAGACCGGGCCCTATATGCACATCATTTCATGTATTAACTTTGACATCCACTCTCATTTATAGCCAATGTGGAATTTCAAGAATTTAGAAACGTAGTACTACATTCGAGATTAACTAGTCATTTGGTTATGGAGGACTCTAGAGGTGGCCCCTACAAGCTCAAGAGGTGGCTCCCGTCGTGTAGCACTTCACGCCGTACGGCCTCAAGAGGTGGCTTTCACAACGTAGCACTTTACCCTGTATGGCACTTAGCTCCAACACTCCCAAATGGTAGTTTAAGAGATTCAAGGTTTGACAATGTAGGGTATACACAAGTAGATTTTTTATGGAATGGAATTTCAAGAATTCATCATACGAAGGAGTATGGATTAGGGTGGTGTTTGCACTATTCATGAGATAGATCAAGATCAGAAGTTGTAATTACTGAGTTGGCATCTGAGGGTTTGCTAATCCTTCAAATTTTCAATTTTTAGAAATTTATATATGTATATATCAAATTGGCGCCCCTCAAGATGTCTTCATTTAATTGAAGACGTCCTGGCCATCGTCATTTCAATAATTGGCACCCTGGCTTGGGGCGCCAATTACAAGGGCTAATTTTTGAATATATATACATGTATATAAGTAATTGGCGCCCCTATAAGCAGTCTTCAATTAATTGAAGACATGCTGGCTACCGTCATTTGAAGAATTGACGCCCGGGATTGCTCAACCTTTCAAAATTATGATTTTTCAAAAAAAATATATATATATTGAAATTGGCGCCCCTCATGAAGTCTTCAATTAATTGAAGACTTGAGGGCCGTCATCATTTTATGAATGTTGCCCTGGCTTGGGGCGCCAATTACAGTCGGTGATTTTCACCCAATGGATACGTTTTGTGATTCAAAGTACTGTTCATTTCAAAAAAGTTTCTCAAAATTCGAAAGTAAGAACATGAATATATAATATAAATCCTCGGGAGTCCAGAAACATGTTCAAATATAATTACTGAGTTTTGGTTTCACAGATATGAATTTTCTAATGTTATAACTTTAATTTCTCAAAAATTAGAATTGACGCCCCTGTGAGTAGTCTTCATTTAATTGAAGACTTATAGGGTGTCTTCAATTTAAGTACATGTTCAACTCGAATTGACGACACACCAATTGAGTTGTTTTTCCAAGTGCGTTGTGCTTCGCATCAGAACGGTAAGTTCTGTGATACATGTTACTATTCATTTCTCCCAAATTTCTCCGAATCAGAATCCGAAGACCTGGTCTGGTGGAGAAAAATCCCAGGGTTACAGAAGTATATCCAGTCAAAATTTTCATTGTTCAGTTTATTAGTTATAGGTTTTTGAATACGTTTATTTACTAATTTCTAAAAATCTAACAAAACGGAATTGACGACTTGGCACACGTCTTTAATTAATTGACGCCCCTACGGGCAGTCTTCAATTCTGTAATTGGCGCCCTGGTCAGGGGCATGATTTACAGAGACTTGTGCACTATTCATTAGTATGAAAATGCTCCGAGTCAGGAAGTAAAGGTACGAACAGGTGGGAAAAAATATCAGGATTCCAGGAACATGTTCATGTATAAATTTCATGCTTTAGTTTGATAGTTATGGATTTTTGAATGTGTTGAATTATCAATTGCCGAAAATTTTAAAAAAAATGAATTGACGACATGGTGCATGTCTTCATTTAATTGATGACTTCGCACGAAGTCTTCAATTTTGTAATTGGCGCCCTGGTCAGTGGCACAATTTACATAAGGGCTGGGACCCTCCGGGTTTTTAAACATTGATGTATTCTATGTACAGAGGCTATATATTAAGGTTTAGCACATGGTTATTAAGACTAAAAAACTAGTATGATAAAATATGTCTAAAACCCATGAAATCATGCTAATAAACTAAGTTTAAACTCATCATGGTAACATTATGTATAGAATCAGGTGTAACAAGCTATTAACATATGTATAACATGGTATTATTCTTGGCCATGGTAAAGTCAGAATATATATATATATATATATAGCATGGTTGACTAGTTAATCGAACTCTAAACATGTATCAATTAACCTATTTAGCTACTAGTTATGCAAGGATTTGAGAACACCTACCTTTTGACGTGTGATTACTAGGAAAGATGACCGGATGAAGCCACACGTTCCCCGCCGCCGCAGCAGGATGTAGACTTCACGCTTCCCGAGGAATGAAGAGAAACATTCCCTTCTGCAAGCACTGAAAGATGGCAGTAGCCTCTGATAGTGCTTCATAGGGGATTAGTTATAGGGATTTGCAGGCATTGGTTATTGCCTTGCGGGTCCAGTTTGGGAAACACGATCCTAGATTAATGCTTAGCCAGCGAAATGGGGCTGTTCGTGTCTCAATCTTCTAGAAACATAGGTTTAAATGACGCCCTTGTAAGGGGTCGTTCATTAAACCAAATGGTACTATTCATATAATTGACGCCTTACATGAGGACGTCATTAGTTTAGGTGGCATTATTCAGGAGACCCCATTCACTTGTTAGCATTCAGGATGTTCATATATATATTAATATTTTAATGGGATGGGGTCCTATTGAAAATGGCGTCTCATGCCATGTCTTCAATTTTGTAAATGACGCCTATGTGAAGGGTCTTCAATTTGGTAAGTGGAAAAGTTAAAATCCACTTACGTACAACACATGGCCCATGTGTTAAAGTTTATCTTGCACATTTATAGAATAACCCTCCCATGATTTTGTTTCTTTGTACAAGACCTCCCATGTAAAATTTTTTACCCATGTGCATAAAGTTAGATTGCACATTTGTATGCTAGTCCTCATATAGTTTAGTTCTTTAAACAAAACCTAGTATTCTATTAAGAAGAGTAGGTTACCTATGCATAAGGTGATGATTTGTAATTTTATATGCTAGCCCCCCTAAGGTTTGACTCTTTACACAAAGCCCTCATGATTCTTTATGTTATAAAGTAGGGTTGACTTGTATATTTACATTATAGTCCTTGTGAGGTTGGGTTCTTTATGTAAGGCCTTCAAGTATGATTTTTTTAGGAAGAAGTTTTAAATTTACTCAAAGGTATTTATCAGGGGTGCTACACCCTCCCCCACTTAAAAGAATTTGATCCCCAAATTCAACTGTATTATGTAGGAATAGCAAAGGTGCAGTGTACTTACAATTAGAATAACTCCAAAAATCTCCTCTTCATAGATTCTTCAGTTTCCCATGTAGCTTCCTATTCTAAGCATGGATTCCATTGAATTTTCACCATAGGGATCGTCTTGTTCCTTAGAACTCGAACTTCTCGGTCACGGACTTTCATTAGCTTCTGCTCGTAGGTAAGGTCCTTCTGTACCACTAAATCATTATGGTTAATGACATGGAAAGGATCATGCACGTATTTCTTCAGCATAGAAACATGAAACATGTTGTGCACTTCTGATAGTTGTGGAGGTAGGGCGATGTGATAAGCCACCTCGCCCACTCTTTCCAGCACTTCGAATGGACCATTAAACCTTGGTGTGCGTTTGCCTTTAGCACCGAATCTTCTAATGCCTCGGCTGGGAGATACCTTGAGGAAAACATGATCTCCGACTTGAAATTCCAAGTCTCGCCTTCTGTTATCAACATAAGATTTCTGCCTGGACTGTGCTATCTTTAACCTTTCTCTAATGAGATGTATCTTCTAGGTAAAATCTCATACCATGTCTGGGCCTAGAATTTGTTTTTCACCGACTTCATCCCATCATATTGGAGATCGGCAACTCCTGCCATATAATACCTCAAAAGGTTCCATTTGTATAATGGCTTGATAGCTGTTGTTATATGCAAATTCGGCTAGTGGTAAGTGGTCATGCCAACTTTCGCCAAAGTCTATAATGCATGCTCTCAACATATCTTCCACAACTTGATTAGTCCTCTCAGTCTGTCCATCTGTCTGGGGATGGAAAGCAGTACTGTAGTTGAGTTTCATCCCCAAAGAGTGTTGTAGACTCTTTCAGAAATGAGAGGTGAAGCGCGGGTCTCGGTCAGATACGATCGAGACGGGACCTCCATGCAATCTAACCATCTCCTTAATATATAGGGTAGCAAGTACGTCGACTGACCATCGACTTTTGATGGGTAAGAAATGGGCCCATTTAGTTAGCCGGTCGATAATCACCCACATTCCATCATATCCGCCCCTAGACTTGGGCAAACCTATGATAAAGTCCATTCCAATGTCTTCCCACTTCCGCTTAGGAATATCTAGCGGATGTAGCTTTCCGGCGGGTTTTTGATGTTCCGCCTTCACTTGTTGGCATGTGAGGCAACGAGATACAAAGTCTGCTACCTCTCTTTTCATGTTAGGCCACCAGAAAGTTCTTTTCAAATCTTAGAACATCTTAATGGATCTAGGGTGGATTGTGTACCTCGATCTATGAGCTTCTTCAAGAATCTTTTTCTTCAATTCGAGACAGTCGGGCACACATGTCCATTCATGAAATAGCAATCTGCCATCAGATGCCAACTTGAAATCTAGTCTCTCGTCGAGCTTGCTCTTTATCTCCACTAGTGAGGGATCTTCTTCCTGTAGCTTCTTGATTTCAGGTAGCCAATCTGGATGAAGGCTCATATGGGATAGAATAATACACATGTTCTTCTCATCTCTGCTGATACCAAGCTCAAAGAATTTCTCCACCAGCTTCCATTCTTGTATCATGCAGTTGGCCAATATTGTTCTCGGCTTTCGACTAAGGGCATCAGCTACGGATTAACCCTTACCAGGATGGTACTGTATAATGAAGTTGAAATCCTTGAGATACTCGAGCCAATCCCTTTGCCGCATGTTCAGCTCATTTGGGGAGAATAAGTACTTGAGGCTTTTATAATCGGAGTACACAGTGAGTTATTCTTCGTATAGATAGTGTCTCCAGATCTTCAAAGCGAATACTACCACGGCCAGTTCTAAGTCATGAACCGGATAGTTCTCTTCATGTTTCTTCAATTCTCGGTAAGAGTATGCAATGACTCTTCCATTCCTCATCAATACACATCCGAGGCCAATACCTGAAGCATCGGTATATACCTCGTATTTTTCTCCTTCAATTGGTAATGATAAGACTGGAGCAGTGATCAAGAGATCCTTCAAAGCTTGTAAACTCTTTTCACAGTCTTCATTCCACTCATGAGGCAGTTCCTTGCGAGTTAACCTGGTCAGAGGAACGGCAATCTTGGAGAAGTCCTTGATAAAATGTCGGTAGTAACCAGCTAGACCCAAGAAGCTTCGAATTTCCATTACATTTGTGGGCCGTTCCCAGTTCTTCACGGCTTCGACCTTTGACGGGTCAACAGCAATTCCGTTCTTTGAAATAATATGGCCTAAAAAGGATACTTCCTCGAGCCAGAATTCGCACTTGCTGAATTTGGCATAAAGTTTATTTTCCCTTAATATCTGCAGTGCCTTCTTGAGATGTTCTTCATGATCCTCTCCGATCTTAGAATAGATCAGAATATCATTAATAACGACCATAATGAAATGGTCTAAGTAGGGCCTGAAGATGCTGTTCATTAACTGCATAAAAGCTGCGGGGGCATTTTTTAATCCGAAAGGCATAACAGTAAATTCGTAATGCCCATACCTGCATCGGAATGCAGTTTTATGAATGTCTTCTTCTTTAATCTTCAATTGGTGATAACCAGAACGAAGATAAATCTTGGTGAAATATGAAGCTCCTGATAACTGATCGAACAGCTCGTCAATCCTCAGCAGTGGGTATTTGTTCTTGATTGTAAGGTGATTTAGCTGCCGATAATCGATGTATAGTCTCATCGATCCGTCCTTCTTTTTGACGAATAGCAGGGGTGCTCCCCAAGGGGAAGTACTCGGCCTGATGAAACCCTTTTTCAATACCTCCATTAGTTGCTCTTTTAGTTCCTTCAGCTCAGCAGGGGACATTCTGTATGGTGCCCTGGAAACAGGACCAGCACCAAGTACAAGGTCGATTATGAACGACACTTCCCTTTCCGGGGGTAAGCTGGTTAAATTATCTTGAAAAATATCAAGAAAATCCCGAATTACACGGATGTCTTCAAGTTTAACCTTCTCGACTTCCGTCGCAGTCACGATTGCTATGAAAGCAATGCATCCCTTATCCATAAGCTTTCTAGTTCGGAGTGCTGATATAAGAAGTGATTTACTATGAGGGCTATTGTAAACTAGCTCTGGAAAATCCACGAAAGTTGCATTGCCATGCCGGTAATCTGCAATTGCTTGGTATGTGGATAGCCAGTCGGCACCTAGTATGACGTCATAACCCTTCATATCTAGGTATATCAGGTTAGCAGGTAAATTGCTTCCCTTATTCATCACTTCACAATTTGGATAGTGATAAATGATATCAGACTGATTCCCAAGAGGTGTAGATATGACCAAATCTAACAGTTCATGTTTCTTAGAAAATGAAGCAGCAAAGTGCTTGGAAACGAATGAATGAGGTGCTCCAGTATCAAATAAAATTTGAGCAGTTTTAGAACAAATAGTGAGAGTACCTTCCACAATTCTGCCTTCAGTGGGTTCTGTCTCTCGGAGAGCTTGCAGACGGCCTTGTTTCTTTACCGGACGCTTCTCATCTTTGGTGTCTTGCTCCTTCATCAGTGGGTAGTTTGGGATTCGATGCTCTCGGCTCCCGCATCGAAGACAAGCGCCTAACTTCCTCCAGTATTCCTCGGTCTTATGACCAGCTTTATCACAATACTTGTAAATCTCCTTTGAGGGTGTGGTGGTGGAGAATGGCCTGTCATTGTTTTGGAATTTCTTTGCCTTGGAGGGCTCCCCTCCCATGAAGAACCTTTTCTTGTTGAATGATTGTTTGAATTTTCCCAGGCTTGTGACGGGTTCCTTCTTGTCTCTTCCTCGGATTCTCTCGGATAATTCGGTGGCGTCTTCTAGCAATTGGGCACGCCGAACTATCTCCGAATAGGCTTGGATGTCCATCGGTGCAAGCTGTGTAATATAATGGGGTCGAAGCCCGTTGAGGAAGCTTCTCGCCTTCATCTTTTCTGTACACACCAAGTGGGGTGCATACCTAGATAATCTGGAAAAATGGGCCTCATACTCGGCCACTTTCAAGCCCCGTTATTTTAGAACGGTGAATTCTGTGGCCTTCTTCTCTTGGATATGGTCGGAGAAGTACTAGTTGTTGAAATGCTCCGTGAATTAATCCCATGTGACATGATATTCTGGCAGTGTTGCTTCTATGGATTCCCACCAACATCGAGCGTCCCGCTCCAGTTGGAATACGGCCAGCAAAACCTTTTCCTCGTCCGTGCATTGCATTACATGGAAGATTCGTTCCATCTCCTTTAGCCAATTCGTGGCATCCTCGGGGTCGGACGAACCCGTGAACCTCGGTGGGTTCATGTTACGGAAACTCCTGTGGAGATCACCCGCTCCACGGTTTGCTCCGCCTTGGGCCACTTGCTGTAGTGCCTGTGTAAGGCCCTACACGGTGCGCTGCATCTCGTGCCATTGTGCTCTTTCGACAGTCATGATCCTACAAAAGAGTATGATAAAGATCAGGTTTACTTGTAAAGTCAAAAGTCATTATAGATCTTAACCCATGGCTCTATCCATCTCACCGGGTAAGGTATAGGTATCCTTGGACTCATATTTTATCCTAGATTTCAATTTCTAACCTTTTATTCCTTCCAGTTTTCCCAATGTTTGAAAACCTAGGCTCTGATACCACGAAGACTGTCACGTCCCGAGCGCGGAAGATACTCGAATACATGACGCATCTATATAGATCGTGTCATTAGAGCGATAAGAATTTTAACATACATAATTACGGAGTGCACATAAGACTAATAAATCTAATAAATTCCAATAGTCCAAGTGATGATTATTTGATTAATCAAAGGAACAAAACATAGTCCATGAAGATCTCCAAATTTAGAAAGCCAAACATTAAGCTACACGACTTAACACAAAGTTTATATCACTAACTGTCATAACTGGGAATACAAGGTAGACTTAAATAAATTCAAAGACACGCCTAGCTAATGATAGATGGTTGGCGTTCTAGCACTCTTCACTTGGCCTCAATCCTATTCTTGTCGCTATCTGATTCACCTGAAAATGTTAGGAAGTAACTGGATGAGCGAATCGCTCAGTAGGAATTACATCTCAAATTCGAGCAATCTTTACGTGGATTACAACTTGCATATATTATCAGTATGGCTATGCATGACGTACGCACAAAAGAATCAGATAGACAGGTAAATCTAGACATGATAAACAATAAGAGATCAAGAATTGTATAAAGAGAGTATATCCAGATTTCAAGTATTTGACAAGCAGTATTTTAAGAATTTATAGATGTAATTGCCACTTCGGGGCAAGCAGGGATTCGTGTACGATTACGAATTCAAGTACAAGTATATCTCAGGTACGAGCAAGTAAAAATTCAATTCAAGCAAGTAAAGTTAAGCACGTATCAGTAGAATTGGCTATTTCAATCAAGCAAGTAATTGCTCTCTCTAGGGCCATGAGTCAAGTATTGCCCGTTCCGGGCCACGCAAGTCAAGTCAAGCAGGTAAAAAGAGTAAGTATGGAGTGTCTCAAGTCAAGCAAGTACTCCGGTGCAATGCTAAACACCGTGGTCAATAAACTCCCATGGGCACAAGTACCTTCGGGTGCTCCTCCCAGTACTAGACCGGACCCTATATGCACAGCATTTCATGTATTACTTTTGACATCCACTCTCATTTATAGCCAATGTGGAATTTCAAGAATTTAGAAATGTAGTATTACAGTCGAGATTAACTAGTCATTTGGTTATGGAGGACTCTAGAGGTGGCCCCTACAGCCTCAAGAGGTGGCTCCCGTCGTGTAGCACTTTGCGCCGTACGGCCTCAAGAGGTGTCTCCCACAACGTAGCACTTTGCCCTGTATGGCACTTAGCTCCAACACTCCGAAATGGTAGTTTAAGAGATTCAATGTTTGACCATGTAGGGTATACACAAGTAGATTTTTCAAGGAACTAAATTTCAAGAATTCATCATACGCAGAAGTATGGATTAGGATGGTGTTTGCACAATTCACGAGACAGATCAAGATCAGAAGCTTTAATTACTGAGTTGGCATCTGAGGGTTTACTAATCCTTCAAATTTTCAATTTTTAGAAATTTATATATGTATATATCAAATTGGCGCCCCCAGGATGTCTTCATTTAATTGAAGACGTCCTGGCCGTCGTCATTTCAATAATTTGCACCCTTGCTTGGGCCGCCAATTACAGGGGCTAAGTTTTGAATATATATACATGTATATAAGGAATTGGCGTCCCTATAAGCAGTCTTCAATTAATTGAAGACTTGCTGGCTGCCGTCATTTGAAGAATTGACGCCTGGGATTGCTCAACCTTTCAAAATTATGATTTTTTAGAATATATATATATATATATATATATATTGAAATTAGCGCCCCTCGTGAAGTCTTCATTTAATTGAAGACTTGAGGGCCGTCGTCATTTTATGAATTGGCGCCCTGGCTTGGGACGTCAATTATAGTGGGTGATTTTCACCTAGTGGATACGTTTTGTGACTCAAAGTACTGTTCATTTCGAAAAAGTTTCTCGAAATTCGAAAGTAAGGACATGAATATATAGTATAAATCCTCGGGAGTGCAGAAACATGTTCAGATATAATTACTGAGTTTTGGTTTCACATATATAAAATTTCTAATGTTAGAACTTTAATTTCTCAAGAATTAGAATTGACGCCTCTGTGAGCAGTCTTCATTTAATTGAAGACTTACATGGTGTCTTCAATTTAAGTACAGGTTCAACTTGAATTGACGACATACCAATTGAGTTTTTTTTCCAAGTGAGTTGTGCTTCGCATCAGAATGATAAGTTCTGTGATACAAGTTACTATTCATTTCTCCCAAGTTTCTTCGAATCAGAATCTGAAGACATGGTCAGGTGGAGAAAAATCCCAGGGTTACAGAAGTATATTTAGTAAAAATTTTCATAGTTCAGTTTCTTAGTTCTAGGTTTTTGAATATGTTTATTTATTGATTTTTGAAAATCCCAGAAAACGGAATTGACGACTTGGCACATGTCTTCAATTAATTGACGCCCCTGCGGGCAGTCTTCAATTCTGTAATTGGCGCCCTGGTCAAGGGCGCCATTTACAGAGACTTGTGCACTATTCATTAGTATGAAAATGCTTCGAGTCAGGAAGTAAAGGTACGAACAGGTGGGGAAAAATATCAGGATTCCAGGAACATGTTCATGTATAAATTTCCTGCTTTAGTTTGATAGTTATGGATTTTTGAATGTGTTGAATTATCAATTGCCGAAAATTTCATAAAAATTGAATTGACGACATGGTGCATGTCTTCATTTAATTGACGACTTCGCACGAAGTCTTCAATTTTGTAATTGGCGCCCTGGTAAGGGGCACCATTTACATAAGGGCTGGGACCCTCCGAGTTTTTAAATATTGACGTATTCTAGGTACAGAGGCAATATATTAAGGTTTAACACATGGTTATTAAGACTAAAAAACTAGTATGATAAAATATGTCCAAAACCCATGAAATCATGCTAATAAACTAAGTTTAAACTCATCATGGTAACATTATGTATAGAATCAGGTGTAACAAGCTATTAACATATGTATACCATGGTATTATTCTTGGTCATGGTAAAGCCAGAAAATATATATATATATATATATATATATATAGCATGGTTGACTAGTTAATCGAACTCTAAACATGCATCAATTAACCTATTTAGCTACTAGTTAGGCAAGGATTTGAGAACACCTACCATTTGACCTGTGATTACTAGGAAAGCTGACATGATGAAGCCACGTGTTCCCCGTCGCTATAGCAGGACGTAGACTTCACGCTTCCCGAGGAACGAAGGGAACCATTCCCTTTTGCAAGCACTGAAAGATGGCAGTAGCCTCTGACAGTGCTTCGTAGGGGATTAGTTATAGGGATTTGCAGGCATTAGTTATTGCCTTGCGGGTCCGGTTTGGGAAACACGATCCTAGATTAATGCTTAGCCAGTGAAATGGGACTGTATGTGTATCAATCTTCTAGAAACATAGGTTTAAATGACGCCCTTGTAAGGGGTCGTTCATTAAACGAAATGGTACTATTCACATAATTGACGCATTGCATGAGGACGTCATTAGTTTAGGTGGCATTATTCATGAGACCCCATTCACGTGTTAGCATTCAGGATGTTCATATATATATTAATATTTTAATGGGATGGGGTCCTATTGAAAATGGCGCCTCATGCAATGTCTTCAATTTTGTAAATGACGCCTATGTGAAGGGTCTTCAATTTGGTAAGTGGAAAAGTTAGAATCCGCTTACGTACAACACATGGCCCATGTGTTAAAGTTTGTCTTGCACATTTATAGAATAATCCTCCCATGATTTTGTTTCTTTGTACAAGACCTCCCATGTAAGATTATTTACCCATGTGCATAAAGTTGGAGTGCACATTTGTATGCTAGTCCTCATATAGTTTAATTCTTTAAACAAAACCTAGAATTCTATTAAGAAGAGTAGGTTACGTATGCATAAGGTGATGATTTGTAATTGGCACGTCCCGAGCCTTTATTACAGTGGAAGGCTAGCTTGAGGAACACGAACAACCGACATGGTAAGTCTCTTGCAAGCAAGAACGATCAGAGCGCAAGATAATCACAAATGAAAATGCAATTGCACAATAATTTAATCCAACTCCAACTTTATTTCATTAATAATCAAAATATTCTAATACAATAACTCTTCAACTATCTCTAATCTGTCAGACTAAAAAAAAAAAGGAAATTACAAAGACTCGATCTAAACAATATTGACTTTCCTAAGTCTTCACTCTTATTTTGATATGACTTTCATTCGCTCTCGGACCCGCTACTTGTATAACTCGAATCCGAATTCGTATCACTTCCATCTCCTGAAAAGATTAGAAAATATGTAATGAGCACACTTGCCCAGTAGGTATCTTCACATCAACATGAAGGCACTATTAAAGTAATTAACATTTTAGCTCTAGAGAAACAAGGTAAAGTCATGCGAATGCGATCAATTATGCGATTAAACCAAAGTAACAAGTTGATCATGTAAGATAGAATGAGCAAGTATGATTTAACAAGAATGTAACAAGTATGATCAAGAATGTAGCATGGCCTTTCATGAACAAGAATGTAACGAGAATGTACTAGCAATACCACATAGTCATCATCCAAACATCTTTTGCTTATGAGCAAGTATTTGGTGAACTTCTGTGGAATATCATGCAACAAGCAAGAAAGTCATGTCATAGTAGATTTCCGTGGATTTCACTCATTTATAGAGAAAGTACTCCCAGTGCAATGCGACGCCAGTAGCATCATACCCCATGGTTTACAGTATGTTTCTGACAATCAGCCGAGGGGACTTGCATAGAGCCCTTGAACACAATCAGTGCTCGATCCGCATCTTCAAGTATAAATCAAGCTATTTTCACATTCCAAGCAATAAAATATGGCCAAGAATGTAACAAGTTCGAATAAGTTCATGACAACAATAATCAAAAATGAACGCTTCAATTTAGGACATGAGAGATCAAGAATGATTTAAGATGATGTTATGCTCATGGAAATAATTCGGCCGCATATCGGTACATTCATTATCATTCATAATTTAAGTTGAGTATCTTAGACAATATGACAAGTCCTAGACCATCAATAATCTATCTAGGAACTTCGGAATATCAACTCTTGGGTCATACCTCGGGTTAAATTACTCAGGAACTGTGACGATCAAATACTAGGCCGTTATATGAACTTAACGGTCGAGAACTGGACCGTTAGAAAAGGCTGAATCCAGAAACAAGGAAATTGGACTCAGTAAAATGTGCTGGTCGTATGCTGGACTGTTAGATCAACCTGACGGTCTAGTATTAGGCCGTTAGATAGTCTAAACTAGAAAACATCGATAGTGCTTTCTAAATAATTGGACTTTAATGATACAACCAACTCGGCGTCCTAGTGGGAATCCCAGGCTCGCGGATAATTACGAAGGCCTTGAAACCAGATTTTCTAATCCATTGAAAGGAATATCCATTAGAGAGGTCCTCAAGTCCAAGAATATGTTCCTATAGTGCAAAAGTGTAAACTAATGGTCATATACCAGAATATATGTCATATACTTAGAGAAATGGACTCTATGGATAGGAAAGAATGTGTAACGATGTAAAACCATGATAAACTCCGTCAATACAATCATTTAAAATCATGGTTTTAATATAAAACTATATAGTTTGGCCAATGAATTTAACATATACTTAAAATAACTAAAGGTGCCTTTAAACATGCAATTACTATCATGAATCGTTTAATAAACTCAAAGTCATGAAAAATATGTCACAACTTAGATAACTAGGCTTATTCATAAGTAAGTTTGACTGTTTTTAACTCTGTCTCTAATTTATAGAACCCAGCACTCTGGCGGTCTAATATAGGCGCGTCATGTGGTTGTGACGGCCTATCGTGGAGCCGTCAGATTACTGTGACGCACTGATTTTGGTCCGTCAGAGATTACAGAGAAATTGGTGTACAACAGGCGGTGTGACGGCTTATCGCAAGGCCGTTACAGTGTTGTGACGGTCTAACTATAATCCGTTAGAGCACTGCTGATAGTAGAATAAAAGAACTATGATTTGAAACATCTTTATGCAAGAAGAATCAAAGTAAATGACTACTCTAGTCAGGATAAAATGAAGTAAAAACCATCTAGATGCATAGGTTGTAATGAATGGACAAGAGAATATCTTTTATTTTCAATTAAGTCTAAAGATATGCATGTATGCATGATTCTACTAAAACATGAAATTCATAGTCTATAGTGCATGAAATCAGACAAAACCAGAGGGCTTTTACTCCTATCATGATGTTCTTTCCGTTCACGAGATGACCTACCTCTTTACTGGGCTTTCAACTTCCAATTTGTTACTACAAGACACGCCCTAGTTCTTCCCTTCTTGTGATTTTTCAGCAACTTCACGTCGCTCTAACTCCTCAATCTCTTGACCTAAGGACGTGAAATTTTGAGGGTAAGAAGGTGAAACTAAGGGGAACAGAAAGTTCTAAAGACACTTAGGCTAATTACCTCATTTTGGTGCTCTAATCTCGTTATCTTCAGCAGACTTTCGCTTAGATTCCTGGGTTGCTATGGTCGAACTAATAACTTTGGAAGCTTCAAACTCCTTATGTAGTTGATCTCCTAGCACAAAATTTTGAGGAAGATTAGTCCTATGTATAAGGAACAAAAAGTTCTAAAGGACTTACCCGAAATACTATCTCCTAACCTTAGTTCCACGCGAGCCAATGTAGGGGTCACACAGGTCAAAACTAGGGTCTATTTATAGGTTCTAGCTAGGGTTTCATGGATTAGTTCATTTCTAGAGTCCTTGTTAAAGCTTAGATCGACTTCAGAGAGTCCTTAACACATTTACTAGTCCTCCCATCTCGATCCCTAAAGGATAGACTAGCAAAAATTCAATCTTTTTACTTGTTCTTCACTTCACGGAACTGACAGAGCGTAACGGTCTACTCTTGGCGCGTTACATGAGTGTGGCGCTCGCACGATAGACCGCTACATCTACTGTGCACAGAGTTCAACTTAATTCAAATTCTTTTACTTGTTTTATCCATATAATTATCTTAATAAATGAGTATTTATCCTTAAAATCCGTGAATAGGCCAAATAGCCTTCTAGAATATGGGCCAGACTTAATGGGCTTTATCTTTAAACCTTTTGGGCCTTATTTACTAAAGCTATATTAATTATGTAACATAATTGGGCCTTATACTCAATTTAAGCTTTATAAATTCCTAATAAATTCCAAAGAATTCTTAAAATAATCCAGAAATTATTTATATAAATTTTGGGACACTACACCCTCCCCCACATATAAGAATTTGGTCCCCAAATTCAATATATATGGATTGTGGAGAGTGTACTACTGTCAAATAATTCTGAAAATCTTTTCTCCATGGCTTCTTCGGTTTTCCATGTTGCTTCATGTGGCCATAACTTGGTCCATTGAATCTTGACCATAGGAATAGTCTTATTCCGTAACTGACGTACTTCCCGTTCAAGTATTCTGATTGGTTTTTATTCGTATGTCAAATCCTTCTTAATCTCCAGATTATCGTAAGTGATGACATGGAAAGGATCATATACATACTTTTTCAGCATAGAGACGTGAAATATGTCATGAACTCTTGCTAATTGTGGAGGTAAAGCTAGTCTATAAGCCACTTCACCAACCCTTTCGAGAATTTCAAATGGGCCAATGAATATTGGAGTTAGCTTGTCTTTGAATACCACGACTCGGAGAAACCTTCAGATACACATGATCTCCTACTTAAAACTCCAAGTCACGCCTTCGATTATCAGCGTAAGAGTTTTGCCTATTTTGTGCAATCTGCAATCTTTCTTGAATGAGCTTGATTTTCTCTGAAGAATCCCTGATAATGTTGGGGCCTAGAATTTGCCTTTCCTCTATTTCATTCCAACATATTGGTGATCTACAACTTTTTCCATATAAAGCTTCAAAAGGTGCCATCTGTATACTGGCCTGATAATTGTTGTTATATGCAAATTCCACCAGAGGCAAGTGATCATGTCAACTTCCTCCGAAATCAATAGCACAAGCCCTGAGCATATCTTCCACCACTTGATTTGCCCTTTCAGTCTGACCATCTGTTTGTGGATGGAATGCTGTGCTAAAATTCAATCTAGTTCCTAGTGAATGTTATAGAGCCTTCCAGAACTGTGATGTAAATCGAGGATCTCTATCAGATATAATAGTGACATGAACACCATGTAATTTGACAATTTCCTTCATGTATAATGCTACTAGAATATCTATAGACCATCGACTTTTGATTGGTAGAAAGTGTGCAGACTTTGTCAATCGGTCTATGATTACCCATATACCGTTGTGTCCACCTCTTGTCTTTGGTAAACCCATAATGAAATCCATTCCTATACTCTCCCATTTCCATGCTGGAATATCTAAGGTGCGGGTCTAAAATGCTCTGCTTTTACTTGTTGACACGTGAGACAGCGAGACACGAAGTGAGCTATTTATCTCTTCATATTGGGCCTCCAAAAATTTCTTTTGAGATCTTGATACATTTTGTGACCACCTGGATGAATGGTGTACTTGGATTTATGTGCTTCCTCTAGGAATAGTTTCTTCGTATCCTCATGATCTGGTACACACATTCGGCCCTTAAATAGCAATCTTCCATCATTGGAAATAGAAAAATCCAGCCTCTGTTCTATGTTAGCTTTAATCTCCAGTAATACAGGATCATCATTTTGCAGCTTGACCAGATCTTCTATTAATGTAGGTTGAGCTTGAATATTATCTATGAAACAATCTTCTTCCTTCATGTCAATATCTAAGTTCAATTGAGCAAATTGAGGAATAAGATTAGTCATACTAATCATGAGACTTGATAGCTTTCCCATTGATTTTCTGCTACAGCATTAGCCTTGCCAGGATGATATTGAATAGCAAAATCGAAGTCTTTGAGATATCCTAACTATCTTATCTGCCTCGTATTTAACTCCTTTTGAGATAATAAATATTTCAAACTTTTGTGGTCCGAGTAGACCGTGAATTTCTCTCCATAGAGATAATGACGCCAAATTTTTAAGGTGAAAATGAGAGCAGCCAATTCCAAACCATGTACAGGATAGTTTTCCTCGTGATGTTTCAACTGTCTTGAAGAATAACATATTACCTTTCCATTCTACATGAGGACGCACCCTAAGCCATTGCCGAACGCATCCGTATATACTTCGAATCCACCACCTTCAACTGGAAGCGATGGAATAGGAGCTCTAGTAAGATGATTCTTAAGAGCTTGAAAACACTTTTCACATTCCTTTGACCAGATGAAAGGATTTTCTTTTCTTGTAAGTCTCGTTAAAGGAATAGTAGTTTTTGAGAAGTCCTTAATGAACGTCCTATAATAACCAGCTAGACCTAGAAAGCTTCTTACTTCTTATACAGTCATTGGCCGGCACCAGTTTCTGACAGCTTCTACTTTAGAAGCATCCACATCGATACCTTCTTTTGAAATAATATGGCCTAGGAATGAAACTTCCTTGAGCCAGAATAAACACTTGTTAAGCTTGGCATAGAGCTTGTGTTCTCTAAGTGTTTGCAATGTTATTCTCAGATGTTATTCATGTTCTTCTTTTGTCTTGGAATATACCTGGATGTCATCAATGAAGACAACGATGAACTAGTCCAGATATGGCTGGAAAACACTGTTCATAAGTTGCATAAATGCGGATGTGGCGTTTGTTAACCCAAACGGCATTACCACGAATTCAAATTGGCCATAACGACTTCGAAAAGCCGATTTATAAATGTCTTATTCTTTAATTCTAAGCTGATGATAACCTGACCTGAGGTCTATCTTGAAGAAATACTCTACTCCCGAAAGCTGATCGAAGAGCTCATCAATACGCGGCAACAAAAACTTGTTTTTGATTATGAGTTGATTCAGTCGTTGGTAGTCTATACACAGCCTTAGAGAGCCATCATTCTTCTTGAAAAAAAGAACTGGCGCACCCCAAGGGGATGTGCTAGGTCTGATGAAACCATTCTCTAGTAGTTTCTACAACTGTCTTTTTAGTTCCTTCAGTTCCGCTAGGGACATCCTGTAAGGGGCTATAGAAATAGATGCTGCTCCTGGAATGAGTTCGATGGTGATGTTTACTTCCCTCTCGGGTGGTAAACTGGGTAATTCGGATGGGAACACATCTGGAAACTCATTTACAATAGGGATGTCTGCTATGATGATTTCCTTGGACTCGGTAACAATGACAGAAGCAAGAAAAGCTTCACATCCTCGCGAGATAAGTTTGCAAGCATGAAGAGAGGATATGATAGTGGGATGTTTCCTATATTTGATGCCAAGGAAATAAAATCTTGGAAGATCGGTTTTTCAAAAGGATATAATCCTATTTCAGCAGTTAATATCCGCATCATGCTCTATAAGCCAATCTACACCTAAAATGCCATCATAACCTTTCATGTCCAGGCATACTAAGTTTGCGGGGAGATTGTGATCTTCCACTATTACCTCACTATCAAGATAATACTCGGTAAGTTTTGTTCCAGAACCTAAGGGTGTAGTAATAGTAAGATATGAAGGTAGGGGAACTAATGCAATTTGTAATATTTTTACAAAAGTTGTCGAGATAAAAGAATGAGAGGCACCAGTATCAAATAGCACAAATGTAGGATGGGAATAAATTTGAAGGGTGCCTTCCATAAGTCCACCATCCTTGGGTGCTTCTTCTTCTTCTTCTAGAACAGCATTGAGGCGAGCTTGCCTCTTACGTCCTCCACCAGACGATTGATCCTTCATAAGGGGGCAATCTGGCATACGATGCTCCCTACTTTCACAACGTAGACATGCACCAAGGCACTTCCAACATTCTTCAGCCGAATGGCCAAACTTCTCACAAAATGTGCAAGCCGCCACGACTTGATCCTTCTCCTCTTTGGCTTTTTTGTGCTTCAGAGAACTTCCACCATTCCCGCGCCTGGATCTTTTCTTGCTATCATGGCTTTTGTAAGGTTTCGTGATGCTGAATTTTTCTTTCTTATGACGCCGATCAGATCGTCAGCTGGACTCCTCTCCTTTTTCTTTCAATTTCTCGACCTTCTCTAAGGTCCTTTCACATAGATATGCCCGCTGAACCATCTCTGCATAGGTACGGATGTTTTGGGTCCCGAGCTGTTGAATGAAACCGGGTCGTAACCCGTCCATGAACTGATTGGCCTTCAATAAATTGGTACTGATTAAATGTGGTGCATAAGGTGCTAGCCTGGAGAATTGAAGTTCATACTCCGCAACTGACATCATTCCCTGACGAAGAGAAGCAAACTCCATAGCCTTTATTTCTTTAATATGTTCAGAAAAGTACTTAGCATGGAATAGAGTGAGAAAATCGTCCCATGTATGAGGTGCATCAGCCGGAGGTGTAGGTACTGATTTCCACCATGTGCGTGCATCTTTATTGAGTTTAAAGGTTGCAAGTCGCACTTTTTCTTGATCCGTGCATTGGATAACATCGAAGATACGATTTATCTCATCTATCCAATTTTCTGCCTCATCCAGATTAGAAGAACCGTAGAAACGCGGAGGGTTTAAGCACCGAAAATTGTGATGCAAGTCACCAGCCCTTGCCCCTACGCCTGCTTGGGCCATAGTTTGTAATGCCTGAGTAAGGCCGGCAACTGTTTGTTGCATGCCACCCCAATCTACGCGATGTGCCATTGTAATAATAAGTTACCTGAGAAAAATATAACAACTTGTTATTTCTCGTGGAATTAGAGAGAGGTTAATCTTAAAACTAATTAACTATCCTTTTCCGGGCTCTAACCAAATCTCGCATAGGTGAGGAAATTCCTTCCTTAGTTCATAGGTAGGGGTCCTTAAACCTTGGACTTATCCTATGACATGATTCTTGTCACGCCCCGAGAGCGGAAGATACCCGGAGATGCGTGACGAGTTTATATCAATCATGTCAATCAGAGTAGTAGTGTATTCGACACCAACAGAGATGCGCAAAATAGAAAGATAACCCAATCCTTTATTTCATAATGGATAGACTATTACAAATCCAATACTCTATTCAATCAAAAAGGAAAAATACATAGTTGACTCAAGAAAATAGGAAAAAGACTAGATGACACTTGGAAAGCTCTAGCTCTTTCACTCTTGACTTTCCCCATCAGATTGACCTTCTTCGTCGGACTTACCTGAAAAGTAAGGGATAAACACGGAGTGAGCGAACGCTCAGTAGGAAATTATATCTCAGCAACTAGCAAGGGGTTTAAGTATTTATATCTTTCATGAATGCACTATAGCTATGCATGCTCGTATAAAACGACAAGGTAGAGAGAGAATTTATCAATAAGACAGCACGATGAACTAGTCATGAGCTTTCAAGAAAAGATAACAAATATTCAAGCGAGTACTTTTAGCAAGTCATGTCAAGAACTTTGGCTATCATGTATCAAGCAAGCAAGTAATTACCCTTTTTCGGGTCACGCAATTCATGTCATGTCAAGTACGAGTCAAGTACAAGATTTGTGTGGAATGTCCAATCAAGCTAGTCATGCACTCGGTATAATGTCAGATACCTTATCATTCAACTCCCATGGGCACAAGTACTTTCGGGTGCTCCTCCCAGGACCAGATCGGGCCCTATATGCACAGGCATTTATCATGTTTATTTGACATCCACTCTTGTATATATTTATAGCCAATATGGAATTTCAATAAATTAAGTTTGTAGACACGTAGGATAACTTTGATAGAATGGAGTCCAAAAATATAACATTGAACATAGAGAGGCGATAATAACGGTACAATCACGATGAACGATGAAACTAGGTGGAATTAGGTTCCCTTAACTCGGGTACCATGACAAGTATGGACATTCTTTATATAGAATTGAGGTCCACATGAACAGTACATCAAAGGTAAGATACCCTCATTCTTATTATAGAATTGAGGTCCACAAGAACGTCAATAAATGGCATGATATCATCATCCCATTAAGAATTCTCATGATATACTCTTTGCATATCATGAGGGCCGGTATACCATGTTTCTTTAGAGTGACATGGCATTCAATAGTGTAATGGGTTTTTAGGGTACAACCAGCTCAGTCGACCTTGAGGGAATCCAAGGTACGAGGAATCTTACGGAGGTCTCTATGACTAACTCGCTAGTCCAAAGGAACGGAATGTCCAATGGAGAGTTTGTATGTCAATGAGAATTGAGGGTGATCGATAAAACATCATGAAACATGGGACTATACTCACGGAGTGGAGATATAGTGCCGATATACATATATATAGACATACTGAAACCATCGGTTATCAGAAACAGGCAAAAATATTTTTATAGGAAAATAACGACTTAAGTAAAGTCACTACTCAAGTAATTAACGCCTTAGATAATGGCGTTTATATATTTTACATTTTCGCAAAATTTCAATATTTCAGTATTTTACCAAAAATGCGCCCTAGTAAGGGGCGTTTAATTACAAGTTGACGACGTATGCAATAGTCGTTCATTCTTTACTTCTATTTTTGCAGAATATATATTTTCAGTAATTTATCAAAAACACGCCCTGTACAGGGGCGTTACTTTTCAATTCACGTCCTGAACAGGGGCGTTAGTCAAGTGAGAGACGACCTATACAGGGTCGTGAATTCAAGAATTTACAATATTTCAGGAAATAAAATCCCAAGAGACAAGAGACATGATCATGACAAAAAATTAGCAGGAATTCACAGGTCGAGTCATGCAATATATATTAGATTGGATATTTCATATCTATTGAATTTTTAAACGTGGATCAATTATTAATTTCATATGATTTTCATGAGATTAACGCCTACAGGTCAGGGCGTCAAATCTGAAATTGACGACCTAGTGCAGGTCGTTTCTTTAAAGTAGCATCCTGGACACGGGCGTCTCTTGCAAAAAAATTACAGAAACGTGTAGAAACCATCAGGAAACTTATATACATGACATGCATGATGTGTTACTATGAATTTAATTTGTTTGGGCTACGTTGCTTGAGAAAACCTACCTTAATAGTTGATCTGGAGATGAACGGATGCAGGTTCTGTGAAGAAAGAATGATACTCTATTTTACAAACAGAGTCTTTTTGAAGCTTTCGATCCTAATAGCAGCATCAAGGATGTAGATGAAGAACCCTCAATTCTTCAATCGATCGGTTTTACTTCTACAGGAAACCTGTAGAGCCAGAAGAAAACGAAGGTATTATTCTTCGTAAGAATTAACAGAAGGTAAAGAAGGAAGGAGAAGAACTTACCCGTTCTTCAGATGACAGAAGCTTTCAACCTGTAATCAGAAAATAGATGAAGAATCATCAATATTCTTCACAAATTCGATAGACAGAGTAAAGAAAAAGAACATCCTGTTCTTTACGTACCTTAGAAGAGTCTGAACGCCAAATAGCGTTCTCGGTTCAAGCAGTAGGTTATTTATAGGATTTCTAGAATCTTAATAGAGTTAGTGTTTGATGGGAAGTAATACTTCCATATTAGAGTTATTACTACATTCGAACTCTTTCTCATAGTTATCAACTTACCCTGGATAGACTCCTGGGTCGAACGAAACTCGAACTGAATTAACGACCTAGGTTAGGGCGTCGAATTTAAATTGACGCCTTGTCAAGCATCGTTACTTGTTGAAACGCGTCCACGCAAGGGACGTTACGCTAACTTGCCCTTTTTATTTATTTTGGTCGTTTGAAATTTGACGCCTTAATGTGTGGGCGTTTTTTCTTCAAAACACGCCTTATGTAAGGGCGTTTTCTTGTAAAGTAGCGCCTTTATCTGAGGCGTTATTTTCATCATGTTTTAATTATTTTTATTCTAAGCTCTTTCGTTTATTTATTAAACCTTTTAATCTATTTTGATTTATTTTATTTATCAGGGTTGCTACACCCTCCCCCACTTAAAAAGAATTTGGTCCACAAATTCCATATCATACATTTACATATGGTGAGTGTGGAGTATGTACCTTCTAAAATAAGTCTGGAAATCACTTCATCGTAGATTTCTCGGTCTCCCATGTAGCTTCTTGTTCTGAATTCTTATTCCATTGTACTTTTAGAATGGGAATAACCTTATTCCTTAGGGTATGTACTTCTCGATCTAAGATCTTCACAGGCTTCTGTTCATACGTGAGATCCTTCTGGATTACTAGGTCTCCATGTTCGATAATATGTGATGGATCATGCACATACTTCTTCAACATAGATATGTGGAACACAATATGTACTTCGGACAATTGAGGTGGCAATGCGATGCGATAAGCAACCTCGCCAACTCTTTCTAGAATTTCAAAAGGTCCGATAAATCTTGGTGTAAGCTTGCCCTTAACACCAAATCTTTGTATTCCACGTCCAGGCGATATCTTGAGAAATATATGATCTCCAACTTGGAATTCAAGATCTCTTCTTCTTGTGTCAGCATAAGCCTTTTGTCTAGACTGAGCAACTTGCAGTCTTTCTTTGATCAATTGTATCTTCTCGGTAGTGTCCCTTACCATTTCTGGACCTAACAGTTGTTTCTCTCCAACTTCGTCCCAGCATAAGGACAACTCCTTCCATATAAAGCTTCGAAAGGTGCCATTTGGATACTAGCTTGGTAACTATTATTATATGCAAATTCGACCAGAGGCAAGTGGTCATGCCAGTTTCCATCAAAATCAGTAATGCATGCTCTAAGCATATCTTCAACTACTTGATTTGTTCTCTCGGTCTGACCATCCGTTTGAGGATGAAAAGCTGTACTAAAATTAAGTCTCGTCCCCAACGAATGTTGTAGTCCCTTCCAAAAATGAGAAGTAAAACGGGGATCTCTGTCAGACACGATTGAAACAGGAATACCATGTAATCTGACTATTTCCTTGATGTATAGTGCAGCTAAGACATCAACTGACCATCGACTCTTGATTGGCAAGAAATGCACTGATTTAGTCAATCGGTCAATGATAACCCATATTCCATCATGTCCTCTTTTTGATTTAGATAAACCCATGATGAAATCCATACCAATATCCTCCCACTTCCATTTAGGGATATCTAGAGGATGTAGCTTTCACTACCAGAAAAAGCAGGATTTCAGACGGAATTTTCAGACGAAAATTTCAGACGGAAATTTCCGTCTGAAATTTATGACGGATTTTTTTCCGTCACAAATTCCGTCTGAAATATGCAATTACACACCGAATTTCAGACGGAATTTATGACGGAAAATATTTCGTCACAAATTTCAGACAGAATTTGGGACGAAAAGTTTAATATGTCAGAAATTTATGACCAAGAATTTGTGACGGCCACATTTGTGACGGATCCGTCTGAAAATCCGTCACAAATGTGTCTTCTCACGGATTTTCAGACGGAAATTAATCCGTCACAAAATTTTTCTGCCCCCAATCCGTCGCAAAGGCACATTTGCGACGGATTGGGGGCGCAAAAATTTTGTGACGGATTAATTTCCGTCTGAAAATCCGTGAGAAGTCACATTTGTGACGGATTTTCAGACGGATCCGTCACAAATGTGGCCGTCACAAATTCTTGGTCATAAATTTCTAACAGATTAAATTTTCCGTCCCAAATTCCGTCTGAAATTTGTGACGGAATATTTTCCATCACAAATTCCGTCTGAAATTCGGTGTGTAATTACATATTTCAGACGGAATTTGTGACGGAAAAAAATCCGTCACAAATTTCAGACGGAAATTTCCGTCTGAAAATTCCGTCTGAAAATTCCGTCTGAAATCCCGCTTTTTCTGGTAGTGTTTCCAGCAGGCTTTTGGTGTTCCGTCTTGACTTGTTGGCACGTGAGACATCGTGATACGTAGTCCGCTATTTCTCTTTTCATGTTGGGCCACCAAAAATTTCTTTTCACATCTTGGTACATCTTGGTAGATCCAGGATGAATCGTATACCTTGACCTATGAGCTTCATCTAAGACCTTCTTCTTCAATTCTGGGCAGTCCGGTATACAAGTTCTATTCTTGAACATTAATCTTCCATCAGAAGCTAATTGTAAATCCGATTATCCTTCTAATCTGCCCTTGATTTCTACTAATGTAGGATCATCATTATGAAGTGCTTGTATTTCAGACAATAAATCTGACTGTATGCTTACATGAGATAATGTGACACATCTAGAGTCCGTGTCCATGCTTATATTGAGTTCAGAGAATTGTTCTAGCAATTTCCATTCTTGAATCAGACAATTGGCTAACAGTGCTCTCGGCTTTCGACTAAGGGCATCTGCTACATGATTACCCTTTTCGGGATGATATTGTATATTGAAGTCGAAGTCCTTGAGATATTCCAGCCATCGTCTTTGCCTCATATTTAACTCCTTCTGTGAGAAAAGATACTTGAGACTTTTGTGATCAGAGTATACAGTAAACTGTACTCCATAAAGATAATGTCTCCATATTTTGAGTGCAAATACTACCGCGGCCAATTCTAAGTCATGGACGGGGTAGTTCTCTTCATGCTTCTTTAATTGACGAGAAGAGTAGGCTATAACCTTCCCTTGTTGCATTAGAACACACCCGAGGCCAATGCCAGAAGCATCAGTGTATACCTCGAACTTTTCTCCTTCAATTGGCAATGCTAAGATAGGAGCTGTAGTAAGATGATCCTTGAGAGTTTGGAAGCTTCTTTCACATTCCTCATCCCATTCATAATGGATCTCCTTGCGAGTTAACCTCGTAAGGGGCACGGCGATTTTTGAGAAATCCATGATGAATCGCCTGTAATAGCCGGCAAGACCTAAGAAACTTCTGATATCGCTTGCATTAGTTGGTCTTTCCCAGTTCCTTACAGCTTCAACCTTTGATGGGTCTACAGACAAGCCATCCTTTGATATAACATGTCCGAGAAAAGTCACTTCTTCAAGCCAGAATTCACACTTGCTAAGTTTTGCATATAATTGATTTGTCCTCAATATTTGTAATGTAATCCTCAAATGTTCCTCATGCTCTTCCTTGGTCTTGGAATAAATCAATATATCATCAATAAAGACCACCACGAATTGATCTAAATAAGGCCTGAATATACGATTCATTAACTGCATAAAGGCAGCAGGGGCATTCGTTAGTCCGAAAGGCATAACAACAAATTCATAATGGCCATACCTGCTTCTGAACGCAGTCTTATGAATGTCATCATCCTTGATTCTTAATTGATGATATCCCGACCTGAGATCAATCTTGAAAAAGTACATGGATCCTGAAATTTGATCAAACAATTCATCGATTCTCGACAGTGGATACTTGTTCTTGATAGTGAGATGATTCAATTGTCGATAGTCGACGCATAATCTCATGGATCCGTCTTTCTTCTTTACAAATAATACAGGCGCTCCCCACGGGGAAGTACTTGGTCTAATGAATCATTTCTTAATGAGTTCCATCAATTGCTCCTTTAACTCCTTGAGTTCAGCAGGTGACATCCTATAAGGTGCCTTTGAAATCGGACCAGCACCAGGGACTAAGTCAATGGTGAAGGCCACTTCTCTTTGTGGGGGTAATCCCGGCAAATCTTCCGGAAATACGTCCGAAAATTCTTGCACTAATGGAATGTCTTCTAGCTTAATCTCCTTAGCTTCTTTAACTGTGACAAAGGAGAGGAAAGATGTACATCCTTTCCTGATGAGCTTGCTAGCTCGAAGAGCTGAAATAATAGGGGATTTGCTCCAACTCTTGGGGCTAGTAAATATTAGATCTGGAAATTCCTTGAATGTAACCTTACTATTGCGGCAATCAACCGTTGCCTGATACTTGGATAACCAATCTGCCCCTAGTATAACATCATACTCTTTCAGATCTAAACATATGAGATCAATAGGGAGATTTCTACCCTGAACCAATACTTCATAGTTTTGGTAATGATGTGTAATATCAGTCTCATCATCCAGAGGAGTAGACAAAACTAACTTTATCCATTCCGGTTCTAGGGGTAATGGGTCAGCAAACTTCTTAGAAACAATAGAATGGGATGCACCAGTATCAATTAAGACATATGCATTCCTGGAACAAACTTTCAATGTACCTTCCACTAAGCCGCCTCCTTCTACTTGCTCGGTCTCCTTGATTGCATGAAGACGAGCATTCTTGGTTACTGGGCGATTTCCGTCAACGGTTTGGTCGTTAAGTAATGGGCAATCGGGAATCCGATGCTCACGACTCCCACAACGGAGACATGCTACTAGTTTCCTCCAGCATTCTTATGCTCTATGGCCCGCTTTATCACAATGTTTGCACACTGTATTTGGAGAGGTAGTGGTGATAGAGAAGGGCTTGGTCTTCTTGAACTTTTACTCTGGCGAGGGAATACCTCCATTGCTAGGCCTCTTCTTGAAGTTGGGTTTAAAGGAACCCGAACCTGTAACTTGTTCCTTCTTATCCTTACCACGAATCCTATCAGACAGTTCCGTGGCATCTTCTAATAGTTGAGCTCGGCGTACTATCTCCGAGTAGACTTGAATGTCCATCGGCGCCAGTTGAGTAATAGCTTGGGGCCTGAGCCCATTAAGAAACCTCCTAGCTTTCATTTTCTCGGTGCTAACTAGATGCTTAGCATACCGAGACAATCTAGAGAATTGGGCCTCATACTCGGCCACTGACAAGGATCGTTGTTTTAATGCGGCAAACTCTGCAGCCTTCTTTTCCTGAACTCGGTCCGAGAAATATTTCGCGTTGAAGTGTTCAACGAATTCTTCCCACGAAACCTGATCTTGATTTATAGTAGCCTCTATTGATTCCCACCAGCATCTAGCATCCCTTTCTAATTGAAAAGTAGCTAATAAAACTTTATCCTGATCCGTGCATTGCATAACACGGAATATACGTTCTATCTCCCTAATCCAGTGTTCAGCGTCATCTGGATCAGTAGAACCCGTGAACTTGGGTGGGTTCATGTTCTTGAAAGTCTGGTGGAGACTTCCTGCTCGTTGTCCACCTCCTTGTGCTACTTGTTGCAGCACTTGAGTCATGCCTTGAAGGGTACGCTGCATGTTGCGCCATTAAGCACGTTCGGCAGCCATTATCCTACAATTACAATAACTAGATTAATATGTGCTTGTACTCATATACTATGTTAACTTTAACCCTTGGTTCTACCCAATCTCACTGGTTGAAGGTTAAAACTTATCCTTGGACTTGGGTTTTCCTAGGAATTGAATACCCTAGACTCTGATACCACAAAAATTGTCACGCCCCGAGAGCGGAAGATACCCGGAGATGCGTGACGAGTTTATATCAATCATGTCAATCAGAGTAGTAGTGTATTCGACACCAACAGAGATGCGCAAAATAGAAAGATAACCCAATCCTTTATTTCATAATGGATAGACTATTACAAATCCAATACTCTATTCAATCAAAAAGGAAAAATACATAGTTGACTCAAGAAAATAGGAAAAAGACTAGATGACACTTGGAAAGCTCTAGCTCTTTCACTCTTGACTTTCCCCATCAGATTGACCTTCTTCGTCGGACTTACCTGAAAAGTAAGGGACAAACACGGAGTGAGCGAACGCTCAGTAGGAAATTATATCTCAGCAACTAGCAAGGGGTTTAAGTATTTATATCTTTCATGAATGCACTATAGCTATGCATGCTTGTATAAAACGACAAGGTAGAGAGAGAATTTATCAATAAGACAGCACGATGAACTAGTCATGAGCTTTCAAGAAAAGATAACAAATATTCAAGCGAGTACTTTTAGCAAGTCATGTCAAGAACTTTGGCTATCATGTATCAAGCAAGCAAGTAATTACCCTTTTTCGGGTCACGCAATTCATGTCATGTCAAGTACGAGTCAAGTACAAGATTTGTGTGGAATGTCCAATCAAGCTAGTCATGCACTCGGTATAATGTCAGATACCTTATCATTAAACTCCCATGGGCACAAGTACTTTCGGGTGCTCCTCCCAGGACCAGATCGGGCCCTATATGCGCAGGCATTTATCATGTATATTTGACATCCACTCTTGTATATATTTATAGCCAATATGGAATTTCAATAAATTAAGCTTGTAGACACGTAGGATAACTTTGATAGAATGTAGTCCAAAAATATAACATTGAACATAGAGAGGCGATAATAACGGTACAATCACGATGAACGATGAAACTAGGTGGAATTAGGTTCCCTTAACTCGGGTATCATGACAAGTATGGACATTCTTTATATAGAATTGAGGTCCACATGAACAGTACATCAAAGGTAAGATACCCTCATTCTTATTATAGAATTGAGGTCCACAAGAACGTCAACAAATGGCATGATATCATCATCCCATTAAGAATTCTCATGATATACTCTTTGCATATCATGAGGGCCGGTATACCATGTTTCTTTAGAGTGACATGGCATTCAATAGTGTAATGGGTTTTTAGGGTACAACCAGCTCAGTCGACCTTGAGGGAATCCAAGGTACGAGGAGTCTTACGGAGGTCTCTATGACTAACTCGCTAGTCAAGAGGATCGAAATGTCCAATGGAGAGCTTGTATGTCAATGAGAATTGAGGGTGATCGATAAAATATCATGAAACGTGGGACTATACTCACGGAGTGGAGATATAGTGCCGATATACATATATATAGACATACTGAAACCATCGGTTATCAGAAACAGGCAAAAACAATTTTACAGGAAAATAACGGCTTAAGTAAAGTCACTACTCAAGTAATTAACGCCTTAGATAAGGGCGTTTATATATTTTACATTTTCGCAAAATTTCAATATTTCAGTATTTTACCAAAAATGCGCCCTGGTAAGGGGCGTTTAATTACAAGTTGACGACGTATGCAATGGTCGTTCATTCTTTACTTCTATTTTTGCAGAATATATATTTTCAGTAATTTATCAAAAACACGCCCTGTACAGGGGCGTTACTTTTCAATTCACGTCCTGAACAGGGGCGTTAGTCAAGTGAGTGACGACCTATATAGGGTCGTGAATTCAAGAATTTACAATATTTCAGGAAATAAAATCCCAAGAGACAAGAGACATGATCATGACAAAAAATTAGCAGGAATTCACAGGTCGAGTCATGCAATATATATTAGATTGGATATTTCATATCTATTGAATTTTTAAATGTGGATCAATTATTAATTTCATATGATTTTCATGAGATTAACGCCTACAGGTCAGGGCGTCAAATCTGAAATTGACGACCTAGTGCAGGTCGTTTCTTTAAAGTAGCGCCCTGGACACGGGCGTCTCTTGCAAAAAAGTTACAGAAACGTGTAGAAACCATCAGGAAACTTATATACATGACATGCATGATGTGTTACTATGAATTTAATTTGTTTGGGCTACATTGCTTGAGAAAACCTACCTTAATAGTTGATCTGGAGATGAACGGATGCAGGTTCTGTGAAGAAAGAACGATACTCTGTTTTACAAACAGAGTCTTTTTGAAGCTTTCGATCCTAATAGCAGCAGCAAGGATGTAGATGAAGAACCCTCAATTCTTCAATCGATCGGTTTTACTTCTACAGGAAACCTGTAGAGCCAGAAGAAAACGAATGTATTATTCTTCGTAAGAATTAACAGAAGGTAAAGAAGAAAGGAGAAGAACTTACCCGTTCTTCAGATGACAGAAGCTTTCAACCTGTAATCAGAAAATAGATGAAGAATCATCAATATTCTTCACAAATTCGATAGACAGAGTAAAGAAAAAGAACATGCTGTTCTTTACGTACCTTAGAAGAGTCCGAACGTCAAATAGCGTTCTCGGTTCAAGCAGTAGGTTATTTATAGGATTTCTAGAATCCTAATAGAGTTAGTGTTTGATGGGAAGTAATACTTCCATATTAGAGTTATTACTACATTTGAACTCTTTCTCATAGTTATCAACTTACCCTGGATAGACTCCTGGGTCGAACGAAACTCGAACTGAATTAACGACCTAGGTCAGGGCGTCGAATTTAAATTGACGCCTTGTCAAGCGTCGTTACTTGTTGAAACGCGTCCACGCAAGGGACGTTACGCTAACTTGCCCTTTTTATTTATTTTGGTCGTTTGAAATTTGACGCCTTAATGTGTGGGCGTTTTTTCTTCAAAACACGCCTTATGTAAGGGCGTTTTCTTGTAAAGTAGCGCCTTTATCTGAGGCGTTATTTTCATCAGGTTTTAATTATTTTTATTCCAAGCTCTTTCGTTTATTTATTAAATCTTTTAATCTATTTTGATTTATTTTATTTATCAAGGTTGCTACAATTCTTCTCCCTAAGTCCTGAGACTTAGGCTCTGATACCAACTTAACTGTCACGTCCCGAACCTTTATTACAGCGGAAGACTATCTCGAGGAACGCAAACAGCCGGCATGGTAAGCCTCTTACAAGCCAGAACGATCAGAGTGCACGACAATCACACATGGAAATGCAATTGCACAATAATTTAATCCAACTCCAACTTTATTTCATTAATAATCAAAATATTCTAATACAATAACTCTTCAACTATCTCTAATCTGTCAGACTCAAAAAAAAAAGGAAATTACAAAGACTCGATCTAAACAATATTGACTTTCCTAAGTCTTCACTCTCATTTTGATATGACTTTCATTCGCTCTCGGACCCGCTACTTGTATAACTCGAATCCGAATTCGTATCACTTCCATCTCTTGAAAAGATTGAAAAATAGGTAATGAGCACACTTGCCCAGTAGGTACCTTCGCATCAACATGAAGGCACTATTAAAGTAATCAGTATTTTAGCTCTAGAGAAATAAGGTAAAGTCATGCGAATGCGATTAATTATGCGATTAAACCAATGCAACAAGATGATCATGTAAGATAGAATGAGAAAGTATGATTTAGCAAGAATGTAACAAGTATGATCAAGAATGTAGCATGGCCTTTCATGAACAAGAATGTAACGAGAATGTACTAGCAATACCACGTAGTCATCATCCAAACATCTTTTGCTTTTGAGCAAGTATTTGGTGAACTTCTATGGAATATCATGTAACAAGCAAGAAAGTCATGTCATAGTAGATTTCCGTGGATTTCACTCATTTATAGAGAAAGTACTCTTAGTGTAATGCGACGCCAGTAGCATCATACCACATGGTTTACAGTATGTTTCCGACAATCAGCCGAGGGGACTTGCATAGAGCCCTTGAACACAATTAGTGCTCGATCCGCATCTTCAAGTATAAATCAAGCTATTTTCACGTTCCAAGTAATAAAATATGGCCAAGAATGTAACAAGTTCGAATAAGTTCATGACAATAATAATCAATAAATGAACGCTTCAATTTAGGACATGAGAGATCAAGAATGATTTAAGACGATGTTATGCTCATGGAAATAATTCGGCAGCATAACGGTACATTCATTATCATTCATAATTTAAGTTAAGTATCTTAGACAATATGACAAGTCCTACACCATCAATAATCTATCAAGGAACTTCGGAATATCAACCCTTGGGTCATACCTCGGGTTAAATTACTCAGGAACTGTGACGGTCAAATACTGGGCCGTTATATGAACTTAACGGTCGAGAACTAGACCGTTTGAACATGCTGAATCCAGAAACAAGGAAATTGGGCTCAGTAAAATGTGACGGTCGTATGCTGGACCGTTAGATCAACCTGACGGTCTAATATTAGGCCGTTACATAGTCAAAACCAGAAAATGTGGATAGTGCTTTCTAAACAATTGGGCTATAATGATACAACCAACTCGGCGTCCTAGTGAGAATCCCAAGCTCGCGGAGAAGTACGGAGGTCTTGAAACCAGATTTCCTAGTCCATTGGAAGGAATATCCAATAGAGAGGTCCTCAAGTCTAAGAATATGTTCTTATAGTGGAAAAGTGTAAACTAATGGTCATATACCAGAATATATGCCATATACTTAGAGAAATTGACTCTATGGATAGGAAAGAATGTGTAACGATGTAAAACAATGATAAACTCCGTCAATACAATCATTTAAAATCATGGTTTTAATACAAAACTATAGAGTTTGGCCAATGAATTTAACATATACTTAAAATAACTAAAGGTGCCTTTAAACATGCAATTCCTATCATGAATCAATTAATAAATTCAAAGTCATGAAAAATATGTCACAACTTAGATAACTAGGCTTATTAATAAGTAAGTTTGACTATTTTTAACTCTATCTCGAATTTACAGAACCCAGCACTCTGGCGGTCTAATACATGCGCGTCATGTGGTTGTGACGGTCTATCGTGGAGCCGTCAGATTACTGTGATGCACTAATTTTGGTCCGTCAGGGATTACAGAGAAATTGGTGTACAACAGGTTGTGTGACGGCTTATCGCAAGGTCGTTACAGTGTTGTGACGGTCTAACTATAATCCGTCAGAGCACTGCTGACAGTAGAATAAAAGAACTATGGTTTGAAACATCTTTATGAAAGAAGAATGAAAGTAAATGACTACTCTAGTCATGATAAAATGAAGTAAAAGCCATCTAGATGCATAGGTTGTAGTGAATGAACAAGAGAATATCTTTTATCTTCAATTAAGGCTAAAGAGATCCTTGTATGCATGATTCTACTAAAACATGAAATTCGTGATCTATAATGCATGAAATCAGACAAAACCAGAGGGCTTTTACTCCTATCACGATGTTCTTATCGTTCATGAGATGACCTACCTCTTTACTGGGCTTTCAACTTCTAATTTATTATTACAAGACACGCCCTAGTTTTTCCCTTCCTGTGATTTTTCAGCAACTTCACGTCGCTCCAACTCCTCAATCTATTGACCTACGGACGTGAAATTTTGAGGGTAAGAAGATAAAACTAAGGGGAACAGAAAGTTCTAAAGACACTTAGGCTAATTACCTCATTTTGGTGCTCTAATATCTGATCTTCAGTAGACTTTTGCTTAGATTCCTGGGTTACTATGGTCGAACCAGCAACTTTGGAAGCTTCAAACTCCTTGTGTAGTTGATCTCCTAGCACGAAATTTTAAAAAAGATTAGTCCTATGTATAAGGAACAAAAAGTTCTAAAGGACTTCCCCGAAATACTATCTCCTTACCTTAGTTCCACGCGAGCCAATGTAGGGGTCGCGTAGGTCAAAACTAGGGCCTATTTATAGGTTCTAGCTAGGGTTTCATGGATTAGATCATTTCTAGAGTCCTTGTTAAAGCTTAGATCGACTTCAGAGAGTCCTTAACACGTTTACTAGTCCTCCCATCTCGATCCCTAAAGGATAGACTAGCAAAAATTTAATCTTTTTACTTGTTCTTCACTTCACGGAACTGACAGAGCGTAACGGTCTAGTCTTGGCGCGTTACATGCATGTGGCGGTCGCACTATAGACCGCTACATCCACTGTGCGTAGAGTTCAACTTAATTCAAATTCTTTTACTTGTTTTATCCATATAATTATCTTAATAAATGAGTATTTATCCTTAAAATCCGTGAATAGGCCAAATAACCTTTTAGAATATGGGCCAAACTTAATGGGCTTGGTCTTTAAACCTTTTGGGCTTTATTTACTAAAGTTGTATTAATTATGTAACATAATTGGGCCTTATAATCAATTTAAGCTTTATAAATTTCTAATAAATTCCAGACAATTCATAAAATTATCATGAAATTATTTATATAAATTTTGGGGCACTACACCCTCCCCCACTTAGAAGAATTTGGCCCCCAAATTCAATATATATGGATTGTGGAGAGTGTATTACAATCAAATAATTCTGGAAATCTTTTCCGCATGGCTTCTTCGGTTTCCCATGTTGCTTCATGTGGCCATAACTTGGTCCATTGAATCTTGACCATAGGAATAGTCTTATTCCGTAACTGACGTACTTCCCATTCAAGTATTCTGATTGGTTTTTGTTCGTATGTCAAATCCTTCTTAATCTTCAGATTGTCGTAAGTGATGACGTGGAAAGGATCATATACATACTTTTTCAGCATAGAGATGTGAAATACGTCATGAACTCCAGCTAATTGTGAAGGTAAAGCTAGTCTATAAGCCAATTCTCCAACCCTTTCGAGAATTTCAAATGGGCCAATGAATCTTAGAGTTAGCTTGCCTTTGATGACAAATCTTCGAATACCATGACCCGGAGAAACCTTCAGATACACATGATCTCCTACTAGAAACTCCAAGTCGCGCCTTCGATTATCATCGTAAGACTTTTTCCTATCTTGTGCAATCTGCAATCTTTCTTGAATGAGCTTGATTTTCTCTGAAGAATCCCTTATAATGTCGGGGCCTAGAATTTGCCTTTCCCCTATTTCATTCTAACATATTGGTGATCTACAACTTTTTCCATATAAAGCTTCAAAAGGTGCCATCTGTATGCTGGCCTGATAACTGTTGTTATATGTAAATTTCACTAGAGGCAAGTGATCATGCCAACTTCCTCCGAAATCAATAGCACAGGTCCTGAGCATATCTTCCACCACTTGATTTGTCTTTTCAGACTGACCATCTGTTTGTGGATGGAATGCTGTGCTAAAATTCAATCTAGTTGCTAGTGAATGTTGTAGACCCTTCCAGAACTATGATGTGAATAGAGGATCTCTATGATATATAATAGTGACAGGATCACCATGTAATTTGACAATTTCCTTCATGTATAATGCTGCTAGAAAATCCACAGACCATCGACTTTTGATTGGTAGAAAGTGTGCAGACTTTGTCAATCGGTCTATGATTACCCATATACCGTCATGTCCACCTCTTGTCTTTAGTAAACCCATAATGAAATCCATTCTTATACTCTCCCATTTCCATGCTGGAATATCTATGGGATGTAATTTACCTACAGGTCTAAAATACTCTGCTTTTACTTGTTGACCCGTGAGACAGCGAGACACGAAGTGAGCTATTTCACTCTTCATATTGGGCCACCAAAAATTTCTTTTGAGATCTTGATACATTTTGATACCACCTGGATGAATGGTGTACTTGGATTTATGTGCTTCCTTTAGGATTAGTTTCTTCGTATCCTCATGATCTGGTACACACATTCGGCCCTTAAATAGCAATCATCCATAATTGGAAATAAAAAAATATGGCCTCTGTTCTATGTTATCTTTAATCTCCAGTAATACGGGATCATCATTTTACAGCTTGACTAGATCTTCTATTAATGTAGGTTGAGCTTGAATATTAGCTATGAAACAATCTTCTTCCTTCACATCAATATCTAAGTTCAATTGAGCAAATTGAGGAATAAGATTAGTCATACTAATCATGAGACTTGATAGCTTTCCCATTGGTTTTCTGCTGAGTGCATCTGCTACAGCATTAGTCTTGCCAGGATGATATTGAATAACAAACTCGAAGTCTTTGAGATATTCTAACCATCTCCTTTGCCTCATATTTAACTCCTTTTGAGAGAATAAATATTTCAAGCTTTTGTGGTCCGAGTAGACCGTGAATTTCTCTCCACAGAGATAATGACGCCAAATTTTTAAGGTGAAAATGACAGCAGCCAATTTCAAATCATGCACAGGATAGTTTTCCTCGTGACGTTTCAACTATCTTAAAGAATAACATATTACATTTCCATTCTGTATGAGGAAGCACCCTAAGCCAATGCCGGACGCATCCGTATATACTTCGAATCCACCACCTTCCACTGGTAGAGATAGAATAGGAGCTCTAGTAAGATGATTCTTAAGAGCTTGAAAATTCTTTTCACAATCCTTTGACCAGACGAAAGGATTTTTTTTTCTTGTAAGTCTCGTTAAAGGAACAATAATTTTTGAGAAGTCATTAATGAACCTCCTATAATAACCAGCTAGACCTAGAAAGCTTCTTACTTCTGATACAGTCGTTGGCCGGCTCCAATTTCTGACAGCTTCTACTTTAGAAGGATCCACATCGATACCTTCTTTTGAGATAATATGGCCTAGGAATGAAACTTCCTTGAGCCAGAATTCACACTTGTTAAGCTTGGCATAGAGCTTGTGTTCTCAAAGTGTTTGCAAAGTTATTCTTAGATGTTCTTCATGTTCTTCTTTTGTCTTGGAATATACCTGGATGCCATCAATGAAGACAACGATGAACAGGTCCAGATATGACTGGAAAACATTGTTCATAAGTGTTGTATATCTATCTTAGTGTTTTTGATGATAACAAAACCAAGGACCTTTGGTGGCTCTCCTGTTTGGAATCCTTGACCCAAGTGTTTTTCACACGTTTTCAAGGCTGGATTTTTTCATGCTTTTGCTTAAGGTTTTAGCCTTCCGAATGGGCTTCCTCAGATCTCAAATGAACTTGACATTTCCCATAAACATGCATCCAATCCATGTCTCGATCTTGTGGATATGGTTCTCTGGGCTAAACTCTTATTTTTCAGGTTTTTTGATAGTCCGGTCGACCTCCAGCATGACCCCGGTCGACCTGAAATAACAGAATGCAATTCTCTACAGTCTATCACAGTGGCGGTCGACCGCCCCTCAAATCCCGGTCGACCGGATTTCCCAGGGACCGGCCACTTGCAGGTTTCTCAGTGGCGGTCGACCGCCAGCCCCTACAGGTCGACCGCCAGCCCCGAGCTGCCAACAATTGTTGACTTTTTCACCTTTCGAGATAAGCCACTCTCATGGGAATTGTTTAATCCCTAAGCTACCAAACTCTCCAGATATTGTGGATCTGGTCTGGGGGAGGCCTTCGACCATTCAAGAACCTATATAACTTATACAAGAGGGTTTGGAAAACCCTAATGCTTAAGGAAGATCAAAGGGAGGCTGCCAAGAGGAAGAGAAGGGATTTGGCACTGTAGACGTGAACAATGCTCCGAGAGAAGTTCTTCATTCTTCTTCATCAAGTCAAGTGAAGATCAGCCCAAGGATTCAAGCTGCATCCAAAGCATCCAACCATCCATTAAGGGGGAGCAAATCAAGATTCTTCTATTGTGTTCTAAATTCTTTTTGCCTTCTTAAGCTTCATATGTGGATCTTGTAGTTGTTAAAATATTTCGGTGTGTGTGGATCTTCCTAGATCCGTGTATGTGTGTTTGTGTGTGTCCTCCCGTGTAGCTGTGTGTGTATTCAGGTGTTCTTACATCTTCGCGGGAACTCCTCTTCCCAGTGTGTAAGTGTTGTGTGTGGTTGATCTTGTAACTTTTTATAAGATAGTGTGTGGATCCTCACAGTCCGTGAGGGGTGGACGTAGGTTGTCTTTGTGACATCCGAACCACCTAAAAATCGTTGTCGCCGTGTGGTTTGTTCCTTTTCTTCTATCCCCATTCTGTGCAAATTGCATGTGTGATTTCTAGTTCAATTTTATTCTCGTTTATCCTGAATAATCCATTTATCACCTTTTAGATCTTGCCTTGTTTCTTGGTCTTTGTTAACCTTGTCTTTCATATAGCATTCTATCACATATTTTATACAAAAAGAAAAAATCTTCATTAATTTTTTAACACCCAATTCACCCCCCTCTTGGGTGCCATTTAAACTCGGGACTTCAATTGGTATCAGAGCAAGGGCTCTTTCCTTCACAGATCTAACGATCTAGAGCAAGATCCGATTAAATGGCAAACAAGGGTATGATACCCGAGGGTCACTCCATCAACCGTCCTCCATTTTTTGACGGATCAAACTACTCTTACTGGAAAAATAGAATGCATGTTTTTCTGAGGGCGCAAGAGTACGAAGTTTGGAGAGTTGTGGACAAGGGTCCTCATAAACTCGGGGCTGATGAAGAAAAATGGACGCCCGAGGAAATTAAGAAATGCACTACTAATTTTAATGCCATGAATATTATGCAATGTGCAATACACCCTAGTGAATTCTCTCGTGTCTCTATGTGCAGTTCAGCCAAAGAAATGTGGGACAAGCTGCGACTCATATACGAGGGAACTTCAGAGGTCAAAAAAACCAAGGCAAATCTCCTAGTCACTGACTATGAGCTATTCAAAATGAAACCTGAAGAAACCATCTCTGAGATGTTTGCAAGGTTAACAGAGATCACAAATGGTCTCAAAGGTCTCGGGAAGGAATACTCAAATTCTTAGCTTGTGAGGAAGGTGTTAAGGTCCCTACCGTCAGCTTGGCACACAAAGGCCACGGTAATTGAAGACTCAAAGAACTTGTCAACTCTCACCTTGGATGAACTCATAGGATCACTCATGACCTATGAGATAAATATAAAGAGAACAGATGACGAAGACATCAAAAAGAAAAAGGTCATTGGACTGAAAGCTCACCAATCCGATGACGAATCTCAAGAAGGTGAATCAAGTGACGGAAGCAATGAAGAGGAAGAATTGGCGATGATAACTCGTCAAGTGAGGAAATTTCTAAGGAAGAAGAGAAACTTTCAGGGAAGCTTTAGAAAGGGGCCAAGAAGGCCCACGCAAGCCAAAGGCGAATCGAGCAAGCCAAGTAGCATCATATGCTACGAATGCAAGAAGCCTGGGCATATGAGAGGTGAATGTCCAGATCTAAAAAGGAAATTCAAGAAGGATAATTTCAAGAAACCCAAAGCCATGGTCGCCACTTGGAGCGACGAAGAAGATGAACCATCTGTTGAAGAGATTCAAGAACTTGTGGAAAGCTTGTGCCTCATGGCACATGAAGATGAATCCACGGAGGTAAATTCTGACCATGAATTCATTTCCAATGAACAATGGGAATCTGAATATGAAAAGTTGTACACTAAGTACAAGAAAACCAGATCTGAAATTAAAACTCTCAAAAAGAAACTTGATGACTTGTCACGCGAAGATATCTTTGCTAAATTTGAGAAACTGGAACAGGAATACTTTGAGGCTACGGAATAAAAGGAAATTCTACTGCAAACAATTATAGAATGTGATAAGACCAAAAAGGAACTATCATGCAAGATAACTGAAATGGAGGAAGCATGTGAAAGGATCAAAATTCAAGAAGAAATTTTGAAATCCACCAATTCAGAACTCGAAAGGAGAAATGGGTCTTTGACTGAAAAAGTTGCTGAACTTCAGCTCACCTTGACTAGGTTTGTTAAGGGGAAACAAAACCTGGATAACCTACTGGGAGTTAAAGTCAACTTCCAAAAGGAAGGCTTGGGGTACACACCTCAAAACAAAAATTCTTTTGAGCATAAGATCACCACATCCTTCATTCATGAAAAGGACTATAATAATGCTTCATGTTCTGATTCTCAATCCCAACATGTTCAGCCTAAACCGCACAAAAATCAAAGAACCTTCTCACATGCTAACTGCTTTCATTGTGGTAGATTTGGTCACGTGATGTCCAACTGCTGGTTCAGACAAAGCACACCTAAATATCATGTTCCATGGACCAAGAAAACATCCACAAGAAGTTGGACTAACTCCTATGGACCCAAACTTGTTTGGGTACCAAAAATAATTGCATGAGAAGTTTTTTTCTTGCAGATATGTCTTGAAGCCAGGGGGAGCAAATGGTACTTGGATAGCGGCTGTTCAAGGCATATGACAGGGGACAAGGAATTGTTCTCTACACTACAAGATAAGGATGGAGGGTCAGTTGTCTTTGGAGGTCAAGATAAAGGTAAAATCATTGGAACTGGCAACATTGGCAAGAATTCTGAAATCCTTATTGAAGATGTGCTTTTGGTGAAAGGTTTAAATCATAACTTGCTAAGCATTAGCCAATTGTGCGATAAGGGTTTTAAAGTTATTTTTGATGAAACTCACTGCATTGTCTTAAACAAAAATTCAAATGAGATCAAATTTCTTGGAAAAAGGAATAACAATGTCTACACTGTTGATATTGATAATGTTTCATGCGATAACTTCTGCTTGGTTGCGAACAATCATGAAAATGCATGGTTATGGCACCGAAGATTAGGTCATGCTAGTTTTGGAGTAATCTCCAAGCTGTCTAGACATGACTTGGTGAATGGACTGCCAAAATTAAAATTTGAAAGTGATAGGATATGTGAAGCTTGTACTAAAGGCAGGCAAACACGAACCTCTTTCAAAAATAAAAACATTGTTTCATCTGCTAGGCCTTTGGAACTGTTGCATCTTGATCTTTTTGGTCCCACTAGAACATCTAGCCTAGGAGGAAAATCCTACGGCTTTGTGATTGTTGATGACTTCTCCAGATTCACATGGGTGTTATTTTTAGCTAATAAAAGTGATGCTCTGATGGAGTTTCAAGTGTTTTACAGAAAAATTCAAAATGAAAAAGGTTACCTCATGACCACCATCCAGAGTGATCATGGTGGTGAATTTGAAAATCATGATTTCAGCATCTTCTGTGAAGAGCAGGGGTATACACACAATTTTTCATCACCAAGGACGCCCCAGCAAAATGGAGTAGTGGAAAGGAAGAACAGAACATTAATAGACATGGCCCAGACCATGCTAAGTGAGAATTCCCTGCCTAAGTATTTTTGGGCTGAGGCGGTGAGTACAGCTTGCTACATCATCAATAGGGCAATGGTAAGGCCCATTCTGATGAAAACTCCTTATGAGCTCTACAAGGGTAAGAAACCCAACATCTCTTATCTTAAACCCTTTGGATGCTCCTGCTATATTTTGAACAATGGTAAGTACAACCTGGGTAAGTTTGATGAAAAGAGTGATAAAGGAATCTTCCTAGGTTATGCACTCAATTCTAGAGCTTACCGTCTATTTAATAAAAGGACTTTGGTTGTTGAAGAAAGTCCTCATGTCATCTTTGATGAATCCGAATCAAAACTGATAGACCAAACTTCTTCTACCTTGGATGCAGATGAAGATCCTAAGAACTCAATAAGTGTCAAGGCTAAGGATGAATCGTTGGAAGCAACCTCAAGCAATAGTGAAAAAGATGAAGATCCTATACTCGAGACACTACAAGAACCACAAGTGCAGCATCCTGATCTACCCAGCTCCTCCACCCGTCTAAAGGATCATCCAGCTGTGAACATCATAGGCAATTTGGAGGATGGGGTAAGAACTAGGTCCTCTCTAAGGCAAGTTGAAGAGGAAGACTTGATAGCCTTGCTATCACAAGAAGAACCCAAGGACTTTCGTGAAGCTCTTCAAAATGAATCCTGGATTCAGGCTATGCATGAAGAACTGCACCAGTTTGAAAGAAACGAGGTGTGGACTCTCATGCCGCGTCCTAAGAACCATCCCACTATTGGAACTCGTTGGGTCTTCAGAAACAAGTTAAATGATGCGGGATTGGTGGTTAGGAATAAGGCCGGGCTTGTGGCCAAGGGGTATAGCCAGGAGATGGGCATTGATTTTGATGAATCTTTTGCACCAGTTGCCAGACTTGAAGCTGTTCGAATCTTATTATCCTATGCTTGTTCTTTGAACTTTAAGTTATTTCAAATGGATGTTAAATCTGCATTTCTTAACGGCTATATCAAGGAGGATGTCTTTGTAGAACAGCCTCCAGGTTTTGAAGATTCCAAACATCCACAACATGTGTACAAACTCCAAAAGGCCCTATATGGACTAAAACAAGCACCAAGGGCGTGGTATGAACGGCTTACCTCATTTTTGGTTGAAAATGGTTTCAAGAGAGGTAAGGTTGACCAAACACTTTTCACCAAGAGATCAGGTAAAGACATTTTGGTGGTTCAAGTGTATGTAGATGACATCATCTTTGGGGCCACTAACAATGTCTTATGCAAAGAATTTACAAAAATCATGCAAGGAGAATTCGAGATGAGTTTAATGGGGCAGCTAACCTTCTTTCTTGGATTACAGGTGAAACAAACCTTAGAAGGAATCTTCATCAATCAAATCAAATATACTATTGAACTGTTGAAGAAATATGGGATGGCGGAAGCAAAACCCATATCAACTCCCATGGCTACCACCACAAAGCTGGATAAAGATGAAAATGGTAAAACAGTAGATCCTACACTGTTTCGAGGTATGATCGGATCGCTACTGTACCTTACAGCATGTCGCCCTGACATTCAATTCAGTGTATGTCTCTGTGCCCGTTTTCAGTCATGCCCCAAGGAATCTCATTTATCAGCCGTGAAACACATTTTCAGATATCTCATTGGATCCTTAAACCTTGGCTTGTGGTTTCCTATCGGTGGTTCCTTTGATTTAATTTCTTATACCGATGCGGATTATGCTGGGTGCATTGTAGATCGTAAAAGTACAAGTGGATACTGTCAGTTTCTTGGTGGTTGCCTAGTCTCTTGGGCCTCCAAGAAACAACATTCAGTAGCTCTCTCAACGGCCGAGGCTGAATATGTAGCCGCCGAAAGTTGTGGAGCCCAAGTACTTTGGATGAAAAATCAACTGCTTGATTTAGATGTTGAAATGAAAACTGTTCCAATTCTGTGTGACAATACCAGTGCGATAAATTTGTCTAAAAACCCTGTTCAGCACTCCAGGACCAAACATATAGATATTCGTCATCATTTTCTAAGGGATCATGTAGGAAAAGGGGTCTTTGAATTGAACTTCATTGACACACACAATCAGCTAGCTGACATTTTCACCAAACCTCTAAACCAGGATCAGTTTAATAAGATAAGAAGAGAACTTGGGATGTGCAAGGGTGAGAGCATACATGCATAGGTTTGCATCTAAGGTATAGGGTTGCATTTGTAGAAAAATCATGTGCACCGAGGGTAGAAACCATGCATTTTGCCTCTTCTCTTTCTTATGTGTTGTTTCTCACGTTGTTACTCACCTTGCATGCCTGTTTGTTACTACTTATATCCAACCCTTCTTGAATAATTCTTCTATGGCTTAATATTCCTTGCTCAAACATCTGTGGACTCAGTGTGCTGGTACTAAAGGTACTTACTAGGGAAAATCAGAACCTCTTCTCAGTTATGCATCTTGCTCTTTTCACTTCCCTTGTCCTGATTAGTGGCCCCTCCAGGCAGTCCGTTGCCTATCCCCCAATAGAGAAAGAAAAAGAAAAAAAGGGGGGAAATGAAAATGGAAAAAGAAAGAAACAAAAAAAAATAAATATCTAGGTTTGGGGATTTTGGTCCTGGCGGTCGACCGCCAGGCCCGCGCCGGTCGACCGCCGGCGGCGGACCGGCCCGACTTAGGGGTCCACCGACCGTTCATATATGGGTCTTTTTTCTTCCTTTCTCTCTCTCCTTCACTTCCACTCACTCTCTACCACCAAACCCTAACCCCAACACTCCTCATCTCCACCATCCAAGCCTCTACAACCCTTCTTCCTCCATCCGCACATTGATTCGGTCGTCCCGGCATCACTTCGGGACCTCTCCCATATTGTCGGGTGTGCGTTCGTGGAGATCTCTCTCAACTTCTTCTCTGTGGAAAAGTTCCTCCAAGCCGTAGAAGTGTCCCTTGTGCTTCATCCACGTTCCCGGGGTTGAGATCGTTTCCTCAAGGGTTTCCCGGTGGGTTTTTCAAGTTCGGAATGCCGCCAAGATGGAGTTCTCGGCGTTCTACCCAAGGTGAAGCTAGCCGTCAACTGCAAGCGGCCCCGGCTCCTCCATCTCAGCAAGCTCCTCCTCTGCCTCGAGCACCCTTACCTCCACATCCTATTATCGACCCTCGCTTGGTTGACTTTGATGAGGTGAATGAGCTCTTCCCGAATTTGTGCGCTCTCTTTGAGGTTCAGGACGGTTGGATGGATTTTGTTACCCGGTACAATAGGTATTATCCTCAGTTGGTGCAGCAGTTCTATGGCTTTTTAGCTGTGAGAAATGACCAGTTATACACCACGGTTAAGGGTGTGGAGCTTCATATCACTCCGGAGTTATTTCAACAGGCCCTAGGAGTATCCGCCATGGGTGCAGATAGGGCATATGGTTTTGGTGAAGTTCCAGCAACATTTACTGCTATGACCAGCTGTGAGTATGTACACGGTGTGAGCAATTTGATCAAGCTAAATGCCAATCATTTTCTTCACTACAGCGAGTCCTGCACCACATGTTTACATCATTGATTTATCCCAAAGTGGGCGGTCGGGATGAGGTTACAGAGGTTCAGCGTTTTCTATTCTGTCATGTTATGAACGGTATTAAAATCAATATGGGTCGGCTAATGACTGATCTGATTGGAACCTGTCGTACCTACCTCCGGTGGTCTCTTCCCTATGATTCGCAGTTGACCGGAGTCTTTATTCATGCCGGGATTAATGTGGCAAATGAGCAGTTCATCTATGTTCGGCCGGATGATGTGTACAATAAGCATAAAATTTTCATAGATTTTGGCTACTACTATGGTCCTAACGGCGAGCTTGTGCGGGACATTCCAGTTTATGGGGAAGATGAGCTCCGTGAGGAAGATGATGCGCCAGCGCAGCAGCAAGGCGACGGGGATGTCCCCCCTCCAGTTCCCGCTGAGGAGCAGCCTCCTCCCTCGTCCCCGTTTCACCCGGATCTTGAGATGCCTCCTCCATTGGTCATGTTCTTGATCTTCTTCACAGTCATGGCCACCAACTTAGCGCCATTCGTCAGCACCATGGCCTTCCACCTACACCTCCCGCCGATCAGTCCCCTCCTGCAGATGCTCCATGAGGCTTTGTTTTACTTTCATCTCTAGCATGTTCTCTTTTGATCCAGTGCATCTTGAGTCCCTCCTTCATCTATCCCATCCCTTTTTGCTGTTGACAAAGGGGGAGAAGTAGTAGGGCAGGCTTATTATTTACTTATGTATGTCGTTGTGTGGTTGGGTTGCTTTCTTGCATGTCATGTGAGGGCTGTCTGTAGTGTTAGTCTTTTGCTTAGTCTTTGGTTTTAGAGTCGTGCATCCACTCGCACTAATGTATCTTGTAATGAAACTATGATGAATTGAAAGCACTGGTGTTTGAATTCATTTGTTGGCTTTGGTGTCTCATTTCATATTCTTATTGCCTATCTAGTGATCTGTGCTACATCGTGTTGATTGGTTTGTTTTGGTGAATGACATTTCTAGCACAACGTTCAATCTGAATTTTTACAACATAAACCTTGGTGTGTAAGCCTAGCATTTTGTCATCATCAAAAAGGGGGAGATTGTTGTATATCTATCTCAGTGTTTTTGATGATAACAAAACCAAGGACCTTTGGTGGCTCTCCTGTTTGGAATCCTTGACCCAAGTGTTTTTCACACGTTTTCAAGGCCGTAGTTTTTCATGCTTTTGCTTAAGGTTTTAGCCTTCCGAATGGGCTTTCTCAGATCTCAAATGAACTTGACATTTCCCATAAACATGCATCCAATCCATGTCTCGATCTTGTGGATATGGTTCTCTGGGCTAAACTCTTATTTTTCAGGTTTTTTGATAGTCTGGTCGACCTCCAGCATGACCCCGGTCGACCTGAAATAACAGAATGCAATTCTCTACAGTCTGTCACAGTGGCGGTCTACCGCCCCTCATATCCCGGTCGACCGGATTTCCCAGGGACCGGCCACTTGCAGGTTTCTCAGTGGCGGTCGACCGCCAGCCCCTGCAGGTCGACCGCCAGCCCCGAGCTGCCAACAATTGTTGACTTTTTCACCTTTCGAGATAAGCCACTCTCATGGGAATTGTTTAATCCCTAAGCTACCAAACTCTCCAGATATTGTGGATCTGGTCTGGGGGAGGCCTTGGACCATTCAAGAACCTATATAACTTATACAAGAGGGTTTGGAAAACCCTAATGCTCAAGGAAGATCAAAGGGAGGCTGCCAAGAGGAAGAGAAGGGATTTGGCACTGTAGACGTGAACAGTGCTCCGAGAGAAGTTCTTCATCCTTCTTCATCAAGTCAAGTAAAGATCAGCCCAAGGATTCAAGCTGCATCCAAAGCATCCAACCATCCATTAAGGGGGAGCAAATCAAGATTCTTCTATTGTGTTCTAAAGTCTTTTACCTTCTTAAGCTTCATATGTGGATCTTGTAGTTGTTAAAATATTTCAGTGTGTGTGGATCTTCCTAGATCCGTGTGTGTGTGTGTTCGTGTGTGTCCTCCCGTGTAGCTGTGTGTGTATTCAGGTGTTCTTACATCTTCGCGGGAACTCCTCTTCCCAGTGTGTAAGTGTTGTGTGTGGTTGCTCTTGTAACTTTTTACAAGATAGTGTGTGGATCCTCACAGTCCGTAAGGGGTGGACGTAGGTTGCCTTTGTGACATCCGAACCACCTAAAAATCATTATCGCCGTGTGGTTTGTTCCTTTTCTTCTATCCCCATTCTGTGCAAATTGCATGTGTGATTTCCAGTTCAGTTTTATTCTCGTTTATCCTGAATAATCCATTTATCACCTTTTAGATCTTGCCTTGTTTCTTGGTCTTTGTTAACCTTGTCTTTTATATAGCATTCTATCACATATTTTATACAAAAAGAAAAAATCTTCATTAATTTTTTAACACCCAATTCACCCCCCTCTTGGGTGCCATTTAAACTCGGGACTTCAATAAGTTGCATAAATGCGGCTGGGGCGTTTGTTAACCCAAACGGCATTACCACGAATTCATAGTGGCCATAACGGCTGCGAAAAGTCGATTTATAAATGTCTTCTTCTTTAATTCTAAGCTGATGCTAACCTGACCTGAGGTCTATCTTGGAGAAATACTCTACTTCTGAAACGTGATCGAAGAGCTCATCAATACGCGACAACGGATACTTATTTTTGATTGTGAGTTGATTCAGTCGCCGGTAGTCTATACACAGCCTGAGAGAGCCATCCTTCTTCTTGACAAAAAGAACCGGCACACCCCAGGGAGATGTGCTAGGTCTGATGAAACCCTTGTCTAGTAGTTCCTGTAACTATCTTTTTAGTTCCTTCAGTTCCGCGGGGGATATCCTGTAAGGGACTATAGAAACAAGTGCTGCTCCTAGAATGAGTTTGATGGTGAAGTTTACTTCCCTCGAGGGTGATAAACTGGGTAATTCGGATGGGAACACATCTGAAAACTCATTTACAATAGGGATGTCTGCTATGATGATTTCCTTGGACTCGGTAACAATGACAGAAGCAAGAAAAGCTTCACATCCTCGCGAGATAAGTTTGCAAGCATGAAGAGAGGATATGATAGTGGGATGTTTCCTATATTTGATGCCAAGGAAAGAAAATCTTGGAAGACCGGTTTTTTGAAAGGATATAATCCTATTTCGGTAGTTAATATCCGCATCATGCTCTATAAGCCAATCTACCCCTAAAATGGCATCATAACCTTTCATTTCAAGGCATACTAAGTTTGCGGGGAGATTGTGATCTTCCACTATTACCTCACTATCAGGATAATACTCGGCATGTTTTGTTCCAGAACTTAAGGGTGTAATAATTGCAAGATCTGAAGGTAGGGGAACTGATACAATTGGTAATATTTTTGTAAAAGTAGTGGAGATAAAAGAATGAGAGGCACTAGTATCAAATAGCACAAATGCAAGATGGGAATAAATTTGAAGGGTACCTTCCATAAGTCCACCATCCTTGGGTGCTCTTTGTTCTTCTTCTAGAACAGCATTAAGGCGAGCTAGCCTCTTACGTCCTCCACCAGACGATTGATCCTTCATAAGGGGGCAATCTGGCATACGATGCTCCCTGCTTCCACAATGTAGACACGCACCAAGACGCTTCCAACATTCTTCAGTCGAATGACCGAACTTCTCGTAAAATGTGCAAGCCGCCACGACTCCCTCCTTCTCCTCTTTTGCTTTTTTGTGCTTCTGGGAACTTCCACCATTCCCGCTCCATAATCTTTTCTTGCTATCACGGCTTTTGTAAGATTCTGTGATGCTGAGTTTTTCTTTCTTATGACGCCGATCAGATCGTCGGCTGGACTCTTCTCCTTTTTCTTTCAATTTCTTGACCTTCTCTAAGGTCTTTTCACATAGATATTCCCGCTGAACCATCTCCGCATAGGTACGGATGTTTTGGGTCCCGAGCTGTTGAATGAAACCGTGTCGCAACCCGTCCATGAACCGATTAGCCTTCAATAAATCGGTAATGATTAAATGTGGTGCATAAGGTGCTAGCCTGGAGAATTGAAGTTCATACTCCGCGACAGACATCATTCCATGACGAAGAGAAGCGAACTCCATAGCCTTTCTTTCTTTAGCATGTTTAGAAAAGTACTTAGCATGGAATAGAGTGAGAAAACCGTCCCATGTATGAGGTGCATCAGCCGGAGGTGTAGGTTTGATTTCCACCATGTGCGTGCATCTTTATTGAGTTGAAAGGTTGCAAGTCGCACTTTTTCATGATCCGTGCATTGGATAACATCGAAGATACGATTCATCTTATCTATCCAGTTTTCTGCCTCATCCGAATTAGAAGAACTGTAGAAACGCGGAGAGTTTAAGCTCCGAAAATTGCGATGCAAGTCACCAGCCCTTGCCCCTGCACCTGCTTGGGCCATAGTTTGTAATGCCTGTGTAAGGCCAGCAACCGTTTGTTGCATGCCACCCCAATCTACGCGATGTTCCATTGTAATAATAAGTTACCTGAGAGAAATATAACAACTTGTTATTTCTCGTGGAATTAGAGAAAGGTTAATCTTAAAACTAATTAACTATCCTTTCCCGGGCTCTACCCAATTCTCGCATAGGTGAGGAAATTCCTTCCTTAGTTCATAGGTAGGGGTCCTTAAACCTTGGACTTATCCTATGACATGATTCTTCTCCCTAAGTCCTGAAACTTAGGCTCTGATACTAACTTAACTATCACGTCCCGAACCTTTATTACAGCGGAAGACTAGCTCGAGGAACGCGAACAGCCGGCATGGTAAGCCTCTTGCAAGCAAGAACGATCAGAGCGCAAGACAATCACACATGAAAATGTAATTGCATAATAATTTAATCCAACTCCAACTTTATTTCATTAATAATCAAAATATTCTAATACAATAACTCTTCAACTATCTCTAATCTGTCAAACTCAAGAAAAAAGGAAATTACAAAGACTCGATCTAAACAATATTGACTTTCTTAAGTCTTCACTCTCATTTTGATATGACTTTCATTCGCTCTCGGACCCGCTACTTGTATAACTCGAATCCGAATTCGTATCACTTCCATCTCCTGAAAAGATTGGAAAATAGGTAATGAGCACACTTACCCAGTAGGTATCTTCGCATCAATATGAAGGCACTATTAAAGTAATTAGCATTTTAGCTCTAGAGAAATAAGGTAAAGTCATGCGAATGCGATCAATTATGTGATTAAACCAAAGTAACAAGATGATCAGGTAAGATAGAATGAGGGAGTATGATTTAGCAAGAATGTAACAAGTATCATCAAGAATGTAGCATGGCCTTTCATGAACAAGAATGTAACGAGAATGTACTAGCAATACCACGTAGTCATCATCCAAACATCTTTTGCTTATGAGCAAGTATTTGGTGAACTTCTGTGAAATATCATGTAACAAGCAAGAAAGTCATGTCATAGTAGATTTCTGTGGATTTCACTCATTTATAGAGAAAGTACTCCCTGTACAATGTGACGCCTGTAGCATCATACCACATGGTTTACAGTATTTTTCCGACAATCAACTGAGGGGACTTGTATAGAGCCCTTGAACATAGTCAGTGATCGATCCGCATCTTCAAGTATAAATCAAGCTATTTTTACGTTCCAAGCAATAAAATATGGCCAAGAATGTAACAACTTCGAAAAAGTTCATGCCAATAATAATCAATAAATGAACGCTTCAATTTAGGACACGAGAGATCAAGAATGATTTAAGACGATGTTATGCTTATGGAAATAATTTGGCAGCATAACGGTACATTCATTATCATTCATAATTTAAGTTAAGTATCTTAGACAATATGACAAGTCCTAGACCATCAATAATCTATCTAGGAACTTCGGAATATCAACTCTTGGGTCATACCTCGGGTTAAATTACTCAGGAACTGTGACAATCAAATACTAGGCTGTTATATGAACTTAACGGTCGAGAACTGGACCGTTAGAAAAGGCTGAATCCAGAAACAAGGAAATTGGACTCAGTAAAATGTGTCGGTCATATGCTGGACCGTTAGATCAACCTGACGGTCTAGTATTAGGCCGTTACATAGTCAAAACCAGAAAACATCGATAGTGCTTTCTAAACAATTGGGCTTTAATGATACAACCAACTCGGCGTCCTAGTAGAAATCCCAGGCTCACGGAGAATTACAGAGGCCTTGAAACCAGATTTCCTAGTCCATTGGAAGGAATATCCAATAGAGATATCATCAAGTCCAAGAATATGTTCCTATAGTGCAAAAGTGTAAACTAATGGTCATATACCAGAATATATGCCATATACTTAGAGAAATTGACTCTATGGATAGGAAAGAATGTGTAACGATGTAAAACCATGATAAACTCCGTCAATACAATCATTTAAAATCGTGGTTTTATTACAAAACTATAGAGTTTGGCCAATGAATTTAACATATACTTAAAATAACTAAAGGTGCCTTTAAACATGCAATTCCTATCATAAATCAATTAATAAACTCAAAGTCTTGAAAAATATGTCACAACTTAGATAACTAGGCTTATTCATAAGTATGTTTGACTATTTTTAACTCTGTCTCGAATTTAAAGAACACAACACTCTGGCGGTCTAATACAGGCGCGTCATGTGGTTGTGATGGTCTATCGTGGAGCCGTCAGATTACTGTGATGCACTGATTTTGGTCCGTCAGAGATTACAGACAAATTGGTGTACAACAGGCGGTGTGACGGCTTATCGCAAGGCCGTTACAGTGTTGTGACGGTCTAACTATAATTCGTCAGAGCACTGCTGATAGTAGAATAAAAGAACTACGGTTTGAAACATCTTTATGCAAGAAGAATCAAAGTAAATGACTACTCCAGTCAAGATAAAACGAAGTAAAAGCCATCTTGATGCATAGGTTGTAGTGAATGAACAAGAGAATATCTTTTATCTTCAATTAAGGCTAAAGATATGCATGTATGCATGATTCTACTAAAACATGAAATTCATGGTCTATAGTGCATGAAATCAGACAAAACCAGAGAGCTTTTACTCCTATCATGATGTTCTTGCCGTTCATGAGATGACCTACCTCTTTATTGGACTTTCAACTTCTAATTTGTCACTGCAAGACACGCCCTAGTTCTTCCCTTCCTATGATTTTTCAGTAAATTCAAGTCGCTCTAACTCCTCAATCTCTTGACCTAAGGATGTGAAATTTTGAGGGTAAGAAGGTGAAACTAAGGGGAACAGAAAGTTCCAAAGACACTTAGGCTAATTACCTAGTTTTGGTGCTCTAATCTCGTTATCTTCAGTAGACTTTCGCTCAGATTCCTGGGTTGATATGGTCGAACCAGCAACTTTCGAAGCTTTAAACTCTTTGTGTAGTTGATCTCCTAGCATGAAATTTTGAGGAAGATTAGTCCTATGTATAAGGAACAAAAAGTTCTAAAGGAGTTACCTTAAATACTATCTCCTTACCTTAGTTGCATGCGAGCCAATGTCGGGGTTGCGCAGGTCAAAACTGGGGTCTATTTATAGGTTCTAGCTAGGGTTTCATGCATTAGATCGTTTCTAGAGTCCTTGCTAAAGCTTAGATCGACTTCAGAGAGTCCTTAACACGTTTACTAGTCCTCCCATCTCGATCCCTAAAGGATAGACTTGTAAAAAATTAATCTTTTTGCTTGATCTTCACTTCACGGAACTGACAGAGCGTAACGGTCTAGTCTTGGCACGTTACATGCATGTGGCGATCGCACGATAGACCGCTACATCCATTGTGCACAAAGTTCAACTTAATTCAAATTCTTTTACTTGTTTTATGCATATAAATATCTTAATAAATGAGTATTTATCCTTAAAATCCGTGAATAGGCCAATAACCTTCTAGAATATGGGCCAAACTTAATGGGCTTAGTCTTTAAACCTTTTGGGCTTTATTTACTAAAGCTGTAATAATTATGTAACATAATTGGGCCTTATAATTAATTTATGCTTACTAAATTCCTAATAAATTCCAGAGAATTCTAAAATAATCTAGAAATTATTTATATAAATTTTGGGGCATTAAAGTAATTTTATATGCTAGCCCCCCTAAGGTTTGGCTCTTTACACAAAGCCCTCATGATTCTTTATGTTATAAAGTAGGGTTGGCTTGTATATTTACATTATAGTCCTTGTGAGGTTGGGTTCTTTATGTAATTAAGGCCTTCAAGTATGATTTCTTTTAGGAAGAAATTTTAAATTTACTCAAAGGTATTTATCAAGGGTGCTACACCCTCCCCCACTTAAAAGATTTGGGTCCCCAAATTCAACTGTATTATGCAGGAATAGCAAAGGTGCAGTGTACTTACAATTAGAATAACTCCGGAAATCTCCTTTTCATAGATTCTTCAGTTTCCCATGTAGCTTCCTATTCTAAGCATCGATTCCATTGAATTTTCACCATAGGGATCGTCTTGTTCCTTAGAACTCGGACTTCTCGGTCAAGGACCTTCATTGGCTTCTGCTCGTAGGTAAGGTCCTTCTGTACCACTAAATCATTATGGTCAATGACATGGAAAGGATCGTGCACATATTTCTTCAGCATAGAAACATGAAACACGTTGTGCACTTCTGACAGTTGTGGAGGTAGGGCGATGCGATAAGTCACCTCGCCCACTCTTTCCAGCACTTCGAATGGACCAATAAACCTTGGTGTGAGTTTGCCTTTAACACCGAATCTTCTAATGCCTCGGCCGGGATATACCTTGAGGAAAACATGATCTCCGGCTTAAAATTTTAGGTCTCGCCTTCTGTTATCAGCATAAGATTTCTGCCTGGACTGTGCTATCTTTAACCTTTCTCTAATGAGATGTATCTTCTCGGTAGAACCTCGTACCATGTCTGGGCCTAGAATTTCTTTTTCACCAACTTCATCCCAACATATTGGAGATTGGCAACTCCTGCCATATAATGCCTCAAAAGATGCCATTTGTATACTGGCGTGATAACTGTTGTTATATGCAAATTCAGCTAGTGGTAAGTGGTCATGCCAACTTTCGCCGAAGTCTATAATGCATGCTCTCAACATATCTTCCACAACTTGATTTGTCCTCTCAGTCTGTCCATCTGTCTGGGGATGGAAAGCAGTACTGTAGTTGAGTTTCGTCCCCAAAGTGTGTTGTAGACTCTTTCAGAAATGAGAGGTGAAGCGCGGGTCTCTGTCAGATACGATCGAGACGGAAACTCCATGCAATCTAACCATCTCCTTAATATACAGGGCATCAAGTACGTCGACTGACCATCGGCTTTTGATGGGTAAGAAATGGGTCGATTTAGTTAGCCGGTCGATAATCACCCAAATTCCATCATATCCGCCCCTAGACTTGAGCAAACCCATGATAAAGTCCATGCCAATGTCTTCCCACTTCCACTTGGGAATATCTAGCGGATGTAGCTTCCGGCGGGTTTTTGATGTTCCGCCTTCACTTGTTGGCATGTGAGGCAACGAGATACAAATTCTGCTACCACCCTTTTCATGTTAGGCCACCAGAAAGTTCTTTTCAAATCTTGGTATATCTTAGTGGCTCGAGGGTGGATCATGTACCTCGATCTATGAGCTTCTTCAAGAATCTTTTTCTTCAATTCGGGATAGTGGGGCACACATGTCCGTTCATGAAATAGCAATCTGCCATCAGGTGCCAACTTGAAATCTAGTCTCTCGTCGAGCTTGCTCTTTATCTCCACTAGTGAAGGATCTTCTTCCTGTGGCTTCTTGATTTCAGGTAGCAAATCTGGATGTAGGCTCATATGAGATAGAATAATACACATGTTCTTCTCATCTATGCTGATATCAAGCTCAAAGAATTTCTCCAGCAGCTTCCATTCATGTATCATGCAGTGGGCCAATATTGTTCTCGGCTTTCGACTAAGGGCATCAGCTACGGAATTACCCTTACCAGGATGGTACTATATAATGAAGTCAAAATCCTTGAGATACTCGAGCCAACGCCTTTGCCGCATGTTCAGCTCCTTTTGGTTGAATAAGTACTTGAGGCTTTTATGATCGGAGTACATAGTGAATTATTCTCCGTATAGATAGTGCATCCAGATCTTCAAAGTGAATACTACCACGGCCAGTTCTAAGTCGTGAACCGGGTAGTTCTCTTCATGTTTCTTCAATTGCCGGGAAGAGTATGCAATGACTCTTCCATTCTTCATCAATACACATCCGAGGCCAATACCCGAAGCATCGGTATATACCTCGTATTTTTCTCCTTCAATTGGTAATGATAAGACTGGAGCAGTGGTCAAGAGATCCTTCAAAGCTTGGAAACTCTTTTCACAGTCTTCATTCCACTCATGAGGCACTTCCTTGCGGGTTAACCTAGTCAGAGGAACGGCAATCTTGGAGAAGTCCTTGATAAAATGCCGGTAGTAACCAACTAGACCCAAGAAGCTTCAAATTTCCGTTGCATTTGTGGGTCGTTCCCAGTTCTTCACGGCTTCGACCATTGACGGGTCAACAACAATTCTGTTCTTTGAAATAATATGGCCTAGGAAGGATACTTCCTCGAGCCAGAATTCGCACTTGCTGAATTTGGCATAAAGTTTATTTTCCCTTAATATCTACAGTGCCTTCTTGAGATGTTCTTCATGATCCTCTTTGGTCTTAGAATAGATCAGAATATCATCAATAAAGACCACAATGAATTGGTATAAGTAGGGCCTGAAGATGATGTTCATTATCTGCATAAAAGCTGCGGGGGCATTTGTTAGTCCGAAAGGCATAACAGTAAATTCGTAATGCCCATACCTACTTCGGAATGCAGTTTTATGAATGTCTTCTTATTTGATCTTCAATTGGTGGTAACCAGAACGAAGATCAATCTTGGAGAAATATGAAGCTTCTGATAACTGATCGAACAACTCGTCAATCCTCGGCAGCGGGTATTTGTTCTTGATTGTAAGGTGATTTAGCTACCGATAATCGATGCATAGTCTCACCGATCCGTCCTTCTTTTTGACGAATAGCACGGGTGCTCCCCAAGGGGAAGTACTCGGCCTGATGAAACCCTTTTTCAATAACTCATTAGTTGCTCTTTTAGTTTTTTCAGCTCAGCAGGGGACATTCTGTATGGTGCCCTGAAAACAGGACCAACACCAGGGACAAGGTCGATTGTGAACGACACTTCCCTTTCCGGGGGTAAGCTGGTTAAATCTTTTGGAAAAACATCTCGAAAATCCCGAATTACACGGATGTCTTCAAATTTAACCTTCTCTACTTCCGTGGCAGTCACGAATGCTATGAAAGCCATGCAACCCTTATCCATAATCCTTCTAGTTCGGAGTGCTGATATAAGAAGTGATTTACTCCGAGGGCTATTATAAACTAGCTCTGGAAAATCCATGACAGTTACCTTGCCATGCCGGTAATGTACAGTTGCTTGGTATGTGGATAGCCAGTCGACACCTAGTATGACGTCATTACCCTTCATTTCTAGGCATATCAGGTTAGCAGGTAAATCACTTCCCTTAATCATCACTTCCCAATTTGGATAGTGATAAGTGATATCAGACTCATTCCCAAGAGGTGTAGATATGACCAAATCTAACAGTTCATGTTTCTTAGAAAATGAAGCAGTAAAGTGCTTGGAAACGAATGAATGAGTTGCTCCGGTATCAAATAAAATTTGAGTAGTTTTAGAACAAATAGTGAGAGTACCTTCCACAATTCTGCCTTCAGTGGGTTCCGTCTCTCGGAGAGCTTGCAGACGGCCTTGTTTCTTTACCGGATGCTTCTCGTCTTTGGTGTCTTGCTCCTTCATCAGTGGGCAGTTTGGGATTCGATGCTCTCGGCTCCCGCATCGAAGACAAGCGCCTAACTTCCTCCAGCATTCCTCGGTCTTATGACCAGCTTTATCATAATACTTGCAAATCTCCTTTGAGGGTGTGGTGGTGGAGAATGGCCTGTCATTCTTCTGGAATTTCTTTGCCTTGGACGGCTCCCCTCCCATGAAAAACCTTTTCTTGTCGAATGATTGTTTGAATTTTCCTGGGCTTGTGACGGGTTCCTTCTTGTCTCTTCCTCGGATTCTCTCGGATAATTCGGTGGCCTCTTCTAGCAATTCGGCACGCCGTACTATCTCCGAATAGGCTAGGATGTCCATCGGTGCAAGCTGTGTAATATAATGGGGACGAAGCCCGTTGAGGAACCTTCTCGCCTTCATCTTTTCTGTACACACCAAGTGGGGTGTATACCTAGATAATCTGGAAAAATGGGCCTCATACTGGGCCACTTTCAAGCCCCATTGTTTTACAACGGCGAATTCCGTGGCCTTCTTCTCTTGGATATGGTCGGAGAAGTACCTGTTGTTGAAATGCTCCGTGAATTAATCCCATGTGACATGATATTCTGGCAGTGTTGCTTCTATGGATTCCCACCAGCATCGAGCATCCCGCTCCAGTTGGAATACGGCCAGTAAAACTTTTTCCTCGTCCGCGCATTGCATTACATGGAAGATTCATTTTATCTCCTTTAGCCAATTCATGGCATCCTCAGGGTCGGACGAACCCGTGAACCTCGGTGGGTTCATGTTACGGAAACTCCTGTAGAGATCACCCGCTCCACAGTTTGCTCCGCCTTGGGCCACTTGCTGTAGTGCCTGTGTAAGGCCCTACACGGTGCGCTGCATCTCGCACCATTGTGCTCTTTCCACAGCCATGATCCTACAAAAGAGTATGATAAAGATCAGATTTACTTGTAAAGTCAAAAGTCATTATAGATTTTAACCCATGGCTCTATCCATCTCACCGGATAAGCTATAGCTATCCTTGGACTCATGTTTTTTCTAGATTTCAATTTCTAACCTTTTATTCCTTCTAGTTTTCCCTAGGTTTGAAAACCTAGGCTCTGATACCACGAAGGCTGTCACGTCCTGAGCGCGGAAGATACTCGGATACGTGACACGTTTTTATAGATCGTGTCATTAGAGCGATAAGAATTTTAACATACATAGTTACGGAGTGCGCATAAGACTAATAAACCTAATAAATTCCAATAGTCCAAGTGATGATTATTTTATTTATCAAAGGAACTAAACATAGTCCGTGAAGATTTCCAAATTTAGAAAGCCAAACATTAAGCTATACGACATAACACAAAGATTATATCACTAACTGTCATAACTGGGAGTACAAGGTAGACTCAAATAAATTGAAAGACACGACTAGCAAATGATAGATGGTTGGTGTTCTAGCACTCTTCACTCGGCCTCAATCCCATTCTTGTCGCTATCCGATTCACGTTAAAATGTTAGGAAGCCACTGGATGAGCGAATCGCTCAGTAGGAATTACATCTCAAATTCGAGCAATCTTTACGTGGATTACAACTTGCATATATTATCAGTATGGTTATGCATGACGTACGTACAAAAGAATCAGATAGACAGGTAAATCTAGACATGATGAACAATAAGAGATCAAGAATGGTAGAAAGAGAGTATATCCAGATTTCAAGTATTTGACAAGCAGTATTTCAAGAATTTATAGATGTAATTGCCACTTCGGGGCAAGCAGGGATTCGTGTACGATTACGAATTCAAGTACAAGTATATCTAAGGTACGAGCAAGTAAAAATTCAATTCAAGCAAGTAAAGTTAAACACATATCAGTAGAATTGGCTATTTCAATCAAGCAAGTAATTGCCCTCTCTAGGGCCACAAGTCAAGTATTGCCCGTTCCGGGCCACACAAGTCAAGTCAAGCATGTAAAAAGAGTAAGTGTGGAGTGTGTCAAGTCAAGCAAGTACTCTGGTGCAATGCTAAACACCATGGTCAATAAACTCCCATGGGCACAAGTACCTTCGGGTGCTCCTCCCAGGACCAGACCGGGCCCTATATGCACATCATTTCATGTATTACCTTTGACATCCACTCTCATTTATAGCCAATGTGGAATTTCAAGAATTTAGAAACGTAGTATTACAGTCGAGATTAACTAGTCATTTGGTTATGGAGGACTCTAGAGGTGGCCCCTACAGGCTCAAGAGGTGGCTCTCGTCGTGTAGCACTTTGCGCCGTACGGCCTCAAGAGGTGGCTCTCACAACGTAGCACTTTACCCTGCATGGCACTTAGCTCCAACACTCCCAAATGGTAGTTTAAGAGATTCAAGGTTTGACCATGTAGGTTATACACAAGTAGATTTTTCATGGAACAAAATTTCAAGAATTCATCATACGCAGGAGTATGGATTAGGGTGGTGTTTGCACAATTCACGAGACATATCAAGATCAGAAGTTGTAATTACGGAGTTTGCATCTGAGGGTTTGCTAATCCTTCAAATTTTCAATTTTTAGAAATTTATATATGTATATATCAAATTGACGCCCCTCAGGATGTCTTCATTTAATTGAAGGCGTCCTGGCCGTCATCATTTCAGTAATTGGCGCCCTGGCTTGGGGCGCCAATTACAGGGGCTAATTTTTGAATATATATACATGTATATATGGAATTGGCGTCCCTATAAGTAGTCTTCAATTAATTGAAGACTTGCTGGCTGCCGTCATTTGAAGAATTGACGCCTGGGATTGCTCAACCTTTTAAAATTATGATTTTTCAGAATATATATATATATATATTGAAATTAGCGCCGCTCATGAAGTCTTCAATTAATTGAAGACTTGACGGCTGTCGTCATTTTATGAATTGGCGCCCTGGCTTGGGGCGCCAATTACAGTGGGTGATTTTCAGCCATTGGATACGTTTTGTGAGTCAAAGTACTGTTCATTTCGAAAAAGTTTCTAGAAATTCAAAGTAAGGACATGAATATATAGTATAAATCCTCGGGAGTGCAGAAACATGTTCAAATATAATTATTGAGTTTTGGTTTCACAGATATGAATTATCTAATGTTAGAACTTTAATTTCTCAAGAATTAGAATTGACGCCGCTGTGAGCAGTCTTCATTTAATTGAAGACTTACAGGGTGTTTTCAATTTAAGTACAGGTTCAACTCGAATTGACGACACACCAATTGAGTTGTTTTTCCAAGTGAGTTGTGCTTCGCATCAGAACGGCAAGTTCTGTGACACAAGTTACTATTCATTTCTCCCAGATTTCTCCGAATCAGAATCCGAAGACATGGTCAGGTGGAGAAAAATCACAGGGTTACATAAGTATATTCAGTCAAATTGTTCATAGTTAAAGCTTTTTGAATACGTTTATTTACTAATTTCTGAAAATCCCAAAAAACAGAATTGACGACTAGGCACATGTCTTCAATTAATTGACACCCCTACGGGTAGTCTTCAATTCTATAATTGGCGCCCTGGTCAGGGGCGCCATTTACAGAGACTTGTGCACTATTCATTAGTATGAAAATGCTCCGAGTCAGGAATTAAAGGTACGAATAGGTGGGGAAAAATATCAGGATTCCAGGAACATGTTCATGTATAAATTTCATGCTTTAGTTTGATAGATATGGATTTTTGAATGTGTTGAATTATCAATTACCGAAAATTTCAAAAAAATTGAATTGATGACATGGTGCATGTCTTCATTTAATTGACGACTTCGCACGAAGTCTTCAATTTTGTAATTGGCGCCTTGGTCAGGGGCGCCATTTACATAAGGGCTGGGACCCTCCGGGTTTTTAAACATTGATGTATTCTATGTACAGAGGCTATATATTAAGGTTTAACACATGGTTATTGTAGGGGGCATCTCTCGTCCTTCACATTTTTTCACAGCTCCGATTATTCAACGGCATGGTTCCATTGTGTCCATCACATTTTTCTGAGTCAAGTCATGTAATTTTCTTATTTTATTTGAGTCATATTATGTAATTTTTCTTTTATTTGAGTCTTGTACCTAGGTTGTTGGGTTAGATGAACGCAGTCTATCTCCACTAAGTGTGGATCTAGAGGGGGGTGAATAGATCAACTTGCCTAATTTAAAACTATTATAAGTTCTAGAGCGGAATTTAGGCAAGCATCAATAAAGCTAAATGAAAAGTGCTAAGCAAAAGGTAGAAAGCTAGACATGAGCATAAGCGATGCAATCAAACAAGCGAAGCAAGAAATTCCCATCGCACACAGATCACACAAAAACACAAACACACTGCACACACAATTTTTAGGTGGTTCGGTCAACGACCTACGTCCACCCCATACTCAACCGAGTATGGCTTCCTGCTGCGCAGCACAGCTTGCGTCCGCTGGGCTTTACAGCTTGGCCAAACAACCCGCTGATACACAGCTTCGCTGGGCACTACAGCTTGCCGACCAGAGGATCTGATCCTCTGCAACCGCTGGGGAAATACAGCTTAACCCGTCCAGTGGAGACCACCACTGAAAGACCGCTGACACACAGCTTGAAGAAACAGCATTCGAAAATGAAAGACAGAATCAAAACGAAAAATAAAAACCCAAAAGCAATGTAGCTCTTAAAGAGCAAAGCTCAGATCTGGTTTTGAACCACGAGACTGAGATACAAACACTCTCACTCTCACTCTCGATCAGCTCTCTCTCACCTCACTCTCTCTCGATCTCTTCGTCTCTCTTTCTCTCCTTCTTCTCTATTTCTTCTTCTTCTTTTCTGTATCTTCTTCTTCTCTCTTTTCTCTCTGTGGATCGAAACCTCACTGCTGTATATACTTTCGCTTCTTTTCTTTCGATCAATGTTCTTCTGTGGAAGAAGACTTGTTTATATAGCAACAACAGCAGTAGGCGTGTGCTCTCCACGTTTCCCGCCCAACAATTTGGACCACGTGGCAGCATGCAATGCAGTGTCAGTACACGTGTCCTCATCTGGATACCTTGTCCTTTTCGGATCACGAGCCAGGTACCTGGGATCACGTGCCCCTCATTAGCTTCTTCAGTCTGATGTATAGAGTTCTCCGTTCACGTGCTCAAAGTCATCAATCTGACTTGCTGCGTCGACGCTTTCACTCAATGGCGTTAACGCAGTGAGGCATTCCAGTAGCCATTAGCCTCGTTTCTTTAGCGACTGCGTCGACGCTGCTTGCTTGTGGCGTTGACGCAGTGGAATAGCCTGTGAAGATGAATGCTTCTTCAACTGCTGCGTCGATGCTGCTTGCTTGTGGCGTTGACGCAGTGGAAGATATCGCATGCTTCGTCTACTGATGCGTGGACGCTTTAAGCTCCAGGCGTCGACCCTGTTCCCTTCAGCAACAAGAATAAAGACATAAGATTTAAGTATGTACATTGCATTGTATATACTTGAGGAGTTGACGCTGCATAAAGCACTGAGTTGACGCTGCATGAAGCATGGACATTGTACAGACTTTTACCCACTGTATGGACTTCATGTAATGCAGACGAATGCGAAGACTTCATTGTATAGACTTTAGAAGACGAGTGCAATGTATAGACTCCATGAGACTCTAGTGCAGACATACGATGTATAGAGTTCTTAATTCAGCCGTTAGTGTGTAGACTTGAAAGGCTGAGGCCAGTGTACAGACTTGTCACCGACCATAGTGTAGACTTGATCAGCAAGGACACAGTATAGACATCAACTCTGCACATCGAATGTATGGACTTCAAGTGTGAAGACCATTGTATAGACTTTGGATTCGAAGACCAATGTGCAGACTTTGGATTAGAAGATTAATGTATAGACTTTGAGTACACTGTGGATGTACAGACTTTGCTCAAGTGTATGAGACGCTAACTGAGACGCTGGACTCTGTACAGACTTTGAGCGATGTGTGGACTTGAAGCTCCTGAAGCAGTGTACAGACTTCAAAGATCACTGTTGATGTGTAAACTTTGGGGACATGAAGCGATGTACAGACTTTAAGGAAGTTGGCGAGTCAATGTACAGACTTGATGAAGCGAAGCCAATGTATAGTGTTGAGTGTAGCTAAAGCCTTGATCGTAAGACTAGGCTGGACTGTATAGACTTTAGGCTTCAGAATCGAATGTTCAGACTTCGCCTAAGACACGTAGGGAAAAGACCCCAGTGTATAGACTTTGCCTTGAGTGAAAAATAATTGATGAATGTATGGACTTTAAGTGTGAAGTCTACAGTGAATGAGTGTATACATTTCACCAGATCAAGGGCAATTCGGATGTACAGACTCTGAGGTTCAAAGCCAATGGTGCGTTGACGCTGTAACATGATGCGTTGACGTTGTGCACACATAATCAATTTAATTGAGATGCAGTGTGTGGACTTATGCGTTGACGCTGTAACATGATGCGTTGACGCTGTGCACACTTAATCAATTTAATTGAGATGCAGTGTGTGGACTTATGACAGTAAGAATTGCAGACAGCAGTGTATTAAAAGCAAAGAACACATAGTCAATCTGATGGAGCAATTTCATCAAATCAAACTCAGTTGCCAATCAATCAAAACAATGGTGTTGCCAAAGAATAGAGCAAGTGTCAACATCATCAACATAGAGGGGTCACAACAATCTCCCCCTTTTTGATGATGGCAACCCATTATGAAGTAGAGTAGCAACAACCTGTCATAGATATATATGTTTGATGAAAGACATGATGTGTTATGCAGATTGATATGCAGATGCTATGAATGCATGCAACTCACTGCCTCAAACTCTCCTTTGGAATTAATTCAGAAATGACTTCAGAATTGAGACAGATATGTATTCTCCCACTAGACATCCCCTAGACGATATTCTCCCCCTTTGCCATCAACAAAGAGGAGGGAAAAATTAAATACAATGAAGGTATCAAGAGAAGAACTGACTGGCATTCTGAACAGGTAGTTCATGAATAAGCATTCTAAAGTATAGAGACTTTAGTTATATGAAGTTAGAAACTGCTGTCAGAAAGAGGTCTGGTTTAAAGATGATAAAATTTGGAGTTCATGCACTATAAGCAATAGATAAGTTCACTGCACATGATAAGACAATAAACCAGAATCACATTTGCACGAAAGATTCAGTTTCATGATATCTTACTTTCATAGTCAAAAAAAAATTTGAGAGAACCCAAGTCATGTATTGAAACTAAACAAATTGACACTCATGAACTTTTCTTTTGAGGGAGCAGCATTATCAATATTAGATCATTTTGAGCATTCAGGTACTACAAGTCTTTCTGCTTAAGGGTATACGTTTATAAGACGCCAATACCCCTAGATACTCAACAAGATGGACCATTCTGCCTATGATCAAATTCAACAGAGCTGAGTTACACCTTTTTGTGTGAGGGTACACGTTTATCAGGTACTCAGTGAAATCAGCCTGCTGTTTTGAACATTTTAAACAGAGATAGCTGATACACTTCATGACATGAGTGTTGTCCACTTCTTTGATGGATCACTCAGTTTCTCAGTGATTACCAGTCATTGCTCTGCCAATATATATATTTTCAATGATTCTCAATATTTTTCAGTATCTTTCTTAGCTGTCCTTTTTATGTTTCAGAATGTCTTGTTTAAGAACAATACACATACTTAATCTCTCCGACATGATTTCAGATGAGTTTTCAGATTTCAGATATGAATAGCTTTGTCTGACATGAAATAAGAAAGAGGTTGAGAGTTTTATCAATTTTCAACTTACTTATATACTGATTGCAATCTTTAAACTCCAACCATTATAAGATTTAAACCATTACATCAGTCTTTGAACAATTCAAATTCTTATAAATGAAGAAGTCCATTTTCTACTGCTTAGAAATCAGAACTGACCAACAGATTGCCATAATGTCAGAGACAAGTATTCAGAGTTAAAGGTTGAATCACTTCAAGAAAGTTGAAACCACTCTGATTTTCTTAGCAATACTCCCCCTGTCTATATGCATGCAGCATGGCAAGAATTAATTGAGAGAGAGCTTATGCATAGGTCATGAATGAATGATATGCAAAGACATGCAAAGACACAACAAGCTCCCCCTGAATATATGCAATGCAGGACAGTTCTACATCCACATTCACATCCACATGATTTATCCAAGCAATCAAAAACAAGTCCACATCAGAGATTTTATTCACAGCAATTAAATAATCATTCATCATGCTGAAATTTACATAAGCCAAGTTCTCTTCTAAGGAACTTAAAATTTTCATTCCTAAGAGGCTTAGTAAAAATGTCAGCAATTTGTTTTTCAGTTTCTATGAAGTTCATTTCAATCTCCTTTTTATTTACATCATCTCTAAGAAAATGATGTTTTATCTCTATATGCTTAGTCCTAGAATGGTGAACAGGATTTTTAGCAAGGCAAATAGCACTAGTATTATCACATAAAAGTGGAATGCATCCCAGATTTATCTGATAATCAGCCAGTTGGTGCTTAATCCAAAGTACTTGGGCTGCACAATTGCATGCTGCAACATACTCAGCTTCAGCTGTGGATAATGCTACAATGTGTTGCTTCTTAGATGCCCAAGACACTAGATAGCCACCAAGGAATTGACAGTAGCCACTGGTGCTTTTTCTATCTACTCGACACCCAGCATAGTCTGCATCAGTGTAGGCTAGAAGCTCTAACTCACACTTAGCAGGATACCAGAGACCTAGTTCTTGGGTGCCTAGTAAATACCTAAAAATTCTTTTCACAGCCTTAAAGTGATTTTCTTTAGGACTGGCCTGAAAATCTAGAGCATAAACACACAGCAAATTGTATATCAGGCCTAGATGCTGTAAGATAGAGAAGAGATCCGATCATACCTCTGTATAGCCTTTGGTCCACAGGTTTACCTTTAGAGTCTTCATCCAAACTGGTTGATGTACCCATTGGAGTAGCTATTTCCTTGAGGTTGTACATTTTGTACTTCTTCAATAAGTTCTTTACATACTTGGACTGAGAGATGAAGATGACATCTTCTGTTTGTGTAACCTGCAGTCCAAGAAATAGTTTGAGCTCATCCATTGAGCTCATTTCAAATTCATCAGTCATTATTTGAGAGAATTCCTCACACAATTTGGGGTTAGTTGACCCAAACACAATGTCATCCACATAAATCTGAATGATAAGAATATCTGGATGGCTTACCTTGGTAAACAATGTTTGATCCACTATACCTCTTGTGAAGTTCTTGTCGGTGAGAAATTTGCTCAACCTGTCATACCAAGCTCTAGGAGCTTGATTTAACCCATAGAGAGCTTTATTGAGCTTGTAAACATGATTAGGGAAATCTAAACATTCAAATCCAGGAGGTTGTCTCACATATACATCCTCATTAATTTCCCCATTTAGAAAAGCAGATTTCACATCCATCTGCTGAAGGTTTATTCCTAGGGAACATGCATAAGCCAATAAAATTCTTATTGCTTCTAATCTAGCTATAGGGGCAAAAGACTCTTCAAAGTCTATTCCAAATTCCTGATTGTACCCCTGAGCTACAAGTCTAGCTTTATTTTTAATAACATTCCCCGCTTCATCAGTTTTGTTTTTAAATACCCATTTAGTCCCTATGACTGTTTCATGATCAGGAGGTGGAACCAAATGCCACACCTTATTCCTGTCAAACTGATTGAGCTCCTCATGCATGGCATTAATCCAATGCACATCTTGGAGAGCACAGTCAATGGACTTGGGTTCTATGTTTGATACAAAAGCATACGCATTCAGTTCATGTTGAATTCTTAAGTGGCCTCTAGTCCTAGGGGGGTCATGCAGATTTCCAATAACATTATCTACAGGATTATCCTTGAGATATCTAATATTTGCAATTGGAGTATCATGAACTTGATTTACCTCCCCTTGAACTGTAGGCTCCTCTTCATTAAGCTCTTTATGTTCTTCTTCATCCTCGGATTTGTCTGCAGGATCTCCTTCCTTCATGATTTCACCATTGGTTTCATTCCTGCATTTACCAGCATTAGAATTTGCCAAAGATTCATCAAAAATTATGTGTGGAGATTCTTCAACAATTTTAGAGTTCAGATTGTACACTCTGTATGCTCGGGTGTTTTCAGAATAACCAAGAAAAATTCCTGGTTCTCCTTTAGGTTCAAATTTATCAAGGTCCTTTTTATCATTTATGTGAATGAAACATTTACAACCAAAAACTTTGAAGTGAGCAATAGAAGATTTCTTACCTTTTAATATCTCATATGGTGTTTGCTGGGTAGAAGGTCTTACCATGGCTCTGTTAATTACATAACAGGCAGTGTTCACTGCTTCAGCCCAAAACTTCCTTGGTAGACCACCTTCGACAAGAAGTGTACGACCCATTTCCACTAGGGTTCTGTTCCTTCTCTCCACAACTCCATTCTGCTCAGGTGTCCTTGGAGAGGAGTACCTGTGGTTGATTCCATTCGACCTGCAGAATTCATCAAATTGTGAGTTTTCAAACTCACCTCCATGATCAGATAATATATTTTCAATTTTCTGAGTTGTTTTAACATAGAACTCCTGAAATTCTGAGAAAGCATCACTCTTATTAGATAAGAAATAAACCCAAGTATACCTAGAAAAGTCATCTACCATGACAAACCCATACCTCCTCCCAGATAGGCTGACAGATCTAGTTGGCCCAAAAAGGTCCATATGTATCAGCTCATAGGGTTTGGAAGACAGATTTTCAGTTCTAGACTTAAATGACTTTCTAGTTATCTTTGATTGAGAGCATGCATCACATATTTTGTTTTCTTTCTTGAATGAGACTTCAGGAAGTCCTCTAACTATGCCATGCTTATTTAATTTGTGCAAAATAGTGTAGCTAGCATGACCTAACCTACGATGCCATAAAAATGCTATGTCTTCTCTACTAGCAGTAAGGCAAAGGTTAGTGTGTTGAATTTCATCTAAATTTATCATGTAAGTATTATTTATTCTTTTTCCAGAAAATTTGACAATATCAGAATCAGGTTCAAAAATCTTGCAGCATTGAGAATTGAATAAAATATTGTAACCTTTATCACATAACTGGCTAATGCTAAGTAGATTATAGGCTAACCCCTCAACCAGCATAACATCATCAATGCAGTAGGTAGAACACTTACCTACCTTACCTGATCCGATAATCCTACCCTTTGTGTTGCTTCCAAAGGTGACAAGGCCTTCTACTTTCTCAGTCAGTATGCAAAATTTGGCCTTATCTCCTGTCATATGCCTGGAGCAGCCGCTATCCATCTACCACAAGTTGTTCTTGGCTGCCATGCATACCTGCATACACAATTAGGTAGAGAAGTTTGGAACCCAAGACTGATTGGGCTCCAATGTAAATGAACTAGAAGCAAGACAGGAAAGCAAGTGTTTCGGAATCCACATTTGTTTAAATGTGTTTTGTTCAGTGGATCCTACAGATTTTCTTCTGTTGTTGTTCCTTTTCTTCTTATTGTTCTTTTTCTTATTGGCAGTAGCATGATTATTGACAGTGTTGTTATTTCTGTGCCAGTGGCTTGGCCAGGGTGTGTTCACAAAATTTTAGCCATAGTAGTTCCTGGGCTGGCTATGAAAATATTGATTTCTAGATGTCCAGTAACCATACCCATTGACCCAATTTCTACTGTAAGGTCTTTGATATTTAGCACCCTGGTGTGCAAGACCTGTAAACCTATCCTGAGTTCTAGACCAATTTGACCTATTGAAGTAGGTTGGCTGTGCATTATAGTGGGTCTGAGCTCTGGGTTGATAAAAATAATTGGGTTGACTCCTAGCAGCACTTTGTCTCCCCTGTACTTTGGACCCTGCTAACCTATACACAGGTTTGTATTGGGTCTTCTTCAGAGGTGGAGGTGTTGGTGGAGACTTGGTTACCTTGACCTGGGGTTTACCAGACTGTGTAGGTTGACCCCTAACCTGAGTCTGAGCCCTAGGATTCTGCTTAGATGTGCTAGCTCTACTAGGCTCATTAACCTTTCGTTTGCCCTTCTCCTCAGCACTGGGCTTTTTCAGATTAGCAGTTTTGTTCATCAAATTTGTTGAGTTCATGCTAATTAGAGGTCCCTTTTCCTTTTGAGCAACAAATGAAATTGTTTTCATTCCGAATGTTTTTGTTGCACTAGAATTAAATCCTAGGCCCTCTTTTCTGAAATTAACCTTTGACCCTAACAAAGCATTTAAGTTATCTGTTCCTTGGGTCATTTTCTCAATGGTTTTCATTTTATCTTCATTGTCTTTCTGAAGTTCATCAATAGCCTTTTTCAGCTCATTGTTGACATTGAGGACAACTTCATATTTTTCAGAGATAATTTTGACTTCACTTTCACATTTCTGAATCTTCAGCTTCCATTCATCAATTTCATTTCCAAGTCTTAGATTCTCTTCCTTAGAAGCTTTTAACTCATTTTTGATTTCATCTTCTTCAGAGCATGTGAGTTTCAATTCATCAATCTCAGATTCCAAACATGCAATTTTATCAGTTAGTGTTTTATGATTTTGCATGGAATTGATTTTTCTTCTAAGATGCCTATTCTCTTTTCTAATATCATCAGCTCTATCAGCTATTTCATGATAAGCATCTACCCAATCAGCAATTGTGAAATTTTCAAATCTAGTGATTACCTCATCTATGTCCTCCTCTCTATCTTCGGAGCTTGTTGCCATAAGGCAAATGGGTTGTTCAGATTCGGCTTCACTATCTGAGCTGCTGCTGAAAGAGCCTTCATCTTCATCACTCCATGTGGTGATCATAGCTCTTCCCTTCTTGGTTTTCTTCTTTGACCTGTCCTTATGTTTCTGATTGTCTAGACAGTCAATTTTCAGATGCCCTGGTTTCCTGCATTGATAACAAACATTAGCTTCATTTTTCTTTGCAGGTTTAGATTTATACCTTTTATCCTTTCAGTCACCACTGTATTTCTTCTGACCGAACCGTCCTGCTCCCTTTCTGAGAAATCGCCTGAACTCTCTAGTCATCATGGCTATCTCAGATCGAGTCACATCTTCCTCTTCATTTAGGTTCTCTTCTAATGATGAAGAGCTGCTGGAGCTGGATCTTGTTGATTTGCTGGAACTAGCCTTTAGCGCTATCGGCTTCTTCTTCTTCTCGGCTTCATCTGTCCTTGACATGTTTATCTCATATGCCATTAGGGAGCCAATCAGCTCATCAGCTTTAGTATTACGCAAGTCCCTTGACTCCTCCATCACTGTTGCTTTGGTGTGCCAATTGGGAGTCAGGGAGCGCAGAATTTTCCTCACTACATCATACTCTGCCTGAGGTTTCCCAAAACCTCTGAGGCCATTGGTTATTACAGTCAGCCGAGCGTACATTTCGCAAATGGACTCGTTCTGCTTCATCTTGAAGGCTTCATACCCAGATACAAGAAGATTGGCCTTCTGCTCTCTTACTTGAGATGTACCTTCATGAATTACTTCCAGCGCATCCCACATTTCCTTAGCTGATTTGCAAGCAGACACACGGGAGAATTCTGTAGGATGCAGAGCGCACTGGATAGCATTAATAGCACTCCAATTCAGTGTGGACCTTCTGATCTCCTCCTTGGTCCATACATCTTCATTCAGGGACAGCTCATAAGGTCCCTTGCTGACAATCTTTCAAATCTCGTAATCCTTAGCCCCGAGGAACACTTGCATACGATTCTTCCAGTATGCGTAGTTTGATCCATCAAAGAATGGGGGCTTCGTTTTTGAGTGACCTTCGGCAGTCATCCCTCGAGCATCCATCTCTGCCTATTCTCTTCGGGCGATGAGTCCCTGCAGAAGAGTTAGGCTCTGATACCAAGTGTTGGGTTAGATGAACGCAGTCTATCTCCACTAAGTGTGGATCTAGAGGGGGGTGAATAAATCAACATGCCTAATTTAAAACTATTATAAGTTCTAGAGCAGAATTTGGGCAAGCATCAATAAAGCTAAATGAAAAGTGCTAAGCAAAAGGTAGAAAGCTAGACATGAGCATAAGCGATGCAATCAAACAAGCTAAGCAAGAAATTCTCATTGCACACAGATCACACAAAAACACAAACACACTGCACACACAATTTTTAGGTGGTTCGGTCAACGACCTACGTCCACCCCACACTCAACCGAGTATGGCTTCCTGCTGCGCAGCACAGCTTGCGTCCGCTGGGCTTTACAGCTTGGCCAAACAACCCGTTGATACACAGCTTCGCTGGGCACTACAGCTTGCCGACCAGAGGATCTGATCCTCTGCAACCGCTGGGGAAATACAGCTTAACCCGTCCAGTGGAGACCACCACTGCAAGACCGCTGACACACAGCTTGAAGAAACATCATTCGGAAATGAAAGACAGAATCAAAACGAAAAATAAAAACCCAAAAGCAATGTAGCTCTTAAAGAGCAAAGCTCAGATCTGGTTTTGAACCACGAGACTGAGATACAAACACTCTCACTCTCACTCTTGATCAGCTCTCTCTCACCTCACTCTCTCTCGATCTCTTCCTCTCTCTTTCTCTCCTTCTTCTCTATTTCTTCTTCTTCTTTTCTATATCTTCTTCTTCACTCTTTTCTCTCTGTGGATAGAAACCTCACTGCTGTATATACTTTCTCTTCTTTTCTTTCGATCAATGTTCTTCTGTGGAAGAAGACTTGTTTATATAGCAACAACAGCAGCAGGCGTGTGCTCTCCACGTTTCTCGCCCAATAATTTGGACCACGTGGCAACATGCAATGGAGTGTCAGTACACGTGTCCTCATCTGGATACCTTGTCCTTTTCGGATCACGAGCCAGGTACCTGGGATCACGTGCCCCTCATTAGCTTCTTCAGTCCGATGTATAGAGTTCTTCGTTCACGTGCTCAAAGTCATCAATCTGACTTGCTGCGTCGACGCTTTCACTCAATGGCGTTAACGCAGTGAGGCATTCCAGTAGCCATTAGCCTCGTTTCTTTAGCTGCTGCGTCGACGCTGCTTGCTTGTGGCGTTGACGCAGTGGAATAGCCTGTGAAGATGAATGCTTCTACAACTGCTGCGTCGACGCTGCTTGCTTGTGGCGTTGACGCAGTGGAAGATATCGCATGCTTCGTCTACTGATGCGTGGACGCTTTAAGCTCCAGGCGTCGACCCTGTTCCCTTCAGCAACAAGAATAAAGACATAAGATTTAAGTATGTACATTGCATTGTATATACTTGAGGAGTTGACGCTGCATAAAGCACTGAGTTGACGCTGCATGAAGCATGGACATTGTACAGACTTTTACCCACTGTATGGACTTCATGTAATGCAGACGAATGCGAAGACTTCAGTGTATAGACTTTAGAAGATGAGTGCAATGTATCGACTCCATGAGACTCTAGTGCAGACAGACGATGTATAGAGTTCTTAGTTCAGCCGTCAGTGTGTAGACTTGAAAGGCTGAGGCCAGTGTACAGACTTGTCACCGACCATAGTGTAGACTTGATCAGCAAGGACACAGTATAGACATCAACTCTGCACATCGAATGTATGGACTTCAAGTGTGAAGACCATTGTATAGACTTTGGATTCGAAGACCAATGTGCAGACTTTAGATTAGAAGATTAATGTATAGACTTTGAGTAACACTATGGATGTACAGACTTTGCTCAAGTGTATGAGACGCTAACTGAGACGCTGGACTCTGTACAGACTTTAAGCGATGTGTGGACTTGAAGCTCCTGATGCAGTGTATAGACTTCAAAGATCACTGTTGATGTGTAAACTTTGGGGACATGAAGCGATGTACAGACTTTAAGGAAGTTGGCGAGTCAATGTACAGACTTGATGAAGCGAAGCCAATGTACAGTGTTGAGTGTAGCTAAAGCCTTGATCGTAGGACTAGGCTAGACTGTATAGACTTTAGCCTTCAGAATCGAATGTTCAGACTTCGCCTAAGACACGTAGGGAAAAGACCCCAGTGTATAGACTTTGCCTTGAGTGAAAAATAATTGATGAATGTATGGACTTTAATGTGTGAAGGCTACAGTGAATGAGTGTATACATTTCACCAGATCAAGGGCAATTCGGATGTACAGACTCTGAGGTTCAAAGCCAATGGTGCGTTGACGCTGTAACATGATGCGTTGACGCTGTGCACACATAATCAATTTAATTGAGATGCAGTGTGTGGACTTATGCGTTGACGCTGTAACATGATGCGTTGACGCTGTGCACACTTAATCAATTTAATTGAGATGCAGTGTGTGGACTTATGACAGTAAGAATTACAGACAGCAGTGTATTAAAAGCAAAGAACACATAGTCAATCTGATGGAGCAATTTCATCAAATCAAACTCAGTTGCCAATCAATCAAAACAATGGTGTTGCCAAAGAATAGAGCAAGTGTCAACATCATCAACATAGAGGGGTCACAACATAGGTTAATGAGTCATTTACCTAGGTTAAGTGTCATTAGGGTGATTAAGTTGCATATTGGGCCCAATTTTGTGGGCTAGGCCCAAGGGTGCCCCAACCCCCTTGGTTATTTATCATTGTGTCAAGAGTTAGGGGCTTTCTGTAAAATGTGGGTTACCTATATATAGGACCCCCATCTCCCCATTTGAAGTTAATCAATGAATGAATGAAAATTTGAATTCTCTAGTGTCCCACTTAAATCTTCTTCTTTTGGTGAGAAGCCAATTTAGTGGGTGAGAAGCCCCTACCCCCCCTCTCTCTCTACCCCTCTCTCTAGAAAGACATTTTCTCTCTCCCCCACTTTCTCTCTCTAAAACCTGCGCCCCTTTCTCTCTCCTCCCCTCCCAACCACCTTTCTCTCTCCTCCCCTCATCCATTAAGGTCATTCCAACTACCCCCAACCCTCATTACTCCACCCCTAGTCCCAAGAGACCCTCCACCAATCCATACTCCACCACCCAACCACCAACTACCCAATCCCCTTCCCTAAGCACCCTCTCATATCCCAAGGGAGGCTTCTCCACTCCCTAAGCACCCCTTCCCTTCCCCAATACAACCCTTCCCATCCCCAAAGCCCCCATTAATCACCCCTTTAGTCCACTTTCAAACATTGGAGATAGATCTCTCCTTACCTCTCACCCACCATCCCAAATTCGTAGCTCCTCTCTCACCCACTCTAAACACCCCATTCCAGCCCCCATTCTCCCCTTCCCACACCTTGGAACACCCCTTCCCAGACCCCCTCATAGCTAGAGGTTGCCCCCATACACATCCACCTCATTTCCCCTCCCATATACCCCATTTCCCCCCATCATCTTCAACCTATAGTTCTCAGTTCGTAGGCAGTAGAGGAGCACCCAGTTGCAGAGGCTGCCACGTCTTCACCTAGAAGCTTCAGAGGGCATATCATATACCGGTGGAATCGTCGTCCAGTCTACTTCGCAACGGCGGTGGTCCCATCACTTTCTAAGTTCATGGTCGCCCAAGGGAGCCGTTCTTCTCCGACTGCGCAAGATAGATCCAATCAGCAACTGGAGGCCACTTCCATAAGTTCTCACGGTCACATCCCTCCGCTTATTGAAGTGCCACTTGGTCGAGAGCTTCTACAACAAGTCACCTTCCATATCCAGGAAGCGGCAGCTCGATCGACCTCCGGAGCGGCACTTTCTCAATTTTCTCCCTCAGGTGTGCTGCTCTGTCCACTCCGGGACTGAACTGACACCTGTTCATTGATCGGGCTGCTTAGGTGTACTCAAACGACTTCTGGCATTCCCGTGGGTCACGTTTCAAATAAGACTTGACAACAAATCCGTCGACTCCAGCCCCGCCTAATTCCGAGCTCTGAGGCGTTCGTGGAGTCTTCATCTTCCTGCTGTTGTGTTCCTGAAGCAGACAGAGTCAGAGTTCTGCCTCCCTGTTCGTGCCTCTGCCCCGACCAGCACCGACTTGCTAAAATTCTAAATAAATTTGGACGACTTCCTGGGTCACCTGCAAAGATTTTCCAGCTGGTCTCATCACAAACAAAAATCTGGAGTGGCTGCAGAATCAACATCATCAACTGTCTGTCCACAGGCACAGAGAGTGGGCAGAACCGGGTTCGTCCACCGTTCGGCTTCCATTTCTGTTTCCCCCCTCCTCGCCTGGCCGGCTTACAGCCCCTCCCTATGGGAGGTAGTGTTTGGTTGTATTCATTGGCTTCCCTTCCCCAAGATCCCCCCTTATAACAATCGTAGTTCATGTAACTTGAATTTTCAGGTTGAAGCTTCATCAGCGCGGCGTGCGGGTGCATACCCACGCCTCCCCGCTCGCCATCGTCTCCGGCCGGGATCGGCGTCTTCACGCTGATCAGGTGAGCTTCTGGCCCCCCTCCCTTTTGCTGGTTAATCTTGCTTCATTAGTATTGCTTCTTAACTCCGGTGGACGGTGAGTGAGCGTCCGTTCCGAATTTGCTTATATTTGTGTGGCTACCGCGGGTGAGTTGTGAGAGTGATCATTCAACCCATGCCTTCAACGTGCTGACCGCCCATGAATTTTGGCAACCCTTGACCCGTAGGGGTCCTCCCCAAGCTAGCCATACCCTTGGAAACCTCCAGTCCAACATCGGACCCTCACCCCATCACCGGTCCACCTACGGGCCCGAGTGTGCCAAACGCGAGTGAGTCCGCTTGTGTGACATTGCCAAGTTGTTGTGTTGCATGCAATTTAGGTCCTAGATTGTGTCACATCAATTGATATCAGAGCAAGTTTTAGACTTGTCTCTACTAAGTCTAGTCCTAGGTCGCACTTGCATTTAGAGTCACCCGGTGCATCAATAATGCCCTCTAGCATGGCTACCTCTCTTTGGTCACATTCATCCCACTCGGCCCTACACAAGGGTCCAATCAACCCTCCATTTGACATAATCTCTTTTGAGGATCTCCTCTTCAATGGATCATGCTCTAGTGCCTACCTAAAGTGGGAGGTTACCATGGAAAAAGACTTTGAGAGGACTATGGTTTATGGACCCGCAAGAGTCCGTGTTGCCAAGGGACGATTTCGGGGTCAAGCCAAGAGGAAGTGAGAACACATAGAGGGATTAAGAAGGGTTAGGAGGTAAGAGCCCATTTCTTCATGGGATGATATGAAGGAGGAACTTAGGAAGATCTACATCCCCAAATATTCCCACCCCTCCTACTCAAACACCCCAAGCTCGAGGAACACTATCACTCCTGCATCCCCACCCGGCCAACTTGAGACCACCTTTAGGCCTCCTTCCCCACCACTCCCAACAAATTCCCTCTCAACCATCACCACTACACTTCGCCACCAAATCCTATCCCTTAAGACCTAACTAATCCAAGCATCCACCTCCCCACCTAACCCCATGAGGATCCCCACACCCCAACCAAAACCCCCTTCCACAAACCTCACTATCTAAACCCAATTGGCCCCCACTTCCACCCCTCCACAACTGACCAATCCCAAGGGGAAGAGACCCCTAACCGACCCGGTTTCTCCAATAAGGACCACCACTCACCCCATTCTCACCATTCAAACCCACGTGGACCCAGTGTCCACCCCTCCACCTAGGCCCACGACGGCAACCATTCCCCAACCCACAATTTTCCACAAAACCCATACTCCACAAGCCCCCTTGGTCCCCACCAGTACCCCTCCATCTTCCCCTATAAGGGACACTCCCCCCAAGACCGACCAACCCAAGCCATCCAAACCAACCCATCTCCCACTCCCTCCCCCAAAACTCCCATGTCCTAGGCCTCCATTACTTCCCTTACCAATCCCAACTCGAGTCCAAACTTGCCCACCACCTCGGGTGCGCCATGCACCAACCATCATCACCCTGCAACCAAAAGACCCTCTCACCTCCTTGGAGGAGGAACCCATACCCGACCTCATAGTGGTGAACACTCCAGACCCTATCCCCACCACGGAGACCACCCATGACCAAGTAGAAGAAGAAACCTCACATGGTGGCCTTCACCTTACACCACCCTCTCTAGTTGGGGCTGAGCTCATCTTAGGAGAACCGCTTATTAGTTGGCTAAAGGAGAGCCCAATAAGAAATATCACGGCCCATGTTTTCCCTCCCATAGAACAAAACCTTCCCATAGTGCCCTTCTTCTACTATCACACCACAATCGAAGCATCCTATCAAGTGGAGACCTTAGAGGATCTTCTTAAGGGCTTAGCCTGGCAAATTGAGTTCACTAGCATATTGACCCCTATGGCTGAACAACCTAGGAGCCTTGACCTCCTACACCTTTGTGTCGGGTCTATCACCTCAGTTTGCACCATTGATTGCTACACTAGCGACCTCCTTTTACTCCTCCCCACACCTGATGAGCCTAACTCCATCCTCCAATTGGAGCTCCTTCTCTCGGGTAGGATACAAAGCCTTTCCTTCATGGCCAACCTGCTCACCCAAGACACGGTCCTAACTTTTATGGAGAATGATGACTTAGTACCTTTTGAGGACCTTGAGGACATGGAACTCATCCCCCTTGGTAATCCATTTTATGATCCCTACGATCCATTCTAATGGGAGTCAAGGAACCAGTGTGACCCAACCACCTTATCCATCACCCACCTTTCCCTAGCCCAACCCACCATGTTTGATCCAATCCACCCCATCCTAGACCCAGGTTACACCATGGGAACCATGACTATGTGTGATATACACCTAGAGATCAAGGAAATGCCCCACTTCATGATATCCACCTTCTTAGACCCCTTTGACCCATTCCAATGGAAGTTCAAAAGCCCACACATAGGAAACATCTTTGGCACAAAAATGCATGAGTCTTGGCGTACAAAACCACTTGGCATGATTCATAAGTCAGGTACATTCATTCATCTCGCCCACATGTCAAGTGGGAAACATGAGTGGTCTATATTCGGATGTAATGGCCCACCTTCATTCATCATGGGTCTTACGCATGTCAAAGGCATCTATGGATGTCCGGGTCCCCTGATATTTACCACCACTATGCATGACAGATTCACCTACGGGTGCCCCGACCCTCCTTGGTCCATCAAGGTTTACGTAGCTGCATTGAATGATAGGTCCACTTATGGTTGCCCCGATCCCCCTTTGCATACCACACACTTCCCACCCACACCGCACCATAGCTCATGGCATACTCATTCAAGCAAGCATCCAGCAACGGGCGGTGAGGTTCATAATGCGCGGGCAAAAACTCACGAGTGCCACTTTGGATTCCAAGTAGGCAACCTTACGATGGTGGCTTTGGAATGGATCTACCTTAGGGTCACCTCCAAATCGAGGGCACGAGGACTTGGACCTTCCATATTCCGAGTGGCTTTGGCAACCTGGCTTACGGGTTGGATTTATCAATGGGATTTTGAGATATACCCCACTTTTCACGTGGCGGATCTAGCACCCTCTAAGGGCACCGCGGTGGATCCCAGTGAGCACCTTGAGCGTACCCCCACCTTTGTGAGTGACACCCTCGGAGAGCTTCCTCATATCAGCTTGAGAGTCCGACGTGTGCACACGGAGGCAATACTAGGCAAGCAGGGTACCATCACCAGCAAGAGCGTGTGCCCGAGCCACCTTGAGAGGATGAAGAGCAGTCCCCCGGCTACGGACGTGAGGTTGAGTTTGGAGGTTGTGGCTCGCCCGGAGCTGCATTGGAGGACCTCTTCCCCGGTGGACCCATACTCAACAGAGTCGAGTTCTTCGCACCCCGGGGGTATGATGGCGGCATCCTTTGTCCTTCACATTTTTTCACAGCTCCGATTGTTCAACGGCATGGTTCCATTGTGTCCATCACATTTTTGTGAGTCGAGTCATGTAATTTTCTTATTTTATTTGAGTCATATTATGTAATTTTTCTTTTATTTGAGTCTTGTACCTAGATTAATGAGTCATTTATCTAGGTTAAGTGTCATTAGGGTGATTAAGTTGCATATTGGGCCCAATTCTGTGGGCTAGGACAAAGGGTGCCCCTACCCCTTTGGTTATTTGTCATTGTGTCAAGAGTTAGGGGCTTTTTGTAAAATGTGGGTTGCCTATATATAGGACCCCCATCTCCCCATTTGAAGTAAATCAATGAATGAATGAAAATTTGAATTCTCTAGTTTCCAACTTAAATCTTCTTCTTTTGGTGAGAAGCCAATTGAGTGGATGAGAAGCCCCTACCCCCCTCTCTCTCTACCCCGCTCTCTAGAAAGTCATTGTCTCTCTCCCCCACTTTCTCTGTCTAAAACCTACGCCCCTTTCTCTCTCCTCCCCTCCCAACCACCTTTCTCTCTCCTCCCCTCATCCATTAAGGTCATTCCAACTACCCCCAACCCTCATTACTCCACCCCTAATCCCATGAGACCCTCCACCAATCCATACTCCACCACCCAACCACCAACTACCCAATCCCCTTCCCTAAGCACCCTCTCATCTCCCAAGGGAGACTTCTCAACTCCCTAAGCACCTCTTCCCTTCCCCAATACAACCCTTCCCATCCCCAAAGCCCCCATTAATCCCCCCTTTAGTCCACTTTCAAACTTTGGAGATAGATCTCTCCTTCCCTCTCACCCACCATCCCAAATTCGCAGCTCCTTTCTCACCCACTCTAAACACCGCATTCCAGCCCCCATTCTCCCCTTCCTACACCTTGGAACACCCCTTCCCAAACCCCCTCATAGCTAGAGGTTGCCCCCATACACATCCACCACATTTCCCCTCCCATATACCCCATTTCCCCCCATCATCTTCAACCTGCAGTTCTTAGTTCAGAGGAAGCAGATAAGCAGCAGCTTGCATAGACAACCCCGACCACATCCCAGCGAATCTGAAGGCCCAAGAGGTACCGTTGGAAGCGTCTCTCTGTCTGCTTCGTAACGGCAGTAGTCTCATCATGTTCTGAGCTTGGGGCCGTCCTGAGCAGTCAATCTTCTCCAACTGCGCATCTCCTCCCTGATGAGCAACCTGAAGCTGATTCCTGAAGCTGCCACGACAACTCTCGGGAAGATCTGGAGGTGAGGCTTGGCCAGGAGATTTTTCAACAAGTCTACTTGTCGAATCAGGAAGTGGAGCTCTGTTTTGCGTTCGGAATCATGAGTTCTCATTTTCTTCCTCCGGGTGTGCGGTTCTTCTTCCTATCAGTCTGTTGTGACCCCCCCTCATTGTTCGAGTTCTACTGGTCTACTCCGACAACATTTGGCATCTCCGTTGGTCTCGTTTCGAAGAGGACTCATCCACGGTTCTGACGACTCCTGCGGCGCCTGATTATGAGCTCCGGAGTGCTCGTGGCAACCTCCTCTTCCTGCTGTTGTGAACCTGAAGCAGTCAGAACTGAAGACCTGCCTCCCTATTCGAGCCTCTGCCCCGACCAGCACTGGTGACCAAAGAAATCAGACAAATTATGACATCATCCTGATCCAGGTACGAAGAATTCCCAACTACTCTCATCATCAACAAAATTCTGGAGCGGCCGCAGCGTCAAGATATCCAATTGTCTATCCTGAAGCGCAGGAAGCGGATAGAATCGACATCGGCTTCCTTTTAGCTTCTTGTTCGGTTTCACCCCTCCCCGCTTGGCCGGCTGAAGGCCCCTCCCTGTGTGGAGGTAGTGTTTGGGTGTATTCATTGGCTTCCCTTCCCCAAAATATCCCCCCCCCCCTTGCATGGGGTGTAGTGCATGTAATCTGAAATTTCAGGTTGAAGCTTCTCCGGCGCGGCGTGCGGGTAAGACCACGCTTCCTCGCTCGCCCTCGTCTCCGGCTGGGATCGGTGTCCTCACACCGATCAGGTGAGCCACTGAACACTTTTCTTTGCTAGATTTCCTTGCTTAATTAGTATTGTTTCTTAGTGCCGTCGGCGGAAAGAGAGTGCCCGATCTCAAATTATCATCGAATTGAACAACCACCGCGGAGTGAGTTGAGAGAGCGACCAACAACCCACGCCCTTGGCGTGCTGGCCACCTATGAGAGTGGGCATCCCAGGACCCTTGGGGGTTCAATCCAAAGCTAGCCAAGCTCCGGAGAAGCGAGGTCCCGTCCCGAACCCTCACCACCATCACCGGCTTGCCTATGGGCACAAGAGTGCGCTTAGCGGGTGAGTCTGCTCGTGTAAAGTCACCGGTCCGTGCTTTGGTTGCTTGCTAGGTTCAAGGGGCACTTGATCTTGTGACTATCACCCCAAGGTGGTGTCACATCAGTAATTAAGACTAAAAAACTAGTATGATAAAATATGTCCAAAACCCATGAAATCATGCTAATAAACTAAGTTTAAACTCATCATGGTAACATTATGTATAGAATCAAGTGTAACAAGCTATTAACATATGTATAACATGGTATTATTCTTGGTCATGGTAAAGCCAGAATATATATATATATATATATATATATATATATATATATATATATATATATATATATATATATATATATAGCATGGTTGACTAGTTAATCGAACTCTAAACATGCATCAATTAACCTATTTAGCTACTAGTTAGGCAAGGATTTGAGAACACCTACCTTTTAACATGTGATTACTGGGAAAGCTGACAGGATGAAACCACGCATTCCCCGCCACCGCAGCAGGACGTAGACTTCACGCTTCCCGAGGAACGAAGGGAAACATTCCCTTTTGTAAGCACTGAAAGATGGCAGTAGCCTCTAACAGTGCTTCGTAGGGGATTAGTTATAGGGATTTGCAGGCATTGGTCATTGCCTTGCGGGTCTGATTTTGGAAACAAGATCCTAGATTAATGCTTAGCCAGCGAAATGGGGCTGTTCGTGTCTCAATCTTCTAGAAACATAGGTTTAAATGACGCCCTTGTAAGGGGTCGTTCATTAAACGAAATGATACTATTCACATAATTGACGCCTTGCATGAGGACGTCATTAGTTTATGTGGCATTATTCATGAGACCCCATTCACGTGTTAGCATTCAGGATGTTCATATATATATTAATATTTTAATGGGATGGGGTCCTATTGAAAATGGCGCCTCATGCCATGTCTTCAATTTTGTAAATGACACCTATGTGAAGGGTCTTCAATTTGGTAAGTGGAAAAGTTAGAATCCACTTACGTACAACACATGGCCCATGTGTTAAAGTTTGTCTTGCACATTTATAGAATAACCCTCCAATGATTTTGTTTCTTTGTACAAGACCTCCCATGTAAGATTCTTTACCCATGTGCATAAAGTTGGATTACACATTTGTATGCTAGTCCTCCTATAGTTTAGTTCTTTAAACAAAACCTAGAATTCTATTAAGAAGAGTAGGTTACCTATGCATAAGGTGATGATTTTTAATTTTATATGCTAGCCCCCTAAGGTTTGGCTCTTTACACAAAGCCCTCATGATTCTATATGTTATAAAGTAGGGTTGGCTTTTATATTTACATTATAGTCCTTGTGAGGTTGGGTTCTTTGTGTAAGGCCTTCAAGTATGATTTCTTTTAGGAAGAAGTTTTAAATTTACTCAAAGGTATTTATCAGGGGTGCTACACCTTCCGCATCGATCTGCTCCCATTGGATCTGTTCCTGGATGAGGTGTTGAACTTCCTTATAGGACTCGATCGAGTGGCAGATTCTACCGTGGAAGGGGCAGTATTGCGGGTGACTACGCTCCCAGTGGGTGTAGCCGGCAGGCGAATCGAGGGGCATGATTTGCCCATTCTCGATGAGGATATCGAAGAGTCACCGGGTTCTCTCACTGGGGAAGGAGAGAGGTCTCTGATCATGCTAGGGCCTCCACCCTGGATACTAGATCGCACGTCCCCTTCGACTGGAGCTGGGCTCCTCTGACTCATCGTCACAAAGATAAAATTCGGCCATCTTGTGGATGACATTGGCTGAGTGGTGAGCCACGTGTGCTGCCTTAGCTGGTCTGGCCCACGTATGTGGTTGCGGGGGATCGACGAGACCACTCTCCATTTTGATGAGGCCGTCTCGGATCAACTTCTATGCCTGAGTCTTGAAGACGTAGCAATCTTCGATTTAGTGACCCAGCATGCGATGATACAGGCTATAACTGCGATCGTCGGTCTTCAGGGCCTCGTCCGACTTGTAGATTTCGGGCAGCTCGACAATTTTCTGGGCCATACAGAGGTCGAAGAGCATCTTCGTATGTTCCTTCTTAAAGGAGAAGGGTGTCTTCATGCGCTCCGAGAAGGAAGGAGCGGCCGGCTTGTCCGCTGGCTTTTTGTCAGAGCCACTGGGCTCGGCCTCCTTACTGGCCTTGGTCGTAGGGGTGAATTCTATGATATTCACCTCTTTGTCAGACTGGAGTTCTCACGCTTGCTTACCCTTTACTATAGTGTAGCTCAGGTTATCGGTGAAGAACATCTCTATTTCGGTGACTGCCGAATTAAGTTGGTCGAAGCCTTTGATATTGGTGCCGAGAAGCTTTTCGCTGACCTCGGTCGCCAGACCTCGGCGACATATGGTGATGGCGTCCTCCAGAATGGGTGGATTGACACACCTCATGCTGAGGTCTCGCCATTTTTTGATGAAGTCGAGGGCACCCTCGCCCTTTTTCTGTCGGAGAGAACAGAGTTCAGCTAGGGAAACCTTTCGCTCTGCCGTTTGAAAGTGGTTGAGGAATTTCTTCTGGAGATCCGCCCAGTCGATGACTGAGTTACGCTTCAGGCGGGAATACCATTGAAAGGCCATTCCCGTGAGCGAAATGGTGAAGTAGCGGAGGAGATATGATTCGTCTAACGCTAACTCGCCCATGGCTGTAACATAGTAGGCCAAGTGTTCATGTGGCGACCCCTGCCCGTTGAATTTTTGTAGCTTCGGGGGCTTGGAGTACTATGGGGGAAGCTTTTTTAGCTGGTTGTGAAGTAGGTAGGGTACACTATAGAGATCTATCGTGACAGCCCCTTCACCATACTGGGCGAGGTTTGTCTCGACAATACGCTCGATCATCTGGCATTGTACTGGGAGATTTTATGGCATTGGCGTATTGGAGGCTCGTGGCTGGGCCTCAACCGGGGATGTGCCGAACCCAGTTGCCAACGGGGTTCGGGTGATCGCCGCTGAGATGTTGGCAGCATGCGGGCTACTGGGGGTGCTGGTGCCTCGGCTTGGGCCTAGCAGGTTACTAAGGATGAACGTCCCATTCCTTGAGGAGGTCCTGTAGGAGGGACTTCAAATGCTGGTTCTTCCCTCATGAGAGTGTCGAGGGTCACTTCTTGAGCCTCGTTCGCAGGAGGGTCATTGTTGACCAGCTCTGCGTTGATAGGAGGGTCGCGATCTTCCACCGGGACCTCTTTCGCGCGTTCTGTCGCCTACGGTCCGGCAGAAGTACCGATGTGACTTGTTGGGGGAGGCGGCGAAGCCTGATGGCGCGGCCTCCTGAAGTGGGATAGAGCGTGTGCCGCTCGGGGCGGACAGGCGTCCCTAGTCTGTCAAAGACTAAGGTGCATTGCGGAGGGGGCTCACTTCTAATATCAGTCGGAGGGGATCCCTGGACAGGCTGCTGGAGGGCCCAGGAACGGGCTCACCTTTGCCTCCGCTTGCTTGTGCGGGGGATATTAAACGACTAGGCGTCGTCAGATGATGCTACTGTGAGGCCAGTCGCATCCTACCTTATGCCGCGTCTGAGCGCTCACAGGGGGTTTCTAATACGCGCCCTTCGAACGGCTTGAGCTTCCTCTAGGGTGACCCAGATTCTCCTCAAGTCAGGTTGATGGTCTCTCTTGTCGCCATTTTTTTGACGAGTTGTCTTGGGAGGCCGTGTCTCGGACTGCGGTGGATGCCCCCGGACTGCTATCGAGGAACCTGCTCCTTTGAGCTCGGCCCCATCCTCTCGTGTTTGTCGCAAGAGGTCGAAGCAGTTGGAGGTGGAGATTGTGAGAACGGTCCGTTCCTGGGGCATGATTGGTTCACCCCCGTCAAGATGGATCCGCATGTCACCGTCAAGAATAGTCTTGCCGGAGTTGCTGGTTGCAGTAGGGAGCCACCTGCGTCTGCGGCCAGGGCGACGCTTCTTCTGAGGAGCTGAGGAAGACTACGCTACAAGATGGTAGACCGAGAAGACTTGGCCTGGAGTGACCGACAACATGGAGCTGTCGGTCAGAGGTACTGGGACCGGCCCCCGAGATATAAAACCCACGTCAGGAGTCGGTGACTGGGCGACTCGGGTATAAGCTTTCGCCCGCGCCGATAAGAGTGTGGCCGATGCTCGAGATGACACTCTTGCACCGGAAGGTGACGCCTTCGGAAGTGCTGAGGTGTCGACACCCCTGGGTTGAGGACCCGCAGTAGGTGCTGGTGTAGTCCGGGCTTGGGTCGGAGAGCTTGAGGAGGGTAATGAGGAACCTTGCCTCTTGGGTAGAAGACCCACGGGGAGATCCGGTTCAACTGGAGCTTGGAACAGGGGTCCCGAGTGCAATACCGGGGAGCCGCGAACTCGGGGCTGGGATCCCATATCGATAGTCGGCTGCCAGGGTTCGGGGTCGGGAACCTGATGAAGAGGCTGAGGAGCCGTGGACCCAGGGCTGGAAGCCCATGTTGGGTTCCAGCTTGACTGGAGCTCGGGGTTGGGAACTCGAGGCAAATGCTGGGTGGAGAGGATAAATCTCACCGCCCATACGGAGAGGCCGAACGAGGTCCAACCCTGACCGAACAAGGTCCAACTCCTCAAAGTGACAGCCCCCGGGCCCACTTATTATAAGGCCCAAAAATTCACTCGGTACAAGCGCTTCCTAGACGGCCTTCAGGTTGGGAAGTTTGAGCATTAGTCGATCGGGAAAGCTCCCCTGGAGCCCCCTATTCTTTGCCCCGACCAAGCACTTATCACTCCGGAGACCACTCCTGAACGAGTGCCATTCGCTCGGGCTCGCTGATGGAAGCTTATTGATCCGGCCGTTATGAATCCCTTAATGGAAAGAAGCTCAAGGGGACAAGGGAGACCAAGAGTCCGCGCGACGTAAGGAGCCTGCCTGAAGGACATAACCCCCCTGGAACTCCTCCGCTCACAGGGATCAATTCGCACAACAGGCCATTATTTAAACAAGACATGCCTTACTACGAGAAGGTAAGCCTAAGCAAGGCAAGATCCAGCAACCCTGAGCAGGAACCACTTCACCTTTCGATGGAGAGGGATCTCGCGCTCCCATTTTCCTCCCACCTCTTCTCTTCGCACCAGTGCTCTGCCACCTGTGCTGACTTAAGCCTCGTAGGGTCTTCCCCGGGGATCTATCCCTGGGTACCTCTAACTTGTTTCTCTTCTTGTAGTTCTCACTTCAAGGGTAAGTGGTCATCTTCCTCCCCGCTCAGGAGCAGCGCGAGATAGCCCCTCTTCATCTGGTGCCGTCTATGGGAAACGCACAAAGAGCCATCATGGTGCGAAGAAGTTCTGGCAGGAGGAATGTCGGCGATACGGGAAAAGCTCTAGTAACAGAGGAAGGCGCACCTTCCCTCCCCATGGAGCATTCCCCGTCCGACAACCAAGCCAACGAGCTACCTCCATCGGTGGTGGGGGAATAGCTTCCGGGCGGGAGCACCGACGCCCTCCAAACCCTCAACGTAAAACTGGATGTTCTCGTGGATCTCATGAGGGCCCAGGCAGCCATGGAGGAGAGGTCATAGGTCCTCAAGAAAATCCCCCCACGTAGAGATGCCTGCTAGTAAACTGTTGAAGGCCGTTTCATCCTCCGGGGGAAGCGGCTCATCCGCAACCCGTCTGGAGGACCATCGCACGCCCTCCCCCGGAGCAAAAAGCCTCCTCAATCCTGAGGAGGGAGAAGAACGGAGCACGTAGACCGTTCCCAGACGCCGATGCCCCTGAGGAGCATCGGGGCAGCATGCAAGTGCGCCCCCCCAGCCCCTCGGGACAGTGACAACCGGAACTCTCTCTCCGGCTGTGAGACTTCGAGAGGCGTTTCGTAGAGCAAGAGCGCGCTCTCCGCGCCTTGCAGAAGACCTCTCCTGTGGAGGATGAGGAGCGATCCTCGTTCTCCGACTACATCCTGAAGGCAAAGATATCTCCCGGAATCTCACTTCCGACCTTTAAGTCGTACGACGGCCAGGGAGACCCGGCCGACCATTACGACAGCTTCGACGCCCTGATGACCTTGCATAGGGCGTCCGATGTGATCAAGTGCCGAGCATTCATGACCACTTTGGTTCAAGGCGCTCAGGCTTGGTTCAGAGCCCTCGCCCCCGACAGCATCCGCAACTTCAAGCAATTCAGGCGAATATTCAAAGAAAGCTTCGCCTGCAGCGGTCCGCCCCTGTCAGTGGTGGGATTACTGGCCCTCAAACAATAACAGGGGGGGAAGTTACGGGCTTATATCAACCAATTCAAATCGGAAGCCCTGCACATCCCCCGCCTAGATGTGGCCTCTGCCATCACCGCCTTGACCGGGGGTACCTGCGATGAGAACCTACGGCGCGAGCTAGTGCTTCATCCCCCTACCTACCTCGCCGAGCTAGTGACCTTGGCCCTGCGCCACGTCGAGTGCAAGGAAGTCCTCAGCGCTTGCCGAGGCACAACCGGTTCGAGTCGGGAGGGGGACAAGAAGAGACCGTCTGAGCAAGGGACGGGACAAGGAAAGAGGCGGAACTAGGACGGAGATCGAAAAGAGCCGCCCCAGAAGTACGAGCGGTATACCCCACTTACCGCCCCCGTCTATGAAATCTACGAAGACATGAAAGGCTCAGGTCTCCTCAATCAACACGAGCCCATGAGGACAAAGCATCGCAATCGCCGCAAGCATTGCCTGTTCCACAGCGACCACGGGCATCACACCAGCGATTGCCATTAACTTCAAGATGAGATCGAGCGCCTCATCTGCCAGGGACACCTATCTTGGTACGTGTCTGGGCAAAAGGAAGATCGAGGCGCCACTGAAGAGATTGATAATGCTCCCCACGGAGTCCACATCAACGTCATCGTGGGCGGGACGACATCAGGCGGAGATAGCAGTCGAGGAAGAAAGTGTCACGCCGAGCAGGCGAGCCGAGCCTCTGCTGAGGCACCTGCGGCCCCGCAGGCTAGCGAACCGTAGGCCCTGGTATTCTCTGATCAGGACCTGGAAGGGCTAACCACCCCGCATGATGACGCTCTGGTTATATCGGCTACAATAAACCATTGTAATGTGGACAGAATCTTAGTCGACAATGGTAGTGCTCCTGATGTATTGTCCTATGAATGTTTCCTCAAAATGGGAGAGAATCCATCTAAACTCCACCCGATCCGAACCCCCCTCTGTGGGTTCAACGGCCAGGCTACTTATCCCGAGGGAGCATTGAGCATGTCAGTTACTGTTGGCACCCCACCCAAAACCGTCATGGTTATGGTAGACATCATCGTGATTAAGGGGATGACGGCATACAACACCATCTTCGGTCGAGGCATTCTTAGCCGAATGAGAGCGGTGCCCTCTACCTGATGAAGACATCACCCCTCGTGCCCACACTCACAGCTCGTCTCCTCGCCCGGAAGCGCCGACATGGTCTAGTCATTTATTTTGAGTCATTTGTTGTATTTTCATATTTTATTTGAGTCATATCATTGTAATTCTCTTTTTATTTGAGTCCAGTACCTAGGTTAATGAGTCATCTACCTAAGTTAAGTGTCATAGGGTTGATTAGATTAGTTAATGGGCCCAATTCATTGGGCTAGGCCCAGGGGCGCCCCCTACCCCCTTGGTTATTTGTCATTGTAGCAAGAGTCAGAGACTTTTTGTAAAACGTGGGTTGCCTATATATAGGACCCCATTCCCCGCATTTTAAGTTAATGAAATTTTCATATTTTGAGTTCCAAAATTCAAGTTTCTTTAGTGGAGAGACTCCATTATATAGGGTGTTAAACCCTAGGTGAGAAGCCCTCCCAAACCCTCTCTCTCTCTCTCTCTCTCTCTCTCTCTCTCTCTCTATGGGGTTCGCCCCCTTCTCTCTCTCCTCACCCTCCCACCTACTTTCTCTCTCTTCCCCCTTCCATTAAGGCTACTCCAACTCCCCACACCCCTCCCTTTACTCCACTCCAACCCCAAGAGATCTCCACCCAATCCTAGCTCCACCATCCAACTCCCAACTACCCACTTTCCCTTCCCAAGCAAGCTTGCACCTTCCCAAGGTTGAACCCACCCCTCCCTAGGCCAAAATTTGAATTTTCCCTCCCCTCTCCCATCCCCCATAACCAAGGTCGACCCAAGGGGAGCCCCCCCTTGGTCTGGTCGCCCCCCACTCTCCTCCTCCATCAACTTTGTTCTTCCTCCACCTCCCCTTCCCACCTCCACCTAGTGCAGTGAACCAGTAGCCTCCCTGCTCCCCTCCCCTCCCCAAACCCTGATAGCTCCACCATAGCTGTCACGCCCCGAACCGATAGCAGTGGAACGTGTCGTTTGCTCGGAACGTGACAGTTAAACAGTCGTGAATGATCAAGAGCAATCGCATAAGAGTAAAATAATTTGGAACAACAATAAAAATTTTATTTCAAATATAAATCTCTTACAAGAACTTGAAGACTCAACTACGTCACTATGAAAGAAAAGGAGATGACTTGGTTGACGCACTAATAGACTTAGACAAGATAACTAAATAAGAAACGCTAAGCTAGACTCAAGAAAGATAAAAGACACGGGTTCACTAGTTTCCGAAGCTCGCTTGCACACTTGTCTCTCCCGTGTGAGTCTCGGTCTCGCTAGCCACCTGATTACCTGAAAAATGTTGGAATAAACTGGGTGAGCGAACGCTCAGTAGGAATTATATCTCAAGAACTAGCAATGGGTTTAAGTAATTACAATTTTTCTCATATGTAAATGCAATATGGCTATACATGTAGAAATAACTGAGCAAGTGAAAACTAACAATAGAATAACACGTCGTGCAAAACTTTCAAGTGAGTCTTAAACAAGAGATATTCATGATAGAGTTTATAGATTATTGGCTATTTCACGCAAGTACTTTGCCCGTGTCGGGCCACGCTAGTAAAGTCACGCAAATCAAGTCACGCACGCAAGAAAGAGAGAGTGTGTGTAGAATGTCAAAGATCAAGAGAGAAAGTACCTCGGTGCAACGCTAGACACCGTGATCATTACAACTCCCATGGGCACTGGTACTTTTGGGTGCTCCTCCCAGGACCAGATCGGGCCCTTATATGCACAGCATTAAAGATAGATCTAGACATCCACGATAATTTATAGCCAATAAGGAGTTTCAAGAACAAGCTTTAATAGGATGATAAAATAAGATTCTCATGGAATTCAAGGGCAAGGCCCTTGAGTAAGGACATTCTTGCGATAAAATCCACGCGAAGCATATAAACCATGACATGTCGATAAACTGGGTGGAATTGGTTCCCTAATTGGGTACCATGACAATTAAGTGTCCATATATAGATGGTCACCCACTTGATATAGAATTGAGGTCCACAAGAACAGTAGATTAATGGCATGATGTCCACATCCCATTAAGAATATTCTCATGATAACCACATAGCATATCATGAGGGCCCGTATACCATGTTTTTATAGAGCGACATGGCAAAATAGTGTAAAGGGTTTTTATGGTACAACCCGCTCAGTCGGCCTTGAGGGAATCCAAGGCTACGAGGAGACTTACGGAGGTCCCAATGACTAACTCGCCAGTCTAAAGGAACGGAATATCCAATGAAGGGCTTGTATGTCACCGAGAGTTAGTGGGTAATGCGATAAACCATCGTGAAACATGGGACTATACTCACGAAATGGAATATAGTGCCGATATGTATATATATATATATATATATATATATATATATATATATATATATATATACAAAACCCTCGGTTCACAGAAAACAGTATATATTAATCATACAGGAAATTAGCGACTTAACCTAAGTCACTAATTGACAAATTAACGCCCTTTACTGGGTCGTTTATTTTCGATTTGACGACTTATGCAATAGTCGTCCATTATAAATTCCTATTTTTGCTGAATTTTCTTAATTCTGTATTTTCACTAAAACACGCCTTAGTCAGGGGCGTTATCTCATAAAGCAACGACCTTGTGGCTGTCGTTAATTGTTATTCTGACAGAAGTTATTATCTTCCAGTAGTTCGGAGAAATTCACGATTTAATCAAGGTCAGTAATTTAAATTAGCGCCCTTGTGTGGGGCGTCACTTTCATGGAAGACGACCTACTGAGGGTCGTTAATTCACAATGTTTTTCCAAGAATATGAATAGTGACGAATTTTTGTGATAAATAATTTGCAGGGAACAATTATATGGATAGGACGAGAAAAATACCAGGATTCCAAATCTATGATCATGTATTAAATTAGATTCAAGGTTTCATAAATATTCAATTTTAAACATGAGTAATTACTAATTATCTAAAATTGACGCCTCTTCTGTCGGGCGTCAGTTCTTGAATTAGCGCCCTGGTCAGGGTCGCCTCTTATAAATTTCACAGAAAACTTCATAAAACGCAGTGAAAACAATGTGCATGAAATACATATATTATCATCATGTTATTAAGACGGTTTGGGCTACAATTCTTGAGAAAACCTACCTTGATCTGAAGATTTTGGGTTTGACGAAGTGAAATACGGTACTCTGCTTCCTGGTACAGGAACAGAGGATGGAGAAGCACTTGTTCTACTTCTCAGTGGAAGAAAAGCTTGAACTGCGGCCACCCCCTTTTGTACACAAGGAAGAAGAGGAAGACGAAGAGGCTCTTCAGTTGAGCAGCCGCAGGAGGAAGAACAGCAACCACCGCAGCTTCACGGTTTTTAAGGAAGATGATGGCCTTCCTTCCGGCAACAAGGAGGAAGAGGAAGAAGTAGCACCCCTTCTTCGTTCAATTCAAAGAAAAAGAGCAGCAGCTAGGTAGCAGAGAGAAGAGAAAGACGTAGAACTAAACTGCAGGAGATTAACGCGGTTCGATGAAGATCTAAAGAGTATAAACGAGGTCTCGAAGAGAGTTATTTATAGGAAAAGAATCCTATAGGCTTTAAAACTTTGATTAGAACTAAAATTTCCCTTAGTGAAGATCCCTATGAACCTCAACTATCCTCGTAGTACATATCCTAATAGCATTAGGATTACTCATTTAAAACCCTTCCCGAACTGCATCGGCCTTCCTAATTAGATTAAAACTCTGGCCTTGGTTTCAAGTCGTTTTTAAAGAAATAACGCCCCGGGCGCTATTCATGATTTCATGTTAACTTATGCTAGTTACAATATTTGAGGATTTTTATCTTTTTTATTTGATTAGGTCTAGTTATGAAATTTTATGGGTAATATTTTTCCATTTTTCTTGATTTTTCCATATAATTAGTTTTTAAAAATTCCTTTAAATCAAAAGGTGGCACTATTCACTTTATTTTGAATTCACGACTTAATTTAAGTCATCTTTTATGAAACACACGCCCAAGACCATGGCGTCATTTTCCTTTTGGAATTTCTTTGAAGAAATAAAATTATGTTTATATCCTTCCTAATGCTATTTATACTTTATTTGATTTATCTGATTTAGAAGTAACGACTTGCTCAAAGTTGTTTCTTATAAAATGGACGCCCATCAATGTTGGCGTCAATTAAATTTTTACTTTTCTTCTTAGCCTCCAAAAGACTGATATCGTATATATGTCCATTCTTTTCTCTTTTAATTTTTCTTAATTCATTTAAATCCTATTAATGTATATTTCTTCCTTCTAATAAAAGTATAATGTAATAAATGTGAATATTAAATTTTATAAATTATTAACAAAATATAGATTGATGTTTTCTTCGAGATTTATCGATTCTAAATTCAAATAAAATTGTATTATGCATTAAATGCCTACTTAAAAATAACATGTTATTCTTAAATTTATTATAATTCAAGGGTAAGGTCATTAAGATGTCGGGGGTCGTGTACAGGGTCTGGGCATGATATAATAATGAGAATATACATATTTTCATCTAATTTGTTCCCTACGTAGTTGGGCCTAATAGCGTAAAGTCTTTATTGTTTCTACTTAGCCTAAAGTAATATCACTTGGATATTTATTTATTTAAATAAATTTTATTTATTAAACATTATATACTTATAAGAGTATGTATTTATCATTATGCATATTTTTATTCCTATTCTAAAATTACCGGGCGTTACAATAGCTCTCATTCCATACCTCCTCCACATCCCCGCCTACCATTCCACCACCTCCCTACCCCATCATATGTCTACTTGGAGCTACAACGAAGGTCCTGTTCGTAGCTGAGGACCCGCAGAGATCCAGCATCTTGAAGAGCCGACCCCGACTTCATCTCGGCGCCCCTGGAAGCACAAGAGTAACCGTTGGAAGCATCTCCCAGTCCTCTTGGCGATGGTGGTGGTCCCGCCTCCGTCTGAGTTCGTGTCTGCCCGAAGGAGTCTTCACCGCAGGACTATACATCTGCTACCAGACAATCAACCTGAAGCGGCTTGCAGAGGCTCCCAAAGCCATCATCTTGAAGATCTGGAGGCGGGGCTTGACTGAGAACTTCTTCTACACGTCTTCTTCCAGTACCAAGAAGCTGCATCCCGTTCGGCATCCGGAGCTAAGAGTTCTAAATTTCCTCCCTCAGGTGCACTGTTCTGTCCACTCTGGCACTGAACAGACACCCGATCACTGTTTGGGCTATCTCTGTCTACTCCGACAACCTCCGGCGTCCCCGTGGGTCTCCGTTCGAAGAGGGATCGACAACAAATCTAGTGACTCCAGCCTCGGCTGAATCGGAGATGAGGAACGCCCGTGGTGACCTCGTCTTCCTGCTGGAGTGGTACCATAGCTGTCAGAACCAGAAAGTAGAGGCACTGTTCACGACCCTGCCCCGACCATCGTTGTCATTAAAAAATTCTCCCAAAAATTGGACTTCTTCCTGAGTCAACTATGAAGATTTTGCCACTAGTTTCGTCTCCAACGGAGCTCGGGGGAGTCCGCAGTAGTGCCGACACCGACTGTCTGTCCTCTATTCCAGAGAGTGGACAGAACAATCATCATCCTTTCATTTAGTTCCTAGCTTCACTCTCCCCTCCCCGCCTGGTCGGCTTACAGCCCCTCCCTGTGGGAGGTAGTGTTTGAATGTGATTTTAGTTTCCCTTCCCCAAGTTCAACCCCCTTGCATGGGATGTAGTGATGTAAAACCTTGAACAGGTCGAAGCTACACCGACGCGGCATGTGGGGAACCCACGCTTCCCCGCTCGCCTACGTCTCCGAGCGGGACCGGTTTCTTCAAGCAGGTCGAGTAAGTGCTCTATCCCTTACTCATATTTGGTGCCTTGTTCTTTCAATATTAGCTCATAGATCCGCTGGCCCGTGAGAGTGAGTCCCCGGTCGGTAAGCTCCATTGCTTCGAGTGCCCACTGTGGAAGATAGTGTGACCCGTGCCCTCGGCACCCGGGTCGGCCCCATTGAGTTGGACCTCCAAACCCTTAGAAAAAAACCCTTGGCCTTGCTGGCCCTCTACCAGCAAGGGCCCAACCCTCACAACCACCACTCGGCATCGCCGAGTTACCCCAGGATTTGGGTGAGTGACGGGTGAGTGGCCGCCAATTTCGGTCCGTTTCTATTGTGAATTGTGCTTGCTTGTTAAAGTCCAAGGTGCTTCGGTCTTGTGACTATCACCCCAAGGTGGTGTCACATCACTACCTTTCACCAAAAGATGAAGTTCCCAACCAAATATGGCGTGGGGGAAGTTTGAGGTAACGAGGCATTGGCTAGACGGTGCTATATAGTCTCGATTGACGCCACTAGGCCGGAAGGGAAGAATAAAGGGGTAAAGGGAGCCGAGGAGGGACCCGCAACATCTGAGCCTGGCGGTGAGTTGCTAACGGTCTTCCTTAACAGTAACCCAACCCTAGGAGTAAAGATTGGAGCCAAGCTCCCACTTGCAGAACAAAAAAATATAAAGATTTCCTTGCGCAGTACATCCAAGTCTTTGCATGGTCTGATGAGCACCTTCCCGGGATCCCGGGAGATGTGGTGATGCACAAGCTCAACCTCGACCTGACAGCAAAGCTAGTATAACAGCGCAGGAGAAAGCATGCCCTAGAGAAGCAAGCGGTCATCAAAGAGCAAGTCATCAAGGGGCAGAAGACTGGCCTATTTCTTCCGGTTCGGTACCCTACATGGCTCGCCAACGTCGTCCTGGTGCCAAAAGCTTCTGAAAAATGGCGGATGTGCGTGGATTTCACTGACCTCAACCAGGTTACCCCGAAGGATTCTTACCCGTTACCGAGCATCGATCAACTGGTCGATTCAACCTCTAGCAACGAGCTGCTCAACTTCCTGGACGCCTACTCTGGCTACCATCAGATCGGGATGGACCCGGAGGACATCGATAAGACCGCCTTCATCACCGACTTCGTCGTACACTGCTACACCCGGATAATGTTCGGGTTAAAGAACGCTGTAGCAACATATCAGAGGCTGATCAACCACATTTTTGAAGGACAACTCGGTCGAAACGTCGAGGCCTATATTGATGATATGCTCGTCAAAATACCGAAGGCCAAAGACCACCCAGCAGACTTACCTTCGACACCCTCCTGAAGTGCAACATGAAGCTCAACCCCGCCAAGTGCGCCTTCGGAGTCAGATCCTGGAAGTTCCTAGGATTCCTGTTCACTCAGCGTGGAATTGAGGCCAACCCCGACAAGGTCCAGGACATCCTGGACATGAGGCCACCTACCTGCATCAAGGACGTCCAACGCCTAACAGGGCGCATTGTTGCACTCAACCGTTTCCTATCTCGGGCGGCCGAACGATGCTTACCCTTCTTCAAATTATTGAGGGGACCCAAAATGGCATCAGCTACATTCGCCTGGGACGAGGAATGCCAGAAGGCATTTGCTGAACTCAAGTAATTCTTGGCCTCGCCCCCAGTGCTATCCAAACCCATCCAAGGCGAAGCTCTACACCTCTACCTCTCGGCAACCCCTACTACTGTAAGCTCGGTCCTGGTCAGCAATGACTCAAGAGTAGAGAGACCTGTTTACTATGCTAGCAAGGTGCTTAATGAGGCTAAAAAAAGGTACCCCGCAACCGAGAAACTAGTGCTAGCGTTGGTTACCTCGGCCAAGCACCTCCGACCCTACTTCCAAGGGCACCCCATCGTCATATTGACCAATGAACTCCTGAAAAATATTCTCTGTTACCCTGAAGCCTCGGGATGCCTCGTCAAATGGGCCATCATGCTCGGGGCCTACGATATCTCGTATCACACTCGCTCGGTTATTAAAGGACAGGCTCTCGCAGGCTTCATCGCTGAAAGCATAGTCCCGATCAAAGATGCACTCCCACCTACGATCGAGCCTACCTGTGATCCGTTCGTCGATGGATCCTCCAATTTGACAGGACGCAGCGCCGGTATTCTCCTCAAGTCCTCCAAAGGAGCGGAGCTGCGGTACGCCCTAAAGTTCAACTTCCAGGCGTCCAACAACGCCTCTGAGTATGAAGCCGTTATCTCGGGAGCCAGGATGACTCTATGACTGGGGTCCGAACGAGTAAGGATCCACACTGACTCCCAATTGGTTGCTAGCCAGGTCAACGGTGAATACGAAGCTTGCGAAGGACAGATGGTCAAGTACCTCCAGGCGGTCAAGAAGATGGCCCAACTCTTCGAGAGCTTTGATGTAGTCCGAATAGCCCGGGAGGAAAACTCCCAAGCGGTCTCTCGACTAGCCTCCTCACCCGATCCCACTAGTACACGATCAGTCTTCCTCGAAGAGCTCGGGCAACCGAGCATCGAATCCGAGCTTAAGACTATTGACCCGGCACCGTCAAGCGACTGGCAGACCCCCTACCTATCCTGGCTCTGAGACTCTCAAGAGCCCACCGATCCTCGGGAGGCTCGGAAGCTCAAGTACCAAGCCTGGCGTTTCGTCATGCTAGACGATGCCTTGTACCGCATATCCTTCTTCGGTCCTCTCCTTAAGTGCATCAGCGCCGACGAAGCCAGCCGAGCAATTCATGAAGTACACGAAGGCATCTGCGGAGCGCACCAAGGAGAAAGATCACTCGCCAGGATCTTGCTACGGCAGGGTTACTGGTGGCCCACTCTCCAGCGCGACTGCTCGACCTACGTGTAGAAGTGCGATCGATGTTAGTGCTTCGACCACCTGATTCATTAGCCCGCTGCGGAGCTCATCACCCTTGCCGAGCCGTACCCTTTCGCTCGGTGAGGGATCGACATTTTGTGGCCATTCCCTACATCTTAAGCTTAGAAGAAGTTCATCATCATCGCCATTGACTATTTCACCAAATGGATTGAGGCCGAAGCCACCACCAAGATCACTGAATCAGTCGTATGGAGTTTTATTTGGAAGTCGATCATCTGTCGCTATGGTGTCCCCCGAGTGATCGTGAGCAATAACGGTCGGCAGTTTGATTCTCATTATTTCAGAGACAAATGTGCCGACCTAAACATTCGCAACCACTTCACTTCGGTAGCCCACCCTCAGGCTAACGGACTGGTCGAGAATGCCAATAAGACTATCTTAAAAGGCATCAAAGGCAGGTTCGGCAAAGCCAAGGGAAGCTGGCTCGAGGAATTGCTGAGCATACTATGGTCACACCGAACTACTCCGAGAACGGCTACTAGTGAAACACCTTTTCAGCTGGTGTATGGCAGGGAAGCCGTGATTCCGTTGGAGGTCAGCAATCCCTCTCTCTGAGTCGTCCACTTCGAGCGCGAGGTAAATGAGCAGAAATTGTGAGAGAATATTGACTTAGCGGACGAGATCCGAGAGAATGCAAGGATCCGAGCAATGGAATACCAACGGCGCATCACTCGATACTACAACAATAGAGTCCGAGACAGACACTTCCAGCCGGGAGACTTCGTCCTAAGGAAGGCTGAAGCATCTCGACCACTAGAGGTGGCAAGGAAGCTGGCCCCTACCTGGGAAAGTCCCTACTGAGTGGTCGAGAAGCTCGGGAAAGGAGCATACCGATTGTTTACCATGGAAGGAACACCCGTCCCTCGGACGTGGAACTTGACAAATCTTCGCAAGTTCTACTTTTGAACATTTGACAAGCATACATATGTAAGCGAAATATAATAATCACCATTCTTCTCTTCTTATTAAACTTTGATGTACATCAAGAAGGCCGTAGACGGTATAGTATACATGTACAAAAAATTACATCCCCTGGTACTATAACGTGAGCAGAACGCTTGGCCGACCCAGTAGGCGCTCCCACGTCTAGCCACTGACTATGCCTCGTGTAGAAACTAGCTCGGATAAGGGATCGGCGGCTTTGTTGGTTTGAGAAAGCTCGTAGGAATGTTCGGGTGGAAATTGGGCGCCGTCGGGAATTTCCAGACTACACCAACTGCCAATGGGCCCACCCATAAATATTGGGTCTTCCACCCTTTATGAGAAGAGTCTTTCGTAGAGAGGGACACACAGCTCCTCCCCCGCTTCGCCGGAATATAGAAGAAGCCTCTCCCCACATGAGGATGCTCCTTCAACTCAAAGAAGTAATGGGAAAGATTCAGTGAGGCGCATACCCCACATTGGCCACAAAGGAAAATAAAGGAGAAAATGAAGGTATAAGAGTGGGAGACCAGCTGGACTGGAGCCAGCCGGTAGAACCGAAGCAACTCGGCAACAAAGGGATGAAGGGGCAGACGAAAACCACACTTCCAGGCCAGGAGGAAGGAGCAAAAGAGGCCAGAACGAGTGGACAAGCTAGACTCATGAGGCTCAGGCACCAGGAACTAGAACCGCCAAGGCAGCCCGTATCGACTCTCCAGCCGCTTCACCTCAGCCTCCCCCAACTCACTACAGAGAGGCTCCGGCGGCGTCAAGAAAACCCTTGGGGTCCGTTCTCTCTGCCGCCCCTCGGCCTCAGAATGATGGTCCGCCATGAAACAGAAGAAGGGGAAAGCTCCTAGCCCGAGAACTTTAGAGGAGAAAGGGAACTGATGAATCACCACCCAAGGAAGCCCCTCTTGCTCCGGTGGCCGCAACGATTTTCTGCTCTTCCAAAACTGCTCTCACTGCGCAGAAACCCCCCCCCTCCTCAAATATAACTACAAAGAGAGGCAAAACCCTAAAACCCCGGAGATAAAGGGACGTAAAACACGTAATGCCTAAAAACCCTGACGGGAGGCGGCGCGGAGTCCGATCTCCCGAGGAGAGGCCTTCTCTTATTCATCATAACAAGCATATTTTCAAGGTGAGCCACATCTTGTGGCCCCTACCAGAGAGATATCTTTACCCAACCAGTGCCACAAACTGTCCAGCCCAATTGCTACTTGTCCGAGCCTAATCTTGGCTCGGGAGTAGGAGGGGGACAAGTGGAGAGGGGAAATCTCACCGCCTGTATGGAGAGGCCGAATAAGGTCCAACCCTGACCGAACGAGGCCCAACTCCCCAAAGTGGCAGCCCCCGGGCCCACTTATTGTAAAGCCTAAAAATTCACTCGATACAAGCGCTTCTTAGGTAGCCTTCGGGTTGGGAAGTCCGAGCATCAGTTGATCGGGAAAGCTCCCCTGGAGCCCCATATTCTTTGCCCCGACCCAGCACTTATCACTCGGGAGACCACTCCTGAACAAGTGCCATTCGCTCGGGCTCGCTGATGGAAGATTATTGATCCGACCGTTGTGAATCCCTAAATGGCAGGAAGCTCAAGGGGACAATGGAGACCAAGAGTCTGCGCGATGTAAGGAGCCCGCCTGAAGGACGTAACCCCCCTGGAACTCCTCCGCTCACAGGGATCATTTCGCACAACAGGTCATTACTTAAACAGTACATGCCCTACTATGAGAAGGTAATCCTAATCAAGGAAAGAGTCAGCAACCTTGAGCAGGAACCACTTCACCTTTCGGTGGAGAGGGATCTCACGCTCCCATTTTCCTCCCACCTCTTCGCTTCGCACCGGTGCTCTACCACCTGTGCTGACTTAAGCATCGGAGGGTCTTCCCTGGGGATCAATCCCTGGGTACCTCTGACTTGTTTCCCTTCTTGTAGTTCTTACTTCAAGGGTATGTGGTCATCTTCCTCCCCGCTCAGGAGCAACGCGAGATAGCCCCTCTTCACTGGGGAACCGTAGACCCGGGGCTGGGAGCCCGTGTTGGGTGCCGACTTCTCTGCAGCTCAGGGTTGGAAGCCCGAGAAAGATGTTGAGGAGCCGTGGACCCGGGGCTGGGAGCCCGCGTTGGGTGCCGGCTTGGCTGGAGCTCGGGGTTGGGAACCCGATGAGGACGCTGGGAAGCCGTGGACCCGGGGCTGGGAGCCCGTGTTGGGTGTCGGCTTTACTGCGGCTCGGGGTTGGAAGCTCGAGAAAGATGCTGAGGTAGTGAGCGAAGTCCTGGGCACGGGGCCCGTGCTTGAGATCGGACGAGGCTGGCCTCGGGAGCTAACGCTTACTTGGATCGGCGTTGATCTGGGGGCCCTGCAGGGGCCAGTGGTGGCGGTCTGGTGCCTGGGGCTCAGGCGGGACACCGGTGCCGGAAGTGCGTGTGGCGCGTTGGCCACGGGAGCTAATAGAGAAACTAGAGTTGGCTGAGGAGCAGCCACAGGGATCACACCCAAGAAGTAAGGTGATCCGATGATAGGGGCGAAGCTGCCAAAAGCGATTGGCGTCGCCAAGTAGCCCACCCGAGCGTGGGTGGCAATGACGTTGGGACCGTAGGTGACGGCCGCCATGGTTGCTGAGAAGCTGAGTACTGCAGACGCGACGATTGCTGACAGTCACCGAGCATGATCCGGTAGTCAGAACATGAACCGGAAGATGTTGGAGAATGCGCGCATGAGCACCCTCCTCTGCCTCTCCTGCAAGGACAGGGAAAGGGCACCAGAGCTTCAGGGTTCGCACAGACTTTTCTTCAGCAAAAAGAAGGAAGGAGGGAGACGTCCCACCGGGCATGCCATCCTCTCTGTTGCGTGGGTTTTTATGTAAAATGATAGGGGTGAAGGAAGGGATGCAGCGGGGAAGGAAACTATGAGAGTTTGATGTATCTCGGGTATCCTCCTTACGGTTGCATGCCTCTCACGGCGGTATCGGGCACTCTCCTTTTACGGAAAGTCGAAAGGGGTCGAATGGCACTAGAATGTTAGGGTTACGGATTAACCGGACAGGGTGCGGGTGTGCCAGTCGATTTCCTGACAATCACCCATGGAACCAAGGGTTGATCGGGGAAGCGCCACCAAGGCGCGGCACGTGGGCTCGGGCGATCGAGCAACACGTGGAGAGAAGGGGTTCCATGGATGCGAGTGCGTAGGTGATTGTGGGAATCGTGTACTGGTCATCTTTTCCCACCGACCGCAAGTAACTGCTGTTTATTTACATCGGATTGAATCTGAATACCTTCGTTGTAATCTGAAGAAAAGTCTGTATATGTGTCTGAAGCCATGGGTAGAGGGCCGGGAGCGTTCCACAGCTGTGGGTGCGCTTTCGACTGGGTGATGTTTACTGGGAGAAGGGTGTCGGGCACATATGCCGAAAGGTGTAGGTGAGGAGCTGGGGGCCCGAATGCGAGCACTTATATTTCACTGGCTTTATGATGGGTCGCATGGGCTTTACAAATGGGCCTAAGTTGCTAAAGTACAACTGGCAAAAGCCGTGAGATAATTCCGACAAGTGGGTCAATCCCCGGGTCATTGCGTAACTAGGCGATTATCCGTGTGTTTTACAAGAACTCTTTACAGAGGGATTGATATGGGCCCGACTGCCTTGGTTGTCAGAGCGGACACAGACTGGCGCCGGGTGGAGGTCGGACGCAGCTCGAGGTGAGCCGTCGGGTCCAGGTCTCGGACGGTGAGTGTCGTCATCTTCGAGAGTCAAGGTTGGCCCCGGGACTATGATTCTTGGGCCAGAGGTCCAAATGGACTCGAGTTGTTAGTCTGAGGGGCCAACGGCAAGCTGGGAGGTGAACGGTGGGCACGCGGTTCTATGTCGAGGTCCGTTACGGCATTATAAAGTGCACCTTGTCACCGTCGTGAGTTGGCGTACACGAGTAAACTCGGGATGCGGGTGTGTTTGCCGCCAGCATAGTCGTCTCACATGCGACGGGGATGGTCTTGATATGAGACGCCTAAACACTGCGTGAGGGGAATACGTGAGACATACTCTCGACGTGTGTGAGCCGACTAGCAAGCCAACCGCGCGCGCACTTGTCCTCTTGCGTTCCTGACCCTTGCCGAAAGCCTCGGGGGTCCGAGGGTGAGACAATTAGGCCGGGGGAGTTGCTGTTGCTGCTGTTGTTGTTTGTGTGTCCGGCTTGCATTCATGCATTCATCATGCCCCTTGAGCTTCTAAGGGGGAATTTATAGGAAGTTGAAGGGGTGGGGGGAGGGTTTTAGGCGGACCAAGTTGAGGGTTCAACTTGCTCCGGGTAAACCCCCTAAACAGTAGCATTTCATTTTATTTTTATAATTTTTGTGTGTTTTGTGTGTGTGTAACGGAGTGGGGGAGATGTGATTTAGGCGGACCAGCCTAAGGGGCTAGTCTGGTCCACCTAAACCACTCCCCCAGGGGGGTTTAGGCGGACCAGCCCCATGGGCTGGTCTGGTCCGCCTAAACCCCTCTTCGGAGGGGTTTCTTCTTATTAAAAAATTCTTTTTTTTGGTTTTGATGGGGTTTAGGCGGACCAGCCTGGTGTTGGGCGGACCAAAGTGGCCCATTTTTTTGATTTTTGATTTTTTTTTAATACCAAGGGGTTTAGGCGGACCAGCCTGGGGGTCCAGGCTGGTCCGCCTAACCCCCCCCCCCTCGGGGGTTTAGGTGGACCAGCCTGGGGGTCCAGGCTGGTCCGCCTAATCCCCTCCCCGGGGGGTGAGGGTTTGGGCGGGCCAAAGTGGCCCATTTTTTTGATTTTTAAAATTTTTTTTTAATACCCAGGGGTTTAGGCGGACCAGCCTGGGGGTCCAGGCTGGTCCGCCTAAACCCCTCCCCAAGGGGGGTTTGGGTGGACTGGGTTGAAGAGAGAGGGGGAGCGGCCCCACCTCTATAAAATTCAATTTTTTGATATTTTTCTTCCTAAATTGGCTAAGAAGAAAAGGACAAGAGGATACTAGAAGGATACTAGTTGACCGGCCACGTGCGTGTGAGGAATGCGGGTGTTGTGATTGACGTAATCCCGGGGCATCGTCTTCCCGAGTTCTTCCACGCACGGGTATGATGAACGAACCTTGCACGAACCTCGGATCGCGAGATTAGGAGTTTGCACGAACTAGGGCTGGGAGAGGCCGTCGGGCCTCCGGGCTGGAGAGAGGGCGTGGCCCCCGGGGGGTTCACCCTCCCCCGAGTGTGCGGCCGCTCCCCGGGGTGAATCGGCCCGGGATGAGCCGCAACCCTGAGGGATGGCCCCCGGGGGTCTTCCTTCGTCATCTGGGGATGTCCTTTGAAGGACACGGACCTCCGAGATACTGAGATGGCCCACGGGGGCCGTTGTTCTTTGAGTCGTAGTGGCTGCCGCTCACAAGGTGTTCGGGCAAATGCCCGGCACACCCTGAATTGCCGAACGGGCCGGGTAGGTGGCCGACGGGCCTTGGAATTGGCCTAGGGCCGAGGACAGAAGTCCATAGGGGCTGGGAGGAGGCACCTTGGACATACGGGCCCGGCCTCATGCTGCGTGCCACGTTGTACGGCGGGTTGGCCAGGTAGCCTCGGGTTGGTCCGAGAGCTAAAGCTAAGTGGCTCATTACCACGTGTCTGAGGGTCGGGGGTGGCCCCGGCTTGCTGGGGGGTCGTTGTAGGACCCAACTAGTGTACTGGAACCACGGGGTGGACCGTGAGTTGGTATAGAAGGGCTGAAACATGTGCACCCACAAGGTGTTCGGCAGAATGCCGAACACACGTGTGCGAGTCGTATACACGTGCTGGGGGCCTCCCAAGCCTGTGGTTGACCTATTTAGGTCTCCCTTTGACCTTGGAGGGTTGAAGGAAGGCATCTTAGGGTGAGCCCCTGGCCTTTTCACTGGGCGCCACGTGGCGTGTCTTGTAGTCGAAGTGCCCCCGGGTTGCCCCAGGTGGTCATGTAGAATGCGGGCAAAGTCCGTAACTTAGGAGTCGAGAACGGTCATGATTGATTGCTAATGCTGCCATATACCTCGGCTAGTGGGTTGGGGCCATTGGTCGGACCCACTGGGTTGTCATAGGGGCCGTGTAGCCCATGTCTTGAATGTGTTTGAGGAAATTCCCGAACTCTTATTTCTGGGTATTTTGCAGGGAAAATTGTCCGGGTACAACAGCACATTATATCTATTATGATATGAACTTCAATCTCATATTTTTGCATAAAAATCAATGCATATTGAGTTCATTATGAAGGTCAAGTGACTGATTAAATGCCTCTTCATTCTTCTGCAGGAAGCAGCAAAGCCCAGCATCATCGAACGCCTGTAGAGCCATCCTTGAAACATTCACGTGACCACTTGAACTCACACCTGAAGCGTGAGCTCGTGGATTAAAAAGAACAAATGATTGGCACATGATCCAAGGGGTGCAATCATTGGACATTCTTCCATGGGGATCACTGTCCCATCTATAGTCGACACGTGGCTTCTCTAGAAAAGGCAGGAACGAGCCCTCTACATGCCAGACGCGTGAGCTCGTGGCACCCTAGCCTGAAGCCCTATAAGAAGGCCTCTCCTGTGATCAAAAAGAAGAGCGGTGAGAACAAGAAGAACGTAGAAGAGAGGATAGCCAGAGAGCTCGTGAGGAGAAGGCAGAGAAGAGAAGATAGAGAGGAGTCAGAGCTTGAGAGAAGAATTTGAGTAAGAGTGCAGAGAGAGAGAGACGTCTGAGAAAAAAAGAGTAAAAAGGAAAAGAAGAAAGAGTGAGCCAGAGACTCTGTGAGAAGAATTAGAGTGAGAGTGCTGAGAGAGAGAGAGAGAGAGAGAGAGAGAGAGAGAGAGAGCTTGAGAGAGAAGAGAGAAGTGATAGTGAAGCGGCTGAAGCATATTGAAGATTTGCTATCTGTTGCTTTCTGGATCAGATCCAGACCAAATTGCTCCTGCGAGAGCTACATTCATTTCAATTTTTTTTGGTTTTATTTTTCTTTTATAGATTTTCTCATTTCCACTTTGTTCTTCCGATTCTCTGGTTTGAGGTCGGGTTTCCTCCTGAGGATTCAAGAGAAGGAAGATTGATCTCCGATTCCCCTATGAGGATTCAGAGGAAGGGAGACTCGTGTCCCCGGGTGTGAGTGACTAGGTGTCACTCATGGTTTCCCCTCTGGTTTACAGGAAGGGAGGCTGGTATCTCCGGTTGCTAGTGACGGGGTCTCACTAGTGGTTCCCCTCCGGTTTGGAGAAAGAGAGGAGAGTGTTCCTCTGGGTGATGTTGTAAGGCAGCGGTTGTTTGCAGACTGAGTCTGCTTCTTACGTTCTATAAGGGAAGCCTCACTCCGGTTTGTTGAGTTCGATGCAGTATTCAAAGGGGGGGTGAATGAATATAGCCCTTTAAAACTTTCACCCAATTTAAAACTAGAATACTAACAAGACTTTCGCTCAATATAAAATTTCGCCCAAACTAGAACTATGATGCTAACTAGACAGATTTACCAAACCTGAAAGCTAATCAACTATTCAGTTCTACCAGTTAGCAAACACATGGAGTACCCCTATGCATTCATCTAGCGGAAGCACAAATGAACAAATCAAACCACAATGCACAAGGGGTTTTTAGGTGGTTCGGTCCTTCAGACCTACATCCACCCCACACTCAAACCGAGTGTGGCTTCCACTAGCTCACGCTAGAAACAGCAGACTCAGTCTGCAACAAACGCTGCCAAACAGCTTGACCAGGGGAACAACCTCCCCTCTTCCTCCCAACCGGAGGGAACCACTAGTGAGACCAGTCACTAGCAAACCAGAGGCACAAGGTCTCTCTTCCTCCAGACCTGGAGGGAACCCCTGGACTTGAATCCACAAGCCCAGAATCGGAGACAAGTCTCCCTTCCTCTAAACCGGAGGGAATCAACAAGTAGCACCCAGCTACTTGCAACCGGAGATAGCAATCTCCCTTCTCCTGAACAAACAGGAGGAACCCACAAGTGACACCAGCCACTTGGAAACCAGAGACACACGGTCTCTCTTCCTCCACACACGGAGGGAACCACCGGACTTGCTACTCACAAGCCCAGAGCCGGAGGAACAAGCCTCCCTTCCTCCAACCCGGAGGGGAACCTAGAGACCCAAGTCTCTCTTCCTCTGAACCCCAGAGGGAAGCACAACCGGAGATAAATCTCCCTTCCTCCAACCCGGAGGGAAACAACCGATGACACCCTGTCAAAGGCAACCAGAGACGCAAGTCTCTCTTCCTCCACACGGGAGGGTACCAACCACAAGTAGCACCCAGCTACTTGCAAACCGAAGACACAAAGTCTCCCTTCTCCTGAACCCACAGGAGGAACCCCGACCTCTCTACAGAGGATCGGAAATACAGTAAATGGATAAAAACAAAAACGAAACCAGCAACAGAAGGCTGAGAAGATAAAAACAAATGTGGCTCTCGCAGGAGCTGGCTGGCCTGGATTTGATCCACGGTCCAGTAGACGAATCTTCAGGTAAGATCTTCTTTCTTCTCCACGAGCTCTCTCGCTCACTCTCTATCTTTCTTTCTCTTTCTTCTGCTCTCCTCTCACTCTCTGCTTCTTCTTCTCTTCACACTCTTCTCGAGCTCTCTACCTCTCTTCTTCTCCTTCTGCTCTTCTTCTTTCTCTTTTCTTCTTCTATCTGGATCGTGGCTCTCTGTATACGCTTTTCTTCTCGCCAACTCGATCACCTTCATCTATGGAAGAATGCTCATATATATATAGCAGCAGCAGCATCAGCCACGACGTGTGACCTCCACATTTCCAGCCCTAAGAATTCGGACCACGTGGCAGTCTCTCAGCAGACTTTATTCCAGCCTCGGATCACGTGCCCTCCTTAAGCTTCACGATCAAAGCACCTGTAAAACAGGGTATCGGATAAGTCATCAGTTTAAAGAACAACTCTGTATAGACTTATCAGAAGAACAGCGTTTTAGAAGAAACTTGAACGAGGTTAGAACGAAACAACACGAAGTAACAAATAGCAACGACACGGAGACAACACGAAGACACAATAGGGAAAACGACACGAAGTCAGTAAAGACTCTATGTACAACAGTAAGTAACACGAAGTAAAACACACAGACATAAACGATAACACGAGATGCAACTAGAGGATAGAGAGAAGCGACACGAGGTTCACACAGAAAACGACACGAGGTATACTGTGACAGAACAGACACAATGAAGAGAGTGACACAAGGTGGTGGCACAGAAAGCAACACGAGGTGCTGCAATGTTCTGCACGCAGTGGAACAAAGACGACACGGAGTAAAAAACGACACGAAGATGAAAACAACACTTAAGACGAAGTTGACACGGAGTGAAAACGACACGAAGTCTGGGAGACACGACACAAAGTCACAAGAACGATAGTAACCAACACGAAGTGTGGTTACGAAACATGAACGACACGAAGTGTGGAAACATGACACGAAAACGGCACGTAGACATGGAGACAACAGTAACCGACATGAGGTGTGGTTACTAAAGCGACAATGACACGTGGTGTGGAAAACACGACACGAAGTCGAAATTGAAATCGACACGGGGTGAAGACAACATGAAGACGAAATACAAAGAGACGACACAAAGTGAAGTTGACACGAAGTGAAAACAACACTAAGTGAAAAACAATAATCGACACGCGGTGAAAACAACACGACGACAGTGAGAACAGCACGAGGTGAAATGACACGGGGTGTAGAAAACCAAGAATCGACACGAAGTGTGGTCAAGGCGAGAAAGACACTAAGTCAAAAACGAAAGACCAACACTCAGACAGAAACATAAAAACAACACGGAGACGTAAACACTAAAACAACACGAAGATGAAGACAAGGGAAACGACACGAAGTCTAACCTCATACAAGCTTTCCTGTCACGCATGGAAATCAACACGAAGTGTTGTATGCTCATACGACACGAGTTCTTTTTGTGTTAGTGAGGGGAAACAACACGAAAACTCAAGTACAGAAACAGCACGAAGATGATGTACAATCTGATGTACAGACATGAAGAACAGTCCAAGATATAGACTTGCACGAGTAAGCTACAGTGCCAAAGTATAGACTTCACGCTGTACAGACTATATGACCAGTGCATGATTGTACTTGACAATGTAAACACTTAGCCTATGCAGACCAATGTACAGACTTTGGCGAAGCAAAAGGCTGTATAGACTTGGAGACCCAAAGCCATTGTATAGACTTTGTCTAAGACAAGGCATGAGCTGACGTTGTATATACTTAGCCAATGCAAACCAGTCCGATATATAGACTTTAAGGAAATGCATGCTACAGTGCAATGTCTAGACTTGCGATGTGTTCGCCAAATGCACACTACAGTCCAATGTATGGACTTGGACGAATGATGCATGTGCAGTGAATAGACTTAGGGCATAAACCCCACGATGCACTGTATAGACTATGCACATAACATAAGTCTAACATACACAATATATCAGTTGTACCAGTCACAGTCATGATGCAATCATCAAGGCACAATGTCATGAAAACACTATATCATTGCTATCATCAAAATACAATATCAATCATCAAAACCACAGCAATGAATGCTTTATGCATCAGTTTAACATGTAACAAGACTGAACATCAAATATGTTAATCTAAACTGAGCAGCAAGATGACTGAACCTTTGATTAACTCACATCAACAACCAATCATCAAAGCCATCATTAAAACCATCATCAAAACCAAAACCACATGCATGGGCACAACAATCTCCCCCTTTTTGATGATGGCAACACTTTCAATACATTGAGTCATTCTGATGATGTGAGGCATTCTGAGGTAATCTGAAGACTCAAATTATTCTCCCCCTTTGACTTCATCAAAAAGAAAAATAATTTGAGAAATTATAGCATGTATAAAAGTTCAGTCAATTTCTCCCCCTAAATAAAAGCTCCCCCTTTGAGAAGGAATATGAACAGATAACACAGGTAGAAAAGGTAGGAGGATCACTTGATAACAGCTGAATCATAGGTTCAGAAAGGAAGCATGATTATAACCAACTGTTAAAGTATAAGAATCATCAACATACAATTTTTTAAAAAATTCAGGTTTAACAGTGATAAATCTAGAGTAAAACACCTGACCCCTGAAAAAAAGAGTTTTAGATTCCATTTATAGCAATGAATCTAGGGCACATGGTATTAATAGATAAGTCTGAAATAATACCCTTTTGTGTTTAAACAAGGAAATTCAAGAGAGGCAACTTGAATATGTATTGATAAAAATAATTTTCACTCATTGACTTTTGATTTTTCGAAGGGTTACAGCAGTTTGATTTTCATTTTTTTTTTCAATTTCTGAAACTGAACTAAGTGAATAGACCTATGGCATTTATGCTGTTGACATTAGGTGTACACCTTGATAAGAGGCAGGTACCCCCAGTTACTAGGCATAAACTACAAGATCTACTTCAGATCAAGACCCACAAGGAATAGTCTTCACTTTTGACATTAAGGGTACACCTTGATTAGAGGCCAGTACCCTCAGTTACTTGGTGAGGACTCCCCCTATAGATTTGACCCTATGAACAGATATAGTCTAAAGCACTTCATGACATGTGAGTTCTCCTGTCTCTTTGGAGGAGTTCACAGTTTCTCAGTGCAATCAGCCATTGCTCTGTCACTATGTTCAGTTCTTAACATTAATGATCTTATATACTGCTGCCCTTAATTCTTTTAGAGTGATTGATTGAAAAACATTACACACTCTTGTTCACCTGTTCTAGACATTTCCAGATTAACATATTTAGGCATTAAAAAAAAACTTTTTCTATTTTAGCCATGAGACAAAGATTAAGAGCTATAAAAGTTTTCTTTTATCTCAATTTCTGAAGTGCAGACACTTAACTCTCCAAATTATAAAGGTTAAACCTTTAGTTCTTTTCAATTTGTAAGAGTGATTCTTATAAGTGAACAATTGCAATAATCATCATTCAATGTACTAAACTAGATGCAAAGCTGTTGTTTAGTGAAAATGATGGGGAAAGGATAGCAATTGGCAATATGATCCATAGCATCCGATGACAGTGAATATGAATGAGTTGAAAGGGGACAAAGAGAAATACCAAGGATTCAATGAATTGAATAGAACTCTCAGCTCCCCCTGACACCATGATGCAAAAAAAATATATGCTATGCATTAGACTGTTCTACATGCAGACAAGACCCATGGTACAAGGCGGAGGACCTGGTCTCAAGGACCATCTCACACATGGTAGGAACCTCCGGGCAGATTTCCCTGCCTTTTAGTAACATACCATTTGATATACCAGGGTTAACAAGGACAAAGCAACATAAATCAGTCCTTCATGCATTGAACGGCATTATTAACACATGCAATGACAGTGTACACTAAATGAACCATTCACACTTAGTCCAAGTATGCATTCAAATACAAGCATGCAATGCGTTGACACAAAGCATATGTAGTGCATCAACTGAATATGCTTAGCGAAGCATTCAATTTCAGTTCAACATATAGTAAGAGAAGAGCATCAGATATATGCAAAAATGAATTCAATAGCTGAGTCTGGAATACAGACTGATCAGCTAGACATGGAGAGATCATCAACAATCAATCAAGCAAATCAACATGAAGCACACATTTTTCATGCTCACAGTTTCAGATAATGGAATTTAAAACACATTACAGAACTGACCTGAAAAGTTCAATCATGGGGTTTTCATTCTTGAGCGCCTTGGTTAACCCCCTTTTATTTCTCCCTCCAAGGCACACCTGCAAGATATTTGATCATCTTGATCCTGCAGGGACCCAAGTAGCTTTGGGTCCTGCGTTAGCCCTAACAGGTTTTCTAAACATTTTCATAGCAACATTATCATCAAATTTCATCAGTGAACAGTCATCCATAGAATGTCCAAATTTTCCACAGTATCTACATGAACTGGCTGGTTTTTGGTTCTTATGATACATGTTAACAGCAGGGTGATGTTTATAAGCATGTTCATAAGATTTTCTGTTATATGCATGAACAGTTTGATGCTTGTTCTTAACCATCCAACATTCAGCAGATTTATGGCCTGGCTTCCCACAGTTATAGCATGAAATTTTCACAAAAAGTTTTGCAGGGAATTTGACAAAATGGGGTTTAACATAGTTCTTTTGAACATACCAACAGTCCTTGACTGTATGCCCATTTTTCCCACAGTGGGAGCATGAAAAAGAATTTCTTCTATGAAAACCATTTTTACCCCAAGTAGATCTAAACCAGCACTCAGCAGCCTTGTGCCCAGGCTTATTACAGTTGAAGCACACAATGTGCTGACTAGAATTGTGTTTAGATCCATATGGATCATAAAAGTGCATGGAAGACCTGGCATGTAGTTTATTGTCTTCTTTCATGATAAAACATTCATTCATGAGATGACCATGCTTCCCACAATAATAACATGAGGCATCAGGCTTCCTAGCAACATGGTTTCTATCAAAAGAATTTCTAGAATGTAAAGTTCCACTAGCATGCTCATCCTTTAACATCAATCCACAGTCCTCCATTATGTGACCTCCTTTCCCACAATAATAACATGACCCCTTTGTAATATGAGTGTATGTGAGATCATGTGCATTGTGTGTAGCCCTTTTTATAGCAACAGGAGTGCCTTTTTCCTTTTTCTGTGAGTTTTCACCCTTTTTCTGTTTTGGAGTTTGTTCCACAGTTTTGGGTTTCACAGTTGATTTTTGTGCAGTGAATTTGAAGACAGAAGGAGCAGAGGTTATGTTCTGATTGGTGGCTTTGACAAAAACCGTAGATGTTTCATTCCCATTACTCCTTTTATTTGTCGGACTATAGCCCAGTCCCTTTCTCTCAAAGTTATCACTCTTTCCAAGAAGCTTATTCAGATTGTCCTTACCTTTGACAAATTTTGATAGAGAATTTTTCACGTCTTTAATTTCAAAATTCAAATCAGCAATTTTAGCTTCATATTTGGACAGATCTGTTTCACAGGAAATGACTTGTTGATGCAAGGCATCATTCAGACTCTTGAGTTTTTCAACTTCCTGTTTTAATTCTATTTCCTTGTCAGTTTTAGATAAGGACTTGTAAAGATCATCAACTTCTTGTTGAAGGGATGTGATAGTAAGCTCATATCCAGCTATTTTCTGTTCACTGCAACTGACATTTCCATTTAACATTAAGTTGATGGTTTTTAGACTCTCAATTTCTTGTTCAGCATTCATCAACCTATCAGAATTATCCACACTCACACACTTGCCTTTTTCCATTGTCATTAGCCTATTTGTCAGCTGTATGTTTAGGTGTTTCAACTCATTGATTTCCTCTTTCAGTTTATTGTTCTGCTCTAGGATTTCATCATCAAACACCCATTTATCTATTGAAGACTGACATTCATAAAACATTTCTCTTAGTTCTTCAGATTGAAATTTGTCAAGATTTTTCTGAATCTCTGAATTCATTGTTCTTTCAGCCTCCAATTTCTCAGAGATTAAACCATTTTCTTTTTCAAGGTTTATTGATTTATGTTCAAATTCTTTGGATTGATTTTTGAGCTTTTCATTTTCAGATTTCAATTCTTTCAATTCAGAATTGATACATTCTAAATCTCTCACCAATCTTTCATTTTGAACAACATCAATGTTATGAGTCTGAACAACGAAGCTAAGCCTTTCCTTTAGTTCAACAATTTCACAAACAAGCTTTTGACTCTCCTCTTTGTGTAGACCAATTTGTTTCATAAAAGTTTGTTTTTCAGATTTCAAATGATCTAGATCTGTAGTAATAGAGTCAAAGTCTTGTAGTTGTCTTCTTAAGATTTCATTTTCAGTTTTCAGAGTTTCAAGTTTTTCACCTCCTAGATTTTCCAGCTTCTTTTTCAGACTTTTATATTTCTTCCCTAGTTTCTTACGGGATCTTAACAGATTTGCATAGGCATCTTCCCAATCGTCTAATGAAAAATTCTCGAAAGGGTTTACCTCCTCATCATCACGTTCTTCGGATTCATCTTGATCACTACCATGGTTGCTCTCGTCAGCCATCAGACCGTTGTCGACATTTCCCTTCTGAGCAAGCTTCAGCTCATCCATAATGTCCTTGGCAGACCTGCAATCATGAGTACAAGACCATAAGGCTCTGTCAATAGCAGCTCTCATCAGGTTAAAGGCCTTCTGATTTTCTTCATATTTTGACTTGTGACTTTTAGTCCATTTGGACTTTTCCTTTGGCAATCTGTGGGGACCTTGTGAAATTAACTTCCACAGATCCGGATTAATCATTTTCACATAATTGTGAAGACTGCTAATCCATGAGTTAAAGTTAGAGCCATTGAAAATCGGTGGAGAACCCATTGAGTAAATCCGTAAACAGATTAATGAAGCAAAGGGTAGAAACAGATAAGCACAAGGGACACCAGGATCCTCTGCAGATCGTTGGATCTGAACAATCAGAGAACCGCTCTGATACCAATTGTTGAGTTCGATGCAGTATTCAGAGGGGGGGGTGAATGAATATAGCCCTTTAAAACTTTCACCCAATTTAAAACTAAAATACTAACAAGACTTTCGCTCAATATAAAATTTCGCCCAAACTAGAACTATGATGCTAACTAGACAGATTTACCAAACCTGAAAGCTAATCAACTATTCAGTTCTACCAGTTAGCAAACACATGGAGTACCCCTATGCATTCATCTAGCGGAAGCACAAATGAACAAATCAAACCACAATGCACAAGGGGTTTTTAGGTGGTTCGGTCCTTCAGACCTACATCCACCCCACACTCAAACCGAGTGTGGCTTCCACTAGCTCACGCTAGAAACAGTAGACTCAGTCTGCAACAAACGCTGCCAAACAGCTTGACCAGGGGAACAACCTCCCCTCTTCCTCCCAACCGGAGGGAACCACTAGTGAGACCAGTCACTAGCAAACCAGAGACACAAGGTCTCTCTTCCTCCAGACCTGGAGGGAACCCCTGGACTTGAATCCACAAGCCCAGAACCGGAGACAAGTCTCCCTTCCTCCAAACCGAAGGGAATCAACAAGTAGCACCCAGCTACTTGCAACCGGAGATAGCAATCTCCCTTCTCCTGAACAAACAGGAGGAACCCACAAGTGACACCAGCCACTTGGAAACCAGAGACACACGGTCTCTCTTCCTCCACACACGGAGGGAACCACCGGACTTGCTACTCACAAGCCCAGAGCCAGAGGAACAAGCCTCCCTTCCTCCAACCCGGAGGGGAACCTAGAGACCCAAGTCTCTCTTCCTCTGAACCCCAGAGGGAAGCACAACCGGAGATAAATCTCCCTTCCTCCAACCCGGAGGGAAACAACCGATGACACCCTGTCAAAGGCAACCAGAGACGCAAGTCTCTCTTCCTCCACACGGGAGGGTACCAACCACAAGTAGCACCCAGCTACTTGCAAATCGAAGACACAAAGTCTCCCTTCTCCTGAACCCACAGGAGGAACCCCGACCTCTCTACAGAGGATCGGAAATACAGTAAATGGATAAAAACAAAAACGAAACCAGCAACAGAAGGCTGAGAAGATAAAAACAAATGTGGCTCTCGCAGGAGCTGGCTGGCCTGGATTTGATCCACGGTCCAGTAGACGAATCTTCAGGTAAGATCTTCTTTCTTCTCCACGAGCTCTCTCGCTCACTCTCTATCTTTCTTTCTCTTTCTTCTGCTCTCCTCTCACTCTCTGCTTCTTCTTCTCTTCACACTCTTCTCGAGCTCTCTACCTCTCTTCTTCTCCTTCTGCTCTTCTTCTTTCTCTTTTCTTCTTCTATCTGGATCGTGGCTCTCTGTATACGCTTTTCTTCTCGCCAACTCGATCACCTTCATCTATGGAAGAATGCTCATATATATATAGCAGCAGCATCAGCCACGACGTGTGACCTCCACATTTCCAGCCCTAAGAATTCGGACCACGTGGCAGTCTCTCAGCAGACTTTATTCCAGCCTCGGATCACGTGCCCTCCTTAAGCTTCACGATCAAAGCACCTGTAAAACAGGGTATCGGATAAGTCATCAGTTTAAAGAACAACTCTGTATAGACTTATCAGAAGAACAGCGTTTTAGAAGAAACTTGAACGAGGTTAGAACGAAACAACACGAAGTAACAAATAGCAACGACACGGAGACAACACGAAGACACAATAGGGAAAACGACACGAAGTCAGTAAAGACTCTATGTACAACAGTAAGTAACACGAAGTAAAACACACAGACATAAACGATAACACGAGATGCAACTAGAGGACAGAGAGAAGCGACACGAGGTTCACACAGAAAACGACACGAGGTATACTGTGACAGAACAGACACAATGAAGAGAGTGACACAAGGTGGTGGCACAGAAAGCAACACGAGGTGCTGCAATGTTCTGCACGTAGTGGAACAAAGACGACACGGAGTAAAAAACGACACGAAGATGAAAACAACACTTAAGACGAAGTTGACACGGAGTGAAAACGACACGAAGTCTGGGAGACACGACACAAAGTCACAAGAACGACAGTAACCAACACGAAGTGTGGTTACGAAACATGAACGACACGAAGTGTGGAAACATGACACGAAAACGACACGTAGACATGGAGACAACAATAACCGACATGAGGTGAGGTTACTAAAGCGACAATGACACGTGGTGTGGAAAACACGACACGAAGTCGAAATTGAAATCGACACGGGGTGAAGACAACATGAAGATGAAATACAAAGAGACGACACGAAGTGAAGTTGACACGAAGTGAAAACAACACTAAGTGAAAAACAATAATCGACACGCGGTGAAAACAACACGACGACAGTGAGAACAGCACGAGGTGAAATGACACGGGGTGTAGAAAACCAAGAATCGACACGAAGTGTGGTCAAGGCGAGAAAGACACTAAGTCAAAAACGAAAGACCAACACTCAGACAGAAACATAAAAACAACACGGAGACGTAAACACTAAAACAACACGAAGATGAAGACAAGGGAAACGACACGAAGTCTAACCTCATACAAGCTTTCCTGTCACGCATGGAAATCAACACGAAGTGTTGTATGCTCATACGACACGAGTTCTTTTTGTGTTAGTGAGGGGAAACAACACGAAAACTCAAGTACAGAAACAGCACGAAGATGATGTACAATCTGATGTACAGACATGAAGAACAGTCCAAGATATAGACTTGCACGAGTAAGCTACAGTGCCAAAGTATAGACTTCACGCTGTACAGACTATATGACCAGTGCATGATTGTACTTGACAATGTAAACACTTAGCCTATGCAGACCAATGTACAGACTTTGGCGAAGCAAAAGGCTGTATAGACTTGGAGACCCAAAGCCATTGTATAGACTTTGTCTAAGACAAGGCATGAGCTGACGTTGTATATACTTAGCCAATGCAAACCAGTCCGATATATAGACTTTAAGGAAATGCATGCTACAGTGCAATGTCTAGACTTGCGATGTGTTCGCCAAATGCACACTACAGTCCAATGTATGGACTTGGACGAATGATGCATGTGCAGTGAATAGACTTAGGGCATAAACCCCACGATGCACTGTATAGACTATGCACATAACATAAGTCTAACATACACAATATATCAGTTGTACCAGTCACAGTCATGATGCAATCATCAAGGCACAATGTCATGAAAACACTATATCATTGCTATCATCAAAATACAATATCAATCATCAAAACCACAGCAATGAATGCTTTATGCATCAGTTTAACATGTAACAAGACTGAACATCAAATATGTTAATCTAAACTGAGCAGCAAGATGACTGAACCTTTGATTAACTCACATCAACAACCAATCATCAAAGCCATCATTAAAACCATCATCAAAACCAAAACCACATGCATGGGCACAACACGGTTTGGAGTGAGGGGTTGACGTGGGAGGACTGGTGTCCGACCGAACCACCTAAAAATTCAGGTGCACCGTTGTTTGCCTTGTGAGTTTGTCCTTGTCTTCTACCTCCCTCACAAGGGCTCTTGTCAGGTTGGGTGTGTGCCATCTGTTCAATTCTTTTTTTTCCTGATTCATCAAATCTGTGAAGTGCACATTTGTGTGCATGTTTTTTCACTATCATTTTCCACTAGCTCACAGATCGCTTGCAAAGATTTCAAGGTCATCCCTGTGCTATCGTTCCTATCTTCACTGCGAAGTATTCGTTTGTGTGCTTAGCATAATTATATATATTGTGTGCAAACGTAAATGAGTTTCTATATTCTGAGAAATCTGCTTTGCACTTGTTTGGTCCCTAAATGTCCAACAACATTTCCTTTTGCCAAAGAAAGTTGGTAAGTTTGCTTTAAACGTGTGCCTTCACATATTGTTAATTCATTAAGTGGTAATTCATTCAGACTTAACATTTTAAATTGGGAAATTATTGTATATAAGATCCATTCACCCCCCCCTCTGGATCCAACAAGTGGTATCAGAGCGGGTCTCTATTTTATCAGATCAATAGATCTGCAGAGGATCCTGCTATCCTATATTCTAGTGCATTTCTATTTGTGGTCAGTCTATTGCATGAATTACCTTTGAACTGATTTCCATGGCTTATCCACCGGTTTTCAATGGGTCAAATTTTAATTCGTGGTTTAGTAGTCTACATAGCTATGTTAAACTGATTGATCTTGATCTGTGGAAGTTAATTTCACAAGGTCCTCATAGATTACCAAAGAAGAAGTCCAAATGGACTGACAGTCATAGAACGAAGTATGGAGAAAGTCAGAAAGTTTTGGATTTAATGAAAGCAGCTACTGACAAAGCCTTCCACTCTTGTCTTCATGACTGCAGGTCAGCCAAGGACATCCTGAACAAACTGAAGACTGCTTGTTGTGGAGGTGAAGACCAATGCATGATGGCTAAAGGCAGTAATCAAAGTAGCAGCCAAAATGAAGAAGAGGACGATGATAAGGTAAACCCCGTTGAAAAATTCACCCTAGGTGACTGGCAAGATGCATATGCTGATTTATTAGAGTCACATGAGATGTTAAGAAAATAATATAAAAAATTGAAAAAGACAACTGGTTTGAATAGTTCTAATTCTTCATGTGAAAACTATTTGGAATTGAAACAATCTTATGATGCTTGTGAGTCTGATGTTCAAATGCTTAAGAAACAAATTGGATTATTCAAAAAGGAAAATCAAGAACTTACTAATGAGATTTCTGAACTAGAAGGAAAACTTAACTCAATCAATAATGATCAACTTCTCATCAATAATTCTGTTCAGATTGAAAAACTATTGGAAGATCTTGAATGTGTTAATTTAGAACTAAACAGGCTGAAATCTGAAAATGAAGCTCTCAGAAAATCAGCTAAAGAAAATGAAGAAAAATTCAGAAAACTTGAAGACGAGAAAAATGTAATAGCTGAAAAATCTGACGTAATAAAGTATATGAACATGCATGGAGCTTCAGAAAAATATTGAAAATCTGTAAAGAGAATCTGAAACTCCAAATAATCCAAAAGTATCTCATGATGACCAGATTCTTCTTGAAGAGTTAATTCAAAATGATGCTCTGGTTAAGGAAAATGAAAAGTTAAAACGGCTGAACTCTGCTATGTCTGAAAGACTTCTAGCCTTAGAAAAAGGAAAAACTATTTGTATTGAAGATTCTGAAAAACTAAGCAATCTGGAACAAAAAATTGAGAAATATAAAACTGCTAACAAAGTACATAATGAAGCTGTTGTTAGGTGCGGATAATGAGACAGACGCAGATCCAGAGGGGGGGTGAATGAATCTTCTAAAGATTTTTAGCCAATTTAAAAACCGTATGAGATGATGATCACATATTCGATGGACAAATACTCAAACATCAAAGATGCATGCCCCATCAATCACTAGAACATGGACAACCAATAAGATCACGTTCCTAGCATGCATCTAGCGAGATCAATCAACCAGACAAAGCAATCAAACCATGATGGACAATGGATTTTTTAGGTGGTTCGGTCCACAGACCTACATCCACCCCTCACTCTAAACCGGAGTGAGGCTTGCACTAGCAACAGCTAGAGCAGCAGACTCAGTCTGCAAACAAACGCTGCCAAACAGCTTGACAAACCAAGCTTTGCAACCCACAGAAGCTTGACACCTAGACTTGCTACCCACAAGACCAGAATCGGAGGGCGAGCCTCCCTTCCTCTAAACCAGAGGGAAAACACAAGTGACACCCAGTCACTTGCCAACCGGAGGAAAACCTCCCTTCCTCCAAACTAGAGGGGAACTGCTAGTGACAGCCCGTCACTGGCAAACGAGAGATCATAGATCTCTCTTCCTCCAGACCAGGAGGGAACCCGACCTCAAACCAGAGGATCGGAAGAACAAGGATGGCAAAGGCAGAAAAGGGAAAACCAAAACAACAAAGGGAAAAACAAAAACCAGTTAGCTCCAATGAGCACAGTCGTTCTGGATTTGATCCACGAACGGACTAAACAATTCTTCAAGAAAAACTCTCTCCTCTCCACTTCTCAATCTCTGGATCTCTCTTCCTCTTTCCTTCTCGAGCTCTCTTCTTTCTCTGATGTTCTCCCTTTTTCTTCTTCTGCTGGCTCTTCTTCTTCTTTTCTTTCTTCTGCTACTCACTCTGCTTCTATTTTCACGATCAGCCTTCTTCTAAGGAAGAAGACTTCCTTTTATAGTAGCAGCAAGCAGATAGGGCGTGTGCTCTCGACGATTCCCGCCCAGAAGGTTCAGTCCACGTGGCAGCATTTCAGCACAGTGGTTCCACGTGTCACGATCAGGGCCATCTCCTATTCTTGGATCACGTGCATCATTAACCTCCTCGAATCAGCAGTCCTGTTAGAACAAATTTACTATCAGTGTAAGTTAATTTATCCGACATGAAAGACTGAATGCATCGAGTCACTTTGATGAATGAGCTGAGCTTGTACAGACTTAATGCATCAAGTGAAGTGTGCACATATGAGAAGGTATGTACAACGAGAATGAATGTACAGACATTACATTCACGAGTGTACATACTTCAAATGCATGAGATGCAGGCAACGAGTGTGTAGACTTGAAGTGAATGTAATGCAGACACAAGAGTGTATAGACTTGAAGTGAATGCGATGCAAACATAAGGAGTGTATAGACATGAAACAATGGAGTGTATAGACTTGATGTTTACGTGCATAAGAAACCAATGTACAGACTTGCTGTGTCTGTAGCAGACGACACCAGTGTACATACTTGCTAAGCTTTCGCTAAGTCTGTATAGACTTGATCATGCAGACGACGACACCAGTGTACAGACTTAGTGCAAACGGAATGTGCAGACTTTGTAGCATGCAATGAAGCAATGTACAGACTTAGAGTGAAGCACAAACATATGCAATGTATAGACTTGGAAAGCTTGAACACCAACATGCTGCAATGTATAGACTTTGATGCGGCTTCAAAGCAACCATGTGCAGACTTTACCGATGTACAGACTTAGTGTTATGAACGTAGGTAAAGGTAAGAAATGTATAGACTTTAAGTGTGGATGACCAGACAATGTATAGACTTGCACATGTGCATGAACAAGTGGTGATGTATAGACTTGGCTAATGTGCAGACTTGAAGCAAGGGGATGATGTGTAGACTTGGCCAATGTACAGACTTGAATGCAAGGAGACGATATGTAGACTTGGCCAATGTACAGACTTGAATGCAAGGAGACGATGTGTAGTGATGTGACACCAAAATGCAGCAATAGAATTTGATCCCTAGGACTTAATTCGCAATAGCAACAACAAGACTTGAGAGCTACTAGAGGGTCGCCAACACACCGCACGCTCGTGATTCCCGTGGTGAATCGGTGATGCCGAGTCGAGATGGTGGAGTTAGCCCCTGGCTGGCTAGAGGACCAGCACCGCTAAGGTTGTCCCTCCCAAAGGTATGAAGCCCACAAACAAGGGCGGCCGGGTGCCTTGAGGGCACTAGGTCACTCGCTCACTTTAGCCACGGTGACCATACTAAGATGGTGGCTCCGGGATCGGGCACTCGCTCTCCAACCAGCGGATAAGTCTCGCAAATATGAAATGAACATGAATAAAGGGGCAAGGTTAGAGCTCACCTGGTTGGTTTGAGGAAACCAACCCCGGTCGGAGACGAGGGCAAGCGGGGAAGTGTGGGTTCCCCCGCACACTGCGCCGATGAAGCTTCAATCCTGTTTAAAGGTACAATCACTACACCTCGTGTAGGAGGGTGATCTCGGGGGTGGGAAATATTCAAGTACAATCAAACACTACCTCCCGCAGGGAGGGGCGGTAAGCCGGCCAGGCGGGGAGGGGAGAACCGTCGGGGAAAGGAAGGTTGGACGCCGGGGATGTTCCCACTTGCAACCAGCGACGGCTGACTGCCAGATGATTCCTGGACTGTAGATCGCGTTCCTGAATTTCGCAGGAGGCAAGACCAGCGTGGAATTCCTCGTATCTGGCACGCAGATGTCCCTGAATTTCCTTGATTTCTTCTGCTGCAGTTGCTGGTCCGGGGTGGGGTTTGATCGGGGAGGCAGAATCTGGGCGCGGCAGGTCCCTGTTTCTGACAGCAAGATGCATAGATCGCCCCGATGGCTTATGAACTCCAAATCATGAGCTACTAGATTTTATGGAACCGTGAGCGAGTCCTCTCTGCAGAAAAACTGACGGGGCAGCCGTTCGATGTCGGGGTGGACTGGGGGACGCCGATGAGTGGCAGCTGGTCGCTGCAGGTTGTGGGAGGCAGACCCGTCCAGTTGAGTTAGAAAAATGAAAGCTCTGACCTCCGGATGTTGAACGCACTTCCGCTTATTGATCCCAAAAGAGGACAGGTGGAGGAAGATATTCGTAGAAGAGCTCGTGGCTTGAATCTTCCAGTGGCTGGTCCGGGTAAAGCTTCGAACAAGGTGGCAGCTTCTGGCCGCAACAGCTACCTGACACGAACAGTGACTTGCAGGAGTTGTCCCGGCCGCTCCCGGACACCAAATCTCAAACCGTCGAAGTTGTTGGAACCGTGGAGGAACCCTCTTTGCAGGAAAACTGGTGGGGAAGCCGTCTGATGTCGGGGAGGACTGGGGGACGCCGATGAGTGGTAGCTGGTCGCTGCAGGTTGTGGGAGGCAGACCCGTCTAGTTGAGGAAGAAGAGCGAGAACTCTGGCCTCCGGATGCCAATCGTGATTCTGCTTAATGATCCTGGAAGAGGATAGAACGTGGAAGAACTTTGTTGAAGAACTCTCGGTCTGAATCCTCCACCGTTTGTCGTGGTACAGCTTCAAATCAGGTTCATGAACTTGGCAGGGGAAGTCCAGCGCAGTCGGGGGAGAACGGCTCTCCCAGGCAGCCCCGAACTCGGAATGAGATGAGGTCACCTCTCCTGCGAAGCCAACTGGTCGACCTTTCCAGCAATGTATGGTATGTCTTCAGAGGTCTCCGTATGACTCTGTGACAGCTTCTGCAAGATGACCCTTCCTCTGCCACCTGCAGACTGATCAAAGGGGGGAGAGGGGTGGAAGAACTTGGTTGGCCAAAGGAAGAACAATGGGAAGGGGGGTTGGGGGGCTGCGACCTAGGGAGGTGAAGGGGCTGGGAATGAATGGGTGCAGTCCCCAAAGGGAAGAGAATTTGAATTTTAGCTTGGGAGGGGTGAAGGGGGTGCTTGGGGAAGTGAGGGGGTGTATGGGGAATGCCAAGGGGTGCCTTGGAAGAGGGAGGGATTAAATGGGAGAGTTAATGTGGCCTTGGGAGGTGAAAGGGTGGGTGATGTGGCAAGGTGAGGTGGCAAGGTGAAGAGAGAGAGGATGGTGCGAATTTGGGAGAGAGAGCTTGAGGAGAGAGAGTGGGGGCCGCCCCCTTTAGAGAGAGAGAGAAGAGGAGAGAGAGAGAGATAGCTAGAGAGAGAAGGAGAGGTGCACAAATGCTGTGGCAAATTCTTTAATACTTCATTAGCTCCACACAAGAGGGGGTTGGGGTCCTATATATAGGGATCCCAACTTTGTACAAAAGGCCCTGAGGAAAGAGCCAATAACAGATAACCAAAAGTGCAAAAAGGAGCGCCCATGGGCCTGGCTCCTCTAAATGGGCCACAAAGCCAAACAAGCCCAATATGACGATCAACTTAGGTAACAAGCATGAGCACCTAGGACTTGACTCAAAATAAAGCTGAAATACATCAAAGTGACTCAAGAAAGATATGAAAATTACATAGCCAGACTCAGAAAATTAAGACGAACGTAATGGCGAGCAGCGGGACCCTTGGAGAAATGGGAAGTGGCAAGCGATGTCCCCATCATGTAGACTTGGCCAATGTACAGACTTGAATGCTCCATGCACAAAGACGCTGAGTGAGATGATGCAGGCTGTACAGACTTTGAGTGTGTGCTACAGGACAGTGTATAGACTTGTGTGTGCAGGGCAGACAAATGGATGTACCGACTTGAGCTGTACAGACTTCAACTCAAATATGCATAGACACTAAGTGAGACGAACACGGCGATGTGCAGAATTTAGTTGAATGATGCATGCAGAAGGAATGTATAGACTTGATGAACAATGCAATAAGACTCTGTACAGACTTGGCCAATGCAAACTGTGTAGAACTCTGTACATACATTAAGTGGTGCATGAATGTATAGACTTGGATGTGCTGCAAGGGCTGTACAGACTTGAAGAAATGCATGACTATTGCATGTACATACTTTGTGTGGCCCTATGCAAAGATAATGTACAGACTAGACTACAATGTGTAGACTTGGCCTAAGCATGAAGATAACAGCAGAGAGTGTATGGACTTGTTGTATGCATGAACTACCCTGTACAGTTCATATGCCCAAAGCAGAACAATCATTCAGACACAGATTCATGATATGCTATCATCAAAATCATGGAGTTCAAAATCATGTCACAGATGTTCAAATAACTCATAGTGTTTGCTATCATCAAAATCATAGGGGCACAACAATCTCCCCCTTTTTGATGATGGCAACACTATGAGTCACACTGACTCATGTCAAACTATTCTCCCCCTTTGACTTCATCAAAAAGAAAAATAGTTTGAGATGAGAAATACAAACATACATGATATGAATAAAGAAAATACTCCCCCTTTGACTCAATCATTTAGACATGAAAGACACAGAGGTAGTTAAACAATGAAGCACAAATCAAGACAATGTTACAGATGTATGCTCTCCTATACCAACTAGATCAAATCATGCACAACATGTGAAGGATAGCCAAGAAATGACAAGCAGGTTAATCTCCCCCTTTAAGCTAGAAAGGAGTTGAGGTATGTCAAGAGGAGATAAGCATCTACCAGCAAAAGCACATAGGCACTCAAGGATTACCACAATCTGTAAGCACAATGAATAAATGAGGAAGAAGAATTTTCATTAGCACACCAAATTCATAAATCTTTGTAAACGAATTTTAGATTCTTCAATTATAATAGATTATGAATGAGTTTAAACTTACATCATGATTTAAGAGTGATGCATTCAAAGTTTATCAAGAAAATTCAATGCTCATATCTGAAACACCTTTTAATCGAAATGAACCAAAAACTCATCTGATATTCATGTTTAACCTCCTTCCATCTTACTCATTTAAATTCAATGACTCTTATGGAAGTTACACAAGATAACATTGAGATTAAACATAGATTAATGTGTTTGAACTTATCTTCAGTTTTTCAGAATTTTCGGATACCAATTGAGCAACACTTATTTTTCCTGAGCAAGTTTGGTTCAGTCAACACCTTTTTACATGAGGCACAACACGTCTTAGGTGAAGTGACCCAGTTACTCAGTGTGACAACTATATTGCCTCTCAAGGAGAACAGAGTTAGCAATGGAGTATCTTTTTACATGAGGAGACACCTTGATCAGAGGCCAGAATCCCCAGTTCCTCAACACAACTATGCCATTGCTCTGCCAGATTTTCAATCATTTTTATAAGAGAGATAACTATGGCACTTCATGACATGGGCTTGCTCTATTTCTTTGATAGAGAACCCAGTTTCTCTGTGACCAAAGTCATTGCTCTTGCATAATTTTTATTCTTAAATTTTCAAGTTTTCCAGACAAAGCTCATTACACTTAATTGTTTAAGAACAATATTCTCTACATGTATCTTAACCAAAGATAGCCATGTCTTTTAAAATTTCAGATTTCAGAAAGTTTTGCATGAAGTTCATGAGACAATTGGTTAAGATTTATTAAGCATGATGATTCAGATATTTTCAAGAATTCTTAATCTAGACTTAGGAAATACATTAGACTTAAATCAATTTGATTTATCAAAACATTCTTAAGCCAGTATAATAGAAGATTCTTCTTTTCAGAATATGTCTGATTTATGACTAGGGTGCACTGACTAAAATCTTTTCTCATTCAGATGAATCATTAACATTGTCAGGAAATCAGTGGAGTCAACAAAGCATTTTTATTGAGAGAATAGCAGAGAGCAATCAGAAGCCAGCATTAAAGACTAAAATTCAGTCAGATCAGCTTGGACCAGACTTGACAAGATATGAAGAAACGTGAATGATAGGAACAAGCTAGCAATTGAATTCACAGGAGGCAGAATCAATAGCTGAGTCTGGAATATAGACAGAACAGCTACACAAGTATAGACAATAGGGAATTCAAGTGAACCACACAATTGCCAAGAGAATGGATCAGATTGCCAGACAGAAGGAGTTCAAGAGGTGAAGAAGTGATCAAACAGGAATGCTCCCCCTGTCTAGATGCAATGAGTCATTTCTTTTTAGATTTTTCAATGTAAGGAAATGCAATGCAACTAACTACATGTATGCAAAGACATGCAATGTTTTCAATGAGGGCTGAACATATGACTTTGTGACTCATGCTCATACAGACTGCCCTATCAAGCAATATGACCCATGGTACTAGGCGGAGATCTTGGTCTAAAAAACCATCTCACACATAGTAAGGACCTCCAGATAGATTTCACCTGCCTTTTAGTAGCTTACCATTTAATATACCAGGGTTATGTAAAGTGATGCAGTGCCAATGCAGTTCTATATGTAGTCAGTTACTTCTTTTAGGAGATTTCAGAATGATGATGTGCAATGCATTCACTATATGTATGCATATGCAATTTCAGACAATCATTAAAATGCAAATAATGTGAAATTCAGATGTTTGCAGAGAATTCTTAATCAGGCAATGTCCATCAACAGTGATGAGTGCAAAACATAGACTTCAGATGAGGAGAGTTCAGAGAATTCAAATTTGACAATGCACATGATGAATGAATATTCAAAAACAGATTTAACATGCTATGCAGTAATTCTAAGAACAGGAAGTGCAAGGAATTTACATGAAAGGTTCAGAAAGGGGTTTTCATTCTTGAGTGCCTTGGAATATTACCCCTTTTATTCCTCAATCCAAGGCACACCTGTAAAGTTTTTGATCATTTTGATCCTGCAGGGACCCAAGCAGCTTTGGGTCCTCCGTTAGCCTGACAGGTGTTCTGAACAATCTTTTAGCCAAGTTATCATCATGATCCAACAGGTAACAATTGTTCATAGAGTGACCAAACTTCCCACAATATCTACATGATGTGACTGGTTTCTGGTTCTTATGATGCATAGTAACAACAGTATGGGGTTTATAAACATGATCATAAGATTTTCTGTTGTATGCATGAACAGTTTGCTTCTTATTCTTAATCAGCCAACATTCAGTAGATTTGTGACCTTGCTTACCACAGTTATAGCATGAAAATTTCACAGAATGTTTTGCAGGGAGTTTGACAACATGGGGGTTTACAATTCTGAACATGCCAACAGTCCTTGACTGTATGGCCATTTTTCCCACACTCGAAGCATCTGGTATGCTTACCTTTAAAATCATTTTTACCCCAAGTGGATCCAAACCAGCACTCAGCAGCCTTGTGCCCAGGCTTATTGCAGTTAAAGCACACAATGTGCTGACCCGAAGCAAACATGTTTCTTTTGGGGCCATGATGATTAGCAGAAGACTTAGCATGCATTTTATCATCTTGTTTCATGATGAAACATGCATTCATAAGATGACCATGCCTACCACAATAGTAACATGAAGCATTAGGCTTCCTAGTAGCATGGTTTCTATCAAAAAGATTTCTAGAATGTAATGTTCCACTAGCATGCTCATCCTTTAACTTCAATCTGCAATCTTCCATTATGTGACCTGCCTTCCCACAATAATAACAAGAACTGTCATGCCCCGTACTCTATACCGTCGAGGTATTGTCCGCTTTGGCCTATCGGCCTCACGGTTTTGTTCCTTTCTAACAGTGATCGACTCTAGAATGAGGGACATCCCGGGCAGGTCACCCATCCCAGTACTACTCCATATTAAGCATGCTTAACTTCGGAGTTCTTTTCAAGAATTGAGCCGATACTTCAAAAGGTGCCTCGGTGATATAGAGTACATTTAGCTATATTTGAGGGTGTTACAATCTACCCCTCTTATATAGGCGACGTCCTCGTCGCTGGGCATATATAGCACGCAATCATGCAATCAAGTCCCCAGGCAGGTAGGACTCTAGAGGTGGCCCTTACAGGCTCAAGAGGTGGCTCCCACTATGTAGCACTTTGCTTCATTACGGACTCAAGAGGTGACTCCCATAGCGTAGCACTTTGCCCTGCATGACACTTAGTTCCCACACTTCCGGCTGGGGTATAGCTCTGATACCATTCTGTCACGCCCCGTACTCTATACCGTCGAGGTATTGTCCGCTTTGTCCTATCGGCCTCACGGTTTTGTTCCTTTCTAACAGTGATTGGCTCTAGAATGAGAGACTTCCCAGGCAGGTCACCCATCCCAGTACTACTCCACATTATGCATGCTTAACTTCGGAGTTCTTTTCAAGAACTGAGCTGATATTTCAAAAGGCGCCTCGGTGATATAGAGTATATTTAGCTATATTTGAGGGTGTTACATGAACTATTTTTAGTATGAGTGTGTGAGAGATCATGTGACTTGTGTGCAGCATTCTTAGTACCAGCAGGAGTGTCTTTGTCCTTCTTCTGTAGATTTTCATTATTTTTCAATTTTTGAGTTTGTTCTACAGTTTTGGAACTGATAGTGAACTTTTGTGCAGTGAATTGAAAAACAGAAGGAGCAGAGGTTGTGTTCTGATTAGAAGCATTGACAAACACAGTAGAAGTTTTATTCCCATTACTCTTTTTGTTTGTCGGACTGTAACCCAGTCCCTCTCTCTGAAAGCTAACATTATTTCCAAGAAGCTTATTCAAATTGTCCTTACCTTTGACAAATTTTGATAGAGAGTTTTTCAAATCTTGGATCTCAGAGTTTAAGATAACAATATTAGCTTCATATTTGGACAGATCTGTTTCACAGAAAATGACTTGTTGATGCAAGACATCATTCAGACTTTTGAGTTTTTCTACTTCCTATTTTAACTTTATTTCATTGTCAGCTTCAGATAGGGACATGTTAAAATCATCAACTTCTTGTTGAAGGGATGTGATTGTAAGCTCATAGTTAGCTATCTTTTCTTCACAGCAAGTGACATTTCCACTCAACATTAGGTTGATGGTTTTTAGACTCTCAATTTCTTGTTCAGCGTCCACCAACCTATCAGAGTTATCCATGCTCACACACTTGCCTTTTTCAATTGTCAATAGCCTATCTGACAGTTGGGTGTTTAGATGTTTCAACTCATTGATTTCCTCTTTCAGTTTACTGTTCTCCTCTAAGAGCTCATCATCAAGTACCCATTCATCTGAGGAAAACTGACATTCATAAAACATTTCTTGTTATTTTTAAGATTGAAGTTGGTCGAGATTTTTCTGAATCTCTAGATTTATTCCTCTATCAGCCTCCAGTTTCTCAAAAATCAATCTGTTTTCTTTTTCAAGACTCATATATTTGTGTTCAAATTCCTTGAGCTAGTTTTTGAGTATTTCATTTTCAGATTTCATATTTTCTAATTCAGAGTTAACACACTCTACATCTTTTATCAACTTTTCATTCTGAACAACATTATTGTTATGAGCCTGATCATCAATCGAGCTAAGTTTTTCTTTTAGTTCAGTAATTTCACAAACAAGCTCTTGATTCTCCTTTTTGTGTAATCCAATTTGTTTCATAAGAGTTTATTTTTCAGATTTGAAATGATCTATGTCTGAACTAACAGAATCAAAATCTTTTAATTGTCTTCTGAATATGTCATTTTCTATCTTCAGAATTACCATGTCCTTACCTCCAGAATTAACAGTCACATGTTTATTCAACTTCTTTTTCAGAGATTTATTTCATTTTCTCACTTTTTCGTAAGAATCAAGCAAATCATTGTATGCTTCAATCCAATCATCCATATCACAATTTTCAAATTTAGAAGATACCTCATCTTCATCTTTTTATTCGTTTTCTTCTTGACGTCCATCAACGTCCACCATCATACATGTGTTGTGATTCCTGGTAAGCTTCAATTTCTCTAGAATCTCCTTGGCGGACCTGCAAGAAGAAACACATGAGATTAGAGCTCTGTCAAGTGATGCTTTCATTAAGTCTAATGCTCTAGAGTTGATAGAATCCTTCAATCTACCCCTATCAGTCCATTTAGATATATCCCTTGATAATTTATAAGGACCGTTAGTTATCACCTTCCAAAGGTCAGGATCAATTGTCCTTACATACATATGCAATTTTTCCAGCCATAGATCAAAGTCATCACCTCTGAACATTGGGGGATTAGCCATCGAGAGATGATAAATGCACAGTAAGCAGATGAGCAAATCAAGCTACTAAACCAGTGAAACAAAACACTGAGCACAAGAAACCCACTCTGAAATGCACCAAAAAAGATGCAGGATCTGCTGCGGATTGTTGGATCCAATGCACAGCAACCCGCTCTGATACCAACTGTTAGGTGCGGATAATGAGACAGACGCAGATCCAGAGGGGGGGTGAATGGATCTTCTAAATATTTTTAGCCAATTTAAAAACCTTATGAGATGATGATCACAGATTCGATGGACAAATACTCAAACATCAAAGATGCATGCCGCATCAATCACTAGAACATGGACAACCAATAAGATCACATTCCTAGCATGCATATAGCGAGATCAATCAACCAGACAAAGCAATCGAACCATGATGGACAATGGATTTTTTAGGTGGTTCCGTCCACAGACCTACATCCACCCCTCACTCCAAACCGGAGTGAGGCTTCCACTAGCAACAGCTAGAACAGCAGACTCAGTCTGCAAACAAACGCTGCCAAACAGCTTGACAAACCAAGGGAAACAAATCCCTCAAACCAAGCTCTACAACCCACAGAAGCTTGACACCTGGACTTGCTACCCACAAGACCAGAACCGGTGGGCGAGCCTCCCTTCCTCTAAACCAGAGGGAAAACACAAGTGACACCCAGTCACTTGCCAACCGAAGGAAAACCTCCCTTCCTCCAAACCGGAGGGGAACTGCTAGTGACAGCCCGTCACTAGCAAACGAGAGATCACAGATCTCTCTTCCTCCAGACCAGGAGGGAACCCGACCTCAAACCAGAGGATCGGAAGAAGAAGGATGGTAAAGGCAGAAAAGGGAAAACCAAAACAACAAAGGGAAAAACAAAAACCAATTAGGTCCAATGAGCACAGTCGTTCTGGATTTGATCCACGAACGGACTAAACAATTCTTCAAGAAAAACTCTCTCCTCTCCACTTCTCAATCTCTGGATCTCTCTTCCTCTTTCTTTCCCGAGCTCTCTTCTTTCTCTGTTGTTCTCTCTTTTTCTTCTTCTGCTGGCTCTTCTTCTTCTTTTCTGTCTTCTGCTACTCACTCTGCTTCTGTTTTCACGATCAGCCTTCTTCTGAGGAAGAAGACTTCCTTTTATAGCAGCAGCAAGCAGATAGGGCGTGTGCTCTTGACGATTCCCGCCCAGAAGGTTCAGTCCATGTGGCAGTATTTCAGCACAGTGGTTCCACGTGTCACGATCAGGGCCATCTCCTATTCTTGGATCACGTGCATCATTAACCTCCTCGAATCAGCAGTCCTGTTAGAACAAATTTACTATCGGTGTAAGTTAATTTATCTTACAGGAAAGACTGAATGCATCGAGTCACTTTGATGAATGAGCTGAGCTTGTACAGACTTGATGCATCAATTAAAGTGTGCACATATGAGAAGGTATGTACAACGACAATGAATGTACAGACATTACATTCACGAGTGTACATACTTCAAATGCATGAGATGCAGGCAACGAGTGTGTAGACTTGAAGTGAATGCAATGCAGACACAAGAGTGTATAGACTTGAAGTGAATGCAATGCAAACATAAGGAGTGTATAGACATGAAACAATGGAGTGTATAGACTTGATGTTTACGTGCATGAGACACCAATGTACAGACTTGCTGTGCCTGCAGCAGACGACACCAGTGTACAGACTTGCTAAGATTTCGCTAAGTCTGTATAGACTTGATCATGCAGACAACGACACCAGTGTACAGACTTAGTGCAAACGGAATGTGCAGACTTTGTAGCATGCAATGAAGCAATGTACAGACTTAGAGTGAAGCACAAACATATGCAATGTATAGAATTAGAAAGCTTGAACACCAACATGCTGCAATGTATAGACTTTGATGCGGCTTCAAAGCAACCATGTGCAGACTTTACCGATGTACAGACTTAGTGTTCTGAACATAGGTAAAGGTAAGAAATGTATAGACTTCAAGTGTGGATGACCAGACAATGTATAGACTTGCACATATGCATGAACAAGTGGCGATGTACAGACTTGGCCAATGTGCAGACTTGAAGCAAGGGGATGATGTGTAGACATGGCCAATGTACAGACTTGAATGCAAGGAGACGATGTGTAGACTTGGCCAATGTACAGACTTGAATGCAAGGAGACGATGTGTAGACTTGGCCAATGTACAGACTTGAATGCTCCATGCACAAAGACGCTGAGTGAGACGATGCAGGCTGTACAGACTTCGAGTGTGTGCTACAGGATAGTGTATAGACTTGTGTGTGCAGGGCAGACAAATGGATGTACAGACTTGGGCTGTACAGACTTCAACTCAAATATGCATAGACACTAAGTGAGACGAACACGGCGATGTGCAGACTTTAGTTGAACGATGCATGCAGAAGGAATGTATAGACTTGATGGCATGAGACATGCACAAGCTACAACGATGTATAGACTTGATGAACAATACAATAAGACTCTTTACAGATTTGGCCAATGCAAACTGTGCAGAACTCTGTACAGACATTAAGTGGTGCATGAATGTATAGACTTGGATGTGCTGCAAGGGCTGTACAGACTTGAAGAAATGCATGACTATTGCATGTAAAGACTTTGTGTGGCCCTATGCAAAGACAATGTACAGACTAGACTGCAATGTGTAGACTTGGCATAAGCATGAAGAAAATAGCAGAGAGTGTATGGACTTGCTGTATGCATGAACTACCCTATACAGTTCATATTCCCAAAGCAGAAAAATCATTCAGACACAGATTCATGATATGCTATCATCAAAATCATGGAGTTCAAAATCATGTCACAGATGTTCAGATAACTCATAGTGTTTGCTATCATCAAAATCACAGGGGCACAACAGCTGTTAATTGTAGTGCACAAGAGATTGCAAGTTTTGAAATAAATATTGCATCACTTAAAATTAAGATTCATGATTTGAAAGCTTCTCTGTCTAAATTTGTTAGTGGGCAAGAAAATCTGGATAAGTTGCTAGGACTCAAGGTTAACTTCAGGAAGGAAGGGCTAGGCTACAATAATGTTAATAAGAAAGTTTTTAATAACAAGCTAATGACTTCGTTTGTCACTGCATCAAACGTAGCCACCACCTCAAAAGATAAACAGCCCATTGTTCAAAAAAATCAGAAACAAACTGGCATTCAGAAACAAGCTGAAAAAGTGAAAAAGTATGTTCACATGAAGAATAAGCGAAGAAACACTCACGTTGATGTTGTGCATGTGATACATAACCTAAATACACACAAACATGCACAAAAAAAGAAAATGTCATGCCACTATTGTCATAGATTTGGTCATCTGATGCATGAGTGTAGTTTGATGGAACAAGATGATATAAATGCAGGTGCAACGCATGCTAGGAATTCTCATGAAAGAAATCATGCATTTAAGAAAAAGAGAATTCACTGTTCTTATTGTGATAAGGCAGGCCATCATGGCTCGGAATGCTGGTCTGTTAAAAGTAAAGGTAAAGTTCATTCTCATTGTGTAAATTCTCATGAGAACTAACATGTTGTGTGTTTTGAATGTGGTAAGCCAGGCCATAGGGCCATTGAGTGTTGGTATGCTCAAAGAAAGAAATTTAATTCTAAATCTGTTGAATTCCATGCGAACAGAAATGATATTGGAGAAACTAAATCTATTTTGAACAGAAATATTTTTATGTGCTTTGAATGTGGGAAATCTGGCCACAAAGCCTCTACCTGTTGGCTGGCCAGTGTTAGGAAAAATGCTAGAGTAGACAATAAGAAACTCAATGCTCTAGCTCATAGCAAAAATATGAAATATGCTGTGTATTGTCATCATTGTGGCAAGATTGGACATGTCATGAAAGAATACTAGCATGCTCAAGGGAAAAGATCTAATTCTACACCCTTAAACTTCCCTAAAAATGAAAACATTTTTGATAAAGACAAATCTGTGATTAAGGAAGAATTTCATGCATGTTTTAACTGTGGAAAGCCAGGCCATAGAGCTACTAATTGTTGACTGGTTGGTTTCAGTAAACAGAATGCTCATTCTGTTAACAGAAATTTCTATGAAAATGCACATAGATTTCATGATTATAGTAATGCGCATGGAAAGAATCTTATAACTACTGCTTCATGCTATTATTGTGGACAATTAGGCTATTCTATGTTTAACTGTTATCTGATGAAGTTTGATGATTCTCAAGCACAGAAATTGTTTAGAGCATCAGTCAAAGGTGCCACTGTCATTTCAGGACCCAAGACATCTTGGGTGCCTGTTTGTGCAAAGTAGTTTCCTATTTTACAAGTGTGCCTTGGAGCTGAGAAATAAAGGGGGTAATAAACCAAGGCACCGAACTAGGTAAAACCCCATGTCTACAAAATTCAGGTAACATCCCTGTACTCGTCAGGTTGATTACTTGAATTCTTCTGTTAGATGCATATCATGTTTGATCTGTTATTCAGAATTTCATGCAGACATTCTCATATCTGAAATTGACTTTCACACATCTTCAAATGCATATGTTGAATTATTTGTGCTTATATTGAGCTGAGAGTGAATTGAATTGTATATCACTTTCTACAAATCTGAAATACATATGAATGATGTTTGAAATTTGTATGTATTACATTGTATACCTTAGACAGACTTTTGTTGCATAGTTCATTGAAAATCTGATGCATATAGTTCATTGTCATGCATGACCATTATGGTATATCAAATGGTAAGCTACTAAAGGGCAGATGAAATCTGTCTGGAGGTTCTTACTATGTGTGAGGTGGTCCTTAAGACCAAGTCCTCTGCTTGGTACCATGGGTCATGCTGCACATAGTTCAGTCTAAGTGTCCATGAGCATAATTCATCAAACTCTCTGCATAATTGTCATTGCATATGCTACATTCAGAGTGTCATATATGGCATTCTGTTAAAGGGAGTCAGTGCATTCGCATACATGTGTTGATTGCATTTGATTCATATTGAAAACTCTAAAAAGGTAGATTCAGTGCATTTAGTCAGGGGGAGTTCCTACATTCAATAAGTTACTCATGTGCATTTGTCATCATACATATATTGATTTCAAAATAGATTGCATCCCATCATCTAAAAATTCAAAAAGAGTGCCTGCCATGAATTCACATGCATTCTAGAATTTGTCTCTGTGCATAGGGTTGCTCAAATGAATAGTAAACCCTGAAAATTGATTGCATTTAGGAATATTATCTCTTTGGCCTGACACTTCTGCTTGACTGCTCATGCATGAATATAGGGGGAGCATAAATCATGTCTTTAAATTGCATGGCTGCACATCTGTCTACTTCAGTTGAAACATTCTTGCTTATTTCAGTCAACTAGAATTCTCATTGATTAGTCAATGTTTTGTTCATTGTGTTATTTCTGCTCCATCAGTAATCTACACAGTCAGTTGGTCACATCTACTTTCATCAGCTCTAAAACTCACTTTGGCTCAATAGTCTCTTAAAATTGAATTTGTTTGAATTTTGATCCTGCATTTTCTAAGGGGGAGATGGATGTTTTTAGAGTCAATCTTTCTGATGGTGTCCTGGATTTCTCTGCCATTCTTTGAGCCCATCTTCATCAGTACACACTATCAGCTATCTTCGTAGTCTTAACTGTTGCATCAGATCTTTCTACTATTGCTTGGTGCTCTCTACCACCGGATGTTCTAGCTGCTTATGGAATTCTTTTGTTTTATCTAGAACTCATGAAAATTTTAATGTGCATACCGTGTTCATAAATCTGAAAGCATACCTAACATGAATCTTCTATTATAAGGGTGTATGAATATTTGACATTCTCAGCTGGTTTAAGTTTCATGCATTTCTTGAGTTTGAATATGAACATTCTGAAAATGTCTGAATCAATTTGTTTTAATAAACTTTAACCACTTGATTCATGTTATATCTTGTAAGATCTTCGAAAATATAGATGTTCATTCTCATGGCTTATCTCGGTTGAAATGCTTTATGTGAATATTGTTCTTAAACATTTGATTGCTCTGAGATTTGTCTGAAGGATAATATATGGTCAGAGCAATGACCTTGGTCACTGAGAAACTGGGTTCTTCATCAAGAAATGAAGTCAACCCATGTCATGAAGTGTCATAGTTATCTCTGCTAAAAATTTGATGAAAAATCAGTGAAATATTAAGACAGAGCAATGATTAGGTTGCACTGAGAAACTGGGAATCTCATCACAGAAATGTAGTCAACCTATGTCATGAAGTGCCCTAGTTAACTCTGTTCAATATGAATCATGATAGTTAGTCATACTAAGTGCTCAGGGATACTTACGTCTAAACAACGTGTATCCTCTAGCTACAAGGTGTGTACTAAACTCGATTGATCTTGAAAGATGTGGTTATAAAAAAAATGCTGCTGCATAGAAAGAAAAATCTGAAATGTTTCTGAAATCTTGGACACAATCTGATGCTTTCATGCTTGTTTAATCTCAATATTTGTCTTTTGCAACCACCAAGGAGCCATTGAAATTGAATGCTTAAAATGAAAGGAGATCAAACTAGATGTTAATTTGAAAACTTGGTTCACCTTTATTAAGATTTATTTTCAGATATGAGTACAGAAACTTTCATGAACAAACTTTGAATTCATTATATTTAAACCATTCTTTCAAATAAAGATCATTTCATAAGTCTTTATAGTAGAAGAATATGAAATATCTTCAAATTTTGGATTTATGGCATGGCTATCTCATTGAAAGTGTTCTTGCATATCTTGATTCCTTGACCTGTCAATCTGGTCTATTGTGCTTAACTTTACACTGCTGGAAAGCCCTTGCTAGCTTGCTCTCATTCTTTTACAGCTAAAATTCTAGGCTTATATTGACTGTCATATTTCTTGACTGCACTCCTCACTGCCATACTTCTTGGCTTGTTTGATTGTATAATTGCCCTTGTGCTTTTGCTAATACATTCTGATCCTTTCCTTCCAGGGGAGAGAGTGCCTTCCCAGTACCCCTTATAGCTCTCAGGGGGAGATTTGTCTGCTGTCTGCATTTTAGTTAATGATTCAATCATATCATGCATATTTGTATTTATCGTATCAACCTATTTTCTTTTTGATGAAGTCAAAGGGGGAGAATAGGTTGACATGAGTTAGCATCTTGCTTTATTATCATTATGACTCATAGTGTTGCCATCATCAAAAAGGGGGAGATTGTTGTGTCCCTGTGATTTTGATGATAGCAAACACTGTAAGTCATCATATGTGTGCATGAAAGATTGAATGATGATGAAGTATGCATTTGCATAAAGTCTGTCTGTGTGATATTTCATCAAACACCATGTGTGCATATCACTTTCATGTGCATGGCATTTCAGTGAACACTTGGTGTGCACTTCATAGTCAGCGCACTCCATGGTCTGTGCATGTTTCTGTCTCAAGCACATACAGGTCTGTGCAGGTTTTGCCGTGCTCACATAAAGGTCTGTGCAGTTTTTACATTCTACATGCAGGGTCTGAGCATGCTTGCATCATTAAGCATATAAGGTCTGTGCATACTTCATTGTTTTGCACACAACGTCGGTGCACATTTCAGCTGTCTGCATACTAAGGTCAGTACATATTCATCATATAGTCGGTGCACATCTCAGTGCTCTACATATAGAGTCGACGCTAGCATGAGTACATGCATATAAGGTCTGTGCTAGCCTATCGTGCTTTGTCACAAGGTCGATGCATAGTTCTCATCGAGCATATAGAAGGTCGGTGCAAGCTTCGCCATTCGCATGCTAAGGTCGGTGCATACTTTGCCTGAGCATATAGAAGGTCAGTGCAAGCTTCACCATACGCATGGTAAGGTCGGTGCATAATTTGCCTGAGCATATAGAAGGTCGGTGCAATGAGTTTTCCTTAAGCATTGTAAGGTCAGTGCAATACATGGCATCGTGCATACTGAAGTCTGTGCACAAACTGTAGCAGGTCAGTGCACATTTTGGTACAACACATACAAGGTCTTTGCTACATTGAGTTTGTATGCATTAAGGTCGATGTTAGTTGAGTATCATGCATATCAATGTCTATGTTACCTTGCACCAGGTCTATGCTAGTTAGCTATGGCTTAGGTTAAAGTCTGTGCTAGCTATTGCATTTCTCACTATGGGACAATGTTAGATTAGAGTTAATGATGATTTCATATTCATAATTATAGAACTTCAGCACATTATATCTATTATCATCTGAACTTCAATCTCATATTTCTGCATAAAAATCAATACATATTGATCTCACTATGAAGGTCAAGGGACTGATTAAATGCCTCTTAATTCTTCTACAAGAAGCAGCAAAGCCCAGCATCATCGAACGCCTGTAGAGCCGTCCTTGATACAGTCACGTGACCACTTGAACTCACACCTGAAGCGTGAGCTCGTGGATTAAAAATAACAAATGATTGGCACGTGATCCAATGGGTGCAATCATTGGACATTCCTCCACGAGGATCACTGTCCCATCTATAGTCGACACGTGGCTTCTCTAGAAAAGGCAGGAACGAGCCCTCCACACGCCGGATGCGTGAGCTCGTGGTACCCTAGCCTGAAGCCCTATAAGAAGGCCTCTCCTGCGATCAAAAACAAGAGCGGTGTGAACAAGAAGAAAGAAGAAGAGAGGATAGCCAGAGAGCTCGTGAGAAGAAGGTAGAGAAGAGAAGATAGAGAGGAGTCAGAGCTTGAGAGAAGAATTTGAGTCAGAGTGCAGAGAGAGAGAGGCGACTGAGAGACAAAGAGGAAATGAGAAGAAGGAAGAGTGAGCAAGAGACTCTGTGAGAAGAATTAGAGTGATAGTGCTGAGAGAGAGAGAGAGAGAGAGCTCAAGAGAGAAGAGACAAGTGATAGTGAAGCGGCTGAAGCATATTGAAGATCTGCTATCTGTTGGTTTCTGGATTAGATCCAAACCAACTTGCCCCTACGAGAGCTACATTCGCTTCATTTTTTTTTGTTTTATTTTTTTTGTTTTATTTTTCTTGTACAGATTTTCTCATTTCCACTTTGTTCTTCCGATTCTCTGGTTTGAGGTCGGGTTCCTCCTAAGGATTCAGGAGAAGGGAGATTTATCTCCGGTTCCCCTCTGAGGATTCAGAGGAAGGGAGACTGGTGTCTCCAGGTGTGAGTGACTGGGTGTCACTCACGGTTTCCCCTCTGGTTTAGATGAAGGGAGGTTGGTGTCTCCGATTGCTAGTGATGGGGTCTCACTAGTGGTTCCCCTCCAGTTTGGAGGAAGAGAGGAGAGTGTTCCTCTAGGTCAAGCTGTAAGGTAGCAGTTGTTTACAGACTAAGTTTGCTTCTAGCGTTCTGCAAGGGAAGCCTCACTCCGGTTTGGAGTGAGGGGTGGACGTAGGCGGACTGGTGTCTGACCGAACCACCAAAAAATTCAGGTGCATCGTGGTTTGCCTTGTGAGTTTGTCCGTGTCTTCTACCTCCCTCACAGGGTCTCTTGTCAAGTTGGGTGTGTGCCATCTGTTCAATTCTTTATTTGCCTGATTCGTCAAATCTGTGAAGTGCACGTTTGTGTGCGTGCTTTTTCAGTATCATTTCCCACTAGCTCACAGATCGCTTGCAAAGATTTCAAGGTCATCCCTGTGCTATCGTTCCTATCTTTACTGTGAAGTATTCATTTGTGTGCTTAGCAGAATTATATATATTGTGTGCAAATGTAAATGAGTTTCTCTATTTTGAGAAATCTACATTGCACTTGTTTGGTCCCTAAATGTCCAACAACATTTCCTTTTGCCAAAGAAAGTTGGTAAGTTCGCTTTAAACCTGTGCCTTCACGTATTGGTAATTCATCAAGTGGTAATTCATTCAGACTTAACATTTTAAATTGGAAAATTATTGTATATAAGATCCATTCAACCCCCCCTCTGGATCCAACATACAATGCATGAAATCGACTGGAAATAGAGGGCTTTTATCTCTAATGTCATGTTTAAGCCGTTCATGAGATAACCTACCTCTGTTTTGGGCTTTAAGCTTCAAATTTATGGCTGGAAATTAACCCTAATTTCTACACGTTCTGTGCTAAACCTGCAACTTCATGCCATCCTAACACCTGATTCTCTTAACCTAAAGACGTGAAATTTAGAGGGTAATGTTATCTCGTGGTGGACTTCCAGCCGTCGAAGAGGTGGAGGCTTTGCAGAAGATATGACGCTATTCACAGAGAAGAGCGGTGGACTTCCAGCCGTCGAAGAGGTGGACGGCTCCAGGAGATCCGCACATGCTCCGGAGGACAGAGACCGTGCCCAGACCAACCTGAAATCACTTCGAAAAGAGGACTAACACAGCAAAAGAAAAGGTCAGCAAATCACTAACACGATGGGTACTAGGTGTCCCACCGTGATCACCAAAAAAAAATGGGTTGTTGACATGTTTGTTTTACTCCTCATTGGCTTAAAAGGTGTCTTCTCTACCCTTCTACTAAATCGATATATAAAATAAATGGGAATAGTAGAAGCAGAACACAAGTGTGTAAATAACAATGATCGCCACCAAGGTGCCTAATGTGATTGACACACCGTACCTTGGAAAGAGGGAGACACTCGCCTTATGAGCAGTGCTGGGAGGATGTACGGTTCAGGAGGAACCGCCTGTAAGGATGTGTTGCCACACGATAGGCCATCTAAGGGCGCTGCAGAGGATGCGGGATAAGGAACTTATTGCAGATGAACGGCTCTAACACGACCTCCAGATGAAGAAGAACGGCCCAGGTAACATCGCACGTCTCCTTGAACGGATGGTATAGAACCGCGCAAGACAACCACGCCAGAAGTTGTAAAAGGGTCCAACCTCCACCCTTTCCGATCGGCTAGAAAGGATGGGCCTCGCGTTAGTGAATTGCTGACCTGCGAAACAGAGTGTAAAACATAAAGAAAAACCCAATATCAGAACTATAGAGTGTAGTAAGTGCTAACATGAAAAGAAATAGACGTAACTAAGTGAAGTGGGGGATACCTGGGGAGTTTTAAACCCCTGGGGCGTCAAAAATGTGGGAGTGTGTGTATGAATGATAGTGCAAGCAACGAAAACGTGAGAGAACGGATGTGTAGAAACAAACATGCAATGAGAAGAAAATCAGACTATCTAGAATGCAAGAGGACTCAAAACGGAAGTTACTCCCTGGACCGAAGGCCTATATGGACGTAGAGGCCTCCCTCCCTAGTCGTAGGTCGCTCAAGGATTCAGTAGGGCTTCGCCGTCGACCAAAATCTCCCCCCCTTTCAAAGGTAGCCTTTATGGTATATTTATAGAGCACCTAAAGTTCTAGCTCAAAATTAGGGTTTAGAAGCATTTTCAGGTTGAGATTATCAAATAAAAATCGTAGATAATCGAATTATCTCTTATCCAGTCAAAACAGTACTCAAAATGGTTCAGCATCCGCGGAGAAAATGACGGGAGAAGTTAGGGATAAAACCACGGATAGAGAGAGAAAATTTGTTGAAATTCAGGAATCGAACGGATGAACGGTCTTACGATAGACCGTTCAACGAGATGTGCGGCCATGTCCTGGCCGTCCAATCCTGTCGGTGGAAATTGAAATAAATCATAAATATCATCCAACTATCCATCGAACTGACCGAAATCTTCACCGTTGGACTCTCATAGATGAACGGCTCAGATGAGACCATTCAAAGGTAGAGCGGCCAAAGACCCACCGTTCTATCCTTATCGGTGATAAATATATTAATTAGATAATTATCTGAGAAGACCACCAAACGCAGGACTCTGAGAGATGAGCGGCTACCATCCGTCCGTCCATCATGTTGAACGGCTAGGGGAAGATCGCATAAATACTTGTCGGTGGAAATTCAGAAAATTAACCAAAATATTGGAAAATATATGGACAGTCCATAGGCAACCGCACACTGATTGGGTGGCCTGGGATGAACCGTACATGTATATGGGCGCTTGAAACTCATAGAAAAGCTCAATCAACAAAAACCAAGGCCCATTAAGCCCAGAATTGAAACGAACCTAGCCAGGGAGGGAGGCTACCCATAAAACTGGCCCAAAACGTGCCTGAAAATAGCCCCAACGAGCGATGGACAACTCGAGGCATCAAAAAATGGGAGTAAGAGGAACGACTCAACTCATCGGCCAAAAACGGGTGTCAACAGATGCCCCTCCTTAACGTCCTCTTTGCAGGGGAGTGAGCGGAGGTGAAGCGAAAGTGACATGGGACATGGAGATGAAGCGGAAATGCAGCGGAGTGGATCGGAAAGCGGGCGTTAAGAGAAAATGACACCCGTTTTTACCAACAAGCGACATGAATCTTCCGGAAAACTCTAAACCAAGTGCAAGGAATGATAAAATCAAAAGTGACACCAGTCTGGAGGAACTAAACTAAACGAAATGAAACAAATCGATAAGACCAACCCCATGGGGAACACAATCCCGCGGTCCAATGAGGAGGCCAGAAGCAGACAGAAAAAGCAAAGGAAACAGGCTAAAGCTCCAGATGGGGACCTCTTAATCAACCAAACCAAGCGAATTGACCAAAGAGAACCTTCCAACTAAGAGTGGAATTAGTTTCTCTTACTCAAACATTGAACGCACATCTAACCATTGCTGGTGGGACATTTTACAGGCAAACCATGGGTCATGAAAGCTCAAAAGATGCGTATGATGCATGCTGGGCTAAAATAAAAGAAATCGTTAAAACAAACGCAAAGAAAAATTAAAATATAAAATACTCGAGAATAATACTACTAAGCTGGGAAAATCAGAGTCAAGATACCATCCGCAACCACAGCGTGCAGGATAGAACCATCCTCCCCATGCTTTCCCAACCTAACGGCCTATCCGAAGATTAAACACGTGAACCTGGATCATCATCTTTTTTGTTAAAGGGGAACATCAGATCCTGGAACACGTAGATAGCCAACTAGTTCCCGAGATAATATAGCATAGTACCATATAGTAATGCAATAAGGGTGATATGGTTAGAAGGCCATACCTGACTTACCTGAGCAGGTGAAACGGCAAGTTTTTTTAGATTTCCTTTTCAAATTTTTAAGGATTTTTGTGAATAAGACAAATGAGTATAAATATAGCAGAGATAACACAATGATTAACTGAACGACAAACAACATGACATAACATGATGATCAACATAACATAACAAAGGCAAACGAGCACATATGCAAGACATAAACAAACAACACGCATGCACGAACATAGCATGACAAGACACCAATGCAGCGGGACAACACACAGTTGGGACAAGGACATGACGGACGATCACACGGTTGGGACAACACATGGAACATAGAGGGACGACTATCAACATGTGCAAGTCAACTAACAACATGTGGTGAGGAACAAAACAACAAGTGGGGGACGATACGGTGGGACATAGACACGAGATAGGGACACGGCGGGATAAAAGACATGAACAAATATGCACTTCAATCAAAACCCAAGATCAGAATGAAGCAGAACCACCAGGTTCATAATCGTGAGGTAAAGCCCTCTCATAAAGATATGATCATTGCAAATAAAAGTTGGGAAGGATATGAGCTTTAGAACAGACCGAGAGAGTGGATCGAAGAAGGAAAGAACAGATCAAAGATGTGGACAAGAGGTAGAGCACAAAGATATAGTAAGGAATACCTGAGTACTTGCAACCTGCACACTTAGCAAACGGATTACATATCTGTCCTTAAAACAAATGCAAATGCATGAAAAAGATAAATTTTTTTTAGATTTTCAATAGTATTTCATTTTTTGAGATTTTTGGAAGTATTTGATTTTTTAGATTTTTGAAATATTTGATTTTTTTTTTTTATTTTGAAGTTTTTGTTTTTTGACAATATTTGATTTTTTTTGAATTTTTTATTTTGACATAGCAATCTGCAGCACCTAAAGACGGGCTCAAACTACTGGCCAGGGATCGTCGTTCCTACCCCTTTCAGTAAATGCTTTCTTTAAGCAGGGCGTGCATGTGAGGGTGGCTTAACACAACTAATCGCTTCTAAAGAACGGTGCCCCTACTAAGGCCATACCCGGGATATAACCCAGCCTAAGAGGGAGAAGCAAAAGAAAAATGGGAGACAAGCTTCGTGCAGGATGGGAGATATCTAGGCTCGAATTCCTTCCAGGGCACTACCCCTCAAAGAGTAGGTCTGTTGCGCTGGGACTGTGTGTCTTTGATTTTTAGACCCATATTTATCAGGTACACATGCGACCGGGCTCATGACGTCCCGCGGGGAACTATACTTCCACTCTTGCCATGCCTTTGATTCATAATTTTGCATTGATTCATTTTCTCATTTTGGTAGCCCTTATTGGCTAGATATAGCATGAAAGCTCACTTTTGAGGGTCAAGACTGCCCCTATTTGAGATCTCTCTCGTATTAGGGAGCGCCTAGGTTAGTCATCTCATCCATCAATCTCTTGTCCCAGCACTTGGCCGAGCAGAGAAAAGAAAAGACCTTTGTGCATAACTAAAGTATGGCTAAAGCAGCAACGGTGCGTCTTAGAGAGATCAGCTATGGCTTGCCGTGTAGTGTGTGAAAAATCCATACTCATAGGTCACCCTCAACAATCGGGGAAAGAAACTAGACTCCCAGCGCAGAGCTATCACCAGCCTAACGATGCTACAGAAGCTAACTTTTTTATTTGACACAAAGTTAAGATCTAATTTAAACAAAAGCTTGTAAAGCCACTCAATCATGTTGAGAAAACATGTGCAGAAACAATAGAAATAATGGAAATGAAAGCATGTTCTTGCACAAAATAAAGATACATTTGCAGATCCATGGCGTGGAAACCAGCATCCTGAAGCGATCTCAATCATCGAGCTTTGAGGAGCGCGAGTAGCTTTGTATTCCTTGCTTGTCAGAATAAAGGTTGATAAAGGATAGCAAGGATTGGATTCCTCGACACAGAGGAGTGGCAGACATCATACTGGACGAAGAAGGGATAAAAAAGAAGAGAGACGAGGGCTAGAACTCCCTCGTTAAGGCACTGAGGCCCTGATAATAAGGAACCAGATACAGAATAATCAAGGATTAACTGAGATCAAGGCGTGCTAAAGCCTCGAAAATAGCACAAAAAAGGGTAATGACCCCGAAAGGGTGAGACAGAAAGAATAGACGAACCATAAGAAGATTGTGGCAATGATAAGGGGGAAGAGGAGTGATCATCCGGCGTGGTCGGAGAAAAGGAATTAGAATCACCCGACAGAGGCGGGGAAGGAGATGCATGAACAGCCGACAAGGTTGGGGACAAGAAATAAAAACCACCCGACAAAGTCGGGGAAGGATCAGAAAAACCACCCGACAAAGTCAGGGACCGAGCATAAGGCATCCCCAACAGGGTCGGGGGAAAAAGATGAGAAGCGGAATCCGGATGTATCTAGGGAGAAAAACTAGAAGATGCCCCTAGATCATGGGAAGAGGAGAACATAGGCCGATGCCTAGAATGGTGAGGATAGGAAAAGATGGTAGAAATATGGTCAGGTGGCGGAAGGTACACCACCCACGGATAAGAACCGAGCAAAAGAAAAGATGAATGGATAGAAGAATGAGAGGAGGAAGTGGACCCCTGAATGCACAACTGTCGGCCCTTGAACTTATGTCGTCGCCTCTTCTTAGCAGAAATCTTCTTGAAACAACGTCGCCTGGCGCGGACTCGGACCTTTGGGCTTCTTAATCTGTAATACTTTCTCAAATAACGGGCCCACCTGGCAGACGGCCTAGCCCGATCATGAACATGCAGCTTCATCGGGATGGTTGCCCTTAGCTGTGCGGTGCTAACCATAGAAGGACATTCCAGAATTGTCAACTCTTTGTAATGAACATTAGGAAGCAATGAAGTTTTGTCATTTGGCACTAGTACATGGAGCTTTGGCATCTTCACTCGGCAGTTGGGCATGAATCATAACTCCCTTGCTAGAAGTGGAGGACTGAACTGAGGGAGGGCGAAGCGCGGCATTGGCGTGGCCACTTCATCAATAAACCGAGGGAAATGAGACAAAAAATGCAGAATGCCCCTGGCCAATCTTGAGGACACGGCCAATTTCCCCTTGAATGCTGAATTGATTAGACTTCTGGCGGCCGCGTGGTTTAGCAGGTGAGAGGTAATAACAACATCAACAGTGAATTCTCTGGTGCGCAAAGAAATTGCCACCGGCCTCGCTTTTGAAGAAACTGGCACCAATGTACAGGAACATTTCATGAAAATTGTCTTCATAGCAAGTGCAGGCTGATTGTCCCTAGAAAAGCCAGGGACCAGGACTCGGACCAGCATGTGGCAAATGAAATCTCGAAGCTTGTAATGCGCAGTCAAAACCTAATTCGGCTCTTTATCTCCTTGGGGACTAGACTCGAGGGGCACCAAAGGTAGCGTCTACTTGCTCCGCGAAGTGGGAAGTGGTAGAGGGAGGTTAGAAGGAGGAGGTCTGAGGGGCGCGGGTGGCGATGGTGCAAGTGATGGGGGAATACTGATAATGATGGGCATGGGTGGAGGTAAAGGAAAAAGTGGAGCTATGGGTTTAGGGTCGGCCCGTTCGGGCTCAGAGGATGATGGCGAAAGGGGGAGTGGAAGAGGCGACGGCAGTGGTGGCGAAGGCGATAAATGTGGCAAAGGGGGTGATGTGGTTGATGGAGATGGTGAAGGTGAAGGTGAAGGGGAAGGAGATGAAGGTAGGGGTGGGGAAGAAGGAGAGGAGGAAGGTAGTGGCATAGTGGGGGAAGTGGCAGGTGGTGGCGCCCTCCGGTGTATCTTTACAACACGTCAAGCGGCGTTGGGAATAGGTGTGGTGGTAGAAACGGAGGGTGAAAGAAAGGTTTCCCGAGCGAAGGCTAGGGTAGGTAAAGGTGGTGGAGGAGATGGGATGGAGGAAGAAGTGGGTAACGGAGTAGGTATCTTATCAACTGAAGAAACACCAGGGTGCCCCTGGCCTTGAAGTGGAGACGGTTGCTTAGGCTGCATGGCTTGCTGCTGTTGTTGTTTGCTACTGAGATCTGAAATAACTTGGCGTATGATAGCCCAATCAATCATCTTCTTATCTTCCAAGTTGTGAATAAGTTCTCAGAACTTGGAACAATTCTCAACCACATGCCCCTATTGATGATGAAACTCACAGAACTGGAGCAAATTCCCGACCGCGGGTCGGCAAGGCATAACCGGAGGGAGTTGCAACGCATGGGTGGCCATCAAAGCCCTGAAAACATCTGTAAGAGATTCCATCAATGGGGGGTGAGAAGCACGCTTCGAGCAAGGCAGATGCCGAGGGGTATAAAAAGGTAATGGGGATGGTAGCGGAGGTTGCGTAGGCAAGGGGGATTACGTAGGTGAAGGCGGAGGGGTAGAATGATGTGGCAGCGTGGAGGGCGTGGGAATATAGTGGACGACATCCACCCACTCTGGGTGTAGCGTTTCTTTGACCGAAAGTGTAGAGGTGTGGGGAGATAAAATAGCGGAGGGCTGACTCGTGGAGGGTTGGTATGCGGTGGAGCACATGGAGGTATAGGGGTGTGTGGGAGTGGACGGTCGACTCGTGGAGGGATATAAGGTGGAGGGCTGACTTGCGGTGGAGGGCGGAGGGAAAGTGTATGTAGAAGGTGACGGTGGAGGAGACTCATGGTCAAAGGAAATTAGGAGTTTTTGGCTAACGAAGCGGGCTTGATTGTAAAGCTGTTGCCAGGATGTGATATCGTTCAGGGCTAAGATACATCTGAGCTCGGGTGTTGCGTTAGAAATAACCATCTTGATCTGCTCGCCCTCCGGAATATGCCCCGGGACTTGCGCAGCCAGGCGACGCCAGCAGTCGGCAAACGTGGAGAATTTCTTATCGGGCGTCATCTTCTCTTGAGCCAGATCAACCATAGAATATCTGGGCCTAACCTGGTCCTGGTACTGCTGAATAAATTTTGCCTAGACGGCCTAAAAATTCATCATCTGCTCTTTTGGTAACGTGAAAAATCAATCCTTGGCTGAGCCCTCTAAAGATAAGCCAAACAAATAGGCCATCAAGCGTTGATCATGCTGGAACTGGGCCGACTCATATAAGAACTCCTTCAAATGCACGTAGGGGTCATCGACTCCACCATAGCGACGATAAGTCGGAATTTGTTGACGTGGTGGAAGCTGAAGACCTTGGAATGCAAATGGGATATCGAAAGAAGTTTGAGGACTGATTTGTCGTTGTAATTCATCAAGCTAGCGTTGGGCCTGAGCGGTCATCTCCTCGATAGGAAGAGTCCGAGAAGGATATGGGCCAGCTTGAGCAAGAGATGATGAATTTAGACCAGGATAATGTTGATGGGCCGGATAAGGGGATCCGGCCTGAGAAGAAGGAAAGCCCATTCTAGGAATGGAGGAATGCACGGGCCTGGATAGATTATGTACGTGGGAATGAGGATTGATTGGGCCAACAGCAACACGGGCGGGATAAGAAGGCCCGTTAAAAGAATAGGGTCCAATGGAGGAATAAGGAGATGGGCCCGCACGGGAAGAGGAATCCACACGGGGGTAAGAAGATGGAGAAGTATAGGAATAAGGTACAGGGAAGAGGTGCTCCATGGGGAGAATGGAGACTTTATATAGTGAATTTCAAAGGAATACAATGGGGGAAATGAACCTAAGAGAAATGCAACTAAATGGGGACACACAAAGATGAACTAGACCTAATGAGTCTAATCTGACAAAGGGATGCAAATAATGACATTGCAACATGTAATGGAGGGGAGAGATGAGAAAAGAACCCACCAATTAACCACCCAAGTTGTAAATGATGCATGAAGATTTTATAAGTTCCTTTTTAGGACCTTAGTGGATTAATTAAAATGTGAATTCACTCAACCATAAGGTACCTAAATAGGGTGCGGGACGGGAAACTGGCAGACTCTAAGGGGCTCTCTCTCTCTCATGAATGCAGACCCTAGACTAGGGGGTGGTACGGTATAACCTGCCTGGCGTCCGTGTGGGAATCCACGGCTCATGGGGACTTACGGAGGCCCTCGGTAAGGTCCCCTAGTCGGCTCCAAGGAGTATGGAGACGAGAGGAAACTCTACCTCGGTAGGAACGCAACTAAATATGAATGAAATGCATGAATCATATGCGCACCGAAGTGCATGCAAAATTTTAACCTAGAAACTAGCAAGCAATGAACTAGCAAATGTAAGAAACTGAGATGAACGCAACCATGGAATGATATAAAAACAACAGGGGGAGGTCAAACAGCACCAACGTATATGCATATAATGATATAATTCAATGATAAAATTATAGTACGGGGTGCATTGTAGCAGAGAATGACGGTCTGATGAAGACCGCTCAGGGAGCAAGGACGGCCTGTGAACGACCTTTCAAACCAGGGAGTAATGACAAAGTAATCAGAAAACTCAGACAATGATAGAATGGAAGTAGGTAGAAATCAGAAGCGTACCAAGATGAGCGGTCTACTGACAGCCACGTGATAAGTAGAACGGACCTTCACTGACCGTGCAACAGCAACCAAACCAACAGTCAGAAGACAGAGGAGTACTTGTGCCAGCAAGATGGACGGCCAATAATCGACCGTGTAATACTTGAACGGATGACATTGGATCGCTTATCGCAGCAGGATTTGCAGAAGATATGGCGCTATTCACAGAGAAGAGAGGTGGACTTCCAGCCGTGGAAGAGGTGGATGGCTCCAGGAGATCCGCACATGCTCTGGAGGACAGAGATCGCAACCAGACCAACCTGAAATCACTTCGAAAAGAGGACTAACACTGCAAAAGAAAAGGTCAGCAAATCACTAACATGATGGGCACTAGGTGTCCCACCGTGATCGTCAAAAAGAAATGGGCTGTTGACATGTTTGTTTTACTCCTCATTGGCTTAAAAGGTGTCTTCTCTCCCCTTATACTAAATCGATATATAAAATAAATGGGAACAGTAGAAGGAGAACAGAAGAGTGTAAATAACAGTGATCGCCACCAAGGTGCCTAATCTGATTGACACACCGTACCTTGGAAAGAGGGAGACACTCGCCTTATCAGCAGCCCTGGGAGGATGTACGGCTCAGGAGGAACCGCCTGTAAGGATGTGCGGCCACACGATAGGCCGTCTAAGGGCACTACAGAGGATGCGGGATAAGGAACTTCTGGCAGATGAACGGTTCTAACACGACCACAAGACGAAGAAGAACGGCCCAGGTAACACCGCACGTCTCCTTGAACGGATGGTATAGAATCGCGCAATACCACCACACCAGAAGTTGTAAAAGGGTCCAACCTCCACCCTTTCCAGCCGGCCAGAAAGGATGGGCCTCGCGTTAGTGAATTGCTGACCTGTGAAACAGAGTGTAAAACATAAAGAAAAACACAATATCATAACTATAGAGTGTAGTAAATGCTAACATGAAAAGAAATAGACGTAACTAAGTGAAGTGGGGGATACCTGGGGAGTTTTAAACCCCTGGGGCGTCAAAAACGTGGGAGTGTGTGTGTGAATGATAGTGCAAGCAACGAAAATGAGGAAGAACGGATGTGTAGAAACAAACATGCAATGAGAAGAAAATGAGACTATCCAGAATGCAAGAGGACTCAAAACGGAAGTTACTCCCTGGACCAGAGGCCTATATGGACATAGAAGGCCCCCCTCCCTGGTCGTAGGTCGCTCAAGGATTCGGCAGGGCTTCGCCGTCGACCAAAATCTCCCCCCCTTTCAAAGGTAGCCTTTAGGGTCCATTTATAGAGCACCTAAAGTTCTAGCTCGAAATTAGGGTTTAGAAGCATTTTCAGGTCGAGATTATAAAATAAAAATCATAGATAATCGAATTATCTCTTATCCAGTCGAAACGGTACTCAAAATGGTTCAGCATTCGCGGAGAAAATGACGGGAGAAGTTAGGGATAAAACCACGGATAGAGAGAGAAAATTTGTTGAAATTCAGGAATCGAACGGATGAACGATCTTACGATAGACCGTTCAACGGGATGTGCGGCCATGTCCTGGCCGTCCAATCCTGTCGGTGGAAATTCAAATAAATCATAAATATCCTCAAACTATCCATCGAACTGACTGAAATCTTCACCGTTGGACTCTTATAGATGAACGGCTCATATGAGACCGTTCAAAGGTAGAGCGGCCAAAGACCCACCGTTCTATCCTTGTCGGTGATAAATAGATTAATTGGATAATTATCTGAGAGGACCACCAAACGCAGGACTCTAAGAGATGAGCGGCTACCATCAGTTCGTCCATCATGTTGAACGGCTAGGGGAAGACCGCATAAATGCTTGTCGGTGGAAATTCAAAAAATTAATCAAAATATTACAAAATATATGGACGGTCCACATGCAACCGCACACTGATTGGGCAGCCTAGGATGAACCGTACATGTATATGGGCGCTTGAAACTCATAGAAAAGCTCAATCAACAAAAACCAAGGCCCATTAAGCCCAGAACTGAAATGAACCTAGCCAGGGAGGGAGGCTACCCATAAAACTGGCACAAAATGTGCCTGAAAACAGCCCCAACGAGCGATAGACAACTCGAGGCATCAACAAATGAGAGTAAGAGGAACGACTCAACTCATCGGCAAAAAATGGGTGTCAACAAGTAAGAATAGGGTAGTAAAAAGAACAAATCGTTCTAAAGAACCTCTATCTAATTACCTCGTTTAGGGCTTCCAATTTACAGATCTTTCTGGGTCGGTCACACTACTTCCTGTGTTCTTTGCAACGAACCAGCATCTTTGCAGGCTTCCATCGCCTTGTTGGCTTGATCTACTAGAACAAAATTTTGAGGAAAGTTAGATCTAACTAAAATGAACAAATTCATAGAAGAAACTTACCTCTAATTCGACCTCTTTACCTTAGTTTCACGCGAGCCAAAAGTAAGGGCCGCGCTAGTTAGTTCTAGGGTTTCATGGACTTGAACGATTCTAGAGTCCTTATTAGGTATTACATTGATCTCTGAGAGTCCTGAGCATTCTTACAAGTCTACATACTTTGGTCTCTAGGAGTTTAGATGCCAAAAATCTAATCATTTTGCACGTTCTTCCACTCACAGAATCTGCAGAGCTTAGCGGTCATTTGGGAGACCGTTTTCCAGTGGCTGGCGGTCTCGCGATAGACCGTTTTCGGTTTTAGGCACCGAATTTGAAACCATTTCAAAATCTTGTGTTCTCATCCTTCTTTTTATCCAAAATCATCCTTACTTATCTCCTTAATTCCGCAAATACATCAATTCCAAGCTTCTAGAGCATGGGCCAAAGTTAAAAATTATAATTTGGGCCAATTGGATGTATCAAAATGGGCCTATTCCTCTCGGATCAGTGCAGGGCCATAATAATTAGATTTAATTAACCATAATTCATTTTATAGCCCTTTTTGCCCATTGAATAATTAATATAATTATATTTTAAATCCTAGAATTTTCTCGGGCATTACACCCTCTCCCACTTAAAAATAATTTGGTCCCCAAATTCAATGCATGGATTTATGGAGAGTGTACTTACATTCAAATATCTCTAGAAATCTTTTGCGCATGGCTTCTTCAGTTTCCCATGTTGCTTCATGTGGCCATGACTTGGTCCACTAGATCTTGACCATAGGAATAGTTTTATTCCGAAGTTGACTCACTTCTCGTTCAATGATCTTGATTGGCTTTACTCGTATGTCAAGTCCTTTGTAATCTCCAAGTTGTCGTAAGTGATGACATGGAATGGATCTTGTACTTATTTCTTGAGCATTGAGACGTGAAATACATCATGAACTCCTCATAATTGAGGGGGCAAAGCTATTCGATACGAGACTTCACCAACCCTTTCGAGAATTTCAATGGGGCTAATGAATCTCAGAGTTAGCTTGCCTTTGATACCGAATCTTCGAATACCTCGACTTGGAGAAACCTTAAGGAACACATGGTCTCCTACTTGGAATTCTAGGTCGCGCCTTCGATTATCAGCATATGATTTATGTCTATCTTGAGGCATCTGGAGTCTTCCCTGAATAAGTTTTATCTTCTCGGTAGTATCCCTAATGATGTCGGGATCGAGAAATTGCATTTCTCCTATTTCACTACAACAAATAGGCGATCGATAGCTTCTACCATAAAGAGCCTCGAATGGTGCCATTTGTATGCTAGCTTGGTAACTATTGCTATATAAAAAATCCATTAGAGGCAAGTGTTCGTGTCAACTTCCTCCAAAGTCAATAGCACAAGCTCTGAGCATATCTTCCACCACCTGATTTGTCCTTTCAGTTTGACCATCAGTTTGTAGATGGAACGCAGTGCTAAAGTTAAGTCAGGTCCCTAATGAATGTTGTAGAGCCTTCCAGAATTATGATGTGAACCTAGGGTCTTGGTCAGATATAATGGTAACAGGGACACCATGTAATTTGACAATTTTCTCTCATGTATAATGCTACTAGTACATCCACAGACCATCGACTTTTGATTGGTAGAAAACGTGTAGATTTAGTCAATCGGTCTATGATCACCCATATACCATCATGTCCTCCTCTTGTCTTAGGTAAACCCATAATAAAATCCATCCCTATACTTTCCCATTTCCACTCTGGAATATTCAAGGGGTGTAATTTCCCAGCAGGTCTTAAATGTTCTGTTTTTACTTGTTGACAAGTGAGACACTGGGACACAAAATCTGCTACTTCTCTTTTCATATTGGGCCACCAAAAGGTTCTTTTCAAATCTTGATACATCTTGGTAGCACCAAGGTGAATATCATATCTTGATTTGTGAGCTTCTTCCATGATCAATTTCTTAGTGTCATCATGATTCAGCACACAAATTCAATCTTTAAACAATACTCTTTCATCATTTGAGATAGAAAATTTCGGTCTCTGATCAATATTATCCTTAATCTCCATCAATGTGAGATCATTTTATTGCAATTGGGCTATGTCCCCGATCAATGTACGTTGAGACCTTATATTGGCAATCACACCTCCTTCTCCTTCTCTGTCAATATCAAGATTTAAATGAGAAAAATCTTCAATAAGATAAGTTATACCTTTCCTGAGGCTTGCTAGAGTTGCCATAGATTTTCTGCTAAGAGCGTCAGCTATTGCATTGGCTTTGCCTGGGTGATACTGGATAGTAAAATTAAAGTCCTTGAGATACTCCAACCATCTGCGTTGTCGCATGTTTTAACTCTTTCTCTGTGAAGAGATATTTCAGACTTTTATGATCTAAAAATATAGTGAATTTCTCCCCATAAAGATAATGTTGCCAAATATTCAATGTGAATATAACCGTAGCTTGTTCCAGGTCATGTACAGGGTAATTTTCTTCGGGGCGCTTTAACTGTCTTGATGAATAGCAAATCACTTTTTCACTTTGCATAGGGACGCATCCCAGGCCAGTGCCTGACGCATCCGTATAGACTTCAAATCCACCACCATCTATCGGTTGCGTTAATATTGGCACAGTGGTAAGGTGTTCTTTAAGGCCATGTTTGTTTGGAGGATAGGTTAAGGAGAATAGCTTAACCTAGGGTTGAGTATTCTAAAAAATAGACCATTTTACTTTGATTGGGAAATACGGTAACCCGGAATATCCTTGAGAATTGTGAAAAAGCTTAACATATCCTTGTTCTACCTTTTTGGTGGAACAAGTTATCCTAGGATAAACCAGAATAAGAGCCTATCCCATGGAATACCTTGTATGAGCCATCAAAGGGAATATGCTAACTTTTACCAATTTATCCCAGGATATCCCGGCTTATCCCCCAAACAAAGAGGCCCTAAGAGTTTGGAAACTCTTTTTGCAATCCTTCGACCATATAAAAGGATTCTCCATTCTTGTGAGTCTAGTCAAAGGAACGGCGATCTTTGAGAAGTCTTTAATAAACCTCATGTAATAACCAGCCAGACCTGGAAAACTTCTGACTTCAGACACGGTCGTCAGCCAGCTCTAGTTCTTAACAGCTTCTATTTTAGAAGGGTCGACAACGATACCTTCCTTTGAAATAATATAGCCAAGGAAGGAGATCTCCTTTAGTCAGAACTCACACTTGCTAAGCTTTGCGTAAAGTTTGTGCTCTCTTAGCATTTTTAAGGCTATTCTTAAGTGCTCTTCATGTTCCTCCTTTGTTTTGGAGTATATAAGAATATCATCACTGAAGACGACTACAAACTGGTCAAGATAAGGCCTGAAGACATTATTCACGAGTTGCATAAATGTTGTCGGGGCATTGGTTAATCCGAACGGCATTATCACGAATTCATAGTGGCCATATCTACTCCGAAAAGCAGTTTTGTGTATGTCTTCATCTTTAATCTTAAGCTGATGATAACCTGACCTGAGGTCTATCTTGGAGAAATATTTTGCTCCTGAAATCTGATCAAAGAGTTCATCTATACGTGGCGACGGATATTTATTCTTAATTGTGAGTTGATTTAGTCATCGGTAGTCGATACATAGCCTGAGGGATCCATCCTTCTTCTTGACGAATAGAACTGGCGCACCCCAAGGGGATGTGCTAGGTTGAATAAAACCCTTGTCTAATAACTCCTAAAGTTGTTTCTTCAATTCTTTGAGTTCTGTGGGAGACATCCTGTAGGGAGCTATTGAAACATGTGCTGCTCCAGAAATGAGTTCAATGAAGAAGTTTACTTCCCTTTAAGGTGATAAATCGGGTAAATCTCATGGAAATATATCGGGAAACTCATTCACAATTGGGAATATCTTCTAAGATGATCTCCTTGGACTCGGTAATGATTACAGAAGCAAGAAAAGTTTCACATCCTTACGAAATAAGTTTCAAGCATGAAGAGATGAAATAATGGTAGGATGCTTCCTATATTTGATACCGAGGAAGGAAAGCCTTTGAAGACCTGGTTTCCGAAAAGTGATAATCCGGTTGCGATAATTTATATAAGCGTCATGGTCTACAAGACAATCCACACCTAAAATAGCATCGTAGCCCTCCATGTCTAAGGCATACGTGGTTTGCTGGAAGATTGTGACCTTCTACCGTTACCTTACTATTGGGGTAGTAGGTTGTTAGTTTGGTTCCGGGACCTAATGGTGTAGTGATTGCTAGGTCCGAAGGTAGAGGAACTGATGAAACTGGGAAGATTTTTACAAAAGCAGTAGATATAAAGAAATGAGAAGCACCAGTATCAAATAACACGAATGTAAGATGTGAATAAACTTGGATAGTACCTTCCATTAGCCCATCATTCTCGGGTGCTTCTTCATCTTCTATAATAGCATTAAGACGAGCATGTCGCTTACGTCCACCACTGGAAGATTGTTCCTTCATAAGGGGGCAATCTGGCATGTGCTGCTCCTGACTGCCACATCGTAAACAAGCGTCGAGACGCTTCCAGCATTCTTCAGCCGAATGACCAAACTTCTCGCAAAATGTGCAAGCCGCCATGACTTACTTCTCTTCTTCTTTGACCTTCTTGTTCTTGTGGTAGCCACTACCACTCCCGTTTCGGGATCTCTTCTTGCTATCACGTGATTTGTAAGGTTACGTGATACTAAACTTCTCCTTCCTTTCATGCCGATTAGACTTTCGGCTTGGCTCCTCTCCTTTACCTTTTAGTTTTTTGACCTTCTCTAAGGTCATTTCGCATAGATGTGCCCGTTGGACCATCTCCGCATATGTACGGATATTCTGAGTCCCAAGTTGTTGAATAAAGCCGGGCCTCAAACCATATATAAATTGGTTAGCTTTTAATAAGTCGGTACTAACCAGATGGAGAGCATAAGGCGGCAGCCTAGAAAACTGGATTTCATACTCCGCCACTGTCATCATACGTTGGCGTAACGAAGCAAATTCCATAGCCTTCCTCTCCTTAACATGTTCGGAGAAGTATTTAGCTTGGAAGAGTGTAAGGAATCCCTCCCAAGTATGTGGTGCATCTTGAGGCGATGGAGGAATTGACTTCCACCATGTACGGGCATCCTTATTAAGTTGGAACGTGGCAAGACGAACCTTCTCTTGGTCAGCACATTGCATAACCTCAAATATGCGATTCATTTTATCAATCCAATTCTCGACTTCATCTTGATTAGAGGAACCAGAAAATCGTGGAGGATTTAGGCTCCTGAAGTTGCGGTGAAGATCACCAGCACCAGCTCTTACGCCGGCTTGTGCCATGTTTTGCAATGCCTGGGTGAGACCCGCAACGGTCTGTTGCATTCCACCCCAATCAACACAGTGAGCCATCGTAGGAATGAGGTACCTGAGAAGAGTGATAGGTTTGTTATAGAATTTAAAGAAAGCCGCCTTAAAGATACATTCTAAACAACTATCTCATCCCGAGTTCTACCCAATTCTCACATGGGTTGGAGATTCCTTTCTAGTTTCATAGGTGTAGGTCCTTAAACCTTGGACTTAACCTAATGACATGATATATACTTCCTAGAATTAAGTAAGTCCTTAGACTTATGCTCTGATACCACCTTAACTGTCACGCCCCGAGATTATGCAGCGGAAACAATCGGGAATGTGAACACCCGGCATGGTAAGCCTCTTACAAGCAATATAATCAGAGCGCAAGACAATCACATAAAGTAATTGCACAAGTAATTCACTAAAACTTTCATCTTTATTTCATATAAATAACCATCAAATACATAAAAATCTTTGACTCACTTTACTAGAATCAGTAAAATAAAGATTACATCATGACTCGACTAGACACTTGATAACTAAGGCATCCCTTGTCCATGTAACCTTCAATCGCTCTCGGACCCGCTACTTGTATAATCTGAATCCGAATCACTAGTCCTTCCTGAAACATTGAGAAAATAGGTAATGAGCACACTTGCCAAGTAGGTATCTTCGTATCAACATGAAGGCAATCTTAAAGTGATTAGCATTTTAGCTCTAAAGAATAAGACAAATCTTGCAAATATGGTAAAACATGTGAATAAAACCAAAGTAACAAGATACGATCATGACGAGATACGAAAATATGATTGATCAAGTATATAACAAGAATAAAAATTTGGCCTTTCCATGATTAAGAATGTAACAAGAATGTACTTTTCATTACCATGGAGGCTATGCACTAGAAAGTCATGTAACAAGCAAGAAAGTACTTTTCACTTAATAGCAAGTACTTCGTGAACTTACGTGGATCTTTATTCATGTCCGTGGATTTTCATTTATTTATAAAGAAAGTACTCCCAGTGCAATGCGACGCTACTAGCATCATACCCCATGGTTTACAGTATGTTTCCGACAATCAACCGAGGGGACTAACATAGAGCCATTGAACATAATCAGTGCTCGAACTTCATCTTCAAATATAAATCAAGCTACTTCCACGATTGTAACAATAATGTGGCGAATAATGTACAAGTTCAACAATAATTCCATGACAAGGTAACCAAGGTATAGAATGTACCAATAATCGATCATGAGAATTCAAGAAATGCATTAATAACTAGGTCATGCTTTGGAAAGAATTCGGCAGCATAACGGTACATTCTTTATTTTCCATAACTTATTAATGGATTATTTGAATCAAGATAAGTTCTAGATAATCAATGGATCATCTAGGATCATAGGATACTCAACCCAAAGATAAAACCATGGGTTAAACATAATTAGATTTGATGAAAGAGAAGCTGGAACCATGCGGTCTAGGGTAGGGCCGCTATGTGAAATTGGCGGTCTATCAATAGGCTGCTAACTGACTCTGGCGGTCATTCATTAGGCCGCAAAGGTCCAGAACTCAAAAACACCGGTAAAGTACTTTCTAGACAATGGACTTTTATGGTACAATCAGCTCGACGTCCTAGTGGGAATCCCAGGCTCGCGGAGTCTTACGGAGGCCTTGAAACAAGATTTCCTAGTCCGTTGGAAGGAATATCCAATGGAGATATTATCAAGTCTAAGATTGTGTATTTAATGTGCAAAGGTGTAACTAATGACAACATACCGGGATATGTGCCATGTACTTAAGAAAATGACTCTACAAGAGAGAGATAGTGGTAACATCAATCAAATCATGACTAGTCCATAAATCATATAAATTTAAGTTAATTACAAAAGTATATGATTTGGTCATAAAAATAACATAAGTTTAAAAATAATTCTAAGTGCATAAAGACTCATAAAATCTACTAAAATGTTCTGTTAACATAACTAGGTATATGAAAACAGCACTTGAAACAGGAGTAATACATTCTTAACTAAACATAGCATATAATAATTAGGGCTAATCTGCAATATGTTTCAGGTTAAAATATTACATAAATCAGAAATTATAAACGGTCTAGTGGGTGACCATCTCTTGTGGCAAACGGTCTATCGTTCGACCATTAGGGTTTATGGTGGCCTACAGGAAGACCGTTTCTTCCTGAGTAACAGTAAACTCAATAAAAAAAGTAAAATACAATACTAATCTAAGGCATAGCATGCATGGAAATCAACATGAATAAACTCTATAGCATGATAGATCAAGAATAGGTCAGCCAATATCAGTGGGTTTATGTGATAACTAGAGAATTTCCTTTTTACTCAATTAGGGCTAGTTCATGCATGAATATTATACTAGATACATAGTCCTAATGAAAACATAAAATTCTTAGTGTATAATGCATAAAATCGACTTGAAACAGAGGGCTTTTATCGCTAATGTCATGTTTAAACCGTTCTTGAGATAACCTACATCTGTTTTGGGCTTTAAGCTTCGAATTTAGGGCTTGAAGTTAACCCTAATTTCTGCACATCCTATGCTAAACCAGCCACTTCACGCCTTCCTAACTCCTGATTCTCTTGACTTAAAGATGTGAAATTTTGAGGGTAAGAAGAGGGTACAAAAAGGAATAAGTCGTTCTAAAGAACCTCTATCTTATTACCTCATTTAGGGCTTCCAATTTACAGATCTTTCTAGGTCAGTCGCACTACTTCTTAGGTTGTTTACACCGAACCAGCGTCTTTGTAGGCTTCTATCTCCTTGTAGGCTTGATCTCCTAAAACAAAATTTTAAGGAAAGTTAGATCTAACTACAATGAATAAATTCCTAGAAGAGACTTACCTCTAATTCGACCTCTTTACCTTAGTTTCAGGCGAGCCAAAAGTAAGGGTCGCGCTGGTTAGTTCTGGGGTCTATTTATAGGGTTTAACTAGGGTTTCATGGACTTGAACAATTCTAGAGTCCTTATTAGGTATTAGATCGATCTCTGAGAGTCCTGAACATGCTTACAAGTCTACATACTTCGGTCTCTAGGAGTTTAGACGCCAAAAATCTAACTTTTTTGCACTTTCTTCCACTCACGGAATCTGCAGAGCTTAGCAGTCATTTGGGAGACTGTTTTCCAATGGCTGGCGGTCTCGCGATAGACCGTTTTCAGGTTTTAGGCGCCAAAATTGAAACCAGTTTAAACTCTTGTGTTCTTATCCTTCTTTTTATCCTAAATCATCCTTACTTATCTCCTTAATTCCGTAAATACATCAATTCCAAGCTTCTAGAACATGGGCCAAAGTTAAAAATTATAATTTCGGCCAATTGGATGTATCTAAATGCGCCTACTCCTCTTGGATCAGTGCAGGGCCATAATAATTAGATTTAATTAACCATAATTCATTTTATAGCCCGTTTTGCCTATTGAATAATTAATATAATGATATTTTAAATCCCATAATTTTCTCGAGCGTTACAGACACGACTGTTTAACTGCCATGTTCCGAGCAAACTAACACGTTCTGCTGCTATCTGTTCGGGGCGTGACAGAAGGTGGTATCAGAGCCTAGAAATTCTAAATCCCTAGGTCATCAAGTCCGAGTTATAAGTTGAGTCATCTTTGTCAAGCTATGGGTTAAACTATAAAATATGTTTCATCTGCGTTGGATTAATGCCAAGATATGAGTAATCAACACCTTAAAACTTGTTTTGTAGGTTAAAATGGCTGCCGAGAGAGCTCAATGGAGAGATATGCAACGCACTGTCCAAGGATTAATACAAGTCTTGCAACAAGTTGCACAAGGTGGAGCCAGAGATTTGCATAGGAAATTCCAAAAGATGAATCCCCCTAAATTGAGTGGGTCTACCGACCCAGATGAGGCGGAAGATTGGGTACAAGAAATAGAGAGAACCTTCAAGGTTATGTAATGTACCGACCAAGAGAAGGTGCTATTAAGAACTTATCAACTAGAAAAGGGAGCCCGAGGATGGTGGGGATCTATGGAAGCGATCTTGCCCAACGAGCAAGTTACATGGGACGAGTTCTTAGAACACTTTAACGAGAAATATTTCTAGGAAAGAATCCACGAAAAGAAGGCTATGGAGTTCGCGGTATTGAAATAACGTAGCTTATCTGTAGCGGACTATGAAGCGAAGTTCTCTAGATTAGCTCGGTACGCACCACACTTAGTTTGTACGGAAAAAATGAGAGCAAGAAGATTCATGAACGGATTAAAGGTGGAACTTATTCCTCAATTAGCTCCCTTAGAATTAATCCAAACTTATCTGGAGATGGTTAGAAAATCACAACTATTGGAAGATACTATGGACATGATGGAGAGAATCAAAGGAAAAATCACCAAGAAAGAATTTGCAAATGGACATGAGAATAAGGAAGCCGTTAATGGCAAGAAGAGATCTAATGGATGTAATAGTTTCAGTAAAAACAAGAAACTTCGGAATAATAATCGACAAATTGCTCCGGTCAAAGAAAAATGTGAGTATTGCAAGAAAGGAAGGCACAATCCGGACGAGTGTTGGTATAAACACGGGAAATGCATTCGTTGCGAAAGCGGAGATCATAAGATTGCACGTTGTCCACTCTTAAAGAAAGAAGCGTCGCAAGTATTGGAAGGTAACTCTATAAACCTATCTCATCTATGATTGCGGGAATTAGATATGGTAATCTTAGTAGTTGGACTGAATACATGCTTTGGATATGGTGATTTTACCCTACTATTATAGAAAGAAAATCATGTGAATTTGGAGATCAAATTCTTTTAAGTGGGGGAGAGTGTAGTATCCCGAAATTTAAATATGGAATAAATGAAAATAACTATAAATATTAGTCATAGAATAATTTTGGAAATTAAAAATTTGACAAAGGAAAAGTGACAATTGGCTAAAATAGCTAATGGGCCTAAATATTAATTAATGGGCATCAATAGGGGTATAAATAAATAATTGAGTAATGGAAATTGAATACATCTTTTTATCTATTTGTGGCTTAAATTGGGAGTACAATTCAAATATTTAGCAGGAATCAAATTCCAAAGATATATATATATATATATATATATATATATATATATATATATATATATATATATATATATATATATATATAACGACTTTCATAGGATCGAACTCGACTCTGATACCCGAGATAACGGGTAAAATTAATATGATGGATAAAAAAGTTAAAATTATAAGAAATAAAATCCCCTTATAAAAGCTCTCAATTTAATAAATATACATATATTGACTAACCCGATAATATTAAGCTAAGAGTTATACTCAATGAGTTTTAAAAGGAATCATGGGCCTTTGAACGAGGGAGGACTCACCAACCTAGGTGTCGAGGATATATATATATCCTTTTAGAAGCCCATCAATACATGTATATATATATATATATATATATATATATATATATATATATATACACACACATAAATAAGCATGTGAACCAAACCTAGCCCACACCATTGAGACTCTCAAACCCATAAACACGAAATACCCCATTAAAAAGGCCAAATGGTTGCATGATGTGCCAACAACCTATATACACTTATAAGGGATGGGACTCTTAATTCGAAGCCAACCCAACCTATAATCGCCGGTGGAACGCTCGAACGGGCATGGGGGTGGAACGTTAGGCTTTTCACAATGATAAATAAGAATGGCGGCCGTTGTTTTGTTGGGTGATTATCACGCGGAGCAAGTATGGCAAGGATGAAATTCCTTGCCCTTGATTAGCACTCGACCCCGTTAGGAACTCCCATCCCTATAAATCAAATCCCTCATCCAACGTGTAGTGGCTGTTTGCTACGGCTGCCGTTTCGTGCGTCCCCTACACCATTGCATCCGTGAGAACTCTGCCGTTGAACGTGCCGCTACATTCTTCATCGTCTTCCTGCGATTTCTTCTTCCCGCTACTATGTTTAAAACGTCGTAAAGTAGGCATTCTTCCAAGTAAAATAAATTAATCTTCATGTTAGATAAGTCACGTAGTCTTCTCCTTACGATTTCCTGTTCTCTTTTGACTACCGTTCTACATGATTTGTGTTTAAAATGTGGATTCTTTAGTTAATTGATAATAATTGTAGTAACGTTTAAACTTTAATATCTAATGAACCATGTTAATAAAAATAGCAAAATACATGTTTTCATGATCTTTATGTATTAAAATCCTGCTAGAAAAAAAGTGATCCTGTTTATTCAGTTAAAACTCCTCATTAACTTCAAGGACTTTTATCTTTAAAACTAGATTGAATAAAATTATGATATTTCATACTTAGAATCATTGTATTTTTCTCCTATTTATCATATATTTTATTTTGCAAAATTCTTATTAAGTAAAAAGGGATACTGTGCATGCATAGTCAATGTTAAAAGGAATGGACTGTGAAGGGTCGTCCATTCTTGAAAAATCTATTTTTCCTAAACCCCCGTGCAGTGATTTATTTATCTTGTACCCCTAATCATCTTCAACTTTATTCTGTTAAAAACCCATTCCTTGTCCTTGATTCTTTTAAATATATATATATATATATATAATATAGACAAAAATTGGGCGACCGTTTATACGTTGCTCATTCTATTCTTTGAAATTAACATGTCAGTCACTCGATTTTAAATCAAGACAAATTATATTTAAATCTTAGAAAAATTCACATCATGTGTTCAAAGTTAGTAAAAATTTCAATAAAAATATATTCGAGATCCCTGTAATTTTCTCTTAATTATCATGTATTTAGCTTCAAAAATTTTCCCCTATTTGAAAAGACCATTGTTCATCATGATTAAATTTAAAAATCCAATACTCTGTAAGAATTAGCGCCCTTTCACGGAGACGTGAAATCTTGTTTAATTGATTATTTAATTATTTGATGAAAAAATGGAATTACCGTCCACTCAAAGTGATGCGACATAAAGAAATTGTGCCTCGATATATGGATGCCAATTATGATACTTTTATTTTATTTTAATTGACGCCTCTCTAAGGAGGCGCACATTAATAAAGAAATGCATGTTTATTAGGACGCGAATTCTTTATCTCACAATTTTACCAGATTTTTGGCCCATACCGCAGGTCTATTGGCACTGTATCTCAGTCCGTAAATGTAGTCCCATGTTTCACGATGTTTCACGTTATACACCTTAACTCTCGGTGATGTTTGAACCCTCCGCGAGATATTCCTTCCTTTGGACTGGTGATTTCATTATTGGGACCTCCGTAAGACTCCGCTAGTCTTGGATTCCCTCAAGGCAGCCGAGCGGGTTTTATCTTAAAAACTCTGGAACCCTGTTAGTCATGTCACTCTGAAGAAACATGACACCCGACGTTCATAGAATGCTGTTCTGGCGATTCTGTGGGGATCTGTCTCTGTCAGAAATGGCGACTTGACAATAGTCGCTAATTGAATTAGCGGCTATTCTAGTTGTCGTTATTTTCAAAAGATTAGCGACCACGTATACGGGCGCTCATTGAATGAGCGGACGTATATGTAGGCGCTATTTCCATGTTTCAGTTGTCGTGCTTGTCCGGTTCAAAGTAATTAGCGACCATACCAGCAGGCGCTTATTGAAAAGAGCGACCGTCTGAGTAGGCGCTATTTCTTCGAGCCTCTCACGTTCATAGAATAGGCGACAACTATAGTGCGAGCAAATTCTTAAGTCTGCGGTGACCTGAGTGGACGCCAATTACCCAGAATTTTATGATTTGTCTCGATTTTATGAGTCATCGTGCTATACTTATCAAGGTCTGTTCTTGAATCTCTATTCCATAAATCTACCCTATTGTTCCTACATGCTTGATCCTTGAAACTCTTGACCATTAAAGTTGAATTGGTCAAGATATAGAAGGGGCTATGTGTGACGACCCGGGATCCGAGTACCGGAAAGGAACCGGCGCGTCTCGAATCTCGGTCCGCCAACCCACGAGCCTGAAGACTCGGAAGGGTAGAAAGGGATGGCGTGGGAGTACAAGAGAAGCTGAAACAACTGCAGAGATAGCACAATAATCTAAAATAAAATGCACAGAATAATATAAATAAATAAACTGCTACAAGGTCCACACAGTCTCATGTCCATAATGAAAGTACAGTCAACAGAAAGAAAAAGCACAACTACACGGGGCATCCCCCGGAGTACAACTACACGGGGCATCCCCCGGCTCTGGCAGACTGGCGACTAACCCTGGCTAGAAGGACCACGCTGGAACTCGGTCGCACCTCTCGACGACCCCACCTCACCTGAAAAGCAGGGGTGAGCCTCATTTCATTGGCCCAGTAGGGATCCCGTGAATCCCCACCTCGCACGGAGAACGAGAAAGCAGAAGGCAACCCTACCTAACATGAGTACGGTCGAACCAACAAGCTAAAGTAAATAAATGGAAAAGCCTGCTACTCTAACTGTACCGTACTACTGAACCTCGGTCTAATGAAACTCGAGTCCACACCTACCAGCGGACAGGAGCACTACCAACTAGAAGAACGACCGGAAGTGTCCCCTAACGTCTTATACCGCGTCACAAGTGTCTAGCTACAACGCCCCGGGCATGAGACTCAGACACGCAACAAGTACCACAACAAGGACTAGCTGGGGTCACGCTCGTCAGCGCGTGTCCTAAGCCCCCAACTACGTGTGCACACACAGACCATCTGCTCTAGGTCGGGTCCTCTAGCTGGTTTTCCCCCCACCGGACTCTGGTGGCAAAGGCAAGGGGCCCTACGGTAACCAGCCTAAAAACCGCCTCTCACTGGGTCTCGCTCTCCACCACTCCCAGGTGGGTCCGCACCGGCGTGCGCAGGAAGCTACGACTAGTGGACAGATCACTGGAAGTAAGGACTCGACTCACGGAACTCACCGACTAACACACTAACACAGACTCTCGGTAACCAAACGGTAGGTACGGATGCCAGGGACACGCATGAGGTCCGACCGTCCATCAAGTCACGTGGCACCCCTACCGAGGTAACTGATTCTCCGGGGACCCCCAGGCGCCCCTGTGGCTCTCACTGGGTGCTCATGACAACCCTCGGGCCACCCGCCATAACTGGATCCGAGACTCACTCCACCGGAGGTAAAGCTACTGGAAGGAAACGCGGCACGGGGAGGGGGATTAACGCGCTAGGGACCTAGGGCGCGACACTGTCGCGCTCTGGTCCCCTGGCGCGACCCTCTGAAGAACGCGCTAGTAGAAGCTAGCGCGTTCTCCAAGAAGGTGCTAGCAGGAGCTAGCGCGTTCATCATGAACGCGCAGCCCGACCCTGGTGCGACATACACCGCCAAACTGTGCATCTTCTTGGACGAACGCGCTCGGACGACTCGGCGCGTTCAACAAGAACGTGCTCCTGGAACCTAGCGCGACAACTGGCCGAGCTCGGTTCGTGCAGTTCACTCGGAAAACTCAGTCCCACGCCCCATTCACTCCCAAGTGAAGGGGAAACAAAAGGGGAAACCTCCCCCAACCTCTCTAGCATGTATGTAAGCCCATAGAGCGGTCAAAAACCCCATAAAACGGAAGATCCGGCGCTCAAACCCCAAGCATGGAAATAACCCTCCCGGCATGAATTTAATCCCTCTCGACCTCTCCACGGCCTAGAAATCACGGGGGATGCTGTAAAAAGGGCAAGGATCCGTCCCCCTACCTTAAAGAAGCTCGAAAAACCACCAGATCACCGTCGATCGCCGAATCTTGCTCGAACACGAACTCCTCTCCCACGCACCAATGGGGGCACCGTCACGATCCTCTCGCCACCGCCGTCGTCACCGCGCCACCACCGATGTCCACCACCCGTCGCCGGAGGGGAAGGGGAGCCGCAAAGTCCAACGGGCAAGAGGGGGGGTTGCAACGGTCGGCAGTGGCTCACGGGAGGAGGAAAGAAAAAGAGGAAAAGAAGAAAAGGGGAAAAAGAAAAGGGAAAATAGGGGGTATTTATAGAAAATCCATAAAATCAGAAAAATCCCCAAAAAATAGAAAAATACACCCCCTCGATCCTCTCGACGTGTTGATCGCAACGGTACCACTCGCGGGTAGGTGAACGGCCCAGTTCACCCGCTACAGGGTTCCGTAGGTGTTTCCGAGACACACGCGCAGGAATCGGAAAACACACGGAAAAAGCCACGGAACACGTTCTGGGCCTCCGTACTGACCCGAATCGCATGGATTCTAACACGAAAGGTGTCCGAAATGAAATTTCAGACACAAAGGAGTGGGACACTCCGAGAAACCAGATCCGGGACCCACGAAGAAGGATCCGGAAGGGTCTGGGACATCACACTATGGGTCCCGACATAATGACATTTCAATGCTAGTGTATAAAAAAATAAGGTGTCCTCGTCTGATCCCATGGGCGAGGCACAGTCCAAACGTGTACCGGTATTATGAATGATCGGGGGTTGGCATTGCACCAAAGATAGCAAAATCGATCTACGACAGTTTTTCATAGTGTTTGACTTACTCAAATGGCCAATCTTATAAAGTGATAGTTACAAACGCTCTAGTGAAAAGTGGATGCTATAGTGAAGTGATTGTTATTTGTCTTCCATGAACGCTCTTGGGTATTTCCTTTGAAAGTACTTGCTATCTCGTCATGAAAGTTCTTGATATATTCTTTCAATTATCTATTTGGCTTTATATCTCTTGGAAGCATCTATCAGAGGTCTACTCTTGTTCTCTTTATAGTTCTTGAAATTTATCTCGCACTGTTATAATTCTTGATGATGATACCTTACATGACCTGCATAAGCACGTTAAATTGTAATGTACTTAACGCTAGCTTGGAGCTTGAGATATTAAGTCCTACTGAGCGTTCGCTCACCAAGTGTGTTTTCAATGTTTTTCAGGTAATGACCGTAGTGATGACGAGATCACACAAGATGGGCAAGGGCAAGAGTGATGAGTACTCCGACATCTAGATGAACTACCTAGTCTGGTCATCTTGTGTCTATGTCTAGCTTAGTCTAGTTATGAGTCTTCTATAATTTTTTATTTATTTAGTCTTTTCTCTATTTGAGTCCAATTTGTAATAAACATCTATCTGAAATAAAATTATATTTTTGTTCAATTATAGTTTATCTTATGACTATGTTCTGATTGACACGACTGTTTAACTCCCACGTTCCGAGCAAATGAACACGTTCCGCTGCTATCGGTTCTGGGCGTGACAGAAGGTGGTATACGAGCCTAGGCATTCCAAATCGCTAGGTCATCAAGTCCCAGTTATAAGTTGAGTCATCTTTGTCAGTTGCCCTATAGGAATCCCGTGAGATTTTGGTAGAGCTATGGGTTAAACTATAAAATATGTTTTATCTGCGTTAGATTAATGCCAAGATATGAGTAATCAACACCTTAAAACTTATTTTGTATGTTAAAATGGCTACCGAGAGAGCTCAATGGAGAGAGATGCAACTCATTGTCCGAGGATTAACACAAGTCTTGCAACAAGTTGCACAAGGTGGAGCTCAACATGGAGCCGGGGATTTACATAGGAAATTCCAAAAGATGAATCCCCCTTAATTTAGTGGGTCTACCGACCCAGATGAGGCGGAAGATTGGGTACAAGAAATAGAGAGAACCTTCAAGGTTATGCAATGTACCGACCAAGAGAAGATGCTAATAGTAACTCATCAACTAGAAAAGGGAGCCCGAGGATGGTGGGGATCCGTGGAAGTGTTCTTGCCCAACGAGCAAGTTACATGGGACGAGTTCTTAGAACACTTTAACAAGAAATATTTCTAGAAAAGAATCTGCGAAAAGAAGGCTATGGAGTTCACGGTATTGAAACAACGTAGATTATCCGTAGCGGACTATGAAGCAAAGTTCTCTAGGTTAGCCCGGTATGCACCACACTTAGTTTGTACGGAAAAAATGAGAGCAAAAAGATTCATGAACGGATTAAAGGTGGAGCTTATTTCTCAATTAGCTCCCTTAGAAATCCAAACTTATACGGAGATGGTTAGAAAAGCACAACTAATGGAAGATGCTATGGATATGATGTAGAGAATCAAAGGAAAAATTGCCAAGAAAGAAATTGCAAATGGACACGAGAATAAGGAACCCGTTAATGGCAAGAAGAGATCTAATGGAAGGTAATGGTTTCAGTAAAAACTAGAAACTCCGGAATAATGATCGACAAATTGCTCCGATCAAGTAAAAATACGAGCATTGCAAGAAAGGGAGGCACAATCTAGACGAGTGTTGGTATAAACTCGGGAAATACATTCGTTGCGAAAAGCGGAGATCATAAGATCGCCCGTTGTCCACTCTTAAAGAAAGAAGCGTCGCAAGTATTGGAAGGTAACTCTATAAACCTCTCTCACCTATAATTGCGGGAATTAGATATGGTAATCTTAGTAGTTGGACTGAATACATGCTTTGGATATGGTGATTTTACCCCACTCTTATACAAAGAAAATCATGTGAATTTGGGGACTAAATTCTTTTAAGTGGGGGAGGGTGTAGCACCCCAGAAATTTAAATATGGAATAAATAAAAATAACTATAAATATTAGTCATAGAACAATTTGGGATATTAAAATTTTGATAAAGGAAAAGTGACAATTGGCTAAAATAGTTGATGGCCCTAAATATTAATTAATAGGCATCAATAGGGGTATAAATAAATAATTGACTAATAGAAATTGAATACATCATTTTATCTATTTGTGGCTTAAATTGGGAGTACAATTCAAATATTAAGCTGGAATCTCATTCCAAATATATATATATATCGACTTTCATAGGATCGAACCCGACTCTCAAACCCGAGATAACGGTGAAAATTAATATGATGGATAAAAAAATAAAATTATAAGAAATAAAATCCCCATATAAAGATCTACCTAACTTAAGCTCTCAATTTAATAAATATACATATATTGACTAACTCGATAATATTAAGCTAAGAGTTATACTCAATGGGTTTTAAAAGGAATCATGGGCCTTTGAACGAGGGAGGCCTCACCAACATAGGTGTCGAGGATAAATAAATAAATAAATATATATATATATATATATAAGCCTGTGAACCAAACCTAGCCCACACCATTGAGACTCTCTCAAACCCATAAACACGAAATACCCCATTAAAAGGGCCAAATGGATGAACCCAACCCACAATCGCCAGTGGAACGCTCGAACGTGCGTGGGGGTGGAACATTAGACTTTTCAGAATGATAAATAAGAATGGCGGCCGTTGTTTTGCAAGGGTGATTATCACGCGGAGCAAGTATGGCAAGGATGAAATTCTTTGCCCTTGATTCGCACTCGACCCCGTTAGGAACCCCCATCCCTATAAATCAAATCCCTCATCGAATGTGCAGTGGTTGTTTGCTACGGCTGCCGTTTCGTGCGTCCCCTGTACCATTGCATCCGTGAGAACTTTACCGTTGAACGTGCTGCTACATTCTTCATCGTCTTCCTGCGATTTCTTCTTCCTGCTACTCCGTTTAAAAAGTCGTAATGTAGGCATTCTTCCAAGTAAAATAAATTAATCTTCATGTTAGATAAGTCACATAGTCTTCTCCTTACGGTCTCCTGTTCTCCTTTGACTACCATTCTACATGATTTTTGTTTAAAATGTGGATTCTTTAGTTAATTAATAATAACTGTAGCAATGTTTAAAATTTAATAACTAATGAACCATGTTAATAAAAATAGAAAAATACATGTTGAACAGGCGTGATCTCGCGCTGGTCCTGAGCGGATGGTGGATCACCGGATAGTAAACTGCAGGACAGGGAAACGGATCAGGGGGCCCAGGGGAAACCCTGGGTAAAACCCTCCGATGCTTAAGTCAGTGGAGCTATGGCGGGAGCAATAAAGGGGGGTAAGAGCTTGTGCGCGAGATCCCTCTCCACCAGAGGGTGAAGTGGTTCTTGCTCAGGAGCTTTAAGCGTATGAGTGCCCTTACCTTCGTCGGAGGGTCTCCCTGGTTTAAATAGTACGCCGTCTCCTGGAGTCCTGTAAGCCGAGGGATTTCAAGTGGGGGTTACGTCCTCATCATGGGCTTTCATTGCCTTATCGTGGGAACGTTATCACCCTGGGGAAGAAGAAGTCCCTTGCCTTCCTGAATTCCTGCCTGCTGTGGACTCTTAACGGCTGGAAAGGATAAGCAATCGTCAGCCGTTCCGAGCTCAGGGAGGCCAGCCCTACCGAGCGATAGGCTTAGCTCGAAAGAGGATGGGTCGGATGGGTCGGCGTACGCCTTCTTCTCCCGGGCGGAGATATGGCTTGGGCCGGACCTTCCCTGTGACCTGACCGACACTCGGGCCCTCCGAGCCTACAGGCCGCCTAGGAAGGTTGTGTCCTCGAGAGATTTTTTATTGGGCTTTCTTCCCTGAGTGGGCCCTGTGGGCTGTCACTTAGGCGAGCTTGGCCTCGTGGGGTCCTGTCAGGCCTAGTCGGGCTGCTCTTTGAATGGGCTACAGAAATCCCCCTCTCCACTTGTCCCCCTCCTACTCTCGAGCCAAGGGAGGCTCGGACGAGTAGTATTTGAGGGCTTTGGACCGGCGTGGCTCAGGTGGGTGGAGATCTGGCGGTGTTATGAAGCCACGTGCCGTGGTCACCTGGGCCCGTAATAATTATGATCCTGACAGATTTGAACTGAAGGGGCCCCCCTTTTTCTCGGAGGTCGGAACGACGCGCCACCTCCCATGAGGGTATATAGGCGTCGGGCGCTGGTTGTCATTCCAGACTCTCTAGGGTTTTAGCTTTCCTTCACTACTTTGCTTTTGGGGCTCCTTGATGCGCCGTGAAGACACAGCGGAGGAGCAGAGACTTGCGGCGGCATTTGAGGAGTTGGCGAGGATAACTACGGAGGCGGTCCGGCAGCTTCCTCCTCCCCCGGAATCTTCGAGATCCCTTGAGAATTCCCCTTCCAGCACTTCCTCAGAATCCATGGCGGATCGGCGTTTGTGTGCTGAAGGATGGGGCGACGAACCGGTGGCGAGAGCGCCCATCCCGAATCGCAGTGAACTGGGGGAAGCTGTGGTGAAGAGGCTGGAGCACAGGTTTCGTCTGCCTCTTAGGTACAACTTTGTTGCTGCTGCCCCGTATGAGACGAGTCTGGACGACCGCATGGGCTACATCTGCACCTTTCTTCTGGTGTGGAAGAGCGGGTTTCGCCTCCCCTTCGAGCCCTTCGTGCTCATACTCCTCAATTTTTTCCAGTTGGCGCCCATTCAGTTGGTTGCCAACTCGTACCTCCTCCTTTCTGCCTTTCAAATTCTCTACCGTCAGTGCGGGGTTCCTCCTTCTCTGCACCTTTTCCATTATTTCTTTTAGTTGAAGGCGCATCTGTCGGCTGGAAAAGGTTTTTACTTCATCCAGGCGAGGAGGAATAGGAGCTACATTTCGCTGGCGGTGAAGGATTCCTCTCATAAGGGGTGGAAGACCCAATTTTTCTGGGTGAAGATACATTTGGTGGAGGAAACATGGAGATGCCAAGTGATACCCAATTTCCACCCGAATATCCCTCCCAGGCAGGAGGAATTCTCTTCAGATGTGGAGGAGTATGCCACCCGTCTGCTAAAGCATCGCCAGTCTACCGAGGAGTTGGTGACGCCGGAGAATGTCGAGCGGTGTCTTCTCACGCGGCTGAAGCCGTCAGGTACCGCCATCTAGGTTTTTCTGTGGGGGGTGCCTTTCTTTTCCTAATCACGCCTTCTCCTTTGTTGCAGATACTAGGTGGGAGCCTCTGGAGGAAGTTGCTGAGATCATTGATCTTGCCGACGACTCGGCGGCTGATGAGCCGGGCGTCCCGGTGGGTCGCTCCCAAGCCCGAGATAAGGGCAAGGGGGTGGCTTCCGAGGGGGCCTCACGGCCGGGTGCCGCAAAGAGTAAGGATCCCATGGAGGGAAGGTTGCGGGAAGTCGCGAAGGCCAGGAAACGGGCCAAGAAGGTCGGTCTCCTCGTCACTGCCGGGGGCGACTCTGGTTCGGCGGCGCTCCCCTCTCGGGGGCAAGATGGGGCCGACCCAACCGGGCTGGCTCCCCCATCCGCCGAGCGAGAGAGGGCCGAGGAGACCAGGGGCCCCTCAAAGGATGGTGACGACGTGTCGGGTCTCCCCTCGGTGGGAACAGAGGGGGACGAAGTAGAAACAGCCAAGGCCGAGACCGGGGGGCCGGTCGAGGTGGGTGATGTCTCGGGTGGTGATGCGCGGGCCGAGACAGTTGAGATCGGGGGTTCACCTGTAGAGGCGTCGCAGCCCCAAATGTCCATGGTGCATGGGTCGGCCGAGCTCGCAGCGCCGATAGAGGCCAGGGGTTCACCCGTAGGGGCGTTGCACCCCCAGCCGACCATAGTGCGCGGAGCGGCTGAACCCACATCTCGATCCGGACCTTCTGGCGAGGCGCCGGGTGCGGAAGGGGTTCCCATGCCGGTGGCACTGGAAATGCTTGATATCTCGAGCAATCTGTACAAGCTCTGCCGCGAGGTGTCCGCGAGGATAAAAGGCGGAGACAAGCGTCACTCCCCGATCGGGGTCCTCGACGTCATCATGGAGGGCGGTCTGGTCATGGCCCAGATGGGTGCCACGATGGTGGAGACCTATGTCCGGGCGGAGTCAGAGCGGTCGAACCTCGCTTGGACCCTCGGGGGGTGTGAGAGGAAGTTGGCTCAGCTCAATGAGGCGCACGAGGGGCTCCGGCGGGAGTTCTCCGTGATCAGGGCGTTGGTGCGGTCGAGCTGGCTGGAAGTCGACGCGTTGACTGAGCAGCTAGCCAAGGCCCGGGAATCGCTTGAGAGGAAAAGCAAACTCCTTGAGGAGGAGCGCCTTCACCATCTCGAGCTGGCCGGCCGTTGGGAGGCTGAGCGCGTCGAGCTGGTGGACCGAGTGGAGGCAGCGGAGCGCCTTCGTTTTGAGGCCGAGGCCGACCGAACTGAGGCGGAGGAGTGATCGGCGGAGGCCAAGGAGCGGGCGGCTGAGGCTGAGCTGAAGTTGGCTGAGGTAGAGAGGCGATCATCGGAGGCCGAGGAGCGTGCGGTCGAGGCGGAGCGGAAGGCGGCCGAGCTTGCCGAGAGAATGGGGCTGGTCGGAGCGGAGGCGATCGAGCAATACAGGGGCTCGGAGGCCTACGTAGCCGACCTGCAGGAAGCTGCCCTTCCATACTACGAGGCAGCACTTCGCCGAGGCATCCGCAAAGGGTTCGAGCAGGGTTACCACCGGGCCATTGCCTATGCCGAGGCACAGGATTCCGGGATCGACTTCCCTTCTGGCCAGTGCTATGACTCGGACGAGTCATCTTCTAGCTCCTCTGCGTCGGGCGGGGAAGATCCAGAGAGCTCTTCTCCGGTGGGGTCACCAACTCCGGCTGCCTCGGGAGGGCTCGCGGCAGAGGCAGTTCCCGCGCAGGCGGGGTCAGTGCCAAGGCCGGCCGTCACCGAGGGTACCGGGGGCGTAATACCCGTGTCTTCCGTTCCCGAGCTTCAAAGTGGGCCCGAGGCCTGATGTATCACTCTATTTTGCCTTCTTCCTTTGTTTGTCTCTTTTCCTTTTTTGAAAAAGAAAGACTTTCCTTTTTATAAGGTAATAAATGACTACTTGTTTTCTTGCCTTTCTTGCCGTGGTTTGATTAGCATATCTGCAGTAGTTGGAAATTGCCGATACGTCCTGCGTGGTTTTCGCATGCCGGTTGGACGGGCCCCTGACAGGGTATCTTTCCGTTTCCTCACGCTTTGAATGCTTGGCTGCTTCTTGTATCCCGCTGAGGCAGGAAACGAGGGGTTTGAGGTGACCATTTCAGGGGGAAAATTCCTTTGGCGTGTTTTCGAGGGGGGAGTCATTTAAGGCAATTAGCCTCCCTTAGCTTATAAAAATACCGAAAGGTGTCCCTTCATCTCCATCATTTAGGATTTTCACTACCAGTCTTTCCTCGCCCCTTCTTCATGTTGCACTGTACCGTTGTATTCGGAGCATGGAGGATCCTTCGGAAGATGACGCTGCCAGTGATGGAGGAGCAGAGAGTTCTTGCTGCTTTGGACTGTTGAGCAGGTCCGACGGTCGTCGCGCGGAGTTGAGCGGGTCCGAGGGTCGTCGCGCGAATCTGGGGAGGGTTCGACGTGCGGAGGCACGCCCCCTTTACCAGTTCCCGCGATGCTTCCCGGGGGGTGCCGAGATGGAGGATGGATGGGGGCATCCGGGACACCCGCCGCAACTCTCTCTCTGCTCGCTCCAGGGGTGGGGAGGAAGCAAATTAAGCTCCCTCCTTTCTGGGCCATCCCCTATCATTTCTTTCACTCTACGGAGGCTGCTTGCTCTCTGTACGTTCCAAAGAATTGGCAGGTTGGGAAGGAGGAGGCCTTCAAAGGTGTTCCTTTCCTCTTCCTCTTCCAAGTTCAACTTGGAAGGTAGCCTTCCTTCTTTTTAATCCCTCTGTCACCTTTGTCACGGGCCACCCGAGCCAATTGGGTCGACCGCCTCTTGTCCGAGCCAGTTTCTACACGAGGCAGAGTCAGTGGCTGGACGCGAGGAGATCAAGACCGAATCGGCCGAGCGATGACCTCTCGCATTAGTGCTAGATGGATTTTTTGCTTTTTGCTGTGTGATGTACTGGCTTTGCCTTTCTGATGTACCAACAATTGTTTGAATGAAAAGAAGAAAGTTTTATTTCATCCAACTTGTTTGCACAAATTCAAAAGTAGAATTTGCGTAGTGTGGCTGCGTTCCACGTCCGAGGGATGGGTTCCCCTTCCATTGTAGCTAGCCTGTACGCACCTTTCCCGAGCATCTCGACCACTTGGTAGGGGCCTTCCCAGTTAGGGGATAGCTTGCCCGCTGCCTCTAGTGGTCGAGAGGCTTTGGCTTTCCTGAGGATGAAGTCTCCTGGTTGGAAGTGCCTGTCTCGAACTTTGGCATTGTAGTATCAAGTGAGGCGGCGCTTGTATTCCGTTGCTCAGATGGTGGCGATCTCTCGGAGTTCATCTGCTAGGTCGAGATTCCTGAGTAACTTTTGCTCGTTTACCTTGGGCGAGAAGCAGATGACTCGGAGAGAAGGGTTGGCAACCTCTAATGGAATAACGGCCTTAGTGCCATATACCAACTGGAAAGGACTCTCACCAGTTGCCGTTCTGGGAGTCGTTATGTGTGACCAAAGTACGCTAGGCAATTCCTCGAGCCAGCTACCCTTGGCCTTGCCGAGTCTGGTGTTTATGCCTTTTAAGATAGTCTTATTGGCATTTTCGACCAGCCCGTTGGCCTGAGGGTGGGAGACCGAGGTGAAGTGGTTGCGAATTCCTAGGTCGGCGCATCTATCTCGAAAATAGCGAGAATCAAATTGCCGACCGTTGTCACTCACTATCACCCGGGGGATGCTGTAACGACAAATGATCAACTTCCAGACGAAACTCCAGACGACTGTCTCGATGATCCTCGCCGTGACTTCGGCCTCGATCCACTTGGTGAAGTAGTCGATGGCGACGATAATATACTTCTTCTGGGCCTGAGCCGTGGGGAACGGCCCAAGGATGTCGATCCCCCACCGAGCAAAGGGATATGGCTCGGTCAGGGTGACGAGCTCCGTATCCAGCTGATAGACTAAGTGGTCGAATCGCTGGCATCGGTCGCACTGTTGTATGTGGGCCGTGCAGTCGCGCTGCAGGGTGGGCCACCAGTAACCCTGCCGTAGCAGGATCCTGCCGAGCGATCTTCCTCCTGAATGCGCTCCACACAGTCCTTCATGAATCTCTTGGATGGCTCGGTTGGCTTCTTCGGGGCCGAGACACTTCAGGAGGGGGCCGGAGAAAGATCTCTAGTAGAGAGTGTCGTCTAGAATGACGAAGCGCCAGGCTTGGTACATCATTCTGCGAGCTTCTCGGGGGTCGGGAGGCTGTTGGGGGTCCCGGAGCCACGGCAGGTAGGGGGCACGCCAGTCGCTGAGAATGGCCGAGTCAACAACGAGGAGCTTCGAGTCAATGCTCGGGCGCTCTAGCTCTTCAAGGAGGACCGATCGGGTGCCTTCAAGATCGAGAGAAGAGGCCAACCGAGAGAGGGCATCCGCCCGGGAGTTTTCCTCCCGAGCTTTGCAGACTACCTCGAATCCCTTGAACTGTTGGGCCAGGTCTCTGACCAATTGGAGGTATTTGATCATTGGTACCTCTCGAGCTTTGTACTCGCCGTTGATTTGGCTAGCGACCAGCTGGGAGTCAGTGTGGATTTTGACTCTCTCAGCCTCCAGCCGTCGGGCCATGCGTGCTCCCGAGATAAGGGCCTCGTACTCGGAAGCGTTGTTGGATGTCGGGAAGTTGAACTTCAAGGCGTACTGTATCTTTGCTCCTTCGGGGGACTTCAGGAGGATTCCGGCACCACTACCGACTGAATTGGAGGATCCGTTGATGAACAACTCCCAGGTTGGCCCGGGCGCGGACGGAGATCTTTCTTCAGTCGGGACGGTGCTCTCGGTGATGAAGTCGGCGAACGCTTGGCCTTTCACAGCTGAGCGCGGCCGATAGGATATATCGTAGGCCCCGAGCATGATGGCCCACTTGACGAGTCGCCCCGAAGCTTCGGGATGGGCCAGAATCTTCTTCAATGGTTCGCCGGTTAGCATAGTGATGAGGTGGCCCTGGAAATAGGGTCGGAGGCGCTTGGCGGAGGTAGCCAATGCTAGCACGAGTTTCTCGGTTGCGGGGTACCTCCTCTCAGCCTCGTTGAGCACCTTGCTGGTGTAGTAGACCGGCCTCTCGACTCCCGAGTCATTTCTGACTAGGACCGAGCTAACTGTGGATGGTGTTGTCGAGAGATAGAGCAGCAAGACTTCGCCCGAAATGGGCTTGGAGAGCACCGGGGGTGAGGCCAGGAACTCCTTAAGCTCGGCGAACGCTCTCTGGCATTCCTCATCCCATGCGAACGTAGCAGATGCCAACTTGGGCCCCCTCAATAGCTTGAAGAAGGGAAAGCATTGTTCGGCCGCACGGGACAGGAAGCGACTGAGAGCGGCGACATGCCCAGTTAGGCGCTGGACGTCCTTGATGCTGGTGGGCGAACGCATGTCCAGGATGGCCTGGGCCTTATCGGGGTTGGCTTCGATCCCACGCTGAGTGACCAAGAAACCTAGGAACTTCCCAGATCTTACTCCGAAGGCGCATTTGGCAGGATTGAGCTTCATGTTGTACTTCAGGAGGGTGCCTAAGGTTTCAGCGAGGTCGGGGAAGTGGTCTTGGGCCTTGGGGGTCTTAACGAGCATGTCGTCAATGTAGGCTTCGACGTTCCGACCTAGTTGCTCCTCGAACATGTGATTGACCAGCCTTTGATACGTAGCTCTAGCGTTCTTCAACCCGAAAGGCATTCGGGTGTAGGAGTATACGCCGTAGTCGGTGATGAAGGCGGTCTTCTCGATATCTTCTGGGTCCATCCTGATCTGATGGTAACCTGAATAGGCGTCTAGGAAGCTGAGTATCTCATTGCCCGAGGTTGAGTCAACCAATTGGTCGATGCTCGGTAACGGATAGCAGTCCTTAGGAGTGGCCTTATTCAGATCAGTGAAGTTTACGCAAATCCGCCATTTGCCCAAAGCTTTAGGCACCAAGACGACGTTGGCTAGCCACGTCAGGTACAGGATCGGTCTGAAGAGGCCAGTCTCTTGTCCCTTGGTGACCTGCGCCTTGATGATCGCCTGCTTCTCTGGTGCATGCTTCCTTCTACGTTGCTGAACGGGCTTCACAGCGGAGTCCAGGTTGAGCTTGTGCATTATAGTCTCCTCTGTTATCCCAGGGAGTTGATCATCGGACCAAGCAAAAACTCGGATGTACTCAGAAAGGAATTTCTTATATTGCTGCTGAACCTTGGGCAGTAGGTCGGCTCTGATCCTTACTCCTAGGGTCGGGTCATCGTTTAGGAAAACTGTTAGTAATTCGCCACCAGGTTCGGTGGTTGCGGTTTTATCCTCGACTCCCCGGGGGCCCTTGTCCTTCCCGTCCGGCCTTGTGGCCTCTATCGAGATATTGTAGCACCTTCTGGTCGTGGCTTGGTTACCTTGGACTTCCCCCAACCCATTTTTGGTGGGGAACTTCACTTTTTGGTGATAGGTAGATGGTACGGCCTTTATCCGGCTGAGGATGCCCCGGCCGAAGATGGCGTTGTACGCTATCATACCTTTAATCACTATGAAGTCCACCATGGCCGTAATGGTTTTGGGTGAGGTGCCGAGGGTAAACGGCAAGTTTAGGGCTCCCTCGGGATAGGTGGCCAAGCCATTAAACCCGTAGAGGGGGGTTCGGACCGGGCGGAGTTTGGATGGATCCTCCCCCATCTTAAGGAAACAGTCATAAGACAGTACATCAGGGGCACTCCCATTGTCAACTAGAATTCTATCTACGTTACAATGGTTTATCGTAGCAGAGATCACGAGGGCGTCGTCATGCGGGGTGCTCAGCCCTTCCAAGTCTCGGCCGGAGAAGACTATGACCTGGGGCTCACTTGGCGGGGCCTTGGGAGGCTCTATGGCTCGGCTCGTCCGCTCGGCATGACGCTTCCTTCCTCAGTTGCTGTTGCCTCCTGATGCCGTCCCTCCGGAGATGACGTTGATGTGGACCCCTCGGGGGGCATTGTCAATTTGGTCTGCGGCACCTCGATCTTCTTTACGGTCGGCAGCGAACCGAGCTAGGTGACCCAGACGGATGAGGAGCTCGATCTCATCCTGGAGCTGGTGGCAGTCATCGGTGTGGTGCCCGTGATCACCGTGGAATAAGCAATGCTTGTCGCGACTGCGGTTCTTCGACCTCATTGGCTCGGGTTGGTGGAGAAGTCCCGAGTCTTTGATGTCTTCATATATCTCATAGACCGGTGCGGCTAGTGGGGTGTACCGCTCGTACTTCCGCTTGCGCTCCCCATCACGGTCTCTCTTTTTCCCCGGGCCTGAGTTTGGCTCGGGAGCCCGCTTCTTGTCCCCCTCCAGGCCCGGGCCGGTTGCGTCTCGGCAGGCGCTGAGCACTTCTTCGCACTCGGCGTGGCGCAAAGCCAGAGTCACTAGCTCGGTGAGGGTCGAGGGAGGGTGGAGGACAAGCTCGCGGCGGAGATTCTCGTCCCGGGTGCCCCCAGTCAGTGCGGTTATGGCTGAGGCCACGTCCAGGCGGGGGATTCTCAGATCTTCCGATTTAAATAGGTGAATATAGGCCCGGAGTCTTTCCCCTTGCGCTTGTTTGAGGGCCAGGAGCCCCGCTACTGACTTCGGGGGGGCACTTCCAGAGAAACTCTCTTTGAAGACTCACCCGAATTGCTTGAAGTCTCGGATGGATCCAGGGGCGAGGGCCCGGAACCATGCTTGAGTGCCTTGGACCAGGGTGGTCACGAAGGCTCGGCACTTGATGGCGTCGGACGCTCCGTGTAGGGTCATTAGAGCGTTGAAGCTATCGTAATGATCGGCCAGGTCGCCCTGGCCATCGTAGGGCTTGAAGGTAGGGATGGAGGTTCTGGGAGATACCTCTGCCTTCAAGATGTACTCGGAGAAAGAGGTCTTCTGTAGGGCGCGAAGGGCGCGCTCCTGTTCTGCAAATCGCCTCTCGAAATCTCGTAGTCGGAGGGATAACTTCGGCTGCTGCCGCGTCGTGGGGCTGGGGGGAGGGTCTTGGCGATCTCTGGGAACGTCAATCTCCAGGTTCGGACGGCGCGCCCCCAGTTTTCCTCTCCTCTGCATGGAGGAAGCCTCTTGCCCCAGAGGCGGGGCATGCGAGGGACCTCCCGTCCGATTGTGGATGATCTGCTAGCCGCGGAGGGTGAAGCGGCCTCCGGTGGTGTGCTGGGACATATTTTCGCGGGGAGGGCTCCCTGTCGGAGCACGAGACCTTCCATCCCTAGCCGCCTGGGCCCTCATGAGTTCCACGAGGACATCCAGTTTCCCGTTGAGGGCCTGGAAGGCTTCGGCGCCACTGTTGGGTGGTAGCCCTACCGCCGCAGGAGGGGGTGGTGGATCGTCGGCGGGGGCGCTAGCGTTGGAGGGAGGGTTCTGTGAGGCCCGAGAGGGGCCATCCCCTGCCGCTACCATGGCCTTTCCCCTCTCGCCGGTGGACCTCCTCCCTGAGCTCCTTCGCACCATACTGGCTTTTTGTACTTTTCCCACAGACGGTGCCAGATGAAGAGGCGTGATCTCGCGCTGGTCCTAAGCGGATGGTGGATCACCGGATAGTGAACTGCAAGACAGGGAAACGGATCAGGGGGCCCAGGGAAAACCCTCCGATGCTTAAGTCAGTGGAGCTATGGCGGGAGCAATAAAGGGAGGTGAGAGCTTGTGCGCGAGATCCCTCTCCACTAGAGGGTGAAGTGGTTCTTGCTCAGGAGCTTTGAGCGTATGAGTGCCCTTACCTTCGTCGGAGGGTCTCTCTGGTTTAAATAGTACGCCGTCTCCTGGAGTCCTGTAAGCCGAGGGATTTCAGGTGGGGGTTACGTCCTCATCGTGGGCTTTCATTGCCTTATCGTGGGAACGTTATCACCCTGGGGAAGAAGAAGTCCCTTGCCTTCCTGAATTCCTGCCTGCTGTGGACTCTTAACGGCTGCAAAGGATAAGCAATCGTCAGCCATTCCGAGCTCAGGGAGGCCAGACCTACCGGGCGATAGGCTTAGCTCGGAAGAGGATGGGTCGATGGGTCAGCATACGTCTTCTTCTCCAGGGCGGAGATATGGCTTGGGCCGGACCTTCCCTATGACCTGACCTACACTCGGGCCCTCTGAGCCTAGAGGCCGCCTAGGAAGGTTGTGTCCTCGAGCGGTTTTTTATTGGGCTTTCTTCCCTGAGTGGGCCCTATGGGCTGTCACTTAGGCGAGCTTGGCCTCGTGGGGTCCTATCGGGCCTAGTCGGGCTACTCTTTGAATGGGCTACAGAAATCCCCCTCTCCACATGTTTTCATGATCCCTGGATTTTTTTGATAATTTTCATGATCTTTGTGTATTAAAATCCTGCTAGAATAAAAAAGATCTTATTTATTCAGTTAAAACTCCGCATTAACTTCATGGATTTTTATCTTTAAAACTAGATTGAATAAAATTATGATATTTCATACTTAGAATCATTGTATTTTTCTTCTATTTATCATATATTTTATTTTATAAAATACTTATTAAGTAAAAAGGGATATTGTTCAAGCATAGTCAATGTTAAAAGGAATGGACGACCCATCACATGGTCGTCCATTCTTAAAAAATCTGTTTTTCCTAGACCCCCATGCAGTGATTTATTTATCTTATACCCCTAATCCTCTTCATCTTTATTCTTTTAAAAACCTATTCCTTGTCCTTGATTCGTTTAAAAATGTGTATATATATATATATATATATATAATATAAAAAAATGGGCGACCATTTATACGGTGCTCATTCTATTCCGTGAAATTAACATGTCAGTCACTCGATTTTAACTCAAGAAAAATTATATTGAAATCTTAAAAAAATTCAAATATTGTGTTCAAAGATAGTAAAAATTTCAATAAAAATATATTCGAGATCCCTGTAATTTTCTCCTAATTATCATGTATTTACCTTCAAAATCTTTCCTCTATTTGAAAAGACCATTGTTCATCATGATTAAATTTAAAAATCAAATACTCTATAAGAATTAGCGCCCTTTCACGGAGACGCGAAATCTTGTTTAATTGATTATTTAATTATTTATTGAAAAAAATGATATTAGCGTCAACTCAAAGTGACGCGACATAAAGAAATGATGCCTCGATATATGGACGCCAATTATGATAATTTTATTTTATTTTAATTGACGCCTCTCTAAGGAGATGCACATTACTAAAGAAATGCCTGTTTATTAGGACTCGAATTTTCTATCTCACAATTTTACATGATTTTTGGCCCATACCGCGGGTCTATTGGGACTGTGTCTTAGTCCATAAATACAGTCTCATGTTTCACGATGTTTCACGTTATACATCTTAACTCTCGGTGATGTTTGAACCCTCCGCGGGATATTCCTTCCTTCGTACTGGTGATTTCATTATTGGGACCTCCGTAAGACTCCGCTAGTATTGGATTCCCTCAAGGCAGTCGAGCGAGTTGTACCTTAAAAACTCTGGAACCCTATTAGTCATGTCAATCTGAAGAAACATGACACCCGCCCTTCATAGAATGTTGTTCTAACGATTCTGTGGGGATTTGTCTCTGTTAGAAATGGTGACTTGAAAATAGTCACTAATTGAATTAGCGGCTGTTCTAGTTGTCGTTATTTTCAAAAGATTAGCGACGACGTATGCGGGCTCTCATTGAATGAGCGACCGTATACGTAGGTGCTATTTCCTTGTTTCAGTTGTCGTGCTTTTCCGGTTCAAAGTAATTAGCGACTATACCAGCGGGCGCTTATTGAAAAGAGCGACCGCCTGAGTAGGCGCGATTTCTTCTGAGCCTCTCCCGTTCATAGAATAGGCGACCACTACAGTGGGCGCAAATTCTTAAGTCTGCGGTGACCTGAGTGGACGCCAATTACCTAGAATTTTATGATTTGTCTTGATTTTATGAGTCATCGTGCTATACTTGTCAAGGTCTGTTCTTGAATCTCAATTCCATAAATCTACCCTATTGTTCCTACATGCTTGATCCTTGAAACTCTTGACCATTAAAGTGGAATTGGTCTAGATACAGAAGGGGCTATGGGTCCCAACATAATGACATTTCAATACTAGTGTATCAAAAAATAAGGGGTCCTGATTTGATTTCATGAGCGAGACAAAGTCCAAACGTGTACCGGTATCATGAATGATCGGGTGTTGGGATTGCACCAAAGATAGAAAAATCGGTCTACGACAATTTCTCATAGTGTTTGACTTACTCAAATGGCCAATCTTATAAAGTGATAGTTACAAACGCTCTATTGAAAAGCGGATGCTATAGTAAAGTGATTGTTATTTGTCTTCCATGAACGCTCTTGGGTATTTCCTTTGAAAGTACTTGCTATCTTGTCATGAAAGTTCTTGATATATTCTCTCAATTATCAACTTGGCTTTATATCTCTTGGAAGCATCTATCATAGGTCTACTCTTGTTCTCTTTATAGTTCTTGAAATTTATCTTGCACTATTATAATTCTCGATTATGATACCTTGCATGACCTACATAAGCACGTTAAATTGTAATCTACTTAAAGCTAGCTTGGAGTTTGAGATAGTAAGTCCTACTGAGTGTTCGCTCACCAAGTATGTTTTCAATATTTTTTAGGTAATGACCATAATGATGACGAGACCACACAAGATGGGCAAGGGCAAGAGTGATGAGTACTCCGACATCTAGACAAACTACCTAGTATGGTCATCTCGTGTCTATGTCTAGCTTAGTCTAGTTATGAGTCTTCTATAATTTTTTCTTTATTGAGTCTTTTCTCTATTTGAGTCCAATTTGTAATAAACTTCTATCTGAAATAAAATTATATTTTTGTTCAATTATATTTTATCTTATGACTATGTTCTGATTGACACGACTGTTTAACTGTCACGTTCTGAGCAAACGAATACATTCCGCTGCTATCGGTTCGGGGCGTGAAATGAATTCTTGGCAGCCCACCCAGAACCGGATGATTCAACTCTCAACACGAAACTCCCCGACGAGGAGTCCCTTACTGTCCAGTCACAACAACCAGTTGAACAGACCGAAGATGCCTTGCATTACTAGCAGTGAGATGCCCATATAGCCAACATGATCCAACCCTCATGGCGGGTGCCAATGTCGTCTTCCTGACCCCTCAGGGCGGAGTTTTGTATAACTCATGCGCCTTCATGAAATCCCTGACCAACAACGAAGCTGAGTATGAAGCTCTAACCATCGGGCTTCCGGTGGCTCTTGACATGGGCATCAAGTGCCTCAAAGCCTATGGGGACTCCCAGTTGATAGTCTGGCAAGTCCTCATCATCTACGACGTGCAGAAGTAGGAATTAGTTATGTACCACGCTGACGTCACCATAATAACCCAGAAGTTCTATTTCTTTGAAATAGATCATGTTCCCAGGAGCAGTAATGCCCAGGCAGATGTCCTGGCAAAATTGGCTGCGACGATCAAGCTCCCACCCGAAGGTGAAGTCGACATCACTGTCAAACACCGAAGACTGATGCCGAGTATGCTCGAGAATGAGTCCGGACTCACCGTCTATGAGGCCCATAGTCTCGATCCAGGCACACATCCAGAAGAAGAAGATTGGCATGAGCTCATCATTAAATTCAAGCGAGGTTGGCTCCCTCCTGACCGAGCTTAGAGAGTCCAGTTACATCACTGAGCAATGTTATATGACTTGATCGGTGACTCTCTGTATAGACTTGTCCATCAAAAGGATAAGTCGGTTCTCCTAAGATGTGTCTCCCCAGCAGAAGCTCGAGCCATCCTGCATGAAGTCCATTCAGGACTATGCGGCGCTCACCAGGCCGGAGATAAGATGAAGAACAACATCAAGCTCAATGGCTTCTATTGGCCAACCATGTACGTGGATTGTACCCAGTATGCACGTACGTGTCATCAATGCCAAGCTTTTGGCCCAATACCCATAAGACCTCCAAATTTGTTACGTCCCACAGCCCCCACATGGCCGTTCACAGAATGGGGAATGGACATCGCGGGACCCTTCCCGCCATCTTGCAAAGGCCATAAATACATCTTGGCCGCCACCGACTACTTCTCTCGCTGGGCGGAGGCTCTTCCCCTGTGAGAGGTCACCGACGAAGTGGTGGCCAGATTTTTCCGGCACAACATCATCTACCGATTTGGTACTCCCAGCCGCATAGTGTCAGACAATGGCACACCATTAAAGAATAGGGCCGTCTATCAACTAACGGCCAAATTTCGCATCGACTGGAGAACCGCTTCGGTCTACAACCCTTAAGCTAACGGCTTGGCTGAAGCCTTCAACAAAAATCTCTACAAGCTTCTGGCTAAAACGGTTAGCCACCGGAAGCGACATTTGGGTGACAATGTGTTCGAGGCATTATGGGCCTACCGAACAATCTACAAGACCCCTATGGGATGCTCACCATTCTCTCTCATTTATGGAGCAGAAGCCGTCATCCCCATCGAAATCCAGTTAGCCTCTTACCGCATAGCGGTTCATACCGACATCGTCGACCCAGATACAAATGAATACCAGAGGAGGCTAGAGGAGCTCGCCAATCTAGAAGGTAAACGTCTCGAAGCCAACAAACATCTGCAAGTATACCAAGCCCGCATGATGCGTGCCTATGACAAGCTCGTCAAACAGCGAGCCTTCAAACAAGGTGACCTCGTCATGATCAAGGAAAAAGAAGTCATGGCGGGGTGCTCCAGCGAGAAATTACAACCCAACTGGCGAGGTCCAAACATAATTCGTGATGTCTACAAGGGTGGGGTGATGGGAATAAACACCGGACACTAACTTTTTAGTTTGTATTTGTACTATTTTATTTACATTTATATCCTTGGGAAAACAAGTTTACAATTGTAAGACTTTATAAGCCAATTTGTTAGTCCAAGAAGTCTTTGGGTTTCTTTGCAAAAGGCCATGTAGGCCCGCAGGAATCCACCCCTTCCTCATTGGTCCAAGTGGCATCTTGGGGTCCATGTGGGGCTAGTCAAAGGTCCAAGGTGGGCTTCTAGAAGCTTGACCACTCAAGGGGACAATGGGTAAAAAAAGTCCAAGTTGGAAGCCAAATGGTCAAGGGGGCGCCCCCCTCCACTAAGCATAGTTTAATGTAATTTTTTGACCACATGGGGATTAATGTGTTATCCCTTGACTACCCCTCCCTAATCCTAGATCTGAGGTTAGTTAGGGCCATTTTATATTTTATATAAATAACTTGTATTTCCCATTTTAGATAAATTAATGAAGAAAATTAAGTGAATTTGCTTGAAGCAAGAAGTGTGCGCCCCTTGTCTCTCCCCCCTCTCCCCCTTGCAGATGGATTTATGCCCTTCTTCTGAGGTGTGATGTATCCCTCCTATCTCCCTTCCGGAGTGTGAAGCTCAGCACCGTCGCCGCTGTCGCCATCGCACCGCCGTCGCGCCGCCACCGCCATCGTCGGAGTTTTGTCCACATCAGGACTGAGCCTCAAAACTTGATTTTTAGCCCTCCATAAGGAGCTCAGGTCGAGCCCAAAATTTGAGGGTGAGTCCCCCACGTCCACCCCAGCCTCCACAAAAAAAATCTTGTTATTTACCCTTCGTTAGCTATTATTTCAAATTCTATCTTTTTCCACCTAGCAATCTACCTTTTGTGCAGATCTCTGTCCAGCAAGCTAGTTCAACCTTTGTTCAACCCCCTTCCCCATTTCTGATTGAGTCCAAACTTGGACTGGGTGTTCTATCCACCGAATTCCACCTCCACAAATTTTCCCTCGATTTTAAGAGTTCTTTTTCCCCTCTGAAAAATTAAAACTCAGTAAAAAATCTGTTCTGTCCTGTGCAGTCCAGATCCGACCCACTAGTGTTAGAAAATTCATTTCTCCAACCAAACCTCCACCATAAATTACACAAAAAATATCCACGTCTTCCTTACTTTCCCCTCTCTAACTTTCATCAAGGTCCCAACATCAAGATGCAATGTTTTTTCTTCGGTCAACCCTTGTTCTCAGGAAAATTCAAATCGGTCCTCCCAGATCTGGTTCTATGAACCAGCAGGTTGTAAATTCGACCAATGCCATTACAGAGATAGACAGAATTTCTTCTCTGGCCATAGGCCGTAGCTCTCTGAAAGAGCTTTCCAACGGCATCAGTCTCGCGTCAATCAAAGGTTGGGGCTGTTCGTAGGAGCCGTTCTTGTCGGGTCGCGCACTGCAGAACAGAAGTACCAGCCCGTGGACAGCAAGCTGCACGACCGCCCGACCGGCCGGCTCGCCTTCCACAAGGTGAACCAGCACGTCGCCTTCCCAGGGAACGCCCCTGCAGGAGTCACTGTCGCAGCAGTACCATTCCCGGCCAACTCAGGTCACCAGCCAGCACATGGGCCCCACAACCCACAACATGCGTCATCCGGACGGCACCGACGGAGCTGTCCATGTTGCTGCCCGTCAACCCAAGATCGGTCCTCCCGGGCCCACATTGTAGCCCTTTACCTCCCTGTGTGGAGTGGACAGTAAATTCATTTCTGTAATTACTGTAATATTTTTACCGGGAGTTATCGTACTTGGCCGTGATCGTCTTCCCCACGCCCGGCGCGTGGAGGTACACTCGCCACCCTCCTCGTAGGCATTTGCTTTACTCGTATTTATTTGTATATGCCGCTGCAAGTGATAAGATTATTAGCTCGATATATTGTTATCACTGCTGCGAGAGAGTGACTGTGACCCATCCCGTGACTCAATCTGAGTACACGCGGAAGAGCCAAATACCCGGGACTCAATGCCGGTTCCTCAACCGCGCACGATCCCGCGTTTCCCTCGCTTAGGGATGAGTTGCGAGCCAGTGTCCCAGGTCGCATGTCTGTCCCGCATGAAATTGGTATCAGAGCCAAGTTGAGTCTAGGGTAGTCATTAGTCAATGCTTAACAAAAACACAACGAAAGAGTCATTTAAGTTTAGGAGTCTAAGTCTAAGTCGGTCATTGCATTTACATACCATTATTCGGTATATTAAAAGGTGTTGCCCGAACGTTAGGTTACGCCTATCGGGAAGGTCGCACACTTGCGAGAGAGGATCTTCGGATCCCGTAACTCCACCACGTACTGTCTATTGGTTGAGTCTAGGTGTTTTTAGTTTGCATAAGCTTTTGCATATAACAACAAAATAAAAAAAAATGCCATTGTATGCCCATTCCCAGGGGATCCAACTCCATCTTTGCCACTATGGCCAACCCATGCACCCCGAGTAGGCCTGACCAAGGCAATCGGTCTGTGTCCGAGTACATTAGGGACTTCGAAGTGTACCGGTCAAGATATGGATTTGGAGGGGAGAGCACCATGACTGCCTTTCAGTTCTAGAGAGGTTTGCGGCTTCACTTCCAATATGAATGTCTTATCCGCGACACATTCTCTCTGGCGCAGTCTTATCAGGTCCCTCTATAGGTCGAGCCATTTGAGTCACAGTTTGATGTTGCCCTACGGTGAGCAGACGTTACCCTACGACGCACATCTACCTCCCAACCGAATCCCGAGCCGGTTGGACAGCCTACCTCACAGCCTCCCTCATCCCAGTCGGGAAACCTCTCCCCTAGAGCTCCATTGCCATCTACGTCCGATATTTATTTGGAACCACCTTATTTGGAGCCACCTCAGCCAGAGCCACCCGTGTCTCTAACGGGAACGCTATTCATTACCGAGCCCCTACGTAGCTGGCTCAAGAATGGCTTGGTCCCACCTTGCTATCCACCCATGGACCCCACCCTACCTTTAGTGCCGATCAACTCATTCCATACCACATTCCGGTCTAGTCACCATGTTGATACACTGGATGACCTTATTATGGGATTAGACTCGCAATTGAAGTTGACTTATATGTTGGCCCGAGACTTCGACCAGCCCACAAGTCGTAGCTTCAGCCACCCCGCCTTAGGGTCCATTACCTCCGTGTGCACCGTGGGTTGTGTCACCACGGAGATTCTCCTATTCCTTCCCTGGCCGGCCGATCCTAACTTCATTCCATTTACCCCGAGGGAGGAACCCTACCTCCTATATGAGATCACCGTCCCCTATACCCTAGTGCACGAAGGTGACCACCTACACCTTCAAGAATTCCAAATGTGGGACTGTGACTTATGGGAGCCTAGTTCGAGGGGTCACACTTTCTTTGATCCCTTCTTCTTTGATCCCTTCGACCCATTCTTTTGTGAACCCCATGACCCACCATATTTACTCCACCTTTTCGAGGGAGTCCACTATCACACCTCTCCCACTCGGGCAAGGCAACCTCCACATAGCAATGGGTCCGAACTATCATATGGGGGTAATAAAGACTTCGGCCCACCTAAACCACCCGAACCTCCCAAACTTCCCACACTCAAGTCCAAAAGGGGTTCAATGCATGACTGGTTTAAACTTGGGTCTCTCGGAGTCCCCCATGACGTCGACCTCCGGTTACGTCAAGTGCATGCATGGCACACATTCGGGTGTCCTGGTCCGCCATCGCACATGTATGGGTTGGACTAATAGTAGGTGTGTCTAGGGTCTTGTATGTCTGTCCATGCATGTGTCTAGCAGATTAGGAGCAGCTCGCGATGTTAGTCCCGTTCGAGTGCGAGGCAAGTTGGATCAAATGCGTACGTTGTAGACTTGCCGGCATTTGGGATCAGCTCGACCATTCTCTATCTTGGATCTAGTCACATAAACAGACCCAGCGATGATTCCTAGTAAGTCTTTGAGCCGCGTCCCTCCTTTGAGAGTGACCCCACCCCAGAGTGTCCAACTCTAGCCTCATTCCCCAGCAGCGTGAGCATATCAAATCTATACGGGATGAGCAGGTGTCGATTACTTGGAGTGGAGTGTACTCCGCGCTTCCAGGTTCGGTGATGGATCTGCAGGAGCTATATAAGCAACCGCACCCCTTACTCGACGGGGTCGAGTTCTTCCCCCCTAGGGAGAATTGATGGGAATCAACACCGGGTACTAACTTTTTAGTTTGCATTTGTGTACTTTTATTTACATTTATATCCTTGAGAAAATATGTTTGCAATTGTAAGGCTTTATAAGCCAATTTGTTAGTTCTAGAAGTCTTTGGGTTTCTTTGCAAAAGGCCATGTGGGCCCTGCAGGACCCTCCACCCCTTCCTCATTGGTCCAAGTGACATCTTGGGGTCCATGTGGGGCTGGTCAAAGGTCCAAGGTGGGCTTCTAGAAGCTTGACCATTCAAGGGGACAATGGGTAAAAAAAGTCTAAGTTGGAAGCCAAATGGTCAAGGGGGCGCCCCCCTCCACTAAGCATAGTTTATTGTAATTTTTTGACCACATGGGGATTAATGTGTTATCCCTTGACTACCCCTCCCTAATCCTAGATCTGAGGTTAGTTAGGGTCATTTTGTATTTCATATAAATAGCTTGTATTTCCCATTTTAGAAGAATTAATGAAGAAAATTAAGTGAATTTGCTTGAAGCAAGAAGGGTGCGCCCCTTGTCTCTCTCCCCTCTCCCCCTTGCAGATGGATTTCTACCCTTCTTCTGAGGTGTGAAGCCTCCCTCCTATCCCCCTTCCTGAGTGTGGAGCTCAGCTCCGTCGCCGCCATCGCACCGCCGTCGCGTCACCACCGTCATTGTCGGAGTTCTGTCCACATCAGGACACAGCCTCAAAGCTTGATTTTTAGATCTCCATCAATAGCTCAGGTCGAGACCAAAACTGGAGGGTGAGTCCCCCACGTCCACCCCAGCCTCCACAAAAAAAATCTTGTTATTTACCCTTCGTTAGCTATTTTTTCCAATTCTATCTTTTTCCTCACAACAATCTGCCTTCTGTGCAGATCTCTGTCCAGCAAGCTAGTTCTACCTTTGTTCGACCCCCTTCCCCATTTTTGATTGAGTCCAAATTTGGAATGGGTGTTCTCCCCACCGAATCCCACCTCCACAAATTTTCCCTCGATTTTAGGAGTTCTTTTTCCCCTCTGAAAAATTAAAACTCAGTAAAAAAATCTGTTCTGTCCTGTGCAGTCCAGATCCGACCCACCAGTGTTAGAAAATCCATTACTCCAACAAAACCTCCACCATAAATTACACAAAAAATATCCACGTCTTCCTTACTTTCCCCTTTCTAACTTTCATCAAGGGCCTAACTTCCAGATCCAAAGTTTTCTCTTTGGTCAACCCTTGTTCTCAGAAAAATTCAAATCGGTTCTGCCAGATCTGGTTATGTGAACCAGCAGGTTGTAAATTCAACCAAGGCCATTACAGAGATAGACAAAATTTCTTCTCTAGCCATAGGTCGTAGCTCTCTGAAAGAGATTTCCAACGGCACCGGTGTCGCATCAATCAGAGGTTAGGGCTATTCACAGCAGTCGTTCTCACCGGGTCGCGCACAGTAGAACAGAAGTACCAGCCCGTGGACAGCAAGCCCCACCGACCGCCCGGCTGGCCGGCTCGCCTTCCACAAGGTGAACCTGCACGTTGCCTTCCTAGGGAACGTCCCTCCAGGAGCCACCGCCGCAGCAGTACCATTCCCGGCCCACTCGGCCCACCAGCCAACACGTGGGCCCCACAACCCGCAGCACGCGTCATCTAGACAGCACCGACGGAGCTGTCCAAGTTGCTGCCCGTCAACCCAAGATCGGTCCTCCCGGGCCTACATTGTATCCCTTTACCTCCCTACATGGAGTGGGCAGTAAATTCATTTCTGTAATTATTGTAATGTGTTTACCGGGAGTTACCGTACTTGACTGGGATCGTCTTCCCCACGCCCGGCGCGTGGAGGTACACTCGCCACCCTCCTCGTAGGCATTTGCTTTACTCGTATTTATTTGTATATGCCGCTGCGAGTGATAGGATTATTAGCCCGATATATTGTTATCACCGATGCGAGACAGTGAGTGTGACTCGTCCCGTGACTAAATCCAAGTACACGCGGAAGAGCCGAATACCCAAGACTCACTGCTGGTTCTTCAACCGCGCACGATCCCGCGTTTCCCTCGCTTAGGGGCGAGTTGTGAGCTAGAGTCCTAGGTCGCGTGTCTGTCCCGCATCATGAGGCCTACACGGTTGTAGACCACAAGGGTAACAAGTCGTTCCTACCTCTCAACGGCAAACACATGAAGTTGTACCACGCTCTAGAGCATGAGTTTGCGCGCCACCCAGACTAAGGCGTGCACCTCAACCGTCACTAGTGACACCAGTCCCCCCCCCCTGAGGGGCGGGACTGGCCTTCTCTTCTGGTCTTCTTCCAGTAAAGCAGCAGGGCCAGCCCGGCCCTCCTAGAGCCACCCCTACACATTCATAGAGGTCGGCCTCCCAGCTTTCTCCTCGCGTTCATAAAGCGAGGACGCCCAGTACCAGCAACGATTCAGCCGCCAGGCTCCCATGTAAGGAAAAAAAAATGGGGTTAAAATAGAGATACCTTGGCGGACCCAGTCGCCCTCCTCGTAAAAGGGCAACTAGGGGTGAAAAGGCCAACAACTCGGCTGAGGTGGAAACCCGAAAGGGTGCCTCAGGCAAAATTTGGGAACCCCTCGATGTGAAAACCCGCAAGGGCACGACGGAAGAAGCTAAAGGTGGGCGAGCCTGGTGAAAACTTGAAAGGGTGGTAGAGCCAGTAATGAGAAAAAAAAATCTCTCTCCACCAGTCAGGGTGACTATCAACCCACCTCTCAACAAATCATAGGCCTCTCCGGTCAACACACGACAGTCCCTGACTGGCGCACATCTCCAATCCATTAACCCTGCTCTTCCTAGTTGGTTATATATTACCCTGACTGGCTCGTCCTATCTTCGGCCTCCACTCTATTGTAGCGAGCCTGCATACCCCAGTATCCACATGTTTTCCCTATCATTTACCCCTGCAAACCTCAGTCCCAGCCAACTCCCATACATCCTTCATTCCACGATCATACGCCCTAAATACCTTCAATCCAGAAGCTCTAGTTGCCAGATCGTCATGGTTCACCACCATGATCCCAGTTCCCAGTTCCCAGTTCAATATCTATCGACTCCTTGACCCACTAGTCATAACTCCAGTAACACTTCACCAAGATATCATGACCCTCAGGGGCCATGGCTCAGTACGCTGCAAAAGTCCTAACCAGGGCCACATAAATATCGACTCTTCAAACAACACAAGCCTTAGGCCACGTCTCCTGACAGTAGTACGCTACGGACGTTACCATCCAGATTCAAAAAAAAAGGACAAAATATGAGGTTAAAAATAGAGGTACCCCAGCGGCCTCAATCAACTCCTTCCATGGGACTACTCGGGGCAAAAATTGCCATCAACCCAGCTTAGGTGAAAACCTGCAAGGGCACCTTAGGTAAAATCGGGTAACCCCTCGGTGTGAAAACTTGCAAGGGCGCAACGGAAAAAGCTAAAGGGGGCTAGCTCTAGCGAAAACTCAAAAGGGTGGTAGAGCTGGTAAAGAGGAAAAAAAATCATCTTCCTCTCTACTCCTCACTGATGAAAGCCATCAACCGCGACATCTCGCTGACGGCGAGCTCAGCATCACTGCACAACAACGGTGACCACTGCACCCCCTAGGGTCGATCATCCCAAGTTCCAGTTTCCAATTTCAGTCTCCGGTTCTAGTTGCCAGTTCCAGTTTCCAGTTCCAATTTTTGGTTCCAGTCCCCACTTCCAGTTTCCAATTCCAGTCTCCAGCTCCCGCATTTGGCTACACACCTCAACAGTCAGCCGACCAGTCCCAGCTTACGGCTACATTGCCTCAGAGATTAGCCAGCCCGTCCCAGTCCCCGCTCTAGCCCTAGTCTCTGGCTACAACACCTTAGCAGTCAGCCAACCAGTCCCAGTTCCCATACTAATACCAGTTCCCGTCCCAGCCTTCGCTTACGTCTCCATGATGGTTGGCCGGCCAGCCCCAACTTCAATCCCACAAATCAAACAATTCCAGCCTCCAGCAATATGGGCCATTACACCGTCATAGGTTGGCTCCCAGCTTCCAGTCTCAAGTCATATGGGCCATTACACCCTCACAGGTGAGCCCCCAACTTCTAGTCTTCAGTCATATGGGCCATTACATCCTCACAGGTCGACCCCCAGCTTCCAGTATCCAGTCATATGGGCCATTACACCCTCACAGGTCGGCCCCCAGCTTCCAATATCTAGTCATACGGGCCATGATACCTAGATGGGTTGTCTCCCAGCCCCAGTTCCCAGCAATACAGGCCAACATCCCACTCGGGGTTAGCCTCCAGTCTCCAGCACCCAGCCTCCAGTGTCTAGTATCCAGTACCCAGTCTCCAATAGGCTGCCTCTAGTCTCCAGTACCCAGCACTCAGCTTCCAACGCCCAGTACTCAGTACCTATCCAGTGCTCAATCCCCAGTACCATGTGCTCGGATCTTCCTGTGTACCCAGTATCCAACAACCACTAATCAACGCTAAGTCTCCGGTCTGATACCCGGATTTAACCACCCAGTCCCCTGTCACCAGCACCAGTACATAATAGAAGAATCAACCACGACTAACAGTACGTGGTCGCCAGTACCTACATGCAGGATTGATCCATAAGAAATAAAAGAAGTGGGACGATTCAGGAAATGGCGAAAGAAACCTAGAACTTTGTCATTCATCCTCTGTAAAAAGAGCCCAAGACATGCCCTTGGGGTGACAAAATACATACAACTCGGTGCCATAATGAAAGGGGAAAAGAAGTACAATCAAATCACAGCTCGCTCCCCTCTAGTGCCGCCAGACGAGAATCAGTAGCCACAAGCTCCGCCTCGAGAGTGGACAAGAGCTGAGCACCGGCCTCGACTGTGCTCCTAGCCACTTGCCACTGAACCATGGCACTCTCCACGGCCGACAACTGCTCCTCTAAGGCCTTCCTCAAGGCCTCAGCCCTGCTCTTGGCCTCCGCCAGCTGAACATCTCAGCCTCGAAAGAAGAACTCAATTACCTCGATGTGGCCCTTCTGCTCAGCCACAGCCGACGCGAGCAGAGCCCACTGCTCCTACACCTCCTGGATGGCTGCTAGCCTCTGGGTCCTCTGCTCCTGCGTCTGACGAAGCCGCAGGTACTCTACCCATATCCCGGCCAACTCGGACATCCAAAGCTCATGTGGGAAGCCAAGGATGTGGTAGCCCTGGGTGCACTCTTTCAGGCTCTGCCTTAGATCCTCCGGAGAAGGGAGGGGGTCACTCTGTATTTAGCCCCTTGCTCGTTGAAGCAGTGAGGCACCCATTCTCACATCCACCAATGGCTCCCGCGGTGTAACGGAGGCGGGCCACTCATCTCCAAGCTCAGGGAGGAGTCATCTATCCCCGCTAGCATGCCAGTGGAGGCTGCCCGAAAACAACAAAAAGGAAAGTGAGAAATATATATGAAACTTTCCAAGAAAAATAAGGTGGAAAACCTGAGAAAAAGGATTTTTCTTTCCTTACCCATAGCAAACTTCTCCACACCTACAGCTTCACTCACTGGGGTCGGAGAAGGCAGAGACTTCTCGACAACTCGAGAGCCTTCTCCCACAGCCCTGTCCCCTCTGGAAACCGCAAGAAGGTCGGGGACCTCCTCCTGACCATCGGCAACAGGAGCTGGCACGTGCTCCTCCTTTGACTCCAGCACTACACACAAGACAGAAGCATCAGTATTATGCAAGAAAATGTAAACGAGTGCTAAAGAGGGGAAGGAAAGACCCCTACGCACCTCCAGAAGTAGCCTCCATCTTAGCCCCCTCGGCAGAAGAGGCCCCATAAGAAGAGGAGTCTGAACTCTCCTACGTCTCCATAATGAAGCTCCCACTCCTTGAGGAGCCATTAGAGGTCTCCGAAGAACTGCTGGACGTGGTGGAACTAGAAGCCCCTGCCAATCAATAAAATAATAGGGTCAGTACACAACCTGACCTCAGATGAAGAAAATTATGCAGTTCAGGGCTTTACACAAAGCTCACCAGTCGGGGCGCTCCCCTCGGAGATCCTCTATATGTCGATGGTCTCCTCATCTTCTCCAGCCGGAGTCCCCGCTCTAGGCTCTCCCCTGCCACTCTAGCAAGGTCACGAGGGATCTCACCCTCCTCCAAGGGGTAGTAACTCCTTGTGATCAACACCAGAACAAGCTTAGCATCAGCAAGTGAAACAAAATGCCCACCAAATAGGGCTAAGTCCCAGTCGCATAGCTGAGGGTCCCATGGTGGAAGACTTTGCTAGAATGTTATGATCGGTGCAGACAGATTCAGAGTGGGGGGTGAATGAATCTCCCTTCTAAAAACTCTTGCCTGCACTCAATGTAGTCTCATGGGACTACTAAACTTTCTCACTCAGAAATCTGACAGCTAAGCTCTCAAAAGCACTTGTCACAAGAACACTAAGAAGCAAATGCTTCTGCTAAACATTCTGTCATACACTTATCAGTTAAAACGAATCCAAGCAGAAATCACATATACTGATATGGAATGCCCAAGAAACCTGAGAATTGGGGAAAGAGGATATGGAGCATGCACACAAAGCAAACCACAATGGACAAGATATTTTTAGGTCGTTCGGCCAGACCCACAGTCTGCCTACGTCCACCCCTCACCCCAAACCGGAGTGAGGCTTCCCTTGCAAAAGCAAGAACACGCAGACTCAGTCTGCAAACATACGCTGCCTAACAACTTGAGCCAGAGGAACACACTCCTCTCTTCCTCCACCCAGGAGGGCAACTACTAGCGACACCCAGTCACTAGCAACTAGAGACCGAAGTCTCTCTTCCTCCAAATCGGAGGGAACCCACAAGTGACAACCTGTCACTTGCAACCGGAGACACCATGTCTCCCTTCCTCTGAAACCCAGCGGGAAAGCACAAGTGACACCAAGTCACTTGCAACCGGAGACACCAATTCTCCCTTCTCCTAAGTCCACAGGAAGAACCCCAACCTCAAACCAAAGGATCGGAAGAACAAACAGAGCAGATGGAAAGAACAAACGAAAAACAAAGACAAAAATAAAAATAACTGTACCTCCAAAGAGAAATTCCAAAACAAGTCTTCAAGGGAAACTCTCTCTCTTCTCCTTCCTTAGCATTCTCTTCACTTTTCTGATCTGTCTCTTTCTCTCTTCACTTTGCAGCTCTCTCGCTCTCTGGTTCTTCTTCACTCACTAGCTTTCTTCAATGGCTGCTCACCCTTCTTTTCTACTTCTTCTCTGTTCGTCTCACTCTTCTCTTCTCTGCTGCTCACTCTGTTTTCTTATTCTCTTCTGGCACGATCAATCTTCTCTTGAAGGAGAAGCTTCTTATATATAGTAACAGTAGAGAGGTAGGGCGTGTGCTCTCCACGATTCCTGCCCAAACACTTTGGTCACGTGGCAGCTTCCCAACTTACTACTTTACACGTGTCAGGATCCTGGCACCTCCCCCAATCTTGGATCACGTGCCATTCTTAATCTTCACAAACAGGCATCTATCAAGGCATTAGACAAAAAGTCTCATTCAGACAGTTATACGAGTTATAAAGAGATTGCACGGAGTAAATATTCTGACAGAATTGGAATGCACCGACTCAATGTGGTATTCACACACACATGCACAGACTCAACATTCATGCACAAACAGATGCACAGACCTTAGGTAGCATATAACAAAGTGTGCATAGTCATATAGCAAGACATGCACAACCATCAGGTAACGTGCAGCAAGGTATGCATAGACCATGAGTGTGCAATAGAAAGAAGTGTGCACTGACCTTGTATCACACATGTAACTAATGTGCAAGAATCTTGATCACATAAAGGAAACATGCAGGAAAATGAATTGTGCATGGACTTTGCAACAACTGTCGTGAAGGCGTGCACAGACCGTATGCATAGACGTTGGGTATACACAAGATGATATATGCACTGGGTTAGTATCACACAAGAGTGAAGTGTGCACAGACTAGATAAAGCATTAAAGCAAATGTTTAACTGTTCATGAAGCACACAAGGTCAGACTTCAAGAAACCATAATATGCATAGAATGCACATATCTAAAGAAATCGTATGGCAGTATATGCATAGACCAAATATACGTGCAGCAACAGGAGTTGCACTGACCTTATGTGCAAACAACTGAAAGATGCAACAACGTTGTGTGTGTTGGGGAAGGCATTGCACCGACCTCATATGCAGACAACTTAAAGATGCACCGACATTGTGTGTGCTGGGGAAGGCATTGCACCGACTCAAGCTAACGCCAAATATGCATTAACGCTAACAGACCGGAGCTATAGGAAATAGCACGGACTTTGTATATGCAAGACGAAAGCTGCACTGACTTCTGTAAGCAAAATGTGAGATGTGTACAGATCTAGTGTTTGATGAAATGTCACACACATAGAACTGACATGCATACAAATGCACGGACCTTGTATGGACGTTGCACCGAGGCTGAAAGTTGCACAGATTCTAATCCACATAAGATGCAAGGTGAGACGCAGGATGTGCACCGAGTCTAAGCGATATGAGACGCAAAGTTAGACGGACACAGAGATGCATTTAGACGTAGTTCATGCACTGACCTCTGAATGGCTAAGGCATAACGTGCACTAACCTTAACAAAGAACAAACTGAGACATGCACAGACCTCATGTGCAAACATGCACTGACTTACCACGTTGAAGAGCACATACTTGGCCTGCTGAACCGTGAGTATGCATCGACATAATGTGTAGAACATAAGCGAATGCATTGACCTTGAAATGCACAATGATGAGGTCTGCGCGGACCTTGATCCCTACAACGCTTATGAGCCAAAGTGCAACCAACAAACTATACCGAGATGCATTTACACTAAACAATTTCACTAGCCTAACATGTATTCAGACGAATAATGGATATGCAAAATACACAGACAATCAATATTAATCAATCACCTATTGCATGCAGACATCTAATGACTCATAGTGTTTGCTATCGTCAAAACCACAGGAGCACAACAATCTCCCCCTTTTTGATGATGGCAACACTATGACACATATCAAACTATTCTCCTCCTTTGACTTCATCAAAAAGAAAATAGTTTGAGAATAAAGATAAGTAATCATGACATGATTGAAATGCAATCTGCCCCTTGAAGAATGAATAGATGAACAGTCTCCCTCTTTGACAGAACAGATGAATAGTGAGCAGATAGTTGAGCACATTAATGACTGGATTACAACTAAGGACAGATCTCAAGAAAATGACTGAATTGTCAGTGAATAGATAAGACAGGAAGATTTTCAATAGGGTACCAAATTCATAAATCTTGATAAGTGAATTTCAGACTCTTCTATTATAAGAGATTATGAATGAGTCTAAACATACCATCATGAATTAAGAATGATGTATACAGAGTTTATCAAGGAAATTCAATACACATATCTGAAACACCCTTTAATAAAAAAATGAACCAATTGCACATATGACCTTCTTGTTTAACCTCCTTCTATCTTACTCATTAAAAATCATTGACTCCATTGGGAGTTACACAAGATAGTATTGAAATTAAACAATTATGAATGCATCAAAATATGTATTTAATTTTTCAGAAATTTTTCTTTTGTTCAGTGACTTTATTTTTCTGAGCAAGTCTAGTTAAATCAACACCTTTTTACGTGAGGTACAACACGTCTTAGTTGAAGTGACCCAGTTACTCAGTGTGACAATCGTATTACTTCTCAATAAGAGAACAGAGTTAGTAATTTGGAGTGTCTTTTTACATGAGGAGACACCTTGATCAGAGGTCAGAATCCCTAGTTACTCGACACTACCATGCCATTGCTCTGCTAGATTTTCAATCATTTTTATAAGAGAGGTAACTATGGCAGTTCATGACATGGGCTTACTCTATTTCTTTGATAGATAACCCAGTTTCTCTGTGACCAAAGACATTGCTCTGACTTTATTTTCTTTAAAATGTTTTTAGATTTTTCTGACAATACTCAGTACATTGAAATGTTTAAGAACAATATTTTCTACATGTATCTTAACCAAGGAAAGTCATGTCTTTGAAATTTCAGATTTCAGAAGGTTTTTGCATGAAGTTACGTGAGACAATTGGTTAAAATATATTAAACATAATGATTCAGATATTTTCAAGACTTTTAAATCAAAACTTAATGAATACATTATACATAAATCAATTTGATTCATCAGACATTCTTAAACCACCATAATAGAATATTCTTTTTTTTGAAATATTTCAGATTTATGATTAGGGTACACAGATTGAAATCTCCCTTCAAGATCAGTTGAATTAACATTGACCGTGCAGCCAATAAATGGACGCAACAAGAAATTTTATTGAGAGAGCAGCAGAAATCAGCTTCAAAACAGTTGAGAGTTCTACTGATTAAAATGCAATCACCAACACACAAGAATAGGAGAGTGATTTGAGTGACTAGACAAGAAGGGTTCAAATTGAAAAAGACTATTGAGTCTAAAATGGTCCCCCTATCTAGATGCAATGACTCATTTCTTTTTGAAAATTTTTTTAAAGTAGGTTATATGAAATACAGTCAATGCATGTATGCATATGCAGTCGCTCTCTTAAGAGAATTTTCTGAACACGAACATGAGGGACATGACCATCATGCAGGGGCAGCCAAACTCCCCCTTACTAAATGCATTATATGCAGTAAAGGCTCTACATATGATTTTATGATTCATGCTCATGATTATTCAAACTGACTTATATGCAACATGACCCATGGTACTAGGCAGAGGACCTGGTCCAACCGACCACCTCACACATAGTTAGAACCTCCAGACAGATTTCATATGCCCTTTAGTAGTGTAACACCCAAAAAATAAAAATTTAAAATAGAAATAAACAAATTTAACTATTTTAATTATATTTAATTAATCATTTAAAATATTTAATTAATAGTTTAAAATAATAAACATCACTTTTAAAAGATGTCAAATCATATTTTCATAAATTATAAAATTTAATAAATCAATTTTTACATTTATATCATTGCTTGAAAGAAGTGAGGGTATATAGATGAAGAATTAAAGGATAAACCTAATTTAGAAGTAAGAATGGGTATATAGATAATGTTGGTTAAGTATAGGGTGAATAAATAAATCTCCGTTCAAAATAACGACCGTTGTTAAGTCGTTACTTGTGAAATAACGACATATAAGATGTCGTCATTCAAGTAAAGTAAATACACAAGGTTTAAAAGGACATATCTACAATTTCAATCCTTTGAGGGGGATGGGAAAATGCTCCAAGTAAGAAGCGACCAATAAATGGTCGTTATTCACTAAATAACGACACATATTAAGTCGCTATTCATATAACGTGAATAGTGATGTGAATAGTGCCATTTTATATTTAAAAAGAATTTTTCAAAACAATTTATATGTAAAATAGAGAAAAATGTAAGGATATCACCCATGAAATTTCATAAACTAACTCCATCAAATTTTAAAGAAAAAAATCATTGAAGTTTAAGGGAGTTTAAGCATTAAAAATTTAGAAGTGAATCACGTCTAGGGCATGGGCGACAATTTTTAAAAGGAGTCTGAGGCAAGGGCGCCTATTAAAAGAAGGAGTCTGACCCCCAGTCGCCTATTAAAAAAGAAGTCTGAGCCTAAGGCGCCATTTCTTTTTTGACAACTTTTGTGATATTTTCATCACCAATAGCCTGTTTGAGTTGGCATCCCACTCAATCCTATTATTCCGGATCTTGTTTCCCCTCTTGTCGACCCTAATGCTATAATATATCCCTATATTCCCCTTTCTATTCCATTAGCTCTAATGCTTGCAGGGGGGAACACTCTCAGAAGGTTGCAGAGAGGCTCTGAAGGTTGCAGTGGGTTGTCTGCAACTCTGTCATCCCAAAAGAGGTAGGTATTCTCAACTTTTAACTAAACTAGTAGCTAATCTAGGATGATTAATCTAGGCAGTTAGTCTTAGGCTCATTTGTATGCGATATTTAGTGTTTACACAACATATGTTAGCCTTATACCTAGGATAATTAGTAAGTATTAGTCTCATACCTAGAATAATTAGAATGTATTAGCTTCAATCTAGGATAATTAGCACGTATTAGCCTCATACCTAAGATAATTAGAATGTATTAGTCTCATACCTAAGATAATTAGCATGTACTAGCCTTAATTAGCATAGATTAGCTTTAATCTAGGGTAATTGGCATGTATTAGCTTCATATCCATGCGATATATCCTGTGTAACGCAAGTTTTATCGTGTTTTTACGTAACCTGTTAGTTAAGCTATTAACTAATCTGTTAGCATACCTCATTAACCTGTTAGTTGATCTACTAACCAATTAGCATACCTAATTAACCTGTTAGTCTACCTAATCTATACACCATATTAGATATAGATAGAGTTCTGCCTATCTAGAAACCCTGTCTCCATTTAGTTCCTGTAAAATGTAAACTAGTATGATAAATCATGTTAAAAATTTGATATTTGAGAAACTAAAGTATGAAACGAGTGCATGAATACAGATCTGTTATACTCACAATTTCCTCTATCTGTCCATGTCATCAATTTTACATAAATCAGCTTAAATTGAAGGGCGCCCCTGACCCGGACGCTATTCACTGAACAACGACTGTACAACAGACGCTTATTCTAAACAGAAAATGGGCAAAACTGCCCCTCTGTGAAGGGTGCCTATTAAAAATTCATGACAGCCCCTAGGGTGCCTTCTAATAGAAGGTGGCAGCCCCTGAGACGCCTGTGGACACACTTTTTATTTATTAATTAAGATCTATGGTTATTGGGTTTATTAAGTGCGTGGGCGTGCCAGTCACAAAGGTGACGATTTATTGTGCGCTCGATCTAACTAATCAGACGATTGTGTGGTTTGGGTCGGGACCAAAACCCGCCATGCCATAAAGGCCATGGCGTTATTTACATCCCCCATACGGGGGAATACCCTCGATTGATTGCCAGGAATAAGGGCCCTACGGCCTAAAGAGAATACTAATAATGCAGGAGGATAGTGGAAGACGGACTATGCTAGAAACCCGTATCGGGATGTGAACGTTCGGACTATGTCGGCCACTCATGGGCCGCTTTATGTTTTGACGAAGGTCCGTGTTTATGGCACAAAGACGGTGACAAAACCGCACAGATGTCTGCTGTGAGTATGGCAAGTTTAGTGCGAGTGCGGGATTAGATCCCGGTATATATGTGTCGGTCACTAACGGACCATTCATTGTTCGGACAATAACCCGCATTTGAAACATCAAAAATGACGATAAGGCGTACGAATGTCCCCCGCGAGTACGGAAAGTTTGATGGGGTTGCGGGACCGGATCCCGGAAGAAGAGGGTCAAGCTGATGAACTATCGACCCAAGAGGTGCCCGGATCATGACCATGTCGGGGATTCCGAGGTCCACGTCCGATATCACAGGGCATCATTGCTTTTCTCTTAACGCACAGTTCGGGGGAGCGGGTTGTTAAATGTGAAACCCGAACTCGCCAACGTGCACCCTCACACGCGGATCGACCTGCGCGGTCAGGTCGCGGGGTTCGACCTGCCCGGTCAGGTCCCGGGGGTCAAGGGTGCAGCGCCCCTTGCGGGGGTCTCGAAATAAAAATTTTAGTTATAGCAGGGGAAACTTTTCATTATTGGTTTCCTATCCCTTTTATTTGTTTGGTTGATTAAGTTTCTTTTTATGGAAGGCACGCCGGATTAAGGAAGCAAAGGGGTGCGCCGGAATAAGAGGTGAAAAAGGGGGCGCGCCGGTTTAAGGGGATGCCAAGGAGAGAATAAAGGGTGTGCTGGTTTAAGGAAGGCCAAGGGGTGCTCCGGATCAAGGAAGGCCAAGGGGCGCGCCGGTTTAAGGAAGGCCAAGGGGCGCGCCAGATCAAGGAAGGCCAAGGGGCGCGCCGGTTTAAGGAAGGCCAAGGGGCCCGCCGGATTAAGGCTCAAAGGGGGCACTATTCATTCTAAGAATTCGAAAGTCATTTTGAGTGTGAAGCTATTCCGGCACGGGGGGTAGCACGCCGGATTAACCTGCGCCGGATTAGGGCGCACCGGGTTAATCTTTGTGTGTTTGATTTCATTCTGTTTGATTCTTTTCGCTTCTGTTCTTGTTTCTTCGACCTATAGATTGACGTTCTGATTGGTTTATTCATTTAATTGATGGATTAAGTTGATAGAGAAATAGGTTAAAGCCTTTTAATCATTTATTAAGATGAACGAGCATGAAGATTGAATGTTTTATTAGGAGGGTTTATGCAGGAACTCAGAGGTTCAGGTTGATTCAATGGTTTCTGACATATGCTGTTCTTTTCCCCATAGAGCTCAGTCTGTTCGTTTGTTCTTATAGGTTCTTTGCCTAGCAAAATTTGGGCAGCATCTCCCCCGGACTAAGGTTTTGCCAGAGAAAATAGAGAGACACCAAACGGATAACTCTGGGGTGAACATCAAATCCAGACCTTACGGTGGTCCGATAACCCAGATGTGAGTGTAGAAAAGCTCGAGGACTAGCCTTCAAGAGCTCTCACAACTCACGGGTGATGATTTCATGGAACGAGACAAATATGTGCCATAGGTGGCCATGAATGTCCACCCTTCAGATGGTTCCTTCGAAGACCATGCTATGGAAGAGCAGGCTTCAAAGCACCATGGGTGAGTACTAAACGGAGAGAAAAGAAGAGAGGAGACTGAAGGCTAACACAAGCATGTTTTCTTTCAATGATTCGCTATTTATTCATCCACCGAAGGGGGAAAGGTTTAAGTATAAGGAGGTTCATCCCTAAGGATGTACATTGAAGGGAGAAAAAGAAAAGCTATACCGGTGGGAAGAGGGAACGGAGCACAAGCTCCTCCCCCCCGAAGGATGTACATTGAAGGGAGAAAAAAGAAAAGCTATACCGGTGGGAAGAGGGAACGGAGCACAAGCTCCTCTCCCCTCCGAGCTCACCATACCTCTCGCACCCTCCCTCTCTCTTTCTTCACCTTGCAGGCGCGGGTAGATAGAGACTCTTCTTCTCTTCGGACACCGGAGACCTTAGCCGAACGAACCAGCCGAACGAACCCACCCTTTTCTTCATCAGACTTATCGTTTTATAGAACGGTCGTTGAGGAGAGTTCCTGCCACTTCCACATCATCCACGACGAAGTCTGAACTCGATGTATTGTGCTGGATGCTACTGATTCGTGCCGTACGCTGCTGCTCATCTGAGGATGGGATGTTCACAGATTTGCCGGGCCCTGCTTCGCCATTGCCGCTTCTGTGCTGTCGAACGGAGGCAGAGACAGAGCATCGGGCATTCAATGTTCTCTACACGCCATAATGGTGCAAAACAGAGCATCGGCATGCCGACGGGACAGGATGGGGTTAAACTGGCGCGGGAGGTGAGCGCGTCGGATTAGCATCAGGATGAGGGGGAAAGGCTTAAAGCCCAAGCAATAGCAGTGCGCCGTATTAAGGCAACATCAAAGGCAAATGGGAAATGGGGCGCACCGATTTTGGGGGCACCCGATTAAGATGTTGAGGGGGCGTGCCGGTTTAGAGCGCACCGGTTTAAGGTTCTTCTGCACCGTTTTAAGCCTCAAATGGATTCTTTTCGAAGTCGCAGCCATTTATTCGAGTGTTGGCGCTCCTGGAATGTTCTAGTTGCAATGCATGGCCTCTATAATATTCCATTTGCAGCCTTTGGGGCTTGGTCCCAGACTCTGCGTAACTTTCGGTGCATGCCGAGACTGTTCCGGAGTTCCCGATTTTTTCTCTGATTTAGCTCTCGGCATGACCGGTAGGAGAGTTGTGGCCACGTCTTCTGCCTGGGGGGGGCTTCCTTAAGGGGTAGCAGACCACCAAGCGAGTTCTCGTCCTAATCGGGCGAGGCATGAGGTTTATTCTGCATTTTCATCTTTGGCTCGCTCTCGAGTGTCGAGACATGCATGCCGTATGATCCTCATCGACATTTTTCGACGTCTACAACGCCTTCTTCTGATAGGTGGCAGCCCTATGGACGTCGACTATTAACCTACAGCTAATTGATCAGCTAAGTTAAACCCTAGCTACTTTGCTTAGCCAGTGCTTAATAACCTCTATCATTAGTTAAGCCTAGATTAGTTAAATCTCTGTTTAACCAATAAATCATCTAGTTAAACCCCTATTGTCATTAGTTAAACCATTGGTTAAACCAGTTAATCACGTAGTTAACCCTCAGCAATTAAGCCTTAGCCATTAGTTAACCTGGACACATGTGTGATAGGCGCCTGACCCTTGGGCGCCTATCAGTGAAACATGGCAGCCCCTAGGGTGCTATTTTCTAAGACATGGCAACCCCCATGGTGCCATTTTCTAAGAGATGGCATCCCCATGGGCCCCTACTAAACCTGACCCTATAAACATGTTAAAACGTGGCAGCCCCCTGTGCGCCAATTTCAAGAAGATGGCAGACCCATGGGCGCCGATTTCAAGAAGATGGCATCCCCCTAGGGGCCAATTTCAAGAAGACGGCAGCCCCCTGGATGCCAATTTCAAGAAGATGGCAGTGACCTGGGCGCCTATTAAACGGACCCCAAGTTTTGGTTTTTCCGATTCCTTAAATCCCTGAATGATGCTCCTGCTTTCAGGACGCCATTCACTGATAAATGGCAGCCTGAGAGGCGCCATTTAACCCCTGACTGGGTTTTCTAGACCCTATATTGTTCATAGGAAGGGCATCCAGCTGTGCGGGTGTCATTTCTGAACATGTCAGGTAGCCTACAAGGCACTGATCTCACCCAATTTTTCCGTGTATCAAATATTGCTGGTTTTTACTGCAAGTTCGTCCTTACATAACGATGCGCCTTGTATTCCATTCTATAAAATCCACCTTATATTTCCTACATGGTCAATCCTTGAAAATTTCATATTGGCTATAAATGAGAGTGGATGTCAAAAAATATGACCAATGCTGTGCATATAAGGCCCGGTCTGGTCTTGAGAGGAGCACCCGAAGGTACTTGTGCCCATGGGAGTTTATTGACCACGGTGTTTGTCATTGCAACAGAGTACTTTCTTGCTAGACTTTAGGCATTCCACTCATTCACGTGATATTACTTGATTGATTTACTTGAGGTCTACAGAAGGGTAAAAGTATTTACTTGAATAAAATTGATAAATAGCCAATTCCAGTTATACATGCTTGAAATTATGTTGATTACTATTACTTGCTTTACATGAGTTCTTACCTCCTTGGAAAATTATTGTTAATTCCAGTTATTACTTTCTTGATATCTCTTGCTACTGGTGTATTAAAGTTGGAATCTATATACTCTTACTTGTTATTCCTTTACTACTCTTGTCGATTTTACAATCCTTGATATCTACTTCTCTACATGCATCGATTTACCTACATTAATTGAACTTGTAAATCACTTAAAGCATGTTAAATCTTGAGATATAAATCCTACTGAGCGATTGGCTCATCCAGTTGCTTCTAACAATTTCAGGTGATTTGGATGACAACCCACACTCGGAACGGAATGAGACTGAGTGATGAGTGTTAGCATTGAGTTATCATATTGTCAGTTGTATCCAGTTGTGTCAGATGTCAGTTGTATTAGTTCACTGTGTCGGTTGTATTAGTCCAATTGATTAGAACTGTATTAAGGGCTTGAAGCCTAGTAGTTTGACTTGGGAAATGTATGTAATTTCCCATTTGGATAGTTGTAATAAATGTTAGCTCGAATTATTCGTATTAAACTCAAGCAAAAACTTTGGTTATTGCGCACTCTATTAATTGTCCAAGGAAGAATTCCATCAAATAGCTAGCTTGTTTTGGTTCTATATAAAGGACTATCGCGCCACGGGTAATCTTCCACGCTCGGAACGTGACATCTCTTTCTTGGTATTAGAGCCTTGGATCACAATTTCCTAGGTAAAAACCCGAGTCCAAAGATAGAAATGTCTAATAGAAATGTCTAAGGATAGGTTTAGACCTTACCTGGTAAGATGCCTAGGTAAGTCTAACGATAGAATTGTCAGACTAACGATAGAATTGTTTAAGCATTGGTTTAGATCTTACCTGGTGAGATGGGTAAAGCCATGGGTTAAGTTTAATAATGACAATTGATCCTTAACCCAAAAACCCAATATTTATTACACCTTAATTCTTTTGTAGGATTATGGCCGCTGAAAGAGCACAATGGCGCGAGGTGCAGTGCATTGTGCAAGCACTTACGCATGCGCTACAGCAAGTGGCGCAAGGCGGTGCTGGTGGTGCTCACCGTGGAGCTGGTGACCTTCATTAGGATTTTCGTAACATGAACCTACTAAGAGTCATGAGTTCGGTGGACCCCGATGATGCCGAGAATTGGCTGAAGGAAATTGAGAGGATCTTCGTGTAATGCAATGCACGGATGTAGAGAAGGTTCTTTTGGCTACGTTCCAACTGGAACGGGATGCTCGATGTTGGTGGGAATCCGTAGAAGCAACACTGCCCGACAACCATGTCACTTGGGCGGAGTTTGTTGAACACTACAATAGCAAGTATCTTTCTAACCGTGTTCAAGAGTAGAAGGCCGCAGAATTTGCCGCATTAAAGCAACGGGGCCTGAAGGTGGCCGAATATGAGGCCCAATTCTCAAGACTTTCCCGATATGCACCCCACTTGGTGTATACGGAAAGGATGAAGGCAAGGAGATTCCTCAACAGGCTTCGGCCCCAATATATTACACAACTTACGCTGATAGACATCCAAGTCTATTCAAAAATGGTTCGGCGTGCTCAATTGCTCGAAGATGCCATTGAATTCTCTGAAAGGATTCGAGGCAAGGACAAGAAGGAACAAACTTCAAACCACCATTTGGCAAGAAGCGATTCTTCAATGGAGGAGAATTTTCCAAAGAAAAGAGGTTCCAGAAAAACAACAAGCCCTTCTCCACTGTCGGCAATAAGCCTTCCTCTGCCATCACACCTTCTAAGGAAATCTGCAAGTATTGTGACAAGGCTGGTCATAAAACTGAGGAATGCTGGAGGAAACTGGGAGCGTGTCTCCGATGTGGGAGTCGAGAGCATCAAATCCCCGACTGCCCCTTGATGAAGGTACAAGCCAACAAAGACGAGAAGTGTCTGGTAAAGAAACAAGGCCGTCTACAAGCTCTTCAAGGGACAGAACCCATGGAAGGAGGAATCATGGAAGGTACATTAAGTATTTGCTCTAAACCTGCTAAAGTTCTATTTGATACAAGAGCAACTCATTCATTTGTTTCCAAGAGATTTACTGCCTAATTTTTTAAAGAACCTGAATGGTTAGATTTAGTAATATCTACACCTCTCGGAAACAAGTCTGATATCATGCATCACTACCCAAGTTGTGAGTTAATGGTTTAATGTATCAATCTGCCGGTCGACCTTATATGCCTTGATATGAAGGATTATAATGTCATACTAGGCGCTGACTGGTTATCCACCTACCAAGCAACGGTAGATTGCCAGCACGGCAAGGTAACTTTTGCAGATTATCTCGAGTTGGTTTATCTTAGCCCTCGAAATAGACCTCCACTCATCTCAGCCATTCGAGCAAGCAAACTTGTGAGTAAAGGATGTGTGGCTTTCATAGATTTTGTGACTGCCACGGAAGTCGAGAAGGCTAAAATTGAAGACATCCGAGTAATTCGGACTTTCCCGATGTATTTCCAGAAGAATTACCTGGTTTACCCCCGGAAAGGGAAGTGTCGTTCACAATCAACATTATTCCTTGTGCCAGTCCTGTTTCTAAGGTAACCTACAGGATGTCTTCCGCTGAACTGAAGGAGCTAAAGGAGCAGCTGATGGATTTATTGAAAAAGGGTTTCATTAGGCCGAGTACTTCCCCCTGGGGAGCACCCGTGCTCTTTGTTAAAAAGAAGGATGGAACATTGATGCTATGCATTGATTATCGGCAGTTGAACCATCTTCCAATCAAGAACAAGTACCTGCTGCGGAGAATTGATGAGTTGGTCGACCAATTATCTGGAGCTAATTACTTCTCCAAAATTGATCTTGGGTCTAGTTACCACCAATTGAGGATTAAAGAAGAAGACATTTATAAAACTGCATTTCGAAGCAGGTATGGGCATTATGAATTTACTGTTATACCTTTTGGACTAACAAATGCCCCCGCAACTTTTATGCAGTTAATGAATAGCATCTACAGGCCTTATTTAGACCAATTTATTGTGGTCTTTATCGATGATATATTGATATATTTAAAAATTGAAGAAGATCATGAAGTGCATCTCAAGAAGGCATTACAGATATTGCGAGACAACAAGCTATATGCCAAATTCAGCAAATGCCAGTTCTGGCTTGAAGAAGTGTCCTTCTTAGGCCATGTCATATCAAAGAATGGAATTTATGTTGATCCTACGAATGGTCGAAGCCGGACAAAATTGGGGACGACCAATGAATGCTATGGAGATTCGTAACTTCTTGGGTCTAGCTGGCTACTACCAGCATTTTATTAAGGACTTATCCAAGATTGATGTCCCTCTTATCAGATTGACTCGCAAGGAAGTGCCTTATGAATGGAGTGAAGACTGTGAGAAGAGTTTCCTAACTTTGAAGGATCTCTTGACTACTGCTCCGATCTTATCTCTACCAATTGAAGGAGAGAAGTACGAGGTATATACCGATGCATCTGGTATCGGCCTCGGATGTGTATTGATGCAGAATGGAAGAGTCATTGCATACTCTTCCCGGTAATTAAAGAAGCATAAAGAAAACTACCCTGTGCATGATTTGGAACTAGCCGCAGTGGTATTGGCTTTAAAGATCTGGAGGCACTATCTCTACGGAGAGCAATTCATCGTATACTCTGATCATAAAAATCTTAAATATCTATTCTCTCAGAAGGAGCTGAACATGCGACAAAGGCGTTTGCTCGAGCATCTCAAGGATTTCAACTTCACTATACAATATCATCCTGGTAAGGGTACTTCAGTAGCAGAAGCCCTTAGTCAGAAGCCGAGATCCCTAGTAGCCAACTGTATGGTTCAAGAATGGAAGTTGCTGGAAAAATTCTCGGAACTCAATATAAGCATGGATGAGAATGACGGGTGTATTACTCTATCTCTCATAAGTGTGCATCTAGATTTTCTAGCTAAAATTAAGAGGTTGAAAGAAGAAGATCCTACCCTAGTGGAAATAAAAGAGAAGCTGGACGAGAAATCTGATTTCAAGTTGGCACTCGATGGCAGATTATTATACCATGAACGGACATGTGTACCAGACAGTCCTGAGCTGAAAAAGAGGATTCTTGAAGAAGCTCACCGATCGAGGTATACAATCCACCCTGGAGCCACTAAGATCTACCATGACATAAAAAGAACCTTTTGGTGGCCCAACATGAAAAGGGTGATAGTAGACTTCGTGTCTAGATGCTTGACATAGGTGAAGGCAGAACATTAGAAACCCGCTGGAACACTGCATCCACTGGATATCCCCAAGTGGAAATGGGAAGACATCGGCATGGACTTTATCAAGGGTTTGCCCAAGTATAGGGGCGGATATGATAGAATATGGGTAATCATCGATCGCCTTACCAAATCTACTCATTTCGTGCCTATCAAGAGCCGATGGTTGGTTGATGTACTTGCTGCCCTGTATATCAAGGAGGTTACTAGATTGCATGGAATTCCTGTGTCTATAGTATCTGATCGAGACCTGTGCTTCACTTCTCATTTTTTGAAGGGTCTACAACACTCTCTGGGGACGAAACTAAATTTCACCACTGCTTTTCATCCCCAGACAAATAGTCAGACTGAAAAGATAAATCAGGTTGTTGAAGATATGTTAAGGGCATGCATTATAGATTTCGGCAGATGCTAGCATGACCACTTAACCCTAGCCGAATTTGACTACAATAACAGCTATCAAGCTAGTATCCAGATGGCACCTTTCGAGGCGCTTTATGACAGGAGTTGTCGATCTCCAATATGCTGGGATGAAGTCAGTGAAAGATAACTTTTTGGCCCAGATATGGTTAGAGATTCAACTGAAAAGATACACCTTATCAGAGAGAGACTCAAGGTAGCTCAGTGCAGGCAAAAATCTTATGTTGATAATAGAAGGAGAGATTTGGAATTTCAAGTGGGTGACCATGTATTTCTCAAGGCATCTCCCGACCGAGGTATTAGAAGATTCGGTGTTAAGGGCAAGCTTACACCAAGGTTTATAGGTCCATTTGAAGTATTGGAAAGAGTGGGCGAGGTGGCTTGCCGTATTACTTTACCTCCTCAACTCTTGGAAGTGCACAATATATTTCATATATCCATGCTGAAGAAATATGTGCACGACCCTTCTCACGTCATCGACCATGCTGAATTAGTGATTCAAAGGGACATTACTTTTGAGCAAAGGTCGATGCGGATCCTTGACGGAGAAGTCTGAATCCTAAGGAGCAAGACGATCCCTATGGTGAAAATCTAATGTAATCGATGCTCGGAGCAACAAGCAACTTGGGAGACCGAGGAATCTATGAAGAGAAGATATCCAGAACTATTTTAGACTTTAAGTATTCTATACTTTCTACAGTATCCTTATCTAGTTGAATTTACTCTTATATAGTTGAATTTGGGGACCAAATTCTTTTTAGTAGGGGAGGGTGTAGCACCCGAAAAAAAATTTTAAAATAGAAATAAAAAATTTAACTATTTTAATTAATCATTTAAATATTTAATTAATAGTTTAAAACATTTTTAAAATAATAAACATCACTTTTAAAAGATGCCATATCATATTTTCATAAATTATAAAATTTAATAAATCAATTTTTACATTTATATCATTGCTTGAAAGAAATAAGGGTATATAGATGAAGAATTAAAGGATAAACCTAATTTCAGAAGTAAGAAATGGTATATAGATAATTTTGATTAAGTATAGGGTGAATACAAAAATCTCCGTTCAAAATAACGACCGTTGTTAAGTCGTTACTTGTGAAATAACGACATATAAGATGTCGTTATTCGAGTAAAGTAAATACACAAGTTTTAAAAGGACATATCTACAATTTCGATCCTTTGAGGGGGATGGGAAAATGCTCCAAGTAAGAAACGACCAGTACATGGTCGTTATTCATTAAATAACGACACATATTAAGTCGCTATTCATATAACGTTAATAGTGATGTGAATAGTGCCACTTTTTATTTAAAAAGATTTTTTCAAAAACATTTATATGTAAAAATAGAGAAAAATGTAAGGATCTCACCCATGATATTTGATAAACTAACTCCATCAAATTGTAAAGATAAAAATCATTGAAGTTTAAGGGAGTTTAAGCATTAAAAATTGAGAAGTGAATCACGGCAGGGGCATGGGCGCCAATTTTTAAAAGGAGTCTGAGGCAAGGGCTCCTATTAAAAGAAGGAGTCTGACCCCCAGTCGCCTATTAAAGAAGGAGTCTGAGCCAAAGGCGTCATTTCTTTTCTGACATCTTTTGCGATATTTTCATCACCAGCAACCTGTTTGAGTTGGCATCCCACTCAGATCCTATTATTCCGGATCTTGTTTCCCCTCCTGTCGACCCTAATGCTATAATATATCCCTATATTCCCCTTTCTATTCCGTTAGCTCTAATGCTTCCTGGGGGGAACACTCTCTGAAGGATGCAGTGGGTTGTCTGCAACTCTGTCATCCCAAAAGAGGTAGGTGTTCTCAACTTTTAACTAAACTAGTAGCTAATCTAGGATGATTAGTCTAGGCAGTTAGTCTTAAGCTCCTTTCCATGCGATATTTAGTGTTTACACAACATGTGTTAGCCTTATGCCCATGATAATTAGCAAGTATTAGTCTCATACCTAGAATAATTAGCATGTATTAGCTTCAATCTTAGATAATTAGTATGTATTAGACTCATACCTAAGATAATTAGCATGTATTAGCCTCATACCTAAGATAATTAGCATGTATTAGTCTTAATTAGCATGTATTAGCTTCAATCTAGGGTAATTGGCATGTATTAGCTTCATATCCATGCGATATATCCTATGTAACGTAAGTTTTATCATGTTTTTACGTAACCTGTTAGTTAAGCTTCTAACTAATCTGTTAGCATACCTCATTAACTTGTTAGTTGATCTACTAACCAATTAGCATACCTAATTAACATGTTAGTCTACCTAATCTATACACCAGATTAGATATAGATAGAGTTCTGCCTATCTAGAAACCCTGTCTCTATTTAGTTCCTGTAAAATGTAAACTAGTATGATAAGTCATGTTAAAAATTTGATATTTGAGAAACTAAAGTATGAAACCAGTGCATGAATACAGATCTGTAATACTCACAATTTCCTCTATTTCTCCATGTCATCAATTTTACATAAATCAGCTTAAATTGAAGGGCGCCCCTGACCCAGACGCTATTCACTGAACAATGACTATACAACAGACGCTTATTCCAAACAGAAAATGGGCAAAACTACCCCTCTGTGAAGGGCGCCCACCCCTAGGGCGCCTATTAAAAATTTGTGGCAACCCCTAGGGCGTCTTCTAATAGAAGGTGGCAGCCCCTGAGACGCCTTCTTCTGATATGTGGCAGCCCTATGGACGCCTACTATTAACTTATAGCTAATTGATCAGTTAAATTAAACCCTAGCTACTTAGCTTAGCCAGTGATTAATAACCTCTGTCATTAGTTAAACCTAGATTAGTTAAATCTCTATTTAACCAATAAATCATCTGCTTAAACCCCTATTGTCATTAGTTAAACCATTGGTTAAACCAGTTAATCACGTAGTTAACCCTCAGCCATTAAGCCTTAGCCATTAGTTAACCTCGACACATGTTTGATAGGTGCCCGACCCTTGGGCGCCTATCAGTGAAACATGGCAGCCCCCAGGGCGCCATTTTCTAAGACATGGCAGCCCCATGGGCGCCTACTAAGGCTAACCCTGTAAACCTGTTAAAACGTGGCAGCCCCCTGGGCGCCAATTTCAAGAAGATGGCAGACCCATGGGCGCTAATTTCAAGAAGATGGCATCCCCCTGGGCAGCAATTTCAAAAAGACGGCAGACCTATGGGCGCCAATTTCAAGAAGATGGCAGTGACCTAGGTGCCTATTAAACGGACCCCGAGTTTTGGTTTTTCCGAGTCTTTAAATCCCTAAATGATGCGCCTGGTTTCAGGATGCCATTCACTGATAAATGGCAGCCTGAGAGGCACCATTTAACCCCTGACTGGGTTTTCTAAACCCTATATAGTTCACATGAAGGGCATCCAGCTGTGAGGGTGTCATTTCTGAACATGTCAGGTAGCCTACAAGGCACCGATCTCACCGAATTTTTCCGTCTATCAAACGTTGCTGGTTTTTACTCCTAGTTCGTCCCTACATAACGATACACCTTGGATTCCATTCTATAAAATCCACCTTATATTTCCTACACGGTCAATCCTTGAAAATTCCATATTGGCTATAAATGAGAGTGGATGTTGAAAAATATGACCAATGCTGTGCATATAGGGCTCGATCTGGTCCTGAGAGGAGCACCCGAAGGTACTTGTGCCCATGGGAGTTTATTGACCATGGTGTTTGGCATTGCACCGGAGTACTTGCTTGCTAGACTTTAGGCATTCCACTCATTCACGTGATATTACTTGATTGATTGACTTGAGGCCCACAGAAGGGGAAAAGTATTTACTTGAATGAAATTGATAAATAGTAAATTCCAGTTATACATGCTTGAAATTTCGTTGTTTACTATTACTTGCTTGACATGAGTTCTTACCTCCTTGGAAAATTATTGTTAATTCCAGTTATTGCTTGCTTGATATCTCTTGCTACTGTTGTATTAAAGTTGGAATCTATATACTCTCACTTGTTATTCCTTTTATGCTCTTGTCGATTTTACAATCCTTGATATCTACTTATCTACATGCATAGATTTACCTACATTAATTGAACTTGTAAACCACTTAAAGCATGTTAAATCTTGAGATGTAAATCCTACTGAGCGATTCGCTCATCCAGTTGCTTCTAACATTTTCAGGTGATTTGGATGACAACCCACACTCGGAAGAGAATGAGACTGAGTGATGAGTGTTAGCATTGAGTTATCATGTTGTCAGTTGTATCCTGTTATGTCAGATGTCAGTTGTATTAGTTCACTATGTCGGTTGTATTAGTCCAATTGATTAGAACTGTATTAAGGGCTTGAAGCCTAGTAGTTGGACTTGGGAAATGTATGTAATTTGCTATTTGGATAGTTGTAATAAATGTCAGCTCGAATTATTCGTATTAAACTCAAGCAAAAACCTTCGTTAGTGCGCACTCTATTAATTGTCAAAGGAAGAATTCCATCAAATAGCTAGCTTGTTTTGGTTCTATATAAAGGACTGTCGCGCCACGGGTAATCTTCCGCGCTCGGGACGTGACAAGTAGCCTACCATTTGATATACCATTGGGTCAAGCATGACAATGCAATGCTAATGTAGTCCTATATGAAGTGTCCAATTTCATATGTGAAAATGTATATGCATATGTGAAAATTTATGCAGATGAAAATTTATGCATCAGAATCTATGTAAGATATGCGTCATGACATTTACAGACACTTTAAAAATGCATTTGACATATGCAAGCATCAATCAGTTCAAATTTTCAAAGAATTTCAGTTAGAGCAATGCAAGTATCATATGAAGATGCAACCATGTATTCTATCTTACATGTTTATCAAGACATGCAACTATATCGACAGAAATAAGAAAAATTCACATAACTAACTTGAAAGAGTGCAAGAGTGGGGTTTATCATATTCAGATGCCTTGATTTATTTATCCCTTTTTATTTCTTAACTCTAAGGCACACCAGCAGACTGAACCTCATTTTCTATTTAGAGGTACCCAAGATTTCTTGGGTCCTGAAGAGTCAGTTGTACCTTTGGGAGGTACTTTCCTTATCCTTTTCTATTAAGGCCGGCTCCAGCTCTATACCATCCTCTGCCATGTGCCCCCGAGAGGACTCCTCAGCCTCTACCGCTCCGGTATCCACTCGAGCTCGCTTTCGCCTGGGCAAAAGGCTTCCATCTCCACTCCCAGAAGATGCCTCCGCCGAAGGCTGATCTTCGCCTGCGGAGGCACCTGCTAAAGAAACATCTCAGCAAATGACGCCTCAGCAAAATAAATAAGGGACAAATGTTAAGGCAATACAACAACAAAGTGTCTCACCTGAAGCCCCGAAGGGAGTCAAGGGAAAAGGAATCAGCTGCTCTGACTTTAACGCTAGCAGTCGGGCCGCCTTCGTAATTGCCTCCTTAATATCTCACAGCGTGCAAGCACGCTTGATATGCGATACATACTCCACCAGCCTGATAGATCCGATCGCATTAATGATATGGCACCTCTAGTGGCTGACAGGAGAGTCAGCAAAGCTCCCCTCTGGGAGCACCCTGTCCAAAGAACCCCTCTTTCCAAAGTCGCAGTAGGCTTGGAACTCAGTACACCAACTCACCCACGTCCGTGACCATGACGTCCCATCACCACCTCCCACAGGCCTCGCCTACGCCGGCACCAAGGGCTTGATAGCCCCATCGTAGCATCGCCCTGACGGCAAAGCAACCCCACTGCCTCGAGACCACCGCTGCGCCAGCCGCTCCACCACCCTGTGAAATCGGGAAAAGTAAGCCCTCAGGTACTCGTGCTCAAGTGGAATGGGAGGCTGATCCTCCCACAGAAGCCGGCCCTCCTCGACTTTCCGGATTACCGAGGCCTTCTGTCGGTATGAGTGGCTGTGCTCAAACCACCACCTGGCATAGTGGACGTCGAATCTCCCAGGGTGGTCCAACTCTAGTCTCGGTAGTCACTCTTGCTCCCTGCGACATAAAAAGTCCCACCAAGCTACCGCTACTAGGTGGCTGTCCCGGCCCTTGTGCAACCATCCCGCCAGAGGAAACTCCTAGTTCGGCGGGATTGCCTGATCAAACCCAAAATTCTGGGCAAACTGGTGCGGGTAATATGGCTCTAGAACACACACAACAGACCGATGTAGCGTCAACACGGTCGGTCGGGTGCTGACCACCCCTTCTGTATACAACACAGTGTGTGCCTCCGGCTAATATGGAAGGCGCAGGCCGCCCCGTCACTCGACGACATCAGAATCAGGGGAAAACCCCTCGTCGCACCATGAAATGGGAGCCCATCCTCCCCTCTGCCAGGCAAGTAAGATAGGGCCTTCCTGGCTTACTCCAACTGCGCAACAGCGTCCCCGTCCGGTTGGCCCATGAAGTCGAACAACAAAGGAGCCGCCGGGTTTGCCACCGCCGCCCTCGTCACCAGTCTCGGGAACAGCAAGCCAGCCCACACTCTCAGATAGTGGGTCGGCAGCAACAGACTCTGCTCCCATGGTGCCGGGTGTACCGCCAGTGCTCCCAGCCCGTGGTAAATGTTGGCTTGTGCCGCTGAAGCTAACGACAATCTCCTTCCCTCTGCTAGCAAGCAGGCGAGGCACATCAGCTTAACTATCAGCAGGCTATCCTCCCCATGAGGAACTACAAACGTCACCAACCAATACGCTAGATACGTGGCCTAGTAGGTCACGTCTAGCAGCCCATGGGGATTCCACCCCTCTCGTGGCGCATAGATATACCGGGAGTAGGTCATGAACGTCAACTACACCTTAGTGTACTCCTCCCACGGAGTCTGGTCTCCCGCGTACTCCTGATAGAAGCAAAAGGGTCCGTTGTAGAAGTGACAGACCCTTGCCTTCAAAGCCACTCTCGAAGTATGTGCGGCCTTCTCCTTCCCTGCCAAGGCCAGGTCCCTCCAGGTCTTCAGCAAATATCGGTAGTTGTAAGACACCTGATACCGGCCCAGCCCGTCAGTATGGCTCCGATGTAGGTCATCTAGCACAACCTCCTTAAACCCTTCGCCGCTGATCGGCAAGCCAGAAATCCTGTACAGAGACCACAAGTTTAGAGAGGTCTCCCCCTCAACTATCGCCAGTATATTCCACCGGCGGTTGAAGCGCTCCTCCAGTGCCTGAAGCAACCACATGTAGCAGGGGTACCCGTACAGAGCCGCTGTCATGGCATACCTGATCCCAGCTTGGTCTAGAAGCACCTTGTAGTGGTGCACTATCCCCATCAGCCACTCAGTCACCCCCTGGTGGTATCTGTGGGACAAAATCACCGTCCAGCGACCGTACTAGCTCACGACCGTCTTTCGAAGGATCCCATCCACAAGGATGTGGTCATCATAGCCTTCTCTAGCAAACTGCATGCCTGGTGGCTCCAGCATCACCCCCAATGTCCCCTCAGTCTCAACCCGGTGGTGGCCGTGCAGGTCCCAGGACGCTGGACCTAGTGCTCCCACACGGACCTCGATCTGGTCCACCGTGCTGAAGAAACCCAGACACTTTGTGCTAGGAAACCACTGCTACCTCCATAAGTCTACAGAGAAGCTCGGAAAGCTGTAGAAAATGACTCCATGCAGGCTGTCCCTTCCTAGCAATATAGCCTGCTCCAGTCGGCAGAGCTCCCCAGCGACACAAGTGTAGCAACCCTGGTAAATGAAAAAGGGATAAGATGATAAATCCACTAATGATAAAAGTCCTAGCTTATATAATTACTTAAAACAAAATAAGGCCTCTTATCAAGGCGCTAATTAATTGAAGGCTGACGAGAAGACGCGAATTTGAGAATTGACGCCCCTATGACAGGCGTCAAATAAAGAATTGAAGACTGTTGTTACAGGCGTCAATTTCAAATAAACGCCCCAACCTGAGGCGTCAATTACAAAAGGACCCGTTAGTGTTCGGTTCGAATGAAGATGTTATCTAGGGTAAGTTTTGAGTTAAGAAAGAGATTGATACGTGTATATTTTAGTTTTAGTCGAACTCCAACCCTATAGAGTCTCTAGAACCCTATAAATACCCCTCCCATCGAGCCAACCTGTTGGTTTTTCTTCATCAAAGCCTATTGCTTCTACTGCATTGCTCTTCATCCGGCCGTGGTGTACGAAAAGAGCATAGCAGTTCTTCATCTGCTTCTTCTTCTTCCTCTTGCTGCCAAAACTGTGAAAGGAGGAAGCCCCTCTTTTGCTTCTTTGATAGTTCTTCACGTATTGACGGGGAGAAGCATAAAGCTTCTTCTTTTGATGGTTTTGGGTGTTCGTGGGAAGCCCTCTACTTCTCTATTTCGTTGGACAAAAGGGGCTGCTGTGTTGCCCTTGTTCTTCTTCCTGCTGCCTCTGTTTGGCATTAAAATAGAGTATCGATCTTGTTATTTATTCTTTATCAATTCTTCATCGTTCGTCACTCAAATCATCAATCAAGGTAGGCTTTCGCAAGACTTAGCAAAACTCTGTAATTAGTAAGTTATAAACATGCATATAGGTCTGTAAGAATTACCGATTTCATTTTTGATGGAGGTTTCTCAGATTTTATGATGATTTCTGTATTTCTTGAAATGACGCCCCAGATTAAGGCGTTATTTTAATTTGACGCCCTTACCAATGGTCGTCAATTGACACATTCAAATAATAATTATGCATGATCAAAATTTAATAACTATGAATCCCTACATGAAAAATGATGCATGATCATACTAGTAAATTCCAGATATTTTTCTCTATTTGTTCATGTCAAATAATTCCTGATCAGACATATTTTATAAACCTTGTGTCTGTGATTGTACCTGCCCGGTGCAAATCATAGGACAAAGAATTAGCGACCCTGACTAGGTCGTTATTTTGAATGGACGCCTCTATACATAGGCGTCGAATTGTGATAAATAGTGAAAATGGGAATAAAATTCCTGGACAAAATAATTGACGACGTGCATACTACCCTTTTATTTTATATATGACGCCCCTGACTAGGGCGCTATTTATTGAATTGAAGCCTTCATGAAAGGCATCATTTTTATAATAATCAAAATTGGAAATGTTTATAGATATTAATCTGAATATAACGACTACGTGAACAGTCGTCATTTATTGAACGGACGACCCTGACAAGGGCGTCAATTCATAAAATGATGACTTAAGCCCAGACGCCAATCAATTGATTTCCTGATTTCGTGGTTTTTCAGTAACCCTTGACAAGGGGTTATGTGTATAGGCACTATGTTCCATTCCGTGAATATAGTCCCATGGTTCACGTTGTTTAATCGATTACCCCCTATTTCTCGGTGATAGATGAACTCTCCATGGGACATTCCGTTCCTTTGGACCAGTGACTTTATCATAGAGACCTCCGTAAGACTTCACTATCATTGGATTCCCTCAAGGCAGCCGAGCTGGTTGTACCCTTAAAACCCATGACACTTCTTAACTGCCATGTCACTCTAAAGAAACATGGTATACCGGCCCTCACGACATGTTGTTTGTATGTCATGAGAATACTCTTGAAAAATGGGATGGGTAATCCATACCATTTATATCCCTTAAGAAAAGTGTACCGTACTTGTGTACACTAATTCTATCTACCTTATCATGTACAAGAACGAGTGACCATGTTCATGTGGGCGCTTATTCCTATCGTCATGGCACCCGAGTTAGGGAGCCGATTCCACCTAGTTTTATCGTTAATCGTGTTTATACCGTTATTATCATCATTATACCACATGTTCAAATCCTTGAAATGCTATTCCACAAGATCTACCTTACAAGTTCATACAAGTTTATTCCTTGAAATTCCATATTGGCTATAACTATAGTGGATGTCGAAAAATACACGATCAATGCCTGCGCATATAGGGCACAATCTGGTCTTGGGAGGAGCACCTAAAAGTACTAGTGCTCATGGGAGTTGTAATGATCACGGTATGGCATTGTACCGAAGTGCATGACTAGCTTGATTAGACATTCCAGAATCTCATACTCGACTTGACATGACATAACTTGCGTGACCCAGAAAGGGTATTTATATACTTGCTTGAAACGTGATAGCCAATTCCCGACATGACATGACGAATGTACTTGCTTTAATATCTTGACATTTATTGGTATAAGTTCCTGAAAGACATGCTAGTTCACTCAATTATCTCTTGTTATACTCTCTCTCTTATCATTTTATGCAAATATGCATAGCTTTATTACATTCATGTAACATAAAATTTACTTAAAGTAAGCTAGCTCTTGAGATATAATTCCTACTGAGCGTTCGCTCATTCAATGTTCTCCCGTTTTTAGGTAAGTTCGATGACGAGACTCAATCGGATGGGGAAGGTCAAGAGTGAAGAGATTAGTGCTAACCGTCTACCCAAGTGTCTACTAGTCTTATCTTTCTATATTTTTGAGTCAATCGTTGTACTTTTCCCTTTATTGAGTCTTAGCACTTTCATTAAGTGGATTGTAATAGAAGTACTTTTGAGGTTATGATTGAATAAAGGATTGGGTTATATTTACTTTTGCGCACTCTATCTTTGTGTTGAATACACTAATGCTCTGATTGACATGATCGATATAAACTCGTCACGCGTCTCTGAGTTCCTTCCGCGCTCGGGGCGTGACAGTTTTTGTGGTATCAGAGCCTAGGATATTCAATTCCTAGAAAACCCAAGTCCAAGGATAGGTTTAAACCTCTAACCGGTGAGATTGGGTAGAACCAAGGGTTAAGTTAACTTAGAATCAAACCTTTGAACCTAATCACATATTAATAAAATTGTAATTGAAGGACAATGGCTGCCGAATGTGTCCAGTGGCGCAACATGCAATGCACTCTGCAAGGCATGACCCAGGCACTTCAACAAGTGGCACAAGGAGGTGCACATCGTGGAGCAGGAAATCTCCACCAATGCTTCAAGAACATGAACCCTCCTAAGTTCATGGGATCCACTGATCCGGATGATGCCAAGCATTGGATCCGGGAGACCGAACGTATCTTTCGAGTTATGCAATGCACGGACCAAGAGAAGGTCTTGTTAGCAGCGTTTCAATTAGAAATGGACACCCGTTGCTGGTGGGAGTCGGTAGAAGCCACATTAGATCAAGGACAAGTTACTTGGGAGGAGTTTGTTGAACATTTCAACAATAAATATTTTTCGGACCGAGTCCAGGAGAAGAATGTCGTCGAGTTCGCTGCACTTAAACAACGATCTTTGTCGGTGGCTGAGTATGAGGCATAATTCTTGAGGTTATCACGGTACGCTAAGCATTTAGTCAGTACCGAGAAAATGAAAGCTAGAAGGTTTCTAAATGGGCTCAGGCCCCAGTTTATCACACAACTGGCTCCGATGGACATACAAGTCTATTCGGAAATGGTACGACTAGCCCAGCTACTGAAGGATGCCACGGAACTATTTGATAGGATCCGTGGGAGAGACAAGAAGGAGCATGTTACTAGCTCCGGCACTTTCAAACCCAATTTCAAGAAGAGGCCGAGTAATGAAGGTACTCCCTTCCAAGAGCAAAAGTTCAAGAAGACCAAACCTTTCTCCATCACCACTACACCTTCTAAGGTGGTATGTAAGCATCGTGATAAGGCCGGACACAAGGCCGATGAATGCTGGAGAAAACTTGGAGCTTGTCTCCGTTGTGGGAGCCGTGATCATCGGATTCTCGATTGTCTGTTGCTCAATGATCAGACCGGTGACGTGAAGCGCCTGGTGACAAAGAATGCACGTCTCTAGGCTATAAAGGAGGCGGAACAAGAAGAAGGCGGACTGGTAGAAGGTACACTGAAAGTTTGTTCCAAGTCTGCACATGCCTTATTTGATACTAGTGCATCACATTATTTTATTTCCAAGAGGTTTGCTGATCCATTACCTATGGAACCGGAATGGATAAAAATAGTTTTATCTACTCCTCTCAGAAATGAAACCGATATTACTCATCATTATAAAAACTATGAAGTCTTGGTAAAGGGTAGAAATTTTCCTATCAACCTAATATGCCTAGATCTAAAAGACTATGATGTCATATTAGGAGCAGATTGGTTATCCAAGTATCATGCAACTGTGGATTGCCGTAATAGCAAAGTTACTTTCAAGGAATTCCCGGAATTGGTCTATACTAGCCCCAAGAGTCGAAGCAAGTCACCTCTTATTTCGGCTCTCCGAGCTAGCAAGCTAATAAGGAAAGGATGTGTATCTTTCCTTGCGTTTGTCACCATTAAGGAGACTAAGCTAGAAGACATCCTTGTAGTGTATGAATTTCTGGACGTGTTTCCGGAAGATTTGCCTGGATTACCTCCACAAAGAGAAGTGGCCTTCACCATTGACTTGATCCATGGTGCTGGTCCAATTTCTAAGGCACCTTATAGAATGTCCCCTACCGAACTCAAGGAGCTAAAGGAGCAATTGATGGAGCTTCTTAAGAAAGGATTTATTAGGCCAAGCACTTCCCCGTAGGGAGCACCTGTGCTATTTGTAAAGAAGAAAGATGGATCCATGAGGTTATGCATCGACTATCGACAGTTGAATCATCTCACTATCAAGAACAAGTATCCACTACCGAGAATCGATGAGTTATTTGATCAAATATCTGGATCCAAGTATTTTTTGAAGATTGATCTCAGGTCAGGATATCATCAACTAAGGATCAAAGACGAGGACATTTGTAAGACCGCGTTCAGAAGCAAGTATGGGCACTATGAATTTGTTGTTATGCCTTTTGGACTAACAAATGCCCCTGCTGCCTTTATGCAGTTGATGAATAGTATTTTCAGGCCTCATCTAGACCAATTCGTAGTGGTTTTCATTGATGATATATTGATTTATTCCAAAACCAAGGAGGAACATAAGGAGCATTTGAGGATTGCATTGCAGATATTGAGGATGAATCAGTTATATGCAAAGCTCAATAAATGCGAGTTCTGGCTAGAAGAAGTGTCTTTCCTAGGACATGTTATATCAAAAGATGGTTTATCCATAGATCCATCGAAGGTTGAAGCTGTAAATGATTGGGAAAGATCGACCAATGCTAGCGAGATCCGTAGTTTCTTGGGTCTTGCGGGCTACTACCGGTGATTCATCAAGGATTTCTCCAAGATTACCGTACCAATCACTAGACTAACGCGCAAGGAGATAGGTTATGAATGGAGTGAGGAATGTGAAAGAAGCTTCCAAGCTCTCAAAGATAACCTAACTACTTCCCCGGTTTTAGCTTTACCAATTGAAGGCGAGAGATTCGAAGTATACACCGATGCATCAGGCATTGGGCTCCGATGTGTTTTAATGCAACAAGGGAAAGTTATAGCCTACTCTTCTCGCCAATTGAAGAAGCACGAGGAGAACTACCCAGTCCATGACTTAGAATTGACTGCGGTAGTGTTTGCACTGAAGATATGGAGACATTATCTATACGGAGTGCAGTTTATTGTATACTCTGACCATAAAAGTCTTAAGTATCTCTTCTCTCCGAAGGAATTGAATATGAGGCAAAGACGTTGGCTAGAATATCTCAAGGACCTCGACTTCACTATACGACATCATCCTGGAAAGGGTAATCCTGTAGCCGATGCCCTCAGTCGAAAGCCGAGAGCACTATTAGCCAATTGTATGATTCAGGAGTGGAAGTTGCTAGAACAATTCTCTAAACTTAATATAAGCATAGACAAGGACAGTAGGTGTGTCACATTATCCCATATGAGCATACAGCCAGATTTGCTATCCGAAAGACAAGGACTTCAAGATAGTGATCCCGTACTAGTGGAAATCAAAAGCAACATTGGAGAGCAACCTGATTTCAAGATAGTCTCGGATGGAAGATTGATATTCAGGAATAGAACATGTATACCGGATTGTCCAGAGCTAAAGAAGAAAATCTTAGATGAAGCTCACAGATCAAGGTACACGATTCATCCAGGGTCTACCAAAATGTACCAAGATTTGAAAAGGACCTTCTGGTGGTCCAATATTAAAAGAGAAGTAGCAGACTTTGTGTCTCGCTGTCTCACGTGTCAACAAGTCAAGGCAGAACACCAAAAGCCAACCGGTAAGCTACATCCTCTAGACATTCCCAAATGGAAGTGGGACGGTATCGGTATGGACTTCATTATGGGTCTGTCTAAATGAAAAGGAGGACATGATGGAATATGGGTTATCATCGACCGATTGACCAAATCGACACACTTCTTGCCAATCAAAAGTTGATGGTCAGTTGATGTTCTTGCTGCATTATACATTAAGGAGATAGTTAGGTTACATGGAGTACCTGTCTCAATCGTGTCTGACAGAGACCCCCGCTTTACTTCTCACTTTTGGAAGGGTCTACAACATTCGCTAGGAACAAGACTTAACTTTAGTACAGCTTTTCATCCTCAAACAGATGGCAAGACCGAGACAACCAATCAGGTAGTCGAAGATATGCTCAGAGCTTGCATCATTGATTTTGGTGGAAGCTGGCATGATCACTTGCCTTTGGTTGAATTTGCATACAATAACAGCTACCAGGCAAGTATACAAATGGCACCTTTCGAAGTTTTATACGGAAGGAGTTACCGATCACCTTTGTGCTGGGACGAAGTTGGCGAGAAACAACTATTAGGTCCAGACATGGTAAGGGATACCACTGAAAAGATTCAGTTGATTAGAGAAAGACTTCAAGTTGCTCAGTCTAGACAGAAGCCTTATGCTGAGACATAAAGAAGAGATCTCGCATTCCAAGTCGGAGATCACGTATTTCTCAAGATATCATCTGGACGTGGAATAAGAAGATTTGGTGTTAAGGGCAAGCTTACGCCAAGATTTATCAGACCTTTTGAGATACTAGAAAGAGTTGGCGAGGTTGCTTACCGTGTCGCCTTACCACCTCAATTGTCCGAAGTTCATAATGTATTACACATATTTATGTTGAAGAAGTATGTGCACGATCCGTCACATATCATTGATCATGGTGACCTGGTGATTCAAAAGGATCTCACTTATGAACAAAAGCCCATGAAGATCCTCGATCGCGAGGCACAAACATTAAGGAACAAAGTTATTCCCATGGTCAGGGTGCAATGGAATAAGAGCTCAGAACACGAAGCCACATGGGAGACCGAGGAGTCTATGAAGAAACGATTCCCAGACTTATTCTAAAGGGTATGTACTCTACACTCTCCACGTATATATATTTATACGATTGAATTTGGGGACCAAATTCTTCTAAGTGGGACAGGGTGTAGCAACCCTGGTAAATGAAAAAGGGATAAGATGATAAATCCACTAATGATAAGAGTCCTAGCTTATATAATTACTTAAAACAAAATAACGCCTCTGATCAAGGCCCTAATTAATTGAAGACTGACGTGAAGACGCGAATTTGAGAATTGACGCCCCTATGACAGGCGTCAAATAAAGAATTGAAGACTGTTGTTACAGGCGTCAATTTCAAATAAACGCCCCAACCTAAGGCGTCAATTACAAAAGGACCCGTTAGTGTTCGATTCGAACTAAGATGTTATCTAGGGTTAGTTTTGATTTAGGAAAGAGATTGATACGTGTATATTTTAGTTTTAGTCGAACTCCAACCCTATAGAGTCTCCAGAACCCTATAAATACCCCTCCCATCGAGCCAACTTGTTGGTTTTTCTTCATCAAAGCCTATTGCTGCTACTGCGTTGCTCTTCATACGGCCGTGGTGTACGAAAAGACCATAGCAGTTCTTCATCTGCTTCTTCTTCTTCCTCTTGCTGCCAAAACTGTGAAAGGAGGAAGCCCCTCTTCTGCTTCTTTGATAGTTCTTCACGTATTGCCGTGGAGAAGCATAAAGCTTCTTCTTTTGAAGGTTTTGGGTGTTCGTGGGAAGCCCTCTGCTTCTCTATTTTGTTGGACAAAAGGGGCTGATGCGTTGCCCTTGTTCTTCTTCCTGCTGCCTCTGTTTTGCATTAAAACAGAGTATCGATCTTGTTATTTATTCTTCATCAATTCTTCATCGTTCGTCACTCAAATCATCAATCAAGGTAGGTTTTCTCAAGACTTAGCAAAACTCTGTAATTAGTAAGTTATAAACATGCATATAGGTCTGTAAGAATTACCGATTTCGTTTTTGATAGAGGTTTCTCAGATTTTATGATGATTTCTGTATTTCTTGAAATGACGCCCCAGATTAAGGCGTTATTTTAATTTGACGCCCTTACCAATGGTCGTCAATTGACACAGTCAATTAATAATTATGCATGATCAAAATTTAATAACTATGAATCCCTACATGAAAAATGATGCATGATCATACTAGTAAATTCCAGATGTTTTTCTTTATTTGTTCATGTCAAATAATTCCTGATCAGACATATTTTATAAACCTTGTGTCTGTGATTGTACCTGCCTGGTGCAAATCATAGGACAAAGAATTAGCGACCTTGACTAGGTCATTATTTTGAATGGACACCCCTATACATAGGTGTCAAATTGTGATAAATAGTGAAAATGGGAATAAAATTCCTGGATAAAATAATTGACGATGTGCATACTACCCTTTTATTTTATATATGACGCCCCTGACTAGGGCACTATTTACTGAATTGAAGCCTTCATGAAAGGCATCATTTTTATAATAATCAAAATTGGAAATGTTTATAGATATTAATCTGAATATAACGACTGCGTGAACAGTCGTCATTTATTGAATGGACGACCCTGACAAGGGCGTCAATTCATAAAATGATGACTTAAGCCCAGACGCCAATCAACTGATTTCTTGATTTCGTGATTTTTCAGTAACCCTTGACAAGGGGTTATGTGTATAGGCACTATGTTCCATTCCGTGAATATAGTCCCATGGTTCACGTTGTTTAATCGATTACCCCCTATTTCTCGGTGATAGATGAACTCTCCATGGGACATTCCGTTTCTTTGGACCAGTGACTTTATCATAAAGACCCCCTAGTCTTGGATTCCCTCAAGGCAGTCGAGCTGGTTGTACCCTTAAAACCCATGACACTTCTTAACTGCCATGTCGCTCTAAAGAAACATGGTATACCGGCCCTCACGACATGTTGTTTGTATGTCATGAGAATACTCTTGAAATAATGGGATGGGTAATCCATACCATTTATATCCCGTAAGAAAAGTGTACCGTACTTGTGTACACTAATTCTATCTACCTTATCATGTACAAGAACGAGCGACCATGTTCATGTGGGCGCTTATTCCTATCGTCATGGCACTCGAGTTAGGGAGCCGATTCCACCTACTTTTATCATTAATCATGTTTATACCGTTGTGGACATGCAAAATTGCACGCCCATACGTCCCAACTAGTCTAGCATCAACAACGACTCCAAATAAAAAACCACGGGGAAGATGGGCAGTCCGAACTCTGCAAACAAACGCATATACTGCCGTGAAGCTGTCCCCGGAGTCTCGACAGTGAAGAGAAATCAACCACCAAGAGCCCCACAATCCATGGGCCTCGAAGAAAAGTAGAGGGCCACAACTCGTGCTCACAACGGGCTCAAAACTGTGCATTTAGCCCTTCAGCGGCACGCCCCTGAAGCCCTTCAGTGGCACACCCCTGGCGCCCTTCAGCGGCACACCCTGGGGCCCCTCAGCGGCACACCCCTGGCGCCCTTCTGCGGCACACCCTGTGGCCCCTCAGCGGTACGCCCCCTGGCCTACCTTCCACGACACACTCTCCTGGCCATTCAACGGCATGCCCTTTGGGCCCTCCAACGGTACGCCCTGAGGCCCCATTCAACGGCACGCCCCTAGTGGTCTTCAACGGCACACCCTCCTGACCGTTCAACAGCACGCCCTTTGGGCTCTTCAGCGGCACACTTGCCGTGTCTTCCAGCGGCACACCCTTTTGGCCTTCCAGCGACACGCCCTTTTGGCCTTCCAGCAACACGCCTGTTTGGCCTGCCAGCGGCACGCCATTAAGGCTCTTCGACGGTACGTTCCGATAGATGAGATCTTGCGCCCATGCCCTATGGATCCCTGGCGCGCAGTGGGCTATCCAAGGTGTCACCCGGGGATTGGGCAACACTGCCTACTCCTCCTGTCACCCAGGATAAGGGAGTCAACTCCCATTAAATGCCCCCCCCGGATGCTTCCCGCCTTCAGACGCTCCCGCCACAGGGGGTATAAGACCCCTCTTCTTCGCTGCGAACGGGGGGCGGTGACATATACAGATAGACACACACACGCAACATAAGAGGAGAAGAAGAGAAGAGAAGAAGAAGAAGGGAAGAAGAGAAGAAGAGGAGGGGAGGCTCTGCACCCCCCCCTCTGCTGCCCCGTCAACTACCGTCCGCGCGAAGAGAAAAGAGAAGAAGAAGCAGAAGAGAAGAAGGGGGAAGAGGGGAAGAGAGGGGGGTGCTCTCCGCTCCACCCACCGCTGCCATCCGTGCGAAAAGAGAAGAGAGGAAGAGAGGAAGAGAAGAATAAGAGGAGGGGAGGCTCTGCCTCCCTCCCCCGTTGCTCTGTCCACCGCCACCTGAGCGAAGAGAAGAAGAAGAAGAAGAGGGGAGGCTCCGGCTCCCCCTCGTTGATGTCCTGTCCACCACCGTCGGTGTGAAGAGAGGTAGAGAAGAAGAGTGAGTGGAGGGAGAGGAGGAGGTCCGGGAGGGGAGAAGTCCATGCTCCCCCCATTGTATCTTTTTTATTTTTTACTTTTTCCCCTTGTTTTCTTTTCCGTCGCCATGTATTAGCTCCCTTGGGGCACTCCTTTTGCAAGAATAAAAGTACAAGACTTGCAAATATTTTCTTTCGACGTCTTTCTTAAGCCTTTCTTCCGCGTTTGCATCCCTCGGTGTTTCACGCCCCTTTCCCTTTCTCCTTTTGTTAGGGCTTGCTTCCTCTCGGGCATTTTTGTCTTCGCCCACCCCTGGGTGCCCTTAGCGGCACACCCCAGCTGTGCCTCCGACGGCACACCCTCCATATGCCTTCAACGGCACGCCCTTGGGCACCATTAGCGGCACGCCTCTGGCGGCCTTCAGCGGCACGCCCACGGGGCTTTTCACCGACACGCACCTGCCGCCTTCAGCAGCACGCCCTTGCCCCCCCCCTTCAGTGACATAGCCCCTCAGCGGCACACCCGGGCTCCCCCCCAGTCCGGCACGCCCTCTCGTGCCTTCCTTGCCCCGCACACTCGCCCCTCCTTCTTGCCCTGTGCATTCCCCCTTTGGCCAGTCCTAGAGTAGTCTTCCACTCGCCGTTCCCTCCGAGTTTTCCGAGATTTATTAAGGTGTTGCCACTCTCGGGTGCCCACCTCCAGTTGTCAGGTTCTGCCACTCCATGTGGGCGTGTTCCCTGTATCTCCCTTACGCTCGGGTCAAGGGGAGATGCTGCCAAATTTTTTGTTAGAAACAATAACGAATTAAAAGGTAAAAAGAAAGCAACAAACAAACAAAAAGAACAATGGTAAAATGCCTTAACCATGACAAAGTAACCGCAATTAACTCAAAGAGTGCCGAATCGAACAAAAACTAAGCAACTTGAACATTCGTCCTCATGGGAGAAAGAATGGAAGATAATCAAGAGAAAGAGGGAAGAAACCCATGCAAACCGAATAAAAATCAAGGGGGAAAAGAAAAGGAAAAGATATAAGAGTGGGAGAGGAGTGGGCCCCGTCCTCACCCTCATCCGATACGCCTGCTTGTCTTGGCCTTCCTCGGCACGCTCCTAGACCGGCACACCTTGCCAGGCCCTTCGTCGGTACGCCCTGCAGTCGCTCTTCGCCAGCACGGCCCCAGCCCAGCTTCCCCGGCACGCTCCTTCCCCGGTACACCCCTTGGAACCCCTCGGCGGCACACTCGCCACGCCCTTCGCCGATACACCCTGCAGCACCTTTCGCCGACATGCCTCCTCTTCCTTCCCCGGTACGCTTCCATGGCCTTCGCCGGTACGCGCTTCCAGCTCCTTCGCCGACACGCCCATCCTTGAACCCTCCGGCGGCACAACCCAGCACCTTCTCTGGTACAACCTGGCCGCTCTTCGCCGGCACGCCCCGTCAGCCCCTTTTTAGCCCTCTACCGGCCCACTCTCTCTCAAAAAAAATATATATAACGACAATAATAATGATAATGATAATAATAAATTAATAAAAATTATGATAAACAAATAAACCTGAATATATGTATGAAATAAATAAAAAAAATATGAAATAGTAATAACAATAGTAAAAAAAGGAAAAATATAATAATAATAATAAATAAAATAGAGAAATCATTCAGAACAGATGCATAAAGGAGAATAAACAACACCAAATCTTATGGCTAAAAATCCCAGATAAAGAAGATGGTAAAAAATCTACGTTGTAGCCCCGTCTCTCCCGTGACCCGGTGCTGAAGGAACAACAATGCCGCCCTTCCAGGTTGGGCCTGAGTCCTGGGAATTATCTCAAAATGGCCATGACCCGACCTCGCCTCGGGCAGACATTCCGATTAAACCGGACTCGTTTCTCGGGCCGGATCCCTTCCGAGCCACTACTAAAATTGCCACACGTTCGGCAGACATTTGAACGGGTTCACCTCGATTTCTGCCGCGTTTCTATTACGGACCTGTGTCCGAGCATGAAAAGGTCCATGAGTGACTGATATGGCCGACGGCTCCTATCCCGACAGGGTCATAACCTGGCATTGCTCTGTGTCGATAGTCCTTCAAATCGGATTCATTCTAACGGGATTCGATCTCGCTCTTGTATTGAAGTTGCCTCGAACTCGACATATATTGGTAAGGGGTTGTTTCTATCTACGCCGTACCTTTGATATGGACCTTTGTCGAATATCAAGTGGTCCGCGAGTGATCGACAAAAATCCGAATAGAATGAGATGGCTCCTGTCATCCCTGGACCCTTTGCATGGGGATGTCAACAGGGCCCCCGTGGGCCATGCTTAGACCTCGGGCTTGTCCCGATTATGGCATATCCTCGGCCTATAGCTCACTCCCTTCGAACACGTTTTCAATTTTGGAATCTAGTCCCGGGACTCTTCCCCGTTGCCCTCCGGCACCAAAATCATTAATGATGCCCACGCAATCCCCGTTTGGACCGCGGGAGGCGCCCCCAGTATGGTCCCGACTCGATCTCGCACCGGGCCAATAAATTCGCTAGTTTCCTGCGAATCTAACCGAGATTTAACCGAATGTTTTCAGTGTCTCGGAATAATGTATTTGCCGTATCACGGCATACATATGTTCCAGGTCCTCCTACGACGATTATGATATTCTCAAGCCGGACACCCGTCTGAATATTAAACGGTCTCCCGTATAACCGACACGTTTCGAACGTCCGCTTCCCTAGACACAGGGCTTTTCAGCCGATTCAAGGGATATTCCCTCGTTGCCCCTTGGCACCAAAAATATTAATGATGCTCATGCAAGTCTTGTTTCGACCGCGGGGGGCCCACTGCAGTATGGTCGCAGCTTGCCCTTGCACCGGGCCAACATATTTACTGGTTCTTGACCGCTCCAACCGAGGCTTAGCCGAATGTCTTCTGTTCTTCTGAATAATAAGTTTGCCATATCCTGGCATACATATGCTCCGATTTTCTCGCGACGATCGCGCTTTTCTCGAGCCGGACATTCGTCTGAACATTAACTGACATGACCGCGAATGGTTTTGTTCTCGCCCTCGCACGAGGATTTCAAAACCTCGTAATAGACCTTCCATGCAATTGATTTCTTGGCCATAGGTTGTGAATCCCGGTGATTAATCAAGGGTATTCCCTCATACGGGGGATGTAAATGACGCCGTGACCTTTATGGCGCGGCGGGTTTTGGTCCCGACACGAACCACACAATCGTCTGACCGAGTCAGATCGAGCGCACCATGGGCTCTTCGGAGCCCGAATAAATCGTCACTTTGTGACTAACACGCCCACGCACTTAATAGACGAATCAACCATTCCCAATTAGATGAACCACATAAATAAGCAAATTTTAGTGCGTCCACAAGTCTGGCACGCCCGGTGGGACTTAAACCACCCTTCATCTCTTCGCCGGGATTTAGGGCCTCATGGCCTCCTAATTAACGATGTTTGCCTACTTTGATGAATGGCAGGTGCTATCTTTGCCAGTCCTATGGGGAGAAAATCCAGACTCGGTGTAGTTGCCTTTGTGGCCTCGAGTGCACCGCTTCGAAGCATATGCAGCTTCCAGGAATCATGGGGGCTGTTATAAAAAAAAGAGAAGAGAAAGAGAAGAGAAGGGCGGGGAAATCAAACCCCCCCTTTTCCTCAAGAAGAAATAGAAGAAAAGAAGAAAAGAAGAAGAGAAGAAGAGAAGAAAAGAAGAAAAGGAGAAAAGAAGAAAAGAAGAAAAGAAAGAAAGAAAAAGGAAGAGAAAGAGTCGGCGAGGAGAGGGTTGTATGCCCACGTCCGTCGAGACCCGCGCTGAATTAAGATTACCATTGTGGGGTTGATGCGGTGGAGCAAACCACTCATCCCCTCCCTGAGGGGGTGAGCGCTCTCCTGCACCTCCACCTTGGTCAATCGTACAAAAAAAAGAGAAATAAAAAAAGAGAAGAAGAAAAAAGCTAGCAAGCATTGTCGACCAAAAGAGCAAGAAGAAACCCGGCATCCTGCCTGACTCTAGGAGGACCCAAGTCCACGGTGCAATGACCTGGCCCGGTCCTCCATCCTGCTACCTCTATCCGGCACAAATCGGCCCCCGAGTGGTTGTTAAAAGACCCAGCGAGCCACAATTGTAGCTTGGTGAATAGCTGCCCGCTGAGGGGAATGCTTTATGGCAATGAGGCCAAGCACGGCCACCACTCCCGAAGAGAGCATGCACATACCCCACCATGGGGGATAAGAAGAAGATATATACCCTGCTACGGGGGCATAGGAGGCAAAAAAAGAGGTACACCCCATTCCATAGGCACATGAAGAGAATCCGCCCCGACTGGGGGGCATACAAAGCAAAAGCTACACCCCGGTTTCGGGGCATTTGAAGAAGAATCTGCCTTGACCTGGGGACATAAGAAGAAATAGAATTGCACCCTGGCTTAGGGGCATTGGAAGAAGAAATACACCCCGATATGGGGGCACACGAAGCAAAAGACATACCCCGCGAAGGGGGCATAAGAAAAAAAGAATTCACCCCGGCCTGGGGACACATAAAAAGAGAAACTCACCCTGGCTTAGGGGCATATGAAGAAGAAACGCCCCCTGCTTGGAGGCATAAGAAACAAAAGCACACCCCATGCTAGGGGCATATGGAGAGGAATGCACCTCGCCCTGAGGGGCGCAAAAAGCATAAGAACACACCCTAGCTTAGGGGCGTTTGAAGAAGAAACATACCCCACCAGGGGACACAGAAGTCATGAAGAATACGCCCCGGCTTAAGGGCATTTGAAGAAGTCACATCCCACCTCGGGAGCATAAGAAGCAGCAAGAATACACCCCGGCTTAGGGGAATTTGAAAAAGAAATATACCCCGCCTGGGGGCATAGAAACCGTAAAGAACACGCCTCGGCTCAGGGGCATTTGAAGAAGCTACATCCTGCCTTGGGAGTACAAGAATAAAAGAGTCCACCCCATCTTAGGGGTTTTTGAAGAAGAAACACACCCCGCTATGGGGGCATAGAAGCCATAAGGAATACGCCCCAGCTTAGGGGTATTTGAAGAAGAAGGATACCCCGCCTCGGGGGACATTGCAAGCAGCGATACACCCTGCTTGGGTGCATAGGAAGCAAACCACACCCCACTCCTGGGGGCACATAAAGAGAGTACACCCCGCCATGGGGGCACATGAAGAGAATCCACCCCGACTCGGGGGTACATGAAGCAACAAAGAATACACCTCGCCTTAGGGGAGTCTAAAGAAGAAGCATACACCCCACCAACGGGGGCACAAGAGCCATCGAGAATACACCCCACTTTGGCGGCACAAGAAGCAACATTCCCCAGCGTGTCGAGGCAGAAGAAGAAGAATTTACCCCCTCGGGGGGCAAAAAAGAGAGAGCAAAGATACACTCGGTGCCCGGGGCACATGAAGAGAAAGACACCTCCCTTTGGGGGCACAATAACCAACAAAGATACACCCCGACTGAGGGGCACATGAAGAGAAATACACCCATGCTCTAGGGGCATATGAGACAAACCTATACCCCGATTTAGGGGCATTTGAAGCAAAGACTTCACCCCGCCCTAAGGGGGGGGGGGCATAAGAAGCGAAAGATATACCCCACCCCGGGGGCACAAGAAGAAAACACACCCCACCTTGGGGGCGTAAGAAGCCAAGAGATATACCCCGCCACGGGGCAGTAGAGGTAAAATGCATTCCCCTCGGGGGCACGTAAAGCAACATACCCCTTGCCTCGGTAGCATATGAGGCCAAGAAGCTACATCCTGGCTCGGAAGCATAAGAAACAAAAGATATACCCCACGTCCGGGGCATATGAAGCCAAGAAACACACCCCCATCTCGGGGGTATTTGAAGAAGAAGCATACCTCGCCTCGAGGGCCTAGAAGCTATAAAGAACACGCCCCGACTCAGGGGCATATGAAGAGAAGTCCACCCCAGCCTAGGGGTATCTGAAGAGGAAACACACCCCGCTATGGGGGCATAGAAGCTATAAAGAATACGCCCCGGCTTAGGGGTATTTGAAGAAGAAGGATACCCCACCTCGGGGGACATTGCAAGCAGCGATACACCCTGCTTGTGTGCATAGGAAGCAAACCACACCCCAATCCTGGGGGCACATAAAGAGTGTACACCCCGCCATGGGGGCACATGAAGAGAATCCACCCTGACTCGGGGGTACAGGAAGCAACAAAGAATACACCTCACCTTAGGGGAGTCTAAAGAAGAAGCATACACCCCACCAACAGGGGCATAGGAGCCATCGAGAATACACCCCACTTTGGGGGCACAAGAAGCAACATTCCCCAGCGTGTCGGGGCAGAAGAAGAAGAATTTCCCCCCTCGGGGGCCAAAATAAAGAGAGCAAAGATACACCCGGTGCCCGGGGCACATGAAGAGAAAGACATCTCCCTTTAGGGGCACAACAACCAACAAAGATACACCCCGACTGAGGGGAACATGAAGAGAAATACACCCATGCTCTAGGGGCATATGAGACAAAACTATACCCCGATTTAGGGGCATTTTAAGTAAAGACTTCACCCCGCCTTAAGGGGGGGCATAAGAAGCAAAAGATATACCCCACCCCGGGGGCACAAGAAGAAAACACACCCCACCTTGGGGGCGTAAGAAGCCAAGAGATATACCCCTCCACGGGGCAGTAGAGGCAAAATGCATTCCCCCCGGGGGCACGTAAAGCAACATACCCCTCGCCTCGACAGCATATGAGGCCAAGAAGCTACATCCCGGCTCGGGAGCATAAGAAACAAAAGATATACCCCACGTCCGGGGCATATGAAGCCAAGAAACACACCCCCGTTTCGGGGGTATTTGAAGAAGAAACATACCTCGCCTCGAGGGCCTAGAAGCTATAAAGAACACGCCCCGAGTCAGGGGCATATGAAGAGAAGTCCACCCCGGCCTAGGGGTATTTGAAGAAGAGGCATACCCCGCCAGGGGACATAGAAGCCATAAAGAATATGCTCCAGTTTAGGGGTACTTGAAGAAGCTACATCCCGCCTTGGGAGCTTGAGAAGAAAAAAGAGAATCCACCCCGGCTTAAGGACCTTTGAAGGAGCATACCCCAGGCTCGGAGTCCATGAAGCAACATGCACCCCCCCCCCCCCCCCCCGGGGGGGGGGGGGCATCTGAAGCAGAACAAACAACATCCCCCGGCTTAGGGAAGCATATAAAGAGAGAAATACACCCCGATATGGGGGCACGTAAACAAAGAAGAAGAATTCACCCCACCTCGGGTGCATAAAAAGCAAGAACTACACCCCGCATCAAAAGTGGCAATACACTCCACTCTGGGGGCACTAGGAGCAGAATACACCCCGTTCTTGGGGCATATAAAAAAAAGGGATACCTCGCTCTGGGGCATCAGAAGCAGCAATACGCCCCACCTTGGGGGCATCAAAAGCAGCAATACACCCCACCTTGGGAGCACAATAAGCAAACATTCCCCCCGGTGTGTCTGGGAAGAAGAAAAGAATTCACCCCGGCCTAGGGACACTTGAAGAAAGAAGCACATCCCGCCACGGGGGAACATGAAGAGAACCCCTCCCGCCTTGGGAGTATAAGAAAGAGAAGAATACACCTTGGTCTGGGGGCTTTTGAAGAAACAACACACCCCCTCCATGGGAGACAAAGCTACACCCCGACCCGGGGACACATGCAGAGCATTCACCCCGCTCAGGGGGCACAAAGAGGTACACTCCACCCTTGGCGCATAAGAAGCAGAAGCATTTACCCCGATCTGGGGGCGTAAAGAAGCAAAGAGACATACATCCTGACCTGGGAGCACATGAAGAAAGAATATACCCCGACCTAGGGGCGTCAGAAGAAGAAACATACGCCCCGATCCAAGGACATAAGAAGCAAGAGAATACGCCCTGCGAAAAGGGTATAAGAAACATGAAGAATGTACCCCAGCCTGGGGGCACAGAAAGAGACATACTCCACCCTTGGCGCATAAGAAGCAGAAGCACCTACCCCAGCCTGGGGGCACAAAAAAAATACACTCCGCCCTTGGCGCATAAGAAGCAAAAGCATCTACCCCAGCCCGGGGCACAGAAATGAAGAGACATAAATCATGATCTGGGAGCATAAGAAGAAAGATATACTCCGCCCAAGCGGCATTTGAAGAAACAACATACCCTACTTCGGGGGCACAGAAGCCATAAAGAGATGCACCCCGGCCTCAGGGGGGCATAAGAAGCAAGAGATACACCCTCGTGCCGGGGACATATGAAGAGAAGCACTCCTCCGCCTTCAAGGGTAGAGAGAGAGCAGAATTCGCCCCCACCATGGGGGGGTATAAGAAATAAAAGACACGCCCCGTACCAGGGGCATATGAAGAAGAAACATACCCCGCCTGGGGGCATAGAAGCAGTGAAGAGTATACCCCGGCTTGGGGGGGCATTTGAAGAGAGCTACACCCCGTACCAGGGGCATATGAGGAAGAAACATACCTCGCCTCGAGGGCCTAGAAGCTATAAAGAACACGCCCCGGCTCAAGGGCATATGAAGAGAAGTCCACCCTAGCTTAGGGGTATTTGAAGAACAAACATACCCCACCTGGGGGCATAGAAGCCGTGAAGAGTATTTGAAGAGAGTTACACCCCGCCTCGGGGGCATTAAAAAAAAACACACCCTGGTCTGGGGACGTAGAAGCCAAAAAAATACACCCCGCCTGGGGGCACAGAAGCAAAGAGGCAAAACACATCCCTCAGGGGGGGATGCACACCAAATGAAGCTACACCCCAACTTGGGGGCATATTAAGAGAAATACACTCCAGCACGGAAGCGTTAATGAGAAAAGGAGAGCGGAAAAGAAAGAAAAAAAGGGGCACATGAGGCAGACGTGGTCTTCGAGCCCGCCTCATCTCATAAAAGAAGAGAAGAAAAGAAAAAAAAAGAGTCACGAGGCAGACATGGTATTCGAGCCCGCCTCATCACACAAAAGAAGAGAAAAATAGGAAGAAAAGACACATGAGGCAGACGTGGTCCCTGAACCCGCCTCTTCACACAAAAGAAGAAGAGCAGAACCAAAAGAAGACACATGAGGCAGATGTGGTCTTCGAGCCCGCCTCATCACACAAAAGAAGAGAAGGAAAGAAAGAATGCACATGAGGCGAACATGGTCCTTGCACCTGCCTCTCCATAAAAGAAGAAGAGAAGAAGAAAAATAGCAATTTTGAGGCGAACACGGTCTTTGCACCTGCCTCTCTACACAAAAGAAGAATAGAAGAAAAGAAAGAAATGATCACGAGGCAAACATGGTCCTTGCTCTTGCCCCTCCATAAAAGAAGAAGAGAAGAAGAGAAAGAGCAATCATGAGGTAAACATGGTCTCTACACCTGCCTCTCTACAAAAGAAGAATAGAAGAGAAAAAAAGAGACATGAGGCGAACATGGTCCCTGCACCTGCCTCTCCATAAAAGAAGAAGAGAAGAAGAAAAAGAGAGACATGAGGCGAACATGGTCTCTGCACCTGCCTCTCCATAAAAGAAGAAGAGTAGAAGAAAAAAGAGCAATTATGAGGTGAACACGGTCTTCGCACCCGCCTCTCCACACAAAAGAAGAGAAGAAGAGAAAGAATAGCAACGAGGCAAACATGGTCTTTGTACCTGCGTCTTCAAAAATCTTTATGAGGTAAACTTTTACCTCCGCCCTCTAGCCACCCAACAAATAGAAACCAATCAGCATTCCACTGACGAGGCGTTAAGCCAAAAAATATTCAGCCATCGGGGCTTCAAGCCGACAGATATTCAGCCATCGGGGCTTCAAGCTGATAGATATTCAGCCATCGCAGCTTCAAGCAGATAGATATTCAGCCATTAGGGCTTCAAGCCGATAGATATCCAGCCATCGGGGCTTCAAGCCGACAGATATTCAGCCATCGGAGCTTCAAGCCGATAGATATTCAGCCATCGGGGCTTCAAGCCGATAGATATTCAGCCATCGGGGCTTCAAGCCGACAGATACTCAGCCATTGGGGCTTCAATCCGACAGATATTCAGCCATCGGGGCTTCAGGCCGACTAGACCCTCTGCCGACGGGGAGTTAAACCAACTAAACCTTCCGCCGACGGGGCGTTAAACCGACTAGACCTTCCACCGACGGGGCGTTAAACCGACTAAACCTTCCGCCGATGGGGCGTTAAACCGACTAAACCTTCTGCCGGCGGGGTGTTAAACCGACTAGACCTTCCACCGACGGGACATTAAACCGACTAGACCTTCCGCCGACGGGGCGTTAAACCGACTAAACCTTCCGCCCACGGGGCGTTAAACCGACTAGACCTTTCACCGACGGGGTGTTAAACTGACTAGACCTTCCGCCGATGGGGCGTTAAACCGATTAGACCTTTCGCCGGCGGGGCGTTAAACCGACTAGACCCTCCGCCGACGGGGCGTTAAACCTACTAGACCCTCCGCCGACGGGGCGTTAAACCGACTAAACCTTCCACCGATGGGGTGTTAAACCGACTAAACCTTCCGCCGACGGGGCGTTAAATCGACTAGACCTTCCGCTGACGGGGCGTTAAACCAACTAGACCTTCCGCCGACGGGACGTTAAATCGATTAGACCTTCCGTCGACGGGGCGCTAAACTGACCAACTTTCAGCCATCGGGGCTTCAAGCCGACAGATATTCAGCCATCGGCCTTTGGGTCGACAGCTACCCCTTCATCGGCCTTCGTGTCGATAGCAACCTCATCATCGGCTCCTAGCCGATAGCTACCTCATCATTGGCACCCCAGCCGACAGCTTCCCAGTTAAAAAAAATAGACCTCTCACTTTGGTTCGGATCCTCCCCCGGCCAGAGAATCAAAGAATAAACCTTCGTTCTGGTCCGGACCCTTCCCTGGCCAGAGAACAAAAGAGACCCTTCTTTTCGACTCTCACATCCCGCTACCCAACGTCCCTCGGCAGAGCCATTTCGGCCGGGGCCCACTATCAGGATTAATCCATCCGTCCCTCCTCTCTTCCCGATTCTGGCTCCCGTAGCCTACTTCCCAGCAGCCTTTAGCCCTTATGGCCCACTCCCCTAATGTCCCTCGGGTTCTGTAGCCCGCTTCCCTAATACCCTTTCGGCCCTTCGCGGTCTCCTTCCTCAGCACCTTGGCTACTGCTTTGATTATATATGCACATACAAGATACATATACGTAACGATAGTATGTTCTTACGCAAAAAAAAAGAAGAATGTTTGATCGCCCCATTTGCATGCTTGCTTATAATATAGAATAATACACCTCCTTGGAATTTTCTAGGACCGTGCTTCCTTGCTAAATAATATCGTCCCGATTCCGGATGGACGCGCATCACGGCATACGCTCGAAGGGAACCCAACTATGGCAGGTGCACACGTCAAGGGGAAGAGTCATCGCTGAATTGCTAAGCCCAACTCACAAAATAAACCTGAGGCAACACTCCCACACTTAGCACTTAATGTGTTCAATAGCCTTCGACTATAGGGATTGCCCGAATTTCTTCTTAGCACTCTACGGAGACTTGAATTCCTGCACTCGCGTGAAAGGTAATCGTGAGGAAAAAGTTGCCTACCCCCACTGTAAAAAAAAAAGAGAAGAAAAAAAGAGAGAAAAAAAGAAAAGAGAGAGAAACGCGGAGCCGAGTAGCCGGGAATCTCCACTGAAACAAATGAGGAGACTCGGGCGAAATGGTGAAGCGAATCACAATAAGGACGAATCTTAGTAGCTGGGAATCCCCATTGAGACACATGAGGAGACTCGCGCCGAACGGTGAAATCTGCTGCCAAAATAAACAGATGGGGGCTGTGTGAAGCTACCGAAAGTCGAAAGCCTGGAACTAATATGTAGGCGCTAGAGTGGTCCTCGAGTGTCACCAGGAAAACCTACATATCCCTATGGTTAGGGCTTTTAGTCCACACATTTGCACTGCCACGCCACAGAGAATTGCCTCGGGTGAAATGCATGAATTTAGGCTATGCATGCAAGACATGTGATATCCTCTTGACGGGTGCACCACCCCTCAATTCTGCCTCGCGGCACGCACCGCATCTACGAATTACGGGCGATGTCCCTATCCTATCCCCTATTGGGGGAGCTGCCTTACGTATATTTACGTTATGCCTGCGAATGAATGCTTGCATACTTGAATAAAAGGAAATATAATAAAAAAATAATAAATAATAAAAATGTGTGTATACAATAAACTCAATTTCGGCCATCGAAGCCTACGTTCCCAGCTACGGCTCGTAGAGCCCAACCTTAGCCCCCATGGCCTACCTCTCGCCCTCGCGGCTCGTTAATCCCCAACTTCGGCTCTTCAAGCCCGCTCCCAGCCTTGACTGTTTTGACCTCCCTTATCGGCCCTTGAGCCGATAGCTTTCAATCATCGGCCCCTAAGCCGATAGCTTTCTAATCATCGGCCTTCGGGTCGACAGCTTTTCAATCATCGGCCCCTGAGCCGACAGCTTTTTAATCATCGACCTTCGGGTCGACAACTTTTCAATTATTGGCTCCCATGCCAACAGCTTTTCAATTATTGGCTCCCATGCCAACAGCTTTCAATTATCGGTCCCTGAGCCGACAGCTTTCTAATCATCGACCTTCGGGTCGACATCTTTTCAATTATTGGCTCTCATGCCAACAGCTTTCAATTATCAGTCCCTGAGCCGACAGCTTTTAATCATCGGCCTTCGGGTCGGCAGCTTTTCAATTATTGGCCCCCATGTCAACAGCTTTCAATTATCAGTCGCTGTGCCTACAGCTCTTATATCATTGGCATCCACGCCAACAGCCACCTGGAGTTCTTCAAAAAAAAAGAGAAAAAAAGAAGGGAAAATGAAGGGAAGAAGAGAAGAAAAAAAAACAACAACAAAAAGAACAAAAAAAGAGATGACAAAAAAGAGAAGAGAAGAAAAAGAAGAGAAGAAGAGAAAAGAGAGAAGAAAAGAAAGAAAAAGAGACCAAGAGACCAACATACCATGTCAACGCCCGGCACCCTGTCGGCACTGACTAAGAGACAAAGAGATCAACAAACCCTGTCAGCTCCCGACGCCCCGTCGGCACTGATGAAGAGACCAATATGTTTCTTCAGTTCCCGACACCTCATAGGCACTGATGAAGAGACCAATATGCTGCTTCAGTTCCCGACACCCCGTCGGCACTGATTAAGAGACCAATATGCTGCTTCAGTTCCCGACACCCTGTCGGCACTGATGAAGAGACCAATATGCTTCTTCAGTTCCCGACATCCCGTCGGCACTAATGAAGAGACCAACATACTGCTTTAGTTCCCGGCACCCCGCCGGCACTGATGAAGAGACAAAGAGACCAACAAACCATGTCAGCTCCCGGCATCCTGTCGGCACTGACGAAGAGAAAAAGAGATAAACAGACCATGTCAGCTCCCGACACCCTGTCGGCACTGACGAAGAGACCAAGAGATCAACACACCATGTCAGCTCTCGGCACCTTGTCGGCACTGGCGAAGAGAAGAAAAGACCAACACATACCATGTCAACGCCCGACACCCTATCAGGCATTGGCGAAGAGCAGAAGAGACAAACAAACCACGTCGGTTCCCCGGCACCCTGTCGGCACTGACGAAGAGAAGAAGAGAACAAGTAAACCATGTCAACGCCCGACACCCCGTCGGCATTAACGAAGAGAAGAAGAGACCAACATGCCACGTCAGTCCCCGACACCTCGCCGGCACTGATGAAGAGACAAAGAGACCAACATGTTATGTCAGTCCCTGGCACCCCGTCGGCACTGACAAAGAGAAGAAGAGACCAACATACCACGTCAGTCCCCGGCACCCCGTCGGCACTGATGAAGAGAAGAAGAGACAAATATACTACATCAGTTCCCATCACCCCGCCAACATACCACGTCAGTTCCCGACACCCTGTCGGCACTGATGAAGAGAAGAAGAAATCAGCAAACCATGTCAGCTCCCGACGCCCTGTCGGCACTGATGAAGAGAAAAATAGACAAATAGACCACGTCAGCTCCCGACACCCTGTCAGCATTTATGAAGAAGAAAAGATACAAGCATGCCACGTCAGCTTCCGACACCCCGTCGGCACCGACGAAGAGAAAAGAGACCAGTACACCCACGGGCACCGCCCGGCTCATCCTTCGCCCGCGCTACCTGTGGGTGGGGGGCATTTGTGGACATGCAAAATTTCACGCCCATACGTCCCAACTAGTCTAGCATCAACAACGACTTCAAATAAAAAACCACGGGGAAGATGGGCCATCCGAACTCTCCAAACAAACGCATATACTGCCGTGAAGCCATCCTCGGAGTCTCGACAGCGAAGAGAAATCAACCACGAAGAGCCCCACAATCCATGGGCCTCGAAGAAAATCAGATGGGACACAACTCGTGCTCACAACGGGCTCAAAACTGCCCATTTAGGCCTTCAGCGGCACGCCCCTGGAGCCCTTCAGCGGCACACCACTGGCGCCCTTCAGCGGCACACCCTGTGGCCCCTCAGCGGCACACCCCTGGCGCCCTTCATCGGCACCCCCTTGTGGCCCCTCAGTGGTACGCCCCCTGGCCTGCCTTCCACGGCACACTCTCCTGACCGTTCAACTGCACGCCCTTTGGGACCTCCAACGGTACGCCCTGAGGCCCCCTTCAGCGGCATGCCCCTAGTGGTCTTCAACGGCACGCCCTTTGGGCTCTTCAGCGGCACACTTGCCATGTCTTCCAGTGGCACGCCCTTTTGGCCTTCCAGCGACACGCCCTTTTGGCCTTCCAGCGACACGCCTGTTTGGCCTGCCAGCGGCACGCCATTAAGGCTCTTCAGCAGAACGTTCCGGCAGACGAGATCTTGCGCCCATGCCCTATGGATCCCTGGTGCGCAGTGGGCTATCCGAGGTGTCACCCGGGGATTGGGCCACACTGCCTACTCCTCCTGTCACCCAGGACAAGGGAGACAACTCCCATTAAATGCCCCCCCCGGACGTTTCCCGCCTTCGGACGCTCCCGCCACAGGGGGTACAAGACCCCTCTTCTTCGCTGCAAACGGGGGGCGGGGGCATATACAGACAGACACACACACGCAACAGAAGAGGAGAAGAAGAGAAGAGAAGAAGAGGAAGGGAAGAAGAGAAGAAGAGGAGGGGAGGCTCTGCCCCCCCCCCTCTACTGCCCCGTCGACTGCCATCCGCGCGAAGAGAAAAGAGCAGAAGAGAAGAAGAAGCACAAGAGAAGAAAGGGGAAGAGGGGAAGCGAGGGGGGTGCTCTCCGCTCCACCCACCGTCGCCATCGGTGCGAAAAGAGAAGAAAGGAAGAGAGGAAGAGAAGAAGAAGGGAGGGGAGGCTCTGCCCCCCTCCCCTATTGCTCCGTCCACCGCCACCTGAGCGAAGAGAAGAAGAAGAAGAAGAGGGGAGGCTTCGTCTCCCCCTCGTTGCTGTCCCGTCCACCACCGTCATTGTGAAGAGAGGAAGAGAAGAAGAGTGAGTGGAGAGAGAGGATGAGGTCCGGGAGGGGAGAAGTCTGTGCTCCCCCCATTGTATCTTCTTTCTTTTTTTCATTGCCCCCTTGTTTTCTTTTCCGTCGCCATGTATTAGCTCCCTTGGGGCACTCCTTTTGCGAGAATAAAAGTAGAAGGCTTGCAAATATTTTCTTTGGACGTCTTTCTAAAGCCTTTCTTCCGCGTTTGCATCCCTCGGTGTTTCACGCCCCTTTCCCTTTCTCCTTTTGTTAGGGCTTGCTTCCTCCCGGGCATTTTTATCTTCGCCCACCCATGGGTGCCCTCAGCGGTACACCCCAGCCGTGCCTCCAACGGCACACCCTCCATATGCCTTCAACGGCACGCCCTTGGGCACCTTTAGCGGCATGCCTCTGGCGGCCTTTAGCGGCATGCCGACGGGGCTCTTCGCTGACATGCTCCTGTCGCCTTCACCGGCACGCCCTTGCCCCCCCCCCCTTCAGCGACACAGCCCCTTAGCGGCACACCCAGGCTCCCCCCGAGTCTGGCACGCCCTCTCGTGCCTTCCTTGCCCGGCACACTCGCCCCTCCTTCTTGCCCTATGCATTCCCCCTTTGGCCATTCCTAGAGTAGTCTTCCACTCGCTGTTCCCTCCGAGTTTTTAGAGGTTTATTAAGGTGTTGCCGCTCTCAGGCGCCCACCTCCAGTTGTCGGGTTCCGCCACTCCATGTGGGCGCGTTCCCTGTATCTCTCTTACGCTCGGGTCAAGGGGAGATGCTGCCAAATTTTTTGTTAGAAACAATAACGAATTAAAAGGTAAAAAGAAAGTAACAAACAAACAAAAAGAACAACGGTAAAATGCTTTAACCATGGCAAAGTAACCGCAATTAACTCAAAGAGAGACGAATCGAACAACAACTAAGCAACTTGAACATTCATCCTCATGGGAGAAAGAATGGAAGATAATCAAGAGAAAGAGGGAAGAAACCCATGCAAACCGAATAAAAATCAAGGGGGAAAAGAAAAGAAAAGGATATAAGAGTGGGAGAGGAGTGGGCCCCGTCCTCACCGTCATCCGATACGCCTGCTTGCCTTGGCCTTCCTCGGCACGCTCCTAGACCGGCACACCTTGCCAGGCCCTTCGTCAGTACGCCCTGCAGTCGCTCTTCATCGGCATGCCCCCAGCCCAGCTTCCCCGGCACGCTCCTTCCCCGGTACACCCCCTTGGAACCCCTCGGCGGCACACTCGCCACGCCCTTCGCCGGTACACCCTGCAGCACCCTTCGCCGACACGCCTCCTCTTCCTTCCCTGGCACGCTTCCATGGCCTTCGCCGGTACGCGCTTCCAGCTCCTTCGCTGGCACGCCCATCCCTGAACCCTCCGGCAGCACAACCCAGCACCTTCTCCGGTACACCCTGGCCGCTCTTCGCCGGCACACCCCTTCAGCCCCTTTTTAGCCCTCTACCGGCCCACTCTCTCTCCAAATATATATATATAACGATAATAATAATGATAATGATAATAATAAATTAATAAAATTTGTGATAAACAAATAAACCTGAATATATGTATGAAATAAATAAAAAATTTATGAAATAGTAATAACAATAGTAAAAAAAGGAAAAATATAATAATAATAATAAACAAAATAGAGAAATCATTCAGAACACATGCATAAAGGGGAATAAACAACACCAAATCTTATGGCTAAAAATCCCAGATAAAGAAGATGGTAAAAAATCTACGTTGCAGCCCCGTCTCTCCCGTGACCCGGTGCTGAAGGAACAACAATGCCGCCCTTCCAGGTTGGACCTGAGTCCTAGGAATTATCCCGAAATGGCCATGACCCGACCTCGCCTCGGGCCGACATTCCGATTAAACCGGACTCGTTTCTCGGGCCGGATCCCTTCCGAGCCACTACTAAAATTGCCACATGTTCGGCAGACATTTGAATGGGTTCACCTCGATTTCTGCCGCGTTTCTATTACGGACCTGTGCCCGAGCATGAAAAGGTCCATGAGTGGCTGATATGGCCGATGGCTCCCATCCCGACAGGGTCGTAACCCGGCATTGCTCTAGGTCGATAGTCCTTCAAATCGGATTCATTCTAACGGGATTTGTTCTCGCTCTTGTATTGAAGTTGCCTCGAACTCGGCATATATTGGTACGGGGTTGTTTCTATCTACGCCGTACCTTCGATATGGACCTTTGTCTGAATATCAAGTGGTCCGCGAGTGACCGACAAAAATCCGAATAGAATGAGATGGCTCCTGTCATCCCTGGACCCTTTGCATGGGGATGTCAATAGGGCCCCCGTGGGCCGTGCTTAGACATCGGGCTTATCCCGATTATGGTCATTATATGACTCATATCCTCGGCCTATAGCTCACTCCCTTCGAACAGGTTTTCAATTTTGGAATCTAGTCCCAGGACTCTTCCCCGTTGCCCTCCGGCACCAGAATCATTAATGATGCCCACGCAAGGCCCGTTTGGACCGCGGGAGGCGCCCCCGGTATGGTCCCGACTCGATCTCACACCGGGCCAATAAATTCGCTAGTTTCCTGCTACACTAACCAAGATTTAACCGAATGTTTTCAGTGTCTCGGAATAATGTATTTGTCGTATCACGGCATACATATGTTCCAGGTCCTCCTACGACGATTATGATATTCTCAAGCTGGACACCCGTTCGAATTTTAAACGGTCTCCCGAATAACCGACACATTTCGAACGTCCACTTCCCTAGACACAGGGCTTTTCAGCCGATTCAAGGGATATTCCCTCGTTGCCCCTTGGCACCAAAAATATTAATGATGCTCATGCAAGTCTTGTTTCGACCGCGGGGGGCCCACCGCAGTATGGTCGCAGCTTGCCCTTGCACCGGGCCAACAGATTTACTGGTTCTTGACCGCTCTAACCGAGGCTTAGCCGAATGTCTTCCATTCTTATGGATAATAAGTTTGCCATATCCTGGCATACATATGCTCCGATTTTCCCGCGACAATCGCGCTTTTCTCGAGCCGGACATTCATCCGAACTTTAAATGGTAAGTACACGACCAAAATGACCGCGAATGGTTTTCTTCTCGCCCTCGCGTGAGGATTTCAATTCCTCGCAATAGACCTTCCATGCAATTGATTTCTTTGCCATGAGGTCTTGAATCCCGACGATTAATCAAGGGTGTTCCCTCGTATGGGAGATGTAAATGACGCCGTGACCTTTATGGCGCGGCGGATTTTGGTCCCGACACGAACCACACAATCGTCTGACCGAGTCAGATCAAGCACACCATGGGCTCTTCGGAGCCCGAATAAATCGTCACTTTGTGACTGGCACGCCCACGCTCTTAATAGATGAATCAACCATTCCCAAATAGATGAACCACATAAATAAGCGAATTTTAGTGTATCCACAACCGTTATTATCGTCATTGTACCACATGTTCAAATCCTTGAAATGCTATTCCACAAGATCTACCTTAAAAGTTCATACAAGTTTATTCCTTGAAATTCCATATTGGCTATAACTATAGTGGATGTTGAAAAATACACGATCAATGCCTGCGCATATAAAGCCCGATCTGGTCCTGGGAGGAGCACCCAAAAGTACTAGTGCCCATGGGAGTTGTAATGATCACGGTATGGCATTGTACCGAAGTGCATGACTAGCTTGATTAGACATTCCACAATCTCATACTCGACTTGACATGACATGACTTGCGTGACCTAGAAAGGGAATTTATATACTTGCTTGAAATGTGATAGCCAATTCCCGACATGACATGACGAATGTACTTGCTTGAATATCTTGACCTTTATTGGTATAAGTTCCTGAAAGACATGCTAGTTCACTCAATTATCTCTTGTTATACTCTCTCTCTTGTCGTTTTACGCAAACATGCATAGCTTTATTACATTCATGTAACATGTAATTTACTTAAAGTAAGCTAGCTTTTGAGATATAATTCCTACTGAGAGTTCGCTCATTTAGTGTTTTCCCCTATTTTTCAGGTAAGTCCGATGAGGAGACTCAATCGGATGGGGAAGGTCAAGAGTGAAGAGATTAGTGCTAACCGTCTACCCAAGCGTCTACTAGTCTTATCTTTCTATATTTTTGAGTCAATCGTTGTACTTTTCCCTTTATTGAGTCTTAGCACTTTCATTAAGTGGATTGTAATAGAAGTACTTTTGAGGTTGTGATTGAATAAATGATTGGGTTATCTTTACTTTTGCGCACTCTGTCTTTGTGTTGAATACACTAACGCTCTGATTGACATGATCGATATAAACTCACCACGCGTCTCTGAGTTCCTTCCGCGCTCGGGGCGTGACAACAAGGTCTCCGTCTTCCATGCCACCTAGGACGAAGCTCCTCATAAACTCTAACAAATGTAGATCCAAAGGAAACTCCATCAGATAGGCTCGAGAATAGTCGTAAGTGTAGATGTCGTCGACCTCAGATAGCCTGACCAGCTCCATAGTGCCCACTCCATTCACCCCCTCACCAATGGGGTCCTCAGCCACCAGCAAATGTCCCAGATCAAGCTCACCAACACTGGCCGCAGTAATAACTGGCGGGCCCAAAGGAGGCAAAGGTCGCCCAGTCCTCCGCACCTAGTGGTCCTCCTCATGGGCCACACGTCTCGGAACCCGGTCGTCCCTGCCAAAGCTCGCCATAGCTGCAAGACAATTGCACAAAGTTGGTCAGCATACATATACAACAATGCCAGTAAAAGTGCTTCTGAAGTGTCAAAGTGCAACTGTGATGACACATAATATGGAGCTCACGGTCCTTTCACCCTCGTCTCCGCCTCTGACGCACGCCCCATGGGGGGCATTTATTGTACCCAGACAATTTCCACAGCCAAATATCAAGAAATAAGGGCTCGGGAATTTCCCCAAATACCTTCTAGGTGTTGGTCATCTGGCCCTTTCTACAACACCTCGGGCCCAACCAAGCGTCCTAACCAGCCCGCCGTGACTAAAGGCATCTCCATCAATTGATTGGGGCCACCCTCGATCACCCAGTTCACGGATTTATCCGCCTTCAACCAAGCCACCCGGGGCAACCCGAGGGCGCCCTGACTACAAGCCATGCCACATGGCACCAAGCAACAAGGCCGAGCCCTACCCCAAGACGTCTTCCTCTAGCCCTCCAAGGTCAAAGCGAGGCCAAGCTAAGTCAACCACAGGCTTTGGGGGCCCGCAGCATGGATATACAGCCCATGTACGTGTGTCGTCAATTTTCCCGAGTAACCTGTGGCCATGTATATTCCAACCACTCCCCAGCAAACCGTGGGCCAACCCACAGCTCCAACACTCCATCTGGGTTATACAACAACCCTCTAGCAAGTCGGGGCCACCCCCGACCCTCAGAAACGTGGCGACGAGCCGTTTACCTCTAGCCCCCGAACCAACCCGGGGCTACCCTGTTAACCCGCTCTACAACGCGGCATATTCAACCAAGGTAGGGCCCACAAGAACAAAGCGCCTTCTCCATGCTTGTGCAAGCTCCTACCCTCTTCCCGAGGCCAATTCTAAGGCCCGTCAACCAGTTACCCAGGCCGTTCGACAACCCGAGGTGTGTTGGGAATTTACTCGAACACCTTGCGAGCGACGACTACAACGCAACAACGGCGAGCTCCAACGGGCCAATCTCAGCGCCCCGGAGTACCCCGTCCTTCAAATAACAACTCCAAATAATCTCAGGAAGCCATCGGGGCCGCCCCCGCGGCCATGGCATGCCCCCGGGGCGAGTTTGCCTCAAGTGCGGCTGCACCAAAAGGAGAGGAGAACTCGCTTGGGGGTCGTGCCCTCCTCCCAGCTCAACGGTGATGGGAATCGACGCCGACCACTAATTTTATTTTTGCACTTGTGTTCTTTAGTTTATTTTTATATCCTTGAAAAAGTATATGTGCAATTGTAAGGCTTTATAAGCCAATGTGTCATTCCCTTAGATTCTTTGGGTTTTTGTGCAAATTGTCAGTAGGTCCAGAAAGGAGGCCCTTGTTAGCGCAGCGAAGAGTGATATAGAACGGGGGATGAATAGATCACTCCCGATTTAGAAAAGTTCAGCGGAAAATCACTACTTCGAATTTCGACCCTTCAGATACAGCAAAATAATATGGCTATCGTAGTTAATAACTAAGACAGAATAAGAAGGTCCGATTTAAAAAGACTGTCCACAGTCAAACACAATGCCAAGCAGATGGAGAGCACAACCGATAACAGCAAATCACAGAGGAGACAAGAGATTTTAAGGTGGCTCGATTGTAGTCCACAATCTACATCCACCCCTCACTCCAACTAGAGTGAGGATTCCACTAGCCATTGCTAAAAAACTGCAGACTCAGTCTGCGAACAAGATGCTGCCACACAGCTTGAACAACCAAGGGAAACAAATCCCTCAACCAACCTCTGCTACCCACAGAGCTTGACACCTGGACCTGCAACCAGCAAGACCAGAACCGGAGATGGCTCTCCCTTCCTCCAACCCGGAGGGAACCTGCAAGTGACAGTCCGTCACTGGCAAAACCAGAGATCACAGATCTCTCTTCCTCTGCAGCCCAGAGGGGAACTGGAGTAACACTCCCTTCCTCCAAACACTAGAGGGTAACAATTCAGAATCAGAAATGAAGAAATGAAGAACAGAAATGAAAACAAGACCAACGATGAATGACAATCGTTTCTGAAAAACCAAAAAAAAATGTAGCTTTCGAAGAAGTAAATCTTCACAGCACGATTTCTTCTATCTCTCAAGGATTTTTCTCTCAATTCATATCTCTCAAATTCTTCTCTCTGTCTTTTCTCTGGAACGTGGAGGCTCTCTCTTCTATCTTTCTGCTCAGGGATTCTTCAATTCAGCCTTCCTTTTTTTCGTTCGTTGTCTTCTCCTGTTCGCAGAAGACACCTTTTATATGGCATCTAACCTGAATTCCAGGACTTCACACGAGTGGGTCTCGTTCCCTTCTTTTCCAGAGCATCCTCGGATCACGTGACAGGCATCTTCCTCGGTTCACGTGCCCAATCATTAACCTGAGTCACCTGCAAGCAGAGACAAAAGACATGAATCGAATTAGTTAGTTCAGGCTTATAACAACGAGTGTATATACTTTAGAAGCAGCAAATGAATAAGTGTGTACAATGTGAGAATGTATACACTTGAGGGCCTTCTGCTTCCTCAGTGTATGGACTTGAAAACTGATGCATTACATAGCAGAGGGGGGGTGTGTAGACTTCTGGTAATGCATGAAGCAATCGAGTGTATAGACTTACAACCAAGGGACTGTACAGACTTGATGAATGAATGCATGTGAAAGGCAGTGTACAGACTTGAGATGAACGCTGCATGAACGAGCTTAACCAATGTATAGACATTACAATGCTCATCCACTGAATAGACTTCACGATGCTCAGCCACTATATAGACTTCACGAAGCTCAATCACCCTTGAAGATGTGAGCCATACAGTGTATGGACTTGGCCCTTGAAGGATGTACAGACTTGAAGAACTGAAGCCCACGATGTATAGACTTTGAACTCTGAACGACAAATCAGGCTGTACAGACTTGAGAGTCTTGAAGGCCAATCTACAGACTTGGTAAGCTTGAGGACCAGTGTGCAGACTTGGAATGCTTGAGCCAATGTACAGACTTGAAAGGCTTGAACACAGCGATGTGCAGACTTTGCGATGTATAGGCTTAGGAGCATTTGTCAAGGCTGTACAGACTTCAGGCTTTGAACGTGTGTGCTGTGAGCAATGTATAGACTTGGTGATCTTTAAAGCACAATGTGCATAGTTTACCACTGTATAGACTTGAGCCTCCTAGAGGATGTACAGACTCTACCAATGTGCAGACTTTGCCTATATGCAGTGTGTAGACTTGATATCAATGAATGCGCTGGCTGTATACACTTGCATAAGCGATGTATATACTTTGCCAATGTGGAGACTTAGGGTGTAGCTAAAGCATCGAACGTAGGAAAATGTTGGAATGTATAGACTTACGTTTGATCTGCAATGTATAGACTTCAACTAAGCAACCTACAGTGCAATGTCTAGACTTTGAAGTGCAACAAAGGAAAAGACCCCAATGTATAGACTTCCAATGACTGCAACCGCTGTACAGACTTGCTCAAACAGACCAATGTATAGACTTAGAATTTCAACAGAAGGATGTACAGACTTGGGGTTCAACTGTGGATGTATAGGCTTGGAAGATATGAGGCGATGTACAGACTTGGGGTTCAACTGTGAATGTATAGACTTGGAAGATATGAGGCGATGTACAGACTTGGGAATGGCTGTATAGACTTGCAACAATGTGAACGATGCATAGACTTTACCAATGTGTAGACTTTGAAGTGAAGACCAATGAATGACTTCAAGTGAAGGCCAATGTACAGATATTGAAGAACAAACATTACACAAATGCCATGAGTGTATAGACTTGTTCGATGAATGCATGAACAGTGAGTCAATGTATAGACTTCCAATGCCTTCGACAAATGCGATGTACAGACTCCAGATGGGTCGACCCACTACTGTCCAGACTATGCTGACAGAGTATGGACTTCAACAAGTAATGCATGTCTATATGACAACCACATGAACTGCACTGTCCTACATGAATCATGAATTAAACTATTGATAGAAACCGATTGATTTATAGTGTGAGACATCATCAAAACCGTAGGGATGCAACAATCTCCCCCTTTTTGATGATGGCAACACTATGAATCATGCAATATCAAAGCTTAACAGGAAATTAACTGCAGTTTCAACAATCAAGGCAAATTCAAGGCATGCTCATGCAGATGATTTAAACACTCCCTACAACACACTCTCAGCTCCCTCACAACTCATTCTCAGAAATTTCCATGACATGAATTCTCCCCCACTGCTCATAAACACAACTCCCCCAAAGCTCATGACAATACATGACTTACAGATATTGCAGAACCTCTCTCCCCCTTTGACATCAGCAAAAGGAAATGTAGAATATATGAAAGTGCTGGAGACATGAAGAAGAAGTACAGTAACTTCTTAGTGCAGAAAGGCACGAGCCAGTCTTAAGAGAATAAGTGAGGTGCTAAACTCAAGTGAAGGTTCTTGAACTCTAGTAAACAATAGAGAAATAGAATGATAGAAAAGTTTATCAGCATACATAATGTATGATTTAAAGCAGGTGTTAACAAGTATGGCCAGATATAGCTGAACAGTCAACTATCCCACATGACAACAAGAGACAAAGTCAGAGAGGTGTTCTCAAGGTATTGAGGATAAGCAATCCATTAGTTGCATAACAACAAGGAACTTTTTGAGATGATTTTCAAGAAGATCAATGAGTAAGTTGGTAATTCACTCTGTTGACATTAGGGAGACACCTTGATTAGAGGCCTGAATCCTCAGTTACTAAGTGTGAGTACCTCATTACTTCCTCCTTTTTTTTATTAAAGGAACAGAGTTAGTAACTGTGACTTTTGACATGAGGAAACACCTTGATTAGAGGCCCGAGTCCCCAGTTACTCACCAGCTTGCCACCATTGCTCTGTTGTCACGCCCCGAGCCTTTAATTACAACGGAAGACTCACTCGGGGAGCGTAAACAGCCGGCATGGTAAGCCTCTTGTAACCAAGAATCAATCAGAGCGCAAGACAATCACATAAATAAATGCAATTGCACAATAATATTCAAACTCCAACTTTATTTCATAAATGATCAATAGTCAAGATACAATCACTAATTTGATTTCCATTTTACTAGACTCAAGAAATAGGAAAATTACATTGACTCAATCTAGACACATTAACTTCCTAAGTCTTCACTCTTATCTTTATAACACTTTCACTCGCTTCCGGATCCACTACTAGTATAGCCCGAATCCGAATCCGAACTATTTCCATCTCCTGAAAAATATTAGAAAATAGGTCATGAGCACACTTGCCCAGTAGGTATCTTCGCATCAACATGAAGGCACTATTTAAGTAATTATCATTTTATCTCTAAATAAATAAGATAAAATCATGCGAATGTGAATCAATCATGCGATCAAATCAATAGAAACAAGATAACCATGTAAGATAGAATGATCAAGAATGAGCTAGCAAGAAAATAACAAGAACATGATATTGGCCTTCCATGAACAAGAATGTAACGAGATTGCACTAGCAAGCCACAAATTCCTCACTTTAGCATCTTATGCTTAAGAGCAAGTGCTTCGTGAATTTCTGTGGAATATCAAGCAAGAATGTCATGTCGTGCCGTGGATCTTCACTTATTTAGAGAAATAGTACTCCCAGCGTAATGCGACGCTAGTAGCATCATACCCCATGGTTTATAAAATAGTATGTTTCCGGTAATTAGCCGAGGGGACTAGCATAGAGCCCTTGAACACAATCAGTGCTCGATCGCATCTTCAGTTATAAATTAAGCTACTTCCACGCAGTATAACAGTAAAGTATGGCCAAGAATATAGCACTTACAATAATTCCATGATAACAATAATCAATGAATGAATGCTTCAATTTTGATTATATGAGATCAAGAATGATATTTAAACTAAGTTATGCTTATAGAATAAATTGACAGTATAACGGTATTTTTCTTAACTTCCATTTCTTTTAGATCAATTTAAGCAATATGACAAGTTCTAGATCATCAAGGTTTGTCTAGAATCATTAGAATATCAACCCTTGGTCAAACCTTGGGTTAACATAAACAAGCTATGTAATGGTCATATGCTGGGCCGTTACATTATGTAACGCGCCAGTAATGGGCCGTTAAAGTGATCCGAGTCCAGAAAGATAAAAATAGACTCAGAGGAATGTGACGGTCTGGCACAGGGCCGTTACGTGAGCCTGACGGTCCAGTTCAAGGCCGTTACATTTCAAGAATCAAAACCATGATAGAGTGTTCCAATTAATGGGCTTTCATTGGTACAACCAACTCGGCGTCCTAGTGGGAATCCCAGGCTCGCGGGGAATTACGGAGGCCTTGAAACAATGATTTCCTAGTCCATTGGAAGGATTATTCAATAGAGAGGTCCTCATGTCCAAGATTGTGTTCCTATAGTGCGAAGTGTGAACTAATGACAACATACCGGAATATGTGCCATGTACGTATAGAATTGACTCTATTGACAGAGAGAGATATGTATAATCAATGTGAAAATCATGATAAAAACTCCGTCAATATAATGTTAAAAAGTCATGCTTTATAGTACAAAACTATAGAATTTGGTTTAACATAACTTAAGTAGAAGTGACGACAAAACATGCAATACCTATCATGAATAATCAAATATCCTTAAAATCACATGATTAGGTTTAAAACTTAAGTAACTAGGTTTTAACTCTAATAAGATTGGCAGGTTGTATTCAGTCATAGGGTTGACAGAACACAGGTTATAACGGTCTGGAGATGGGGCGTCACAGTGAAAGTGACGGTCAGGACCCAGCCGTTACATGATTGTAACGCGTCTGTCCAAGCGCGTTAGAAACATCAGTGCAATTCAAATACTACAGAGTTTGTAACGGTCTGTAGTAGGGCCGTTACTTGAAAGTGACGGTCCTATGCTAGTGCGTTACAGTATCTGTTAACAGAAAATAATCATAGAAACTAAGAGATCAACTCACATCATGTCTTTTATCAAAACATGATGAGCTTCTAGTCATGTTAACGAAGTAAGGCCATCTACATGCATAGGTAATCATGAATAGATGAATAGTCATGTTTTAATTTCTTAATTTGGCTAAGAGGTGCATGATGTGCATAGAATAAATAAATCATGAAATCAATGCTCTATAATGCATGGAATTCAATCAAACCAAAGGGCTTTTAGTCCTATCATGCTGTTTTTGCCGTTCATGAGATAACCTACCTCTTACTTAGACTGTAGTTTCTGAATTTGGTTGAGAACCCTGCCCTAGATCCTTTCCTTCTCTTGTGACTTTTTCAGCAACTTCTTTAGGCTCTAACTCCACGCCCTCTTGACCTAAAGATGTGAAATTCGGAGGGAGTTAGTCTAAAGTATTGTAAACAAATTGTTCTAAAGAACTTACCTGAGATAATGATTCCTTACCTTACTTCTTTACGTCCAAAAAGTAAGGGTCGCACAGTTCAGAGCTATGCCCTATTTATAGAGTTTAGGCTAGGGTTTGAGGATTAGATCGAGTTTATAGTCCTTATTTCATCAAATCCTAATCTCTAAGAGTCCTTAGAGTCTTTACAATCCTTCCCAAGTCGATCCATAGTGGATAGGAACATCAAGTTCTAATCTTTTCATGAGTCCCTTCACTTACGGAACTAATAGGAATGTAACGGTCGAGTTCCCACGCGTTACATGGCTGTGGCGGTCTTACGATAGACCGTTACAGTCATCGTAGCTTAGAGTTTCAATTTATAAAAACTCTTTTGTTAATTATCCAAATCATTATCTTATATTATTAGTATTTATCCTTAATATTCGTGGATAGGCTTAAATACCTTCTAGAATATGGGCCAAACCTAATGGTCTTGGTCTTAAACCCTTTTGGACTTTAATTAAGTGGGATGGGTTAATTGATTAACACAATTTTGGACTTATATTGATTATTTAGCCTAATTAATGCCAGAATATTATTTAAATAACTGGAAATTACTTTTATAAATTTTGGGGCTCTACACCCTCCCCCACTTAGAAGAATTTGGTCCCCAAATTCAATTCATGGATTGAGGAGAGTGTACTTACAATTAAATAATTCCGGGAATCTTTTCTTCATAGCTGATTCGATTTCCCATGTTGCTTCATAAGGTCATGCTTTATTCCATTGAATCTTCACCATTGGAATGACCTTATTTCTGAGTTGACGTACTTCTCGTTCCAAAATCTTCATTGGCGTTTGTTCATATGTCAAGTCATTCTGAATCTCCAGATTGTCATAAGTGATAATGTGATCTGGATCATACACATACTTCTTCAGCATCGAGACGTGAAATACGTCATGAACTCCTGCTAATTGTGGTGGCAAAGCCAATTTATAAGCCACTTCACCGATCCTTTCGAGGATTTCAAATGGACCGATAAATCTTGGAGTTAGCTTTCCTTTAATGCCAAATCTTTGAATACCACGACCCGGAGAAACCTTTAGATATACATGTTCTCCTACTTGAAATTCTAAGTCGCACCTTCGATTGTCAGTATAAGATTTCTACCTATCTTGTGCCATTTTCATCCTTTCCTGAATGAGCTTGATTTTCTCTATAGAATCTCTGATCAAATCGGGGCCTAGAAATTACCTTTCCCCTATTTCATTACAACATATTGGTGATCGACAACTTTTCCCATATAGAGCTTCAAAAGGTGCCATTTGTATGCTTGCTTGATAGCTGTTGTTATATGAAAATTCTACCAAAGGTAAGTGATCATGCCAACTTCCTCCAAAATCAATGACACAAGCCCTGAGCATATCTTCTACGACTTGATTTGTCGTTTCTGTTTGACCATCAGTTTGTGGATGGAAAGCGGTGCTAAAATTCAATCTAGTCCCAAGTGAATGTTGTAGGCTCTTCCAGAATTGTGATGTCAATCAGGGATCTCTATCTGATACAATAGCGACAGGGACTCCATGTAACTTGACAATTTCATTTATGTATAGTGCTGCTAGAATATCTACAGACCATCGACTTTTTATTGGTATAAAATGTGCAGATTTAGTCAATCGATCTATAATTACCCATATTCCATCGTGTCCACCTCTTGTCTTAGGTAGTCGCATAATGAAATCTATTCCTATGCTCTCCCATTTCCATTCCGGGATACTTAAGGGATGTAATTTACCTGCGGGTCTGAAATGTTCCGCCTTCGCTTGTTGACATGTGAGACACCGAGATACGAAGTCAGCTACTTCCTTCTTCATGTTGGGCCACCAAAAGTTTCTTTTGAGATCCTGATACATTTTTGTACCTCCTGGATGAATGGTATACTTTGATTTATATGCTTCTTCTAAGATCAATTTCTTTGTATCTTCATGATTGGGTATACACATTCGGCCCTTGAATAGCATTCTTCCATCTTCGGATATAGAAAAATCCGGTCTTTGTTCAATATTGGCCTTAATTTCTAGTAAAATTGGGTCATCCTCTTGTAACTTGGCCAAATCCTCAATCAATGTTGGTTGAGCTCGGATATTTGCCATGAAATAATTATCTTCCTTAATGTCAACATCTAGATTCAATTGAAGAAATTGAGGAACAAGGTTAGTCATACTAATCATGAGACTTGATAACATACCAATTGGTTTCCTACTGAGTGCATCTGCTACAGCATTTGCCTTGCCAGGGTGATATTGAATAGTGAAATCGAAGTCTTTAAGATATTCCAACCATCTCCTCTGCCTCATGTTAAGCTCTTTTTGAGAAAATAAATATTTCAAACTCTTATGGTCCGAATAGACAGTGAACTTTTCTCCATAAAGATAATGACGCCAAATTTTCAAGGTAAAAATAACTGCTGCTAATTCCTAATCATATACAAGATAATTTTCATCGTGACGTTTCAATTGTCTTGAAGAATAGCAAATCACCTTTCCTTCTTGCATAAGGACACATCCTAAGCCAATTCTAGATGCATCCGTATATACTTCAAATCCAGCACCCTCTATTGGTAGTGACAAAACAGGGGCTATTGTAAGATGATTCTTAAGACTTTGGAAACTCTTTTCACAGTCCTTCGACCAGATAAAAGGATTTTCTTTTCTGGTAAGTCTAGTTAAAGGAACTGCGATCTTTGAAAAGTCCTTTATGAACCTTCTATAATAACCTGCTAGACCCAAAAAAACTTCTAACTTCAGATATAGTCGTTGGTCGGCTCCAATCTTTGACAGCTTCTACCTTAGAAGGATCCACAGCAATACCTTCTTTTGAAATGATGTGGCCTAGGAATGAGACTTCCTTGAGCCAGAATTCACACTTATTGAGTTTGGCATAAAGTTTATGTTCTTTAAGTGTTTGCAAAGCTATCCTTAGATGTTCTTCATGTTCTTCTTTTATCTTGGAGTATATCAGGATATCATCGATGAAGGCGACGATGAACTGATCTAAATATGGCTGGAAGACACTGTTCATAAGTTGCATGAATGCTGCTGGGGTATTAGTTAACCCAAACGGCATTACCACGAATTCATAGTGGCCATAACGACTTCGAAAAGCCGATTTGTAAATGTCCTCTTCTTTGATTCGAAGCTGATGATAACCTGATCTTAGGTCAATCTTAGAAAAATATTCTGATCCCGAAAGCTGATCGAAGAGCTCATCAATACGCGGCAATGGGTATTTGTTCTTGATTGTAAGTTGATTCAATCGCCGGTAGTCAATGCATAACCTGAGAGAACCATCCTTCTTCTTGACAAATAGAACCGGCGCACCCCAAGGGGATGTGCTAGGTCTGATAAAACCCTTGTCTAGAAGTTCCTGTAATTGCTTCTTTAATTCCTTCAGTTCTGTGGAGGACATCCTGTAAGGGGCTATAGAAACAGGTGCTGCACCTAGAATGAGTTCAATGGTAAAGTTTACTTCCCTCTCGGGCGGTAAATTAGGTAGTTCAGATGGGAATACGTCCAAGAATTTATTTGCAATAGGAATGTTTGCTAGGATAATTTCCTTAGACTCGGTGACAATGACTAAAGCAAGGAAAACTTCACATCCTTTCGAGATAAGTTTGCAGGCGTGTAGAGAAGATATAAGGGTAGGATGCTTCTTGTATTTGATGCCAAGAAAGGAAAATCTTGGAAGACCGGGCTTTCGGAAAGATATAATCCTATATCGGCAGTTGATGTAAGCATCATGGTCTACAAGCCAATCTACTCCTAAAATGGCATCATAACCTTTCATATTAAGGCATACTAAGTTTGCAGGGAGATTGTGTCCTTCTACTACCACCTCACAATCGGGATAATAATTGGTAAGCTTAGTTCCAGATCCTAAAGGTGTAGTAATTGCGAGATCTGAAGGTAGGGGAACTGATGCAGTTGGTAAGGTTTTTGCAAAAGTGGTGGAGATAAAAGAATGAGAAGCACCAGTATCAAATAGCACGAATGCAGGACGAGAATAGACTTGAAGAGTACCATCCATGAGCCCATCATTTTGATCCCTAGGCGCTTCTTCTTCATCTATAACTGCATTGAGGCGAGCCTGCCTCCTACGTCCTCCATTATTTGGTTGGTCTTTCATAAGGGGGTAATCTGGCACACGATGCTCCCTACTCCCACAACGTAAACAAGCACCTAGGCACTTCCAACATTCTTCAGCCGAGTGGCCGAATTTCTCACAAAAGGTGCACGCTGAGGCAACTTGCTCCTTTTCTTTCATCACCTTTTTACTACTCTTTTGAGAATTTCAACCATTCCTGTTCCTTGATCTTTTCTTATTATCACGGCTTTTGTATGGTTCCGTGATGCTGAACTTCTCCTTCTTATAATGCCGATCAGAATGCCGGCTAGATTCTTCTCCCTTTCCTTTCAACCTTTCGACCTTCTCTAAGGTCCTCTCGCATAGATATGCCCTTTGAACCATCTCCGCATAAGTTCGGATATTCTGTGTCCCTAGTTGTTGAATGAAACTGGGCCATAACCCGTCCATAAATCGGTTTGCTTTTAATAAGTCTATACTAATCAAATGTGGTGCATAACTGCAACTCATATTCTGCCACGGACATCATCCCTTGACGAAGGGAGGCAAACTCCATAGCCTTCCTTTCCTTTACAGGCTCGGAGAAATATTTGGCACGGAATAAAGTGAGAAAAACATTCCATGTATGTGGCCCATCGGCTGGAGGTGCCAGAACAGATTTCCACCAAGTGCGAGCATCATTGTTTAATTGGAACGTAGCTAGACTGACTTTCTCCTGATCAGTGCATTGAATAACATCAAATATCCTATTCATCTCGTCGATCCAATTTTCTGCTTCGTCTGGATTGGAAGATCCATAGAAACGCGGAGGATTTAGACTCCGAAAATTGCGATGTAGGTCTCCTGCCCTTGCCCCCGCACCACCTTGTGCTATAGTTTACAGTGCATGGGTGAGGCCGGCAACAGTTTGTTCCATACCGTCCCAATCTACACGATGAGCCATGATAAGAATAATAAGGTACCTGAGAGAAAATAACAACTTGTTATTTCTCATGTAATTGGAATGAATCAAAATAATTCTTAAAGCTAATTAGTTATCTTATCCCGGGTTCTACCCAATCCTCACATGGGTATAGAATTTTCTTCCTTAGTTCATAGGTAGGGGTCCTTAACTGTGGACTTATCCTATGACATGACTCTTTTGCTTAAGTCCTGAGACTTAGGCTCTGATACCAACTTAACTGTCACGCCCCGAACCTTTAATTACAGCGGAAGACTCGCTTGGGGAGCGTAAACAGCCGGCATGGTAAGCCTCTTGCAAGCAAGAATCAATCAGAGCGCAAGACAATCACATAAATAAATGCAATTGCACAATAATATTCAACTCTAACTTTATTTCATAAATGATCAATATTCAAGATACAATCACTAATTTGATTTCCATTTTACTAGACTCAAGAAATAGGAAAATTACATTGACTCAATCTAGACACTTTAACTTCCTAAGTCTTCACTCTTATCTTTATAACACTTTCACTCGCTTCCGGATACGCTACTAGTATAGCCCGAATCCGAATCCGAACTATTTCCATCTCCTGAAAAATATTGAAAATAGGTCATGAGCACACTTGCCCAGTAGGTATCTTCGCATCAACACGAAGGCACTATTTAAGTAATTATCATTTTATCTCTAAAGAAATAAGGTAAAATCATGCGAATGCGAATCAATCATGCGATCAAATCAATAGAAACAAGATAACCATGTAAGATAGAATGATCAAGAATGAGCTAGCAAGAATATAACAAGAACATGATATTGGCCTTCCATGAACAAGAATGTAACGAGATTGTACTAGCAAGCCACATATTCCTCACTTTAGCATCTTATGCTTAAGAGCAAGTGCTTCGTGAATTTCTGTGGAATATCAAGCAAGAATGTCATGTCGTGCCGTGGATCTTAACTTATTTATAGAAATAGTACTCCCAGCGCAATGCGACGCCAGTAGCATCATACCCCATGGTTTATAAAATAGTATGTTTCTGGCAATCAGCCGAGGGGACTAGCATTGAGCCCTTGAACACAATCAGTGCTCGATCGCATCTTCAGTTATAAATTAAGCTACTTCCACGCAGTATAACAGTAAAGTATGGCCAAGAATATAGCACTTCCAATAATTCCATGATAACAATAATCAATGAATGAATGCTTCAATTTTGAATATATGAGATCAAGAATGATATTTGAACTAAGTTATGCTTATAGAATAAATCGACAGCATAACAGTATTTTTCTTAACTTCCATTTCTTTTAGATCAATTTAAGCAATATGACAAGTTCTAGATCATCAAGGTTTGTCTAGAATCATTGGAATATCAACCCTTGGTCAGTGATCCGAGTCCAGAAAGATATAAATAGACTCAGAGGAATGTGACGGTCTGGCACTGGGCCGTTACATGAGCCTGACGGTCCAGTTCAAGGCCGTTACATTTCAATAATCAAAACCACAATAGAGTGTTCTAATAAATGGGCTTTCATTGGTACAACCAACTCGGCGTCCTAGTGGGAATCCCAGGCTCGCGGAGAATTACGGAGCCTTGAAACAATGATTTCCTAGTCCATTGGAATTATTATCCAATAGAGAGGTCCTCATGTCCAAGATTGTGTTCCTATAGTGCGAAGTGTGAACTAATGACAACATACCGGAATATGTGCCATGTACGTATAGAATTGACTCTATTGACAGAGAGAGATATGTATAATCAATGTGAAAATCATGATAAAAACTTCGTCAATACAATGTTAAAAAGTCATGCTTTATAGTACAAAACTATAGAATTTGGTTTAACATAACTTAAGTAGAAGTGACGACAAAACATGCAATACCTATCATGAATAATCAAATATCCTTAAAATCACATGATTAGGTTTAAAACTTAAGTAACTAGGTTTTAACCCTAATAAGATTGGCAGGTTGTATTCAGTCATAGGGTTGACAGAACACAGGATATAACGGTCTGGAGATGGGGCGTCACAGTGAAAGTGACGGTCAGGACCCAGCCGTTACATGATTGTAACGCGTCTGTCAAAGCGCGTTAGAAACATCAGTACAATTCAAATACTACAGAGTTTGTAACGGTCTATAGTAGGGCCATTACTTGAAAGTGACGGTCCTATGCTAGTGCGTTACAGTATCTGTTAACAGAAAACAATCATAGAAACTAAGAGATCAACTCACATCATGTCTTTTATCAAAACATGATGAGCTTCTAGTCATGTTAACGAAGTAAGGCCATCTACATACATAGGTAATCATGAATAGATGAATAGTCATGTTTTAATTTCTTAATTTGGTTAAGAGGTGCATGATGTGCATAGAACAAATAAATCATGAAATCAATGCTCTATAATACATGGAATTCAATCAAACCCGAGGGCTTTTAGTCCTATCATGCTGTTTTTGCCGTTCATGAGATAACCTACCTCTTACTTAGACTGTAGTTTCTGAATTTGGTTGAGAACCCTGCCCTAGATCCCTTCCTTCTCTTGTGACTTTTTCAGCAACTTCTTTAGGCTCTAACTCCACGCCCTCTTGACCTAAAGATGTGAAATTCGGAGGGAAGTTAGTCTAAAGTATTGTAAACAAATTATTCTAAAGAACTTACCTGAGATAATGACTCCTTACCTTGCTTCTTTACGTCCAAAAAGTAAGGGTCGCACAGTTCAGAACTATGCCATATTTATAGAGTTTAGGCTAGGGTTTGAGGATTAGATCGAGTTTAGAGTCCTTATTTCATCAAATCCAAATCTCTAAGAGTCCTTAGAGTCTTTACAATCCTTCCCAAGTCGATCCATAGTGGATAGGAACATCAAGTTCCAATCTTTTCATTAGTCCCTTCACTTACGGAACTAACAGGAATGTAACGGTCGAGTGCCCATGCGTTACATGGCTGTGGCGGTCTTACGATAGACCGTTACAGTCATCGTAGCTTAGAGTTTCAATTTATAAAAACTCTTTTGTTAATTATCCAAATCATTATCTTATATTATTAGTATTTATCCTTAATATTCGTGGATAGGCTTAAATACCTTCTAGATTATGGGCCAAACCTAATGGTCTAGGTCCTAAACCCTTTTGGACTTCAATTAAGTGGGATGGGTTAATTGATTAACACAATTTTGGCCTTATATTCATTATTTAGCCCATTTAATGCCAGAATATTATTTAAATAACTAGAAATTACTTTTATAAATTTTGGGGCTCTACATCTGTCATGACTTTTCATTCATTTTAAGCATTTGACACCTCATGACATAGGAGAAAACTTCATTTCATTGATAAAGCTCCCAGTTTCTCAATGACCAAAATAAGACATGTTTGTTCAGTTAAGCCCTTGTGTTGAAGAGATGGAATGATTGAAAATAATACCAGAAGGACTATTTCTTGAAGTGAATCTTGAAGTCTAGATTTCAAGCTGATTGGGTCAGATATCAAGACATACAGGTTTTGGCCTGAACCAGAATCATTGACAATGTAGGAAGATATACTTTATACAATTAATCCAGATCTCTGAAGGAATACCAGAGGAAAGATTCTAACTAGACTTTAGTATCACTGACTTATAGACTTAAGAAATAAGTGACATTCTACTGTCTGAGAGAACCACACTAGATCTGTCATGAAAACCAGCAATGACACACATCTGGTCAATCTTTTTGAATCTGTCAAAGAACTCTTCCTCTCACAACTCAACCAGCTCCCCCTCACTCAAAGCATTCCTGAAAGCTAACCAACAGACATACAGAACTCCCCCTCACAAAAGGAACAGACTTCACATTTAAGACAATTTGTATAAGCCTAATTCTCTTCTCAGTGATGTGAATTTTTCATTATCCAGAGGTTTAGTGCAAATGTCAGCAATCTGATTATCAGTGCCTACATGAATCAGTTCAAAGTTATTTTTAGAAACCTCATCTCTTATGAAATGATGCCTTATCTCTATGTGTTTGGGGCGTGAATGCAAAATAGGATTTTTGGCAAGATTAATGGCACTAGTATTATCACAATAGATAGGTGTGCACCCCAGGTCTACTTGGTAGTCCTGAAGTTGGTGTTTAATCTAAATAACTTGTGTACCACAACTCCCTGCAGCCACATATTCAGCTTCTGCAGTGGAGAGGGCCACAGACACTAAACACCCACCCAAAAATTCACAATGACCACTAGTGCTTTTCCTGTCTAGTTTACATCCTGCATAATCAGCATCTGTGTATGCAACTAAGTTAAATGTGTGTGATGCAGGAAACCATAAACCAAGAGAATGAGTAGCTGACAAATATCTGAAAATTCTTTTCACTGCAGCTAAATGTAATTCAGTAGGTCTAGACTGATACCTTGCACACATTCCTACACTGAACTGTATATCAGGTCTAGAAGCTGTCAAGTAAAGAAGAGATCCAATCATACGTCGATAGAGCTTGGCATTTACTTCTTTACCTGTCTCATCTGTATCCAGTGAGGTATTGGTACCCATGGGTGTTGTAATGTGCTTCAGGTTTTCCATACCAAACCTCTTGAATAGTTCCATTGTGTATTTAGTCTGATTGATGAAGCATCCATCCTCTGACTGTTGTACCTGCAAGCCAAGAAAGTACTTTAGTTCACCAACCAAACTCATCTCAAATTCAGCAGACATCATTTTAGAGAATTCATTATATAGTTCATGCTTAGTTGATCCAAATACAATGTCATCTACATATACCTGAACTATGATGAGATCTTTATTTGTACCCTTGGTAAATAAGGTTTGATCAACTTTACCTCTTTTATAGCCCTTGCTGATGAGAAATTCAGTCAATCTTTCATACCATGCTCGAGGAGCCTGCTTTAGACCATACAATGCTTTGTTTAACCTGAAAACTTGGTTAGGTTGAGGAGAGAATTGAAATCCGGGGGGTTGTTCAACAAAAACCTCTTCTTTAATGACTCCATTTAAAAAGGCACTTTTAACATCCATTTGTTAGAGTTTTATATTCTTTGAACATGCAAAAGCAAGCAACAATCTTATAGCTTCCATCCTAGCAACATGTGCATAGGATTCATCGAAATCTACTCCAAATTCCTGAAAGTAGCCCTTGGCTACTAATCTGGCCTTATTCCTAGAAATGATACCATCCTCATTTATTTTATTTTTGAACACCCACTTAGTTCTTATGATATTAACATTATCTGGTCTTGGAACAAGTTCCCAGACATTATTTCTTTCGAACTGGCCCAATTCCTCACACATTGCATTGACCCAAGCTTGATCAGCTAAGGCCTCTTCTACTGATTTGGGTTCAATTTGTGAGACTAGAGCAATTAAGTCTTCATTATTCACATTCCTAAAATGAGACCTAGTCTGAAGAGGATCTTCAGGATTGCCTAAGACATTATCTATCGGATGATCTTTAAGAAATCTAACATTTATTGAAGACTCACATGTTTCTCTTGGCTCTTCCTGGTTGGGAAGATTTGCTGTTCCACTCGACTGAGTCTTCTCTTCTTCTTGGTCTTCTAGGAATTCCCCATCATGATTGGAATCCCTATCAACATTTTCAATGTTAGTGACACCTTTCTTTTCAGTAAAAATGGTGTGTGGAGACTCTTCAACTTTCTGGTCTGAAATGTTAAAGACCCTATATGCCCTAGACACTTCAGAGTATCCTAAAAATATTCCAGGGGAGCTTTTAGCTTCAAACTTATCTCAATCTTTCTTGTCATTGTTATGAATAAAGCATTTAGCTCCAAAATTCTGAAATGAAACAAGTTTGGTTTCTTACCTTTTAGAAGCTCATAGGGTGTTTTCTTGTGAATGGGTCTTACCATGGCCCTGTTGATTATGTAAGTTGTTGTATTGGCCGCCTCTGCCCAAAACCTCATTGGTAATTGACTTTCAATTAGCATGGTTCGGGCCATCTCCACAACACTTCTATTTCTTCTCTCCACAATTCCATTCTGTTCAGGTGTCCTGGGAGAAGAAAATCTGTGTATTAGTCCCTCTCTTTGACAAAGATCAGAAAACATGGAGTTTTCAAACTCACCTCCATGGTCAGATTGAATAGAACAGATCTTGTGTTTTCCTTCTTGTTTGACCTTATTAAAAAACTGATTAAACTTTTGAAATGCATCACTTTTATTTGCTAAGAAAAAGATCCATGAATATCTAGAGAAGTCATCTATGATGACATAGCCAAACCTGTTCCCATTAACACTCTGAGTTCTAGTAGGACTGAAAAGGTCCATATGAAGAAGTTCCATTGGTCTAGAGGACAATGGCTCAGATCTTAGCTTGAAAGAATTCCTGGTCTGTTTCCCTAGAGCATAGGCATCACATGATTTTGAAATAGAATTGAATTTAATTCTACGCATGCCTCTAACTAAATCATGCTTGACCAATTTATTTAAAGTAGTAAAGCTAGCATGGCCTAAACGTCTATGCCATCAAAAGCATCATTTTCAGAATTGGCAGATAAACAGATATTAGATTCAGATTCCTCATCTAAGTCTACCATTTAAACATTATTAATCCTATTGGCTACAAATTTAACCACATTAGAATTTATTTAAAAGATTTTGCATGAATTATCATCAAACACAACCCTGTGACCCTTGTCACATAACTGACTAATGCTAATCATGTTGTGTTGAAGACCTTCCACAAGTAGAACTTTTTCAATGGAGTTTGTGGAAGTCTTACCTACTGTGCCAACTCCAATTATCTTACCTTTGTTCTTTCCTCCAAACTTGACCAGACCCCCTACCTTCATCTCTATCTTGTTGAACTTGGATTGGTCTCCTGTCATGTGCTTGGAGCAGCCACTGTCAAGGTACCACTTGTTGTCTTCAGCTGCCAGGCTGACCTACACAACAAAAATAAGCAAAGTGATTTGGAACCCAAGATGAGTTGGGTCCAAAGACATTGTTCAAATCTCTGATCAAATGTTTAGGTATCCAGATTTGCTTCAGAATGGATTTCTCTGGCACCTTTACTTCTGGTTTATTGAAATTAAGTCCAGCTGGTCTGGAGAAATAAGCTCTATTCCATTCATTAGGCTTCCCATTCCTAGGAAATCTCCTGTGAACTTGTTGATTAACAGATTTTTGAAGATGATAATTATTTCTCCAGTAGGTCCTGTTTGGACCCATCTGATTGTAGTAATTCTAGCTTTTCTTCTGATCCACTTGCTTGGTCCATTTACCATTTATGTTATGATGAGTGGGCTTAGTGAAGATCTTCATAAAATTCATTCCCATTTTAAATGGTTGACCAGCAGTGTTCTTTAAAGTTTCCTTCAAACATTGAGCTCCTTTACTGCTGTTTGAGCTGGATGGTGTGTCCAGCTTCTCTTTTCCCTTCTCTGGGTAGAAGGTGATGGTCTTGAATTGTAGGGGTCTCTTGTTAGTTGGGTCATAGCCTAGACCCTCCTTATTGAAGTTAACCCTTGTCCCTAGAATAGCATCCAGACTAGTTTTTCCCTGAACAAATCTTTCCAAAACTTTTTGTTTGTCTTCTAGCTCTTTTTGCAGTGACTCAGAATTTTTTAACAGTTCAGCATTCACTACCTTAACAGCTTCATATTTCTCTGAGTTCACTCTAATTTCATTCAGGCTTTCTTCAATTTTAGTTTTCAGTTCATTGAGCTGGGTGTGACTCTCCTGGTTTTCTCCCTTGAGCTTATCATTTTCTTTTCTTAGTGAGGTCATTTCTTCTAGTTGCTCTTTTAGTTTCTGATTTTCCTCACAGACCTGGGTTTGTTCTTCAACATTAGTATTAAATTTTCTTTTGAGGACCCTATGCTCTTTACTGAGAGAATTAAACTTGTCTAACAATTCACCATAAGCGTCTTCCCAGTCATCAATAGAGCAATTTTCAAAGACATTTATTACCTCCTCTTCACTATTTGCCATAAGGCAAATTCCTTCTTCATACTCCTCTGAGGAATTGTCTTCGGGATCTTCTTCCTCCTCGCTCCACGTGCAGACCATCGCCTGTGGCTTCTTCTTTTTCTGCACCTTTGAGCTCTTCTTCTGAAAGTAGGGACCCTTCTTCTAGAGATCTGGGCATTCGCCTTTCATGTGTCCCTGTTTGTTACAATGAAAACAAGTCAGTCTCTTATAATTTCTGTCCTTATGATTGGTAGATTCAACATTCTTGTTAAAGGAGTATGGCTTCTTCCTCCTAAAGGTCTTTCCCTTTCTCCTTAAAAATTTACTGAACTGTCGAGTGAGCATTGCCTGCTCCTTCTGGTCGAGATCGGAAAAACCATCGGACTCATCGGTACTACTGCTGCTACTGCTACTCTTGTTGCGGGATGCCTTGAGAGCTACATTCTTACCCTTCCTGTCACTTCCTTCACCACCTCCTTTGAAATTCATCTCATAGGTCATGAGGGATCCAATGAGTTCATTCACTGTCAAGGTCATCAGATCTTTTGACTCCTCTATCACTATGGCCTTAGTGTGCCATGCTGGGATAAAGATCTAAGAATTTTTCTGACTATATCTGCCTCAGCTAGATCCTTCCCTAGCCCCTTAAGAGTGTTTGTGATCTAGGACAACCTGGCATACATTTCAGTAATATTCTCCTCTGCATTCATCCTAAACAATTCATACTTAGAGGTGTAGAGGTTTACCTTCGAGGCTTTCACTTGAGTTGTACCTTCGTAGATTAATTGCAGCTCATCCCACATTCGCTTGGCAGTCTTGTAGTCAGATATACGGGCATATTCCTCTGGGTGAACAGCACACTGGATGATGTTCAGCGCCGTCCAGTTGAGTGAAGATAGCTTGACATGATCATCTGTCCACGCGTCCTCGTTCGGTGGCAGATCATACGGCCCAACAGTAATTACCCTCCACAGCTTGTAGCTCTGTGCCCTGATAAACACTTCCATCATGTTCTTCCAAAAGAGATAGTTATTACCATCAAAAAATGGAGGGCGACTAATGGATTGACCTTCAGGCATGAAGCTTCTAGGACCATTAGCATTTCCCTAACCGTTCATCCACATGATGCAAACCTGCTCTGATACCAAATGTTAGCGCAGCGAAGAGTGATATAGAAGGGGGGGGATGAATAGATCACTCCCGATTTAGAAAACTTCAGCGGAAAATCACTACTTCGAATTTCGACCCTTCAGATACAGCAAAATAATATGGCTAACGCAGTGAATAACTAAGACAGAATAAGAAGGTCCGATTGAAAAAGACTGTCCACAGTCAAACAAAATGCCAAGCAGATGGAGAGCACAACCGATAACAGCAAACCACAGAGGACACGAGATTTTAAGGTGGTTCGATTATAGTCCACAATCTACATCCACCCCTCACTCCAACTAGAGTGAGGATTCCCCTAGCCACTGCTAGAAAACTGCAGACTCAGTCTGCGAACAAGATGCTGCCACATAGCTTGAACAACCAAGGGAAACAAATCCCTCAACCAACCTCTGCTACCCACAGATCTTGACACCTGGACCTACAACCAGCAAGACCAGAACCGGAGATGGCTCTCCCTTCCTCCAACCCGGAGGTAACCTGCTAGTGACAGTCCGTCACTGGCAAAACCAGAGATCACAGATCTCTCTTCCTCTACAGCCCAGAGGGGAACTGGAGTAACACTCCCTTCCTCCAAACACTAGAGGGTAACAATTCAGAATCAGAAATGAAGAAATGAAGAACAGAAATGAAAACAAGACCAACGATGAATGACAATCGTTTCTGAAAAACCAAAAAAAAAATGTAGCTTCTGAAGAAGCAAATCTTCACAGCACGATTTCTTCTATCTCTCAAGGATTTTTCTCTCAATTCATATCTCTCAAATTCTTCTCTCTGTCTTTTCTCTGGAATGTGGAGGCTCTCCCTTCTCTCTTTCTGCTCAGGGATTCTTCACTTCAGCCTTCCTTTTTTTTCGTTCGTTGTCTTCTCCTGTTCGCAGAAGACACCTTTTATATGGCATCCGACCTGAATTCCAACACTTCACATGAGTGGGTCTCGTTCCCTCCTTTTCCAGAGCATCCTCAGATCACGTGACAGGCAGCTTCCTCGGTTCATGTGCCCAATCATTAACCTGAGTCACCTGCAGGCAGAGACAAAAGACATGAATCGAATTTGTTAGTTTAAGCTTATAACAACGAGTGTATATACTTTAGAAGCAGCAAATGAATAAGTGTGTACAATGTGAGAATGTATACACTTGAGGGCCTTCTGCTTCCTCTGTGTATGGACTTGAAAACTGATGCATTACATAGCAGAGGGGGGGTGTGTAGACTTCTGGTAATGCATGAAGCAATCGAGTGTATAGACTTGCAACCAAGGGACTGTACAGACTTGATGAATGAATGCATGTGAAAGGTAGTGTACAGACTTGAGATGAATGCTGCATGAACGAGCTTAACCAATGTATAGACATTACAATGCTCATCCACTGAATAGACTTCACGATGCTCAGCCACTGTATAGACTTCACGAAGCTCAATCACCCTTGAAGATGTGAGCCAGACAGTGTATGGACTTGGCCCTTGAAGGATGTACAGACTTGAAGAACTGAAGCCCACGATGTATAGACTTTGAACTCTGAACGACAAATTAGGCTGTACAGACTTGAGAGTCTTGAAGGCCAATCTACAGACTTGGTAAGCTTGAGGACTAGTGTACAGACTTGGAACGCTTGAGCCAATGTATAGACTTGAAAGGCTTGAACACAGTGATGTGCAGACTTTGTGATGTATAGACTTAGGAGCATTTGTCAAGGCTGTACAGACTTCAGGCTTTGAATGTGTGTGCTGTGAGCAATGTATAGACTTGGTGATCTTTAGAGCACAATGTGCAGAGTTTACCACTGTATAGACTTGAGGCTCCTAGAGGATTGTAGACTCTACCAATGTGCAGACTTTGCCTATATGTAGTGTGTATACTTGATATCAATGAATGCGCTGGCTGTATAGACTTGCATAAGCGATGTATATACTTTGCCAATGTGGAGACTTAGGGAGTAGCTAAAGCATCGAACGTAGGAAAAGGTTGGAATGTATAGACTTACGTTCGATCAGCAATCTATAGACTTCAACTAAGCAACCTACAGTGCAATGTCTAGACTTTGAAGTGCAACGAAGGAAAAGACCCCAATGTATAGACTTCCAATGACTGCAACCGCTCTACAGACTTGCTCAAATAGACCGATGTATAGACTTAGAATTTTAACAGAAGGATGTACAGACTTGGGGTTCAACTGTGGATGTATAGACTTGGAAGATATGAGGCGATGTACAGACTTGGGGTTCAACTGTGAATGTATAGACTTGGAAGATATGAGGCGATGTACAGACTTGGGAATGGCTGTATAGACTTGCAACAATGTGAACGATGCATAGACTTTACCAATGTGTAGACTTTGAAGTGAAGACCAATGAATAGACTTCAAGTGAAGGCCAATGTACAGACATTGAAGAACAAACGTTACACAAATGCCATGAGTGTATAGACTTGTTCGATGAATGCATGAACAGTGAGTCAATGTATAGACTTCCAATGCCTTCGACAAATGCAATGTACAGACTCCAGATGGGTCGGCCCACTACTGTCCAGACTATGCTGATAGAGTATGGACTTGAACAAGTAATGCATGTCTATATGACAACCACATGAACTGCACTGTCCTACATGAAGCATGAATTAAACTATTGATTGAAACCGATTGATTTATAGTGTGAGACATCATCAAAACCTTAGGGATGCAATAGCCCTCACTCCTTCCCCATTGGTCCACATAAGCCATAGGGGTCCATGTGGGGCTGGTCAAAGTCCTAGGCGGCATCTAGAAGGTCAATTGAACACATGGGAGACAAGGTGGACAAAAAGTCTAAAATGGAAGCCACTTGGTCAAGGGGGCGCCCCCCCTTAATGCATTGTTTAATGTGGTTCCAAACCAGATGGGATAATTAGTTTTGACCTCCCTAGTTTGCCCTCCCTAACCCTAGATCTGAGGGTACTAATAGTCCTTTTTCATTTCATATAAATAGCTTGTAATTCCCATTTTACATTAATTAATGAGAAGAAAAAGTTGGAAATTGCCAAGAGCTCCTAAGGAGGGTGCGCCCCTCTCTCCCTCTCTCCCTAGTTCCCCTCCTCCTCCAGCCCTCTAGGGTGTGAAGCCCATTCTCCTTAGCCCCTCTGAGTTCCATTTCTGCCGCCATCGCATCGCCGTCGCGCCACCGCCACCATCAGCGGGTTATATCTACATCAGGACAAAAGCTCATCTCTGGATTTTTTATCTCTGGTTCTTGTTGTCTGATCGAGCCCTAATTTTAAGGGGTTGTTCTGTCCATCTCCCCTAACCTCCAGTTCAAATTTTGTGTCATTTGAATTTCATTTGGTATTTTTACCGCATATATTGTTCTTCCCCCTGTAATCTATCATTCTACAGATCTACGGGATAGAGTCACTTTCTTGTATGTTTCCCACCCACTTATAAATTTTTAAACAAATCACAAAAATTCCTCAGTGTTTCTCACATATACCCCCTTCCACTATAATTTTTGTGGTGTCTATAAAAATCATTTCCCCTTCAGTCAAAGGTCAGATTCAGGAAAAACACAGTCTGCCATGTGTGTCTGTCAGTCCGGGTCAAAAAATAAAACAGTGTTACAGTCATTCTCATCTTCAATCCGTTCCGTGGATGGAGCTGTGAAATATATATGTTGTAATTCTTTGAGTGCTCTTTCCAACGGTACCAACCACGCCGCGATCGGCCTCCGGATGTGAGCAACATAATTCTTGCAGCCGAGACGTGCAGTTTTGTTCTTTGTGCAGGTCTGAAATTGCAGTCCGGGAATAATTCGTGCAAAAATACCAAAAGTCAACTTCTGGAACCGCCACTTCATGGAGTCGATCAGGGACATCCCGCCATCGTCCCAGCCAAGCGGCGCCTTCATAAGACCTCAGGAGGGTGACGTTCCTTTGGAAACCGCACCTTGCTGTCCAGCGAGTCAGAACCGAGTCGGTGTAGTACCGAGTCGGCGCAGGACCGAGTCGGACCAGCCGGCCAAGTTCGTGCCGAACGCTCCTCCAGATTGCTGCCCGTCAACCCAGGGTCAGTCCTCTCGGGCCCCACTTGTAGCCCTTTACCTCTCTGCGTGGAGTTGGCAATACATTTCACTGCTGTAACTAAATTTTACTGTTGTTACTGGGAGTTACCGTAACTGGCCGGGATCGTCTTCCCCACGCCAGGAGCGTGGAGGTACCTTCGCCACTCTCTTTATCGTATTTGCTTATCGCGTATATTTTTGAATGCCGCTACTAGAGAGCATGTGATAGGTTAATTAGCTCACTATATATTGCTATCACCGCTGCGAGAAAGAGTTAGTGCGACCGTCCCGTGACTCGATCCGAGTTAACGCGGAAAAGCCGATACCCGAGGCTCACGGCCGATTTCTCAACCGCGCCCGGTCTCACGTCTTCCCTCGCTTAGGGACGATCGCGATCTAGAGTCCCAGGTCGCATGTCTGTCCTGCATCAATTTGGTATCAGAGCGCCAGTTGAGTCTAGGGTAGTCTTTGTGTCTAAAAGAAGAAAAAGAGTCGTTTAAGTCGAGTCTAAGTCTAAGTCGGTCTAAGTGTCACATTTACATAACATTAATCGGTATATCAAAAGGTGTTGTCCGAACGTTAGGCTACGCCTATCGGGAAGGCCTCACACTTGCGCGAGTGATCTTCGGATCGATTAACTCCGCCACATACCGAGTCTTGGTTGTGCCTAGGTGTGTAGTCGAGTCTCATTTCAACTTTGTATTTGCATCGCATTCTAAGTCGTGTCTAGGTGCTTGCATTAGTTGGCATAACATTTTGCTTATAAAACAAAAAAAAACGGCCTTGCATATCCATTCCTATGGATCCATTCCCCTCTTTTGGCACCTATGGCCAAACCATGCCGACCCGTCCAAGGTGATCGGTCCGTGTCCGAGTACATTCGGTACTATGATAAGTACCGGGTGGAAAATGGAGTTGGAGAGGAGAGCACCACGATTACCTTTCAGTTCCGGAGAGGTTTGCGGCTTTACTTCCAAATTGAATGTCTTATCCGCGATGCATTCTCTCTGGTGCATCCTATAAGGTCGCTCTAGAGGTCGAACCATTTGAGTCTTGGTTTTATCGGTTCTCGGGGAACCCCTTTCCTAGAGCTCCATTTCCATCTACTTCCGATCTTTATTCGGAACCATCTCATTTGGAGCCACCAAACCCCGAGCCACCCGTGTTTCTAACGGGTACACTTTTCATCACGGAGCCACTACTTAGTTGGCTCAAGGATGGCTTCGTCCCACCTCCTTACCCATCGATGGACCCCACCCTACCTTTGGTGCCCGTCAACTCCTTCCACACTACATTCCGGTCTAGTCACCATGTTGACACCTTGGATGATCTTGTCATGGGATTAGACTCACAATGGCAGTTGACGCACTCCTTTGCCCAAAGCTTCGACCAACCCACTAGTCTTAGCTTCACCCATCCGGTCTTAGGGTCCATTACTTCCGTGTGCATCGTGGGTTGTATCACCACGTAAATTCTTCTATTCCTCCCTATGCCGGTCGAGCCCGACTTCATACCCTTTTGCCCAAGGGAGGAACCATACATCCTACATATGCTTACCATCCCACCTACCACAATGTATGAAGGTGACCATACACACCTTCAAGACTTTCATACATGGGACCGTGACTTGTGGGAACCCACCACAAGGGATCATACCTTCTTTGATCCCTTTGACCCATTCCCTAGTGGGCCCCTTGACCCACCACATATACTTCAATTCTTCGAGGGAGTCCACTACCACACCCCTTCCCTACGGGTCGGGTCGTCTATACCCACCAAGCCCGTTCTCGATACACGTATACCCGGTTCTCCTAGCCCTCTCAAGTCTCCGAAATCCAAAGTGCCGTCCATGCATGACTGGGTCATACTTGGAGGTCTAGGTGTTCCCCATGCCACCAACCACCAGTTGCATAACATGCATGCACGGCACATATTCGGGTGTCCTGGTCCGCCGTCATACACGTACGCGTCGGACTAACATTAGGTTTGTTTAGGGTCTGTGTGAGTCTTTCTTTCGTCCGGTTTGTTTGTCGAGTGCATTGTGTGTCTGTGCATAAGTTGAGTTGAGTCGGTTTTGTGCGCTCGCATTGTTAGTCCCTTTCAAGTATGAGACTTGTCGGACTATTGGGATCGGTTCTACTCCACATATCGGATCTAGTCACATAAGGGACCCGCGGTGATTCCTAGTGAGTCTTTGAGCCGCCTCCCTCATTTGAGAGTGACCCCACCCCGGAGTGTCCACCTCTAGCCTCATTCCCATGGCAGCGTGCGCATATCGAATCTATACGGGATGAGCAGGTGTCGATTACTTGGAGTGGAGCGTACTCCACGCTTCCAATATGGTGACGGATCCGCCGGAGCTACTCGAGCAGCTGTACCCCTTACTCGACGGGGTCGAGTTCTTCCCACCCGGGGAGAGTTGATGGGAATCGACGCCGATCAGTAATTTTATTTTTGCACTTGTGTCCTTTAGTTTATTTTTATATCCTTGGGGAAAGTATATGTGCAATTGTAAGGCTTTATAAGCCAATGTGTCATTCTCTTGGATTCTTTGGGTTTTTATGCAAATTATCAGTAGGTACAGGGGGCCCCCACTCCTTCCCCATTGGTCCACAAAAGTCATAGGGGTCCATGTGGGGCTGGTCAAAGTCCTAGGTGGCATCTAGAAGGTCAATTGGACACATGGGAGACAAGGTGGACAAAAAGTCCAAAATGGAAGCCACTTGGTTAAGGGGGTGCCCCCCTTAATACATAGTTTAATATGGTTCCAAACCACATGGGTTAATTAGTTTTGACCTCCCTAGTTTGCCCTCCCTAACCCTAGATCTGAGGGTACTAAGTGTCTTTTTTCATTTCATATAAATAGCCTGTAATTCCCATTTTACATTAATTAATGAGAAGAAAAGGTTGGAAATTACCAAGAGCTCCCAAGGAGGGTGCGCCCCTCTCTCCCTCTCTCCCTGGTTCCTCTTCCTCCTCCAGCCCTCTTGGGGGTGAAGCACATTCTCTTTAGCCCCTCTGATTTCCATTTCTGCTGCCGCCGCCATCGCACCGTCGTCGCGCCACCGCCACCATCGCCGGATTCTATCTATATCAGGACAGAAGCTCATCTCCGATTTTTTTATCTCTAGTTCTTTTTATCTGACCTAGCCCTAATTTTGAGGGTTTGTTCTTTCCATCTCCCCTAACCTCCAGTTGAAATTTCATGTCATTTGGACTTCATTTGGTATTTTTCCCGCATTTATTGTTCTTCCCCCTGTAATATGTCATTCTGCAGATCTATGGGATAGAGTCACCTTCTTGTATTTTTCCCACCTACTTATAAATTTCCAAAAAAATCACAACAATTCCTCAGTGTTCCACACATATACCCCTTTCACCATAATTTTCGTGGACTCAAAAAAAATCATTTCCCTTTCAATCAAAGGTCAGTTTCAGGAAAAACACAGTCTGCCATGTGTGTCTGTCAGTCCGGGTCAGAAAACAAAATAGTGTTACAGTCATTATGATCTTCAATCCATTCGGTGGATGGAGCTGTGAAATATATATGTTGTAATTCTTTGAGTGCTCTTTCCAACGGTACCAGCCACGCCGCAATCGGCCTCCGAATCTGAGCAACATAATTCTTGCAGCCGAGACGTGCAGATTTGTTCTCTGTGCAGGTCTGAAATTGCAGTCTGGGAATAATTCGTGAAAAAATACCAAAAGTCAACTTCTGGAACCGCCACTTCAGAGAGTCGATCAGGGACATCCCGCCATCGTCCCAGCCAAGCGGCGCCTTCATAAGACCTCAGGAGGGTGACGTTCCTTTGGAAATCGCGCCTTACTGTCTAGCGAGTCAGAACCGAGTCGGCGCAGGACCGAGTCGGACCAGCAGGCCGAGTTCCTGCCTAACGCATCTCCAGATTGCTGCCCATCAACCCAGGGTCAGTCATCTCGGGCCCCACTTGTAGCCCTTTACCTCCCTGCGTGGAGTGGGCAATAGATTTCACTATTGTAACTAAATTTTACTGTTGTTACCGGGAGTTAACCTAACTGGCCGGGATCGTCTTCCCCACGCCAGGAGCGTGGAGGTACCTTCGCCACTCTCTTTATCGTATTTGCTTATCACGTATATTTTTGAATGCCGCTACTAGAGAGCATGTGATAGGTTAATTAGCTCACTATATATTGCTATCACCGCTGCGAGAAAGAGTTAGTGCGACCGTCCCGTGACTCGATCCGAGTTAAAGAGGAAAAGCCGATACCCGAGGCTCACGGCTGTTTCTCAACCGCGCCCGGTCTCACGTCTTCCCTCCCTTAGGGACGATCGCGATCTAGGGTCCCAGGTTGCCTGTCCGTCCCGCATCAAACGGCCCCACGGCCATGCTCCAGTCCCAATCCCTCCAAGATTCCCAAAGACGAAGCCTTGGGATAACACGAAATCATGTATGTCAACTCCTCGATCTACGTGCGTAAGCGACCAGCCAACCAGTCAAGCTCCGCATCCTTCATCTTCTTGCGGTCACACTAAGTCAAAGTGGGGCCAAAAGAAGTAAAACTTTACATTTTATAAAGAGTGGGGACCCCTCTCTCTCTCCTGCATGCGCCACCCCCCTTGTGGGGGTTTAGGCGGACTAGACCAGCCCAGCCCCCTGGGCTAGTCCGCCTAAACCCCCTATTAAACAAAAAAATGTTTTTTTAACAAAAAAACCCCCAGCCATGTGCCCAGTCCGCCTTAAGCCCCGGACGGGGTTTAGGCGGACCAGACTGGACCCCCAGTCTGGTCCGCCTAAACCCCCTCCGAAAACAAAAAAATTTTCTTTCAAGGGTTTCGACAGACCAGATCACACCCTCAATCCGTTCCACCTAAACCCCATGACCCTTCAACTTCCTCTATAAATTCCACCTCTTAGAAGCTCAAGGGGCTTCCAACATCAAGCATATAGAACACACAGAAGCAGGGACAAAGCAAGAGTGACAAGGACACAAGGAATGAAGCGCGTGGTTGGTTGGTTTGTAGATCGGCTCGCTTACGCCGAGGGTATGTCACATGTACTCCCCTCGCCTGGCATCTAAGCCGTCTCATCCAAGCCCATCCCTCGTGTAGAAGGCTTTGTGGAAATGGCGAACACACCTGTATCCCGGGTCTGCCCACGCGTGAGGCATTATAATAAAAATGCCCGTGCCATGATGCCGAGCTTGCCCCTGTCACGGTACCGCGTGCCCTCCGTTCGCCATGAACCGGGCACCGGTCGTCCCGACCGCTGACCCGAGTGTCCAGGACCCTGTCTCGAAAGTAACATTCCCGGGATCGACCTTGCTGCCCCAGCTTGAAGACACTCGCCTCTTGGGACCGGTACCCGATCGCTCTTTCTGAGCCGCATCTGACCTCCCTCAGATTCCAGCCAGAGTCTAGCCCTCCCTTGGCGGTTCGGGCATGCCCCCAGATCCCCGAGGGGAGCCTCTATAAAACACGCAGATATCCACCTTGTCCTGCAATGACCCGGGGACCAACCGACGTGTCGGAATTATCCTGCGGCATACCCCAGTTGTATTTCGGCCCTCTCGGGCTCTCTGTAACCAGTTGTACTTTGGCCGCCTCGACACATTTGTAAAGCCCCCGTGGCTATTGTAATAAGACCAGTCGAATACACATACCAATACTCGAGTCCCAGCCTCACCTCCACACCCTCCCGGGTGTGTCCGGTGCCTCCACCTCCAGTCAATTACCCTCCCAATCAAGCGCATCGGGTCTCCGATAGTTGCAGGGTATTCTCGATCCTATATCCATGGCTTCAGACATATACAGACTTCTCTCCAACATGGAACAATGGTATTCGGATTCAATCCGATGTAAATAAACATCAATCGCTTACGGTCGATGGGGAAAGGCGTCCAGTACATGATTCCCATAATAGCCTGCACACTCGCACCCATGGAACCTCTTCTATCCACGTGTCGCCTGATCTTCCGAGCCCACGTGCCACGTCCTGGCGACGCTTCCTCGGTTAACCCTTGGTTTCATATGTGATTGTCGAGAAATTGACTGGCACACCCACACCCCTGTCCAGTTAACCTATACCCCCAGAAATTTCTCGTGCCACTCAATCTCTCTCAACTTTCCGTAATAGGAGAGTGCCTGGTACCGCCATGAGAAGCATACGGCCATGAAGGAGAATACCCAAATACATCAAACTCCTATATTTTTCTTTCTCCCGCCTTATTCCTTCCCTCATCCCGGTCACCGGCATAAAACCCACGCACCATGCATTCATTCTTCTATGTGAATGTGTTTAGCACTCTGATTGTCATTCTAGTTTGAGGCTTACTTTACCGACTATTCACGTTCTCGACTTAATTCGGTTGTATATCTCGGGGCGTGACACTGGAACATAACTTCTTTGGATTCATTTCCCACTAATGAATGAATGGAATTATCTAGAAACTAATGGATTGTGACTTATGGTCCAATCAACCTTAATGCCAGTGCGATAGGGCCCGGTCATGTCCTGGGTGGAGCACCTATGACGACCCAGCATCTAGATACCGGATAAACCCGATACCACTTGGACCCTGAGAGGCCTCCCAAGAGCTGTAAGGCTCCGAAGGGAAAGAAAGGTGTGGGTGGAGTCCATTGAACTTCCAGATAAAGCATTAAACAATTAAAACTACAGAGCTAACAGAGTCTAGTCCAACTAAAGTACAGTCCAACAGGAAACTGAAACATACTCTCAAGTCGGGGGAAGCCCGACACTGGCAAAGCTGGCAACTAAGAACCACCGCACTACACCTCCGAAGCATGAGGAAGAATAGCTACACCTGAAAAGTCAGGGGTGAGCCTCGTCTTACTAGCTTAGTAGGGGTCCCGCGGATCCCCACCACAAAACAAAAGTGGTAACAGTAGTGCTAAACAACAAAAGTAAAGCAGTAACAGTAGGAGTAGGAACAATAGTAAAGGTAAATAGGAAAGGCGTACTACACAGAAACACGGCAGTCGATCGAACCTCAGCCCTCTAAACTACTACTATCGGTAAAGCACCAATTCCCGTACTCACAGTCGAGAATCACCGAATCAATACAAGAAAACTCTGGATATATAGCCAGGACACATTACGGAATCCAAGTCATGTAGGCTCATCCTCAGAGACAAAAGCCCAGCTCTAGACCACACGGTCTAGAAGCACCAACCCAAACCACGAATCATGTGTCATGTGACAGAAGCACCAACACAATTCACGAATCATGTGTCGTGTAACAGAAGCACCTCCTCACTAGAAGAAAAGCCAGATGCATCGACTGACGTCTTACACTGTGCCTTAGGTGTCTCCCACTCACCTCGAGTGCGGTAACTGAGACACCAAACAAGTAATCAAGGAACATTAGTAATGAGTGACTAGTCAGGGTCACCCCCGTCGTTGCTGGTCTAATGACCCTGACCACGTGTGCACACACAAGCTCAATGACTTGATCCAGGCCGCTAGTTGATTTTCCCCTCCCATCGGACTCTAACAGCTAGACAAAGGGGCCCACGACAACCAGCCTACAAACCCTCTCTACCGAGAACTACCCTACCACCACTCCTAGGTGAGCTGACACACGAAAGTGTAGTGGAGGCTCACTAGACACAGAGACTAAAAATCAAAATACCAAAGTACAGGCAGGCTAAGCATACACCTGTCACAAGTACCACAATGTACAAGGTAGCACACAGTCGCCAGACTCAGGACAGGCAACTAGACCTACTAACACAATGATCCTTGAGTCACAAGACTCGGATCAAGATCACCACACAAAGCGGTAATGAGCCGCCAATCAGCCTAGTCCTTAAGTCAAAAACTTCTGGAAAACAACATGAAGCAGCACACAATAGTCGGATCCACACATTAAATAAAGTCCACAGCCCTTGGGCCACTCATCAGACTCACAATTTTGCCTAACGAGGGAACACAGAACACGAGGGATCACCAAAGCCCTCGAACCACATGGACATGAGAATTGAGGTAAAGCAATACCTTTAAGCATCCAAAACACAGTCTCGATCCCAACGGGATAGCTGAGATGAACACGAGGTCATGTGTCAGCCACAGGGTCACAACCGGGTTGACCAGAAACCGCAATGACTCTCAAAACTACACGGCACGCTACTCGGTATTACGGCACTTCCAGACACCCTATATCATGGTCACATGCCTCGTAAGACATCGAAGACATCCACAGAATAATGGGCTAACCAAGGGGTTGAAGCCAAGACAACCGTGAGTCAAACCAACGCGAAAGAATGCTCTGGGCAGGTGGCGGTCATCCCTATGGCCGCTACCAGACAACTCAGGCAAATGGCGGTCATATGTTGGCCGCTACTTGACAGCCCAGCCAAGTGGCGGTCTCAGCAGGGCTGCTACTTGCTGAACCTGAACAGGTAGGAGACGGTCTGCTCAAGGCCACGTCTTGCAGAGGACGGTCTTCCTATGGCCGTCTATTGAATGTAGTGGTCCTGACGAGACCGCCATCTGCAAAATGCCCCTGAAAAACTTGAAAACCTCAACCTGATTACGGTCATTGGCCTGACCGTTACTTCAGAAGATGGTCAGTCGTGAAGAGGGGCGAACTTGCGTTACTCCTGAGCAGGGAAGAAGATAACCACGTACGCTTGAAGCAAGAACTGCAAGAAGGGAAACAAGTAAGAGGTGCCCAGGGATGGATCCCCAGGGAAAACCCTCCGATGCTTAGGTCATCAAGTGTAGTAGAGCGTTGGTGCGAAGGGAGGAGATAGGGGGACATGGGGGTGCGAGATCCCTCTCTACCATGAGGTGAAGTGGTTCCTGCTCAGGGATTCTGGCTTACCTCCTCACAGTAGGGCTCTTCTGATTTAAATAGTGGCTCGTTGGGTGTATGATCCCTATGAGCTGAGGAGTTTCAGGGGGGTTACGTCCTCCTTGTGGGCTCTTTATAACACGCGGACTCTTGGTCTCCCTTACCCTCTTGAGCTCCCATCTTTTAAAGGACTCGTAATGGTCGTACAGATAAGCTTCGATCAGTTGGCCCGAGCGCGAGGCACTGGCCCAGGAGATGCCTCCCGAGCAATGAGTGTGTGGCTTGGGCTAGGAATACTAGGCTCCAAAGGAGCTTTCTCGATCGTTCTGATGCTTGGACTTCCCAACTCGAAGGTCGCCGAGGAAGTGCTTGATCCGAGTGAGTTATTAGGCTTGTATTGAGTGGGCCCTGGGGCTATCACTTCAAGGAGTGTGGACATATAAAATTGTACATCCATATGTTCCGCCAGGCCACCCCACCGATGTCAAAGTCAAAAGAGAAGACCCGGAGAGATTGGTCATCCAGGGCTCCGGGGGATACTACCGTCTGACAGATCCCCGCATTTGCACGGGCGCATTAAATGGCAGAGAAAGCACATGATATCCTCCTGAATGTATACACTGCTATGGGCCCGCCCTTGGGTCCCTAACAGTGAAGAAATATCCCAAAGAATGCACAACTTCAAGTTCCTGAAGCGAAGGCTGAGGCCCCTTTCAAAATGGCACACTTTGTGCCCCTTCAGTGGCACGCTGCCTGAAAAGCCCCAGCGGCACACCCCCCTGAGGCGCCTCCAGCGGCACAATCCTCAGCTGCCCTAGCGGCACAACCAAATGGCCATTTAGCAGCACAGTCTCCCTGCCCTTCCAGCGACATGCCCAAACGGGCCCTCCAGTGGCACGGGCGTTCTGTTTCCTCAGCGGCAAAGCGGCCTGGCCCCTCCAGCGACACAGCGGTGAACTCCCCTGAATAGCACGAACCGGCAGAAGACATAACGGTCACTAGAGGGGCCCCTTGGCGTGCAGCGTAGGCACCTTGATGCCAGCTAGCACCCGCCTTGGTGTAACCTTCTGGTTGGATGAGGGAGGTCCTCACCTGACATGGAGAAGACCGAAGTCAAACTCGGATGGCAGTACCATCATGAGGTCAGCCTCTTCAACGGCACATGTATAAAAGACTCACAACTGCAAGAGAGGAAGAGGGAGGTGATATACGAAGGCAACCCGTTCGAAGAGAGCAGCACATAAGAAGAAGGAGAAGAGAAGAAGAAGGTAGAGGAGAGCCTGGAGAAAAGGAGGGATTGTGTTGTGTAGGGGAGGGGGAGGAATGGCAGTGAAGGGAACGATCAACCTTCCTCATCCTAACCCTCTCCCCAAGTTTTCTTTATTTCATTTCCCTATTTTCCTCTCCCATTTGTTTGGATGTAATGCATCACGTTTGGCCTTTGGGTCATGATCTCTGTCATTTTCGGTTCATCATGAATGAAACATCTTCTGGCTTTGCCTTCTTTTGTTGCAGTTGTTGCTTTCTTCTTATCGTTGATCTATGGGTTTTGTGCGTCTACTCCCAGTCTTCCAACTTCTGGCTCCATCTCACTTCCCATGGCACTGGCCTACCTGACGGATGGGTTTTGTCCTTGGCTTGACGGGGCAGAGCTGGCCTCTTCCCCCTCCCGGGGCTTTCCTTAGTACAACAACCCTTGAGCTTTTGCTAAACGGGTCTGTGGGAGCTCACCATCCTTCTTGACACACAGGACCCCCCCCTCAGTGCCCCGAACATCTCCCTTTGCTCCTTCCCCGGAACCAGTGGTATGCACACGCCCATTCAAGCCCCTCAGTCATCATACCGTTCAAGCCCTTCAACGGCACATCTATTTTTGTTCGCCCAGCGGCACACCTCCTTGAGTCTGCCCAGCGGCACGCTCTTCCCTGGGTTTGCTCAGCGGTACACCCTTCCCGTTTGTCTACCCAGCAGCACAGACTTCCCTTTGTTTGCCCAACGGCACGCCCTCTCCAACCGCGAGCGGTACACCCTTGACTGCCTCAGCGGCACACCTCCCTTGTTGGCTTGCTCGGCGGCACACACACTTTGGCTGTCACTTCTCCGATGCATTCATAGCTTGTATCAGTCTACTGGTTTCTCGACCGGCGTTTTCTCCAAGTTTTCCGAAGTTTCCCCCAAAGGTGCCTGCTTAGGAACATACCTTAATTGTTGGTTCATGTCACCCCTGTGGGCATGTTCCTTGTTATTCCCTTACCATCCGAGTCAAGGGGAGATGCTGCCGAATTTTTGTCAGAAATAACAATATGTTAAAAGACAAAAGGAAGAAACAAACAAATGAGGTAAGCAACAATAAAACATTCTAATCAACTAAAGGAATTATGCAAAGCTCCAGGAATTTGATGGATAAGACTCAAAGGACTGCACTATTGAACGTGAATTGGGATTCAATTACATGACAAAAAGGTGAAAGTTGAACCTCTGAGGCTCTCCATCAGACCTGCATGAGCAAGGACTCTCTCTCTTGAACTTTGTTCTACCCATCTGAACTCCACCCTATTTTCCTTAACCCTTTACTCTCAGTTCAACCCTTCCAGCAACTGCCCACACCCTTCGACCCTCCAGCGGCACACTCTTCGCTCTCCAGCGGTACACTTCCTAATTCCCCAGCGATGCACTTACTAATTCCCCAGTGGCACACTCTCAGCTCTCCAGCGGTACACTTCCTAACTCCCCAGCGATACACTTACTAATTCCCCAGTGGCACACTCTCAGCTCTCCAGCGGTACACTTCCTAACTCCCCGGCGACACACTTACTAATTCCCCAGCGGCACACTCTCAATTCTCCAGCGGTACACTTCCCAATTCCCCAGCGACACACTCCTAATTCCACCTCCAGCGGTACACTCCATCATTTCTCCAACAAATATATATATGTATAAAAAAATATAATGAAAGGAACAATAAATAATAATAAGCGTGATAAAACAGGGGGGAGGGTAGCTCCAATCAAAATACTAAGCAAAAAGAAAACAACAAAAAGGGAGGTGGTAGCAATGAACAAGAAAAGAATTCATGGTCTGTGAACGGTAAAAGACAGTCAGCGAAAGGGGTAATGCTAATAAATGAACGATAATGGTGAAGGTGACTTGAAACAAATCACAAACATAACGGTATGGCCCTCATCTCTCCTTCTCAGATTCCGGACCTGGGAATATTAATGATGCCTTTGTAAGCCGAGCGTCATCCTCGAGAGTTGTCTCTCTCGTCATGGTGACCGCCCGGTCTTGCCACGGGCCGATGTCTCATCAGGGTCCCCTCCCTCACTGGGATCTGACTTTCCCCCTGCATTAAAATTACCGTCCCTCGGCAGACATTTGCACGATTCATCCCCCCGTTACCGTCTTGTTTTCCCTATGAGCTTTTGTTCAAACATTGAATGGTCTATCGGCGAGTGACATAATCTGAGTGTTCATGCCCTCACCACAGGCTTACTGCATAGCCCGGCTACCATTTCCTTCCTGCATTAATTAGTATTTCTTTCAATCGTGGAGCCCTTATTTTAGGCAATTAATCAAGGGTATTCCCCTCTTCGAGAGATGTATATGATGTTGTGACCTTTATGGCACATTGGATCTCGGTCTCGACCCGAACCACACAATCGCCTGACTAAGTTAGATCGAGCACACCATGGGCTTCCATGAAGCCCGAAGAAATCGTCACTTTGTGACTGGCACGCCCACGCACTTAATAAATAAATAAAAGAAAAAAACCAAACTTATTTAAATAAAAAAAAGTGTGTCCACAAGGAGCCGGGCCTCGTTGGGTCGAGTCGGACCTCGTTTGGCCTCTCCGTTTGGGCGGTAAGATTTCCCCTCTCCACTTGTCCCCCTCTTACCCCTGAGCCAAAATTAGGCTCGGACGAGTAGCATTTGGGCCGGACTTTTCATGGCTCTAGTTGGGTGGAGATCTTTTTCTGGCTGGGGCCACATGATGCGGCTTGTCCTGAAAATACGCCTGTCATAATGATAATCCTAGCAAATTATAGTGAGAAGACCCCTCTTCGGGAGATCAGAACGTCGCGCCGCTTCAGGCTGGGGTTTAGAAGCATCGCACATTGCTTGCGTCCCTTTATTTCCCTGGTTTAGGGTTTTTCCTTCTATTGCATTCATATTTAAGGGGGGGCGCTTTTACGCCGTGAGAGTAGTTCGGAGGAGCAGAGAATCACAGCGGCTTTTGCAGAGCTAGAAGGGATTACCGCGGCGGCGATCCGTTAGCTTCGTTCTCCTCTTGAGTCCTCTGGTCTAGAGCCTTCCCCTTCCTCCTCAAGTTCTTCTATCTGTTCTATGGCGGGCCAAAATCCTGAGGCCGAGGGGCGGTCGGAAGAACGGCCCCCAAGGGCTTTTTTGGTACCGTCGGAGCCTCTCCGCAGCGAGCTGAGTGAGGTTGATGTGAAGCGACTGGAGAATCGGTATAGGCTGCCTTGGCGGTTCCACTTCTCCGCGCCTAAACCTCACGAGTCTAGCCTGGCCACTGGTTCCGGCTTCTTTTGTTCCCACCTTTTGACCTGGAAATGCGGCTTTCGCCTACCCTTCCATTCCTTTGTTGCCGATTTGCTTCGGTTCTACTGGCTAGCTACTGTTTAGCTGGTCTCCAACTCCTATACCTTTATCTTCTCCTTCATTTTCTTCTGTGGCCAGAATGGGGTGAACACCTCGTTGGACCTTTTCCACTATTTTTTTGAGTTGCAAGAGAACCTTTAAGCGGGAAAGGGCTTCTTCTTCATCCAGGCGAAGCGAAAAAGGAGTTGCATGTCCCTTTCCCTGAAGGATTCCTCTCACGAGGGGTGGAAGACCCAGTACTTCTGGGTGGGGGCGTCTGTGGTCGGTGTGTCCTGGGATTTCCCGACGGTGCCCAACTTTCACCCGAACGTTCCTTCAAAGAGAACGGAGGTCTCCCTGGAGGTGGAGGGGGAGGCTGCTATCCTTCTGAATAATCACCGGTCGACTGCTGAGTTGGTGACCCCATCCAATATCGAGGAGTACCTTTCTCAAGCGATGTGGTCGACAGGTAAGGGTTTCAGAGGCTTGTTCACCTCTCTTTTTATTTATCAGGTAAGTGCCATCCTTCTCACAATTTGCTCTCCTTCGTTCAGACCTGAGGTGAGCAGCTGAGGAGGAGGCACTGCCAGCCGAGCTGGAGATTGTCAACGTAGATGATATGCCGACTCTGAGTGATATTCAAGCTTCGGAGGGCTCATCCCGTGCCCGGGATAAGGGCAAGCGGGCCGTCCGGGATGACGTTTCTGAGCGCCGGGGGGTCAAACGTAAGGATCCAGTGGCGAAGTTGCTACGCTCTTCGATGTAGGCCCTGTCTGTCGAGAAGAAACGGGTGAGAAAGGCGGAGGTAACCCTCCCGGCCAAGGAGGCTCTTCTATTGGCTTCTCCCTCTAGAGAGCAAGAGGGGGCCAGTGCCGAAGGGGTCGTGGCCGATGTCGGGGCGCCGAGCGAGACAGAGGGGGCACAAGACGGAGCAGTTCGATCCGAGCCGGTCGAGGCTAAAGGGTCACAGGATGAAGCGACTCAGTCACAGCCGACTGAGGCCAGGGAGGTATGCAACGAAGCGGCCCAGCCCAAGCCAACTAGTGGGGCCCCCGTGGCAGGATCGCTCGGGGGAGACGCCCCACTCCCGGTCGCCCTGGAGAGGGTCTCCCCTCCCTCGACCAGTACCTTTAGCGTCCGGGCCTCTCTATATCGGAGGTGCCACTCCATAGCTTCGGGATCCACGCGAGGAGAACTCAGGAAAGATCCCCCCTCCGTGCTTCTTGAGTGTAGTGCCCCGAAATTTATATAAGTGATTTCTGGATTAATTAATAATTTTCTGGAATTTATTTGGGCTAAATGAATTTATAAATGGATTAACATATTAATAAGTCATTATAATGCCCAAATATGTTAATAAGTTAACCTAGCCTATCTAATTATTATCCAGAAGATTTATAGAGCAGGCCCATTTAGTTTGGCCCATATTCTAGAAGGTTATTAAGCCTATCCTCGGATTTTTTTTAAAGATAAACACTACTTAATAATTTAATGGATAATGGATAAAAGAGTTTTATTAAATTTAAAATTCTGAATACGATGACTGTAACGGTCTATCATAAGACCGCCACAGCCGTGTAACGCGGCAAGGGACGACCGTCACAGCCTACGACTTCCGTGAGTAAGAGAACTTGCAAAAAGATTGGAACTTGATGTTCCTATCCACAAGAGACCTAATTGGAACAATGTATAAAGACCCTAAGGACTCTTAGAGATCAGGTTTTGGCAAATTAAGGACTCTAGAATCGATCTAATCTTCAAACCCTTGCTAGAACCCTATAAATAGGACCTACTTCTGAACTGCGCGACCCCTACTTTTGCCCGCGTGGAATCAAGGTAAGGAGTCATTATCTCAGGTAAGCTCTTTAGAATAATTTGTTCCCTTGCTGGAAAAGTCACAGAAGGAAGAAAACTAGGGCAAGATTCCCAACCCAATTCAGAAGCTATAGCCTAAGAGAGAGGTAGGTTATCTCATGAACGGCAAAAATAACGTGATAGGACTATAAGCCCTCTTGTTTGATTGAATTCTATGCATGGTAGAGCATCAATTTCATGTTTTACTTGTTCTATGCATTACATGCATCTCTTAGCCTTAATTGAAAATTTTAAAAGATGTATCCTGTCTATTTCACTGATACCCATGCATATAGATAGCATGTACTTCGTTATCATGCCTAGAATAGACATGATATTTGATTTACAGACATGATGTGAGTTGATATCTTAGGTTTTTACATCATTTTCTATTAGCAGACTCTCTGACGCATCAGGGTAGGACTGTCACACTCATGTAACGGCCTTACGACAGACCGTCATACGCTTTGTTATATTTGGGTTTCTCTGTTGACTCTGACGCATCTATACAGACGCGTTACATAACTGTAACGGCTGTTCTCTGACCGTCACAATAACCGTGACGCCCCACTTCTAGACCGTCAGAGTCTATGATCTGTCAACCCTAGACAGAATATGATTTGTTATTATTTCTTATTATTAAGCCTAGTTATCTAAGTGTTAACCTGGTTATATGACTTTGTGATTATTTAAGCATTCATGATAGGTATTACATGATTTGGTATCTCACTTTTACTTTGAGTTATGTTAATTTCATGAAGCCAAACACTATAGTTTTGTAATTAGAAACATGATTTTGAAAGATGAATGAGTAAAGTTTTTATCTTGGTTTCACATCGATATATGTCTATATCTATATATTCTTTCTCTATCAATAGAGTGGTTTCTATAAGTACATGGCACATACTCCGGTGTGTTGTCCATTAGTTCACACTTTGCACTATAGGAACATAATCTTGGACATGAGGACCTCTCTATTGGATATTCCTTCCAATGGACTAGGAAATCTTGTTTCAAGGCCTCCGTAATTCTCCGCGAGCCTGGGATTCCCACTAAGACGCCGAGTTGGTTGTATCATTAAAGCCCATTAACTGGAATACACTATCGTTATTTCTGGATCTAGTAATGTAACGGCCTTACATTGAACTGTCAGAAGCACGTAACGGCCATTGCATGACCGTCACATTTCTCTGAGTCTATTTTATTGTTCTGGACTCGGATCACTGTAACGGCCCGCTACTGGCACGTTACAGAATGTAACGACCCAGTAGATGACCGTCACACAGCTTGCATATATTAACCCAAGGTTTGACCCAAGGGTTGATTTCTAAAGTTCTAGATGGACTAATGATAGTCTAGATCTTAGCATAATGATTGAAGAGACTTAATAAAATGAATGAAAGGTAAAAGAATGTACCGTTATGCTGTCGATTTATTTCCATGACCATAACATTGTTTAAGTCTATTTCTTGATCTCATATATTCGAATTGAAGCATTCATTCATTAATTTTCATTATTTGGAATTGCTATATTCATGGCCATACTTTACTGTTACATGCGTGGAAGTAGCTTAATTTATACCTAAAGATGCGATCGAGCACTGATTGTGTTCAAGGGCTCTATGCTAGTCCCCTCGGCTGATTGTCGGAAACATACTATTTTATAAACCATGGGGTATGATGCTACTGGCGTCGCATTGCGCTGGGAGTACTATTTCTATAAATAAGTGAAGATCCACGACACGACATGACATTCTTGCTTGATATTCCACAGAAACTCACGAAGCACTTGCTCATAAGCATAAGATGCTAAAGTGATGAATATGTGACTTGCTAGTACATTCTTGATATATTCTTGTTCATGAAAGGCCAATACCATGTTCTTGTTCTATTCTTGCTAGTTCATTCTTGTTCTCATTCCATCTTATATGATTCCCTTGTTACTTTGATTTAATCGCGTGATCATCGCATTGCATGATTTTACCTTATTTCTTTAGAGCAAAAATATTAATCACTTTAATAGTGCCTTCATGTTGATGCGAAGAAACCTACTGGGCAAGTGTGCTCCATACCTATTTCAAATCTTTTTCAGGAAATGAAAGTGAGTCGGGTTCGGATTCAGATTATTCAAGTAGCGGATCCGAGAGTGATTAAAGATGAGCGAAGACTTACGAAGTCTATAATGTCTAGATTGAGTCAATGTAATTTTCCTATTTCTTGAGTCTAGTAGAATGAAAGATGATGGAAAGTGGTTGTATTTCGAATATTGATCATTTATGAAATTAAGTTGGAGTATGATTAAATTCTGTGCAATTGTATTTATGTGTGTGATTGTATTACGCTCTGGTCGTTCTTGCTTGCAAGAGGCTTACCATGCCGACTGTTCGCGCTCCCCGAGTTAGTCTTCCGCTGTAATAAAGGCTCGGGGCGTGACATTTAAGTTGGTATCAGAGCCTAAGTCTTAGGACTTAGGGAAAAGAATCATGTTATAGGATAAGTCCAAGGTTTAAAGACCCCCACCTATGAACCAAGGAAGGAATTTTCATGCCCATGTGAGAATTGGGTAGAGCTGGGATGAGATAGTTATTAACTTTAAGATTGATTTTCTTTCAGTCTCACGAGAAATAACAAGCTGTTATATTTCTCTCAGGTACCTTATTATTCTTATCATGGCACATTGCGTAGACTGGAATGGCATGCAACAAACCGTTGTCGGCCTAACGCAGGCATTGCAAACCATGGCCCAGGCAGGGGCAGGAGCTCGGGCTGGCGACCTTCATCGTAATTTCCGGAGTCTAAATCCTCCGCGTTTCTATGGATCTTCCAATCCAGATGAAGCAGAAAATTGGATCGATGAAATGAATCGTATCTTTGATGCCATTCAATGCACTGATCAGGAGAAGGTCTGTCTAGCAACATTCCAATTAAATAAGGATGCCCGTACTTGGTGGAAATCGGTCCCGACACCTCCGGCCGATGCACCTCACACGTGGGATGGTTTTCTCACTTTATTTCGTGCCAAGTATTTCTCCGAACATGTGAAGGAAAGGAAGGCCATGGAGTTTGCCTCCCTTCGTCAAGGGATGATGTCAATAGCAGAGTATGAGCTGCAATTTTCAAGACTAGCACCATATGCACCACACCTTATTAGCACGGAATTATTAAAAGTAAATCGATTTATTGACGGGTTACGACCCGAGTTCATTCAGCAACTTGGGACACAAAATATCCGCACTTACGCGGAGATGGTTCAGAGGGCATATCTATGCGAGAGGACCTTAGATAAGGTCAAAAAGTTGAAAGGAAAGGGAGAGGAATCCAGCCAGCGCTCAGATCGGCATTATAAGAAGGAGAAGTTTAGCATCACGGAACCCTACAAAAGCCGTGATAACAATAAAAGATCAAGGAGCGGGAACGGTGGAAGTTCCCAAAAGAATAATAAAATGGTTAAGGAAGAGAAGGAGCAAGTTGCCGCGGCATGCACTTTTTGCGAGAAATTCGGCCATTCGGCTGAAGAATGCTGGAAGCACCTCGGTGCTTGTTTGCATTGTGGAAGTAGGGAGCATCGTGTGCCAGATTGCCCCCTTATGAAAGAGCAATCAGCTAATGGAGGACGCCAGAGGCAGGCTCGCCTCAATGCGGTTATAGATGAAGATGAAGCACCCAGGGATCTAAATGATGGGTTTATGGAAGGTACTCTTCAAATCTGATCTCGCCCTGCATTCGTGCTATTTGATACTGGTGCTTCTCATTCTTTTATCTCTACCACTTTTGCAAAAACCTTACCAATTGCATCAGTTTCCTTACTTTCAGATCTTGCTATTAGTACACCTTTAGGATATGGAACTAAGCTTACCAAGCATTATCCTGATTGCGAGGTAGTGGTAGAAGGACACAATCTCCCCACAAACTTAGTATGCCTTGATATGAAAGGTTATGATGCCATTTTAAGGTTAGATTGGCTTGTAGACCATGATGCTTATATCAATTGCCGAAATAGGATTATATCTTTTCGAAAGCCTGGTCTTCCAAGATTTTCATTTCTTGGCATCAAATACAAAAATCATCCTACCATTATATCTTCTCTTCACGCTTGCAAGCTTATCTCGCAAGGATGCGAAGCTTTCCTTTTTTTTTTTTTGAACCACCGGCCAATCTTCGATGCGAAGCTTTCCTTGCTTCAGTCATCTAAGGAGATTGTCCTAGCAAATATTCCCAATGCAAATGAGTTCCCAGACGTGTTCCCATCTGAAATACCTAATTTACCGCCTGAAAGGGAAGTAAACTTTACCATTGAACTCATTCCTAGTGCGGCACCTGTTTCTATAGCCCCTTACATGATGTCCCCCACAGAACTCAAGGAACTAAAGAAGCAGTTGCAGGAACTTCTAGACAATGGTTTCATTAGACCCAGCACGTCTCCTTGGGGTGCGCCTGTTCTATTTGTCAAGAAGAAAGATGGTTCCCTCAGACTATGTATCGATTACTGGCGACTGAATCAGCTTACAATTAATAATAAGTATCCATTGCCGCGTATTGATGAGCTCTTCGATCAGCTTTCGGGAGCTGAGTACTTCTCTAAGATTGACCTCGGATATGGTTATCATCAACTTATAATTAAAGAAGATGATATTTATAAATCAGCTTTTTGAAGTCGTTATGTCCACTATGAATTCGTGGTGATGCCGTTCGGGTTAACTAATGCCTCAGCATCATTCATGCAACTTATGAACATTGTCTTCTAGCCATACCTGGACAAGTTCATAGTCACCTTTATTGATGATATCTTAATATATTCCAAGACAAAAGAGGAGCATGAAGAACATCTAAGGATAGCCTTTCAAACACTTAGAGAACACAAGCTATATGCCAAACTCAATAAGTGTGAATTCTGGCTCAAGGAAGTCTCATTCCTCGGCCACATTATTTCAAAAAAAGGTATTGCTATGGATCCTTCTAAGGTAGAAGCTGTCAAGAATTGGAGTCGGCCAACGACTGTATCCGAAGTAAGAAGCTTTTGGGGTCTAGCTGGTTATTATAGGAGATACATAAAGGACTTCTCAAGGATCGCGGTTCCTTTAACTAGACGCACCAGAAAGGAAAATCCTTTTGTCTGGTCGAAGGACTGTGAAAAGAGTTTTCAAAGTCTCAAGAATCATCTTACCACAGCCCCTATTTTAGCACTACCCATGGAAGGTGGTGGATTTGAAGTATATACGGATGCGTCTGTAATTGGCTTAGGATGTGTCCTTATGCAAAACAGAAAGGTGATTTGCTATTCTTCAAGATAACTGAAACGTCACGAAGAAAATTATCCTGTACATGATTTAGAATTAGCAGCAATTATCTTCACCTTAAAAATTTGGCGTCATTATCTTTATGGAGAAAAGTTCACGATCTACTCAGACCACAAAAGCTTGAAGTATTTATTCTCTCAAAAGGAGTTTAATATGAGGCAGAGGAAGTGGTTAGAACATCTCAAGGACTTTGATTTTGCTATTCAATATCATCATGGCAAGGCAAATGCTGTAGCAGATGCACTCAGCAGAAAACTAATGGGTATGTTATCAAGTCTCATGATTAGTGTGACTAACCTTATTCCTCAATTTGCTCGGTTGAATTAATATGTCGACATTAAGGAAGAAGATTGCTTTATAGCTAATATCCGAGCTCAACCTATGTTGATAGAGGATTTAGCCAAGTTACAAGATGATGATCCAGTTTTACTGGAAATTAAGGCCAATATTGAACAAAGGCCGGATTTGTCTATTTCTAATGATGGAAGATTGCTATTAAAGGGCCGAATGTGTATACCGGGTCATGAAGATACAAAGAAAGTGATCTTAGAAGAAGCACATAAATCAAAGTACACCATTCATCCAGGAGGTACGAAGATGTATCAAGATCTCAAAAGAAACTTTTGGTGGCCCAATATGAAGAGGGAAATAGCTGACTTTGTATCTCGATGTCTCACATGTCAACAAGTGAAGGCAGAACATTTCAGACCTACAGGAAAATTGCATCCCTTAAATATTCCAGAATGGAAATGGGAGAGTATAGGAATGATTTCATCATGGGATTACCTAAGACAAGAGGTGGACACGATGGCATATGGGTAATCATAGATCGATTGACTAAATCTGCACATTTCATACCAATAAAGAGTCGATGGTCTGTGGATATCCTGGCAGCATTATACGTGAAAGAAATTGTTAAACTACATGGTGTCCCTGTCTCTATTGTATCAGATAGAGATCCTCGATTTACATCGCAATTCTGGAAGAGCCTACAACATTCGCTAGGGACCAGATTAAATTTCAGCACAGCCTTTCATCCACAAATCGATGGTCAGACGGAAAGAACAAATCAGGTGGTAGAAGACATGCTCAGGGCTTGTGTCATTGATTTTGGAGGAAGTTGGCATGATCACTTGCCTCTAGTAGAATTTACATATAATAACAGCTATCAAGCAAGCATACAAATGGCCCCTTTTGAAACTCTATATGGAAAAAGTTGTCGATCTCCAATATGTTGGAATGAAATAGGGGAAAAATAATTTCTAGGCCCCGACCTTATCAGAGATTCTACGGAGAAAATCAAGCTCATTCAAGAAAGAATGAAAATGGCACAAGATAGGTAAAAGTCCTATGCCGACAATCGAAGACCTGACTTGGAGTTCCAGGTAGGAGATCATGTATATTTGAAGGTTTCTCCAGGACGTGGTATTCGAAGATTTGGTATTAAAGGAAAACTAACCCCAAGGTTCATTAGCCCATTTGAAATTCTTGAAAGGGTCGGTGAAGTAGCTTATAGATTAGCTTTACCTCCACAATTAGCGGGAGTTCATGACGTATTTCACGTCTCTATGTAAAAGAAGTATATATACGACCCTGACCATATTATCACTTATGACAATCTGGAGATACAAAAGGATTTGACATATGAGCAAACGCCAATAAAGATTCTGGATCGGGAAGTGCGTCAATTAAGGAATAAAGTTATTCCCATGATCAAGATCTAATGGAAGAAAGCATGGCCATATGAAGCAACATGGGAAACCGAAGCAGCTATGCGGAGAAGATTTCCAGAATAATTCAACTGTAAGTGCACTCTCCACAATCCATGTAGTGAATTTGGGGACCAAATTCTTTTTAAGTGGGGGAGGGTGTAGTGCCCCGGAATTTATATAAGTGATTTCTAGATTAATTAATAATTTTCTGGAATTTATTTGGGCTAAATGAATTTATAAATGGATTAACATATTAATAAGTCATTATAAGGCTCAAATATGTTAATAAGTTAACCTAGCATATCTAATTATTATCCAGAAGATTTAAAGACCAGGCCCATTTAGTTTGGCCCATATTCTAGAAGGTTATTAAGCCTATTCTCAGAATTTTATAAAGATAAACACTACTTAATAAGATAATTTAATGGATAATGGATAAAAGATTTTTATTAAATTTAAAATTCTGAATACGATGACTGTAACGGTCTATCGTAAGACCGCCACAGCCGTGTAACGCGGCAAGGGACGACCGTCACAGCCTGCGACTTCCGTGAGTAAGAGAACTTGCAAAAAGATTGGAACTTGATGTTCCTATCCACAAGAGACCTAATTATAACAATGTATAAAGACCCTAAGGACTCTTAGAGATCAGGTTTTGGCAAATTAAGGACTCTAGAATCGATCTAATCTTCAAACCCTAGCTAGAACCCTATAAATAGGACCTAGTTCTGAACTGCGCGACCCCTACTTTTGCTCGCGTGGAATCAAGGTAAGGAGTCATTATCTCAGGTAAGTTCTTTAGAATAATTTGTTCCCAATACTTTAGACTAACTCCTCTCAAAATTTCACATCTTTAGGTCAAGAGGTCGTGGAGTTAGAGCCTAAGGAAGTTGCTGGAAAAGTCATAGAAGGAAGAAAACTAGGGCAAGATTCCCAACCCAATTTAGAAGCTACAGCCTAAGAGAGAGGTAGGTTATCTCATGAACGGCAAAAATAATGTGATAGGACTATAAGCCCTCAGGTTTGATTGAATTCTATGCATGGTAGAGCATCAATTTCATGTTTTACTTGTTCTATGCATTACATGCATCTCTTAGCCTTGATTGTAAAATTTAAAAGATGTATCCTGTCCATTTCACTGATACCCATGCATATAGATAGCATGTACTTCGTTATCATACCTAGAATAGACATGATATTTGATTTACAGACATGATGTGAGTTGATATCTTAGGTTTTTACATCGTTTTCTGTTAGCAGACTCTCTGACGCATCAGCGTAGGACCGTCACACTCATGTAACGGCCTTACGACAGACCGTCATATGCTCAGTTATATTTGGGTTTCTCTGTTGACTCTGACGCATCTATACAGACGCGTTACATAACTGCAACGGCTGTTCTCTGACCGTCACAATAATCGTGACGCCCCACTTCTAGACCGTCAGAGTCTATGATCTATCAAACCTAGACAGAATATGATTTGTTAATATTTCTTATTATTAAGCCTAGTTACCTAAGTGTTAACCTAGTTATATGACTTTGAGATTAATTAAGCATTCATGATAGGTATTGCATGATTTGGTATCTCACTTTTACTTTGAGTTATGTTAATTTCATGAAGCCAAACACTATAGTTTTGTAATTAGAAACATTATTTTGAAAGATGAATGACTAAAGTTTTTATCTTGGTTTCACATCGATATATGTCTATATCTATATATTCTTTCTCTATCAATAGAGTGGTTTCTATAAGTACATGGCACATACTCCGGTGTGTTGTCCATTAGTTCACACTTTGCACTATAGGAACACAATCTTGGACATGAGGACCTCTCTATTGGATATTCCTTCCAATGGACTAGGAAATCTTGTTTCAAGGCATCCGTAATTCTCCGCGAGCCTGGGATTCCCACTAAGATGTCGAGTTGGTTGTATCATTAAAGCCCATTAACTAGAATACACTATCGTTGTTTCTGGATCTAGTAATGTTACAGCCTTACATTGGACCGTCAGAAGCACGTAACGGCCATTGTATGACCGTCGCATTTCTCTGAGTCTATTTTATTGTTCTGGACTCGGATCACTGTAACGGCCCGCTACTGGTGCATTACAGAATGTAACGGCCCAGTAGATGACCGTCACACAACTTGCATATATTAACCCAAGGTTTGACCCAAGGGTTGATTTCTAAAGTTCTAGATGGACTAATGATAGTCTAGAACTTAGCATAATGATTGAAGAGACTTAATGAAATGAATGAAAGGTAAAAGAATGTACCGTTATGCTGTCGATTTATTTCCATGAGCATAACATTGTTTAAGTCTATTTCTTGATCTCATATATTCGAATTGAAGCATTCATTCATTGATTTTCATTATTTGGTATTGCTATATTCATGGCCATACTTTACTGTTACATGCGTGGAAGTAGCTTAATTTATACCTGAAGATGCGATCGAGCACTGATTGTGTTCAAGGGCTCTATGCTAGTCCCCTCGGCTGATTGTCGGAAACATACTATTTTATAAACCATGGGGTATGATGCTACTGGCGTCGCATTGCGCTGGGAGTACTATTTCTATAAATAAGTGAAGATCCACGACACGACATGCCATTCTTGCTTGATATTCCACAGAAACTCACGAAGCACTTGCTCATAAGCATAAGAAGCTAAAGTGATGAATATGTGGCTTGCTAGTACATTCTCGATATATTCTTGTTCATGAAAGGCCAATACCATGTTCTTGTTCTATTCTTGCTAGTTCGTTCTTGTTCTCATTCCATCTTATATGATTATCTTGTTACTTTGATTTAATTGCGTGATCATCGCATTGCATGATTTTACCTTATTTCTTTAGAGCAAAAATATTAATCACTTTAATAGTGCCTTCATGTTGATGCAAAGATACCTACTAGGCAAGTGTGCTCATTACCTATTTCCAATCTTTTTCAGTAAATGAAAGTGAGTCGGGTTCGGATTCAGATTATTCAAGTAGCGGATCCGAGAGTGATTAAAGATGAGTGAAGACTTAGGAAGTCTATAATGTCTAGATTGAGTCAATGCAATTTTCCTATTTCTTGATTCTAGTAGAATGAAAGATGATGGAAAGTGGTTGTCTTTCAAATATTGATCATTTATGAAATTAAGTTGGAGTATGATTAAATTATGTGCAATTGCATTTATGTGTGTGATTGTATTACGCTCTGGTCGTTCTTGCTTGCAGGAGGCTTACCATGCCGGCTGTTCGCGCTCCCCGAGTTAGTCTTCCGCTGTAATAAAGGCTCGGGGCGTGACAATGAGTGGATTATGGAGGGTGGTCTAGTCTTGGCCCAACTAGGGGTTGAGGCGGTGGACACGTATGCTCGGGCGATGTCGGAGCGAGATTCTCTTTCATGGGCCCATGGTGTGCTTGATCGGAAGATCGAGCGTTTGACCCTTGAACTCAGGAACCTTCATCGGGAGGTGGCCCCACTCCGGGCACAGGTGCGGTCAAGCCAGGTAGACGCTCGGTCGTTGGCTAAGCAGCTAGCCCAAGACCGTCGTATGGTTGATCTGAAAAGTGCGCTTTTGGAGACGGAGCATAGAGTTCAATTCGAGCGCGACGAGCAATGGAAGGCCGAGCACGAGGGACTCGAGGACCGAATCTGGGGGGCCAAGGATGCACGGATCGAGGCCGAGAGGAGGTTGTCCGAGATGGAGCAGAGGATAGCCGAGCTTGAGCGGAAGGTGGAGCTGGTTGGGGTGGAAGCATTCGAGCAATATAAATGCTCAGAGGCTTACCACACTGTTCTTCATAAGACTACCTTCCCCGACTATGAGTCGTGCTACCGTTGGGGCCTTCGGAAGGGCTTCTCCCAGGGCTTCCATAGGGCCATCATAGAGGCGGAGGCCCAAGCATCTGGGCTCATTTTCCCTACCAGGCAACGCTATGACTCGTACTGGGGTTCCACAGACTCCTCCCACTATATGTCGAGCGAAGAGGGGAGTCGGGGGGCTTCGGTCTCATCTGAGCGATCGCCAAGTCCAACAACCTCGGGAGGTTACGCGACCGAGACAGTTCCCACACAGGTGGGGTCAGTGCCTGGGTCGGCCGTCGCCGAGAGTGCTGGGAGCGCATCATCTTGTGTCGAGGCGCCCTTGTCTACCGAGCCTCAAGATTGGCCTGAGGCTTGATATACCAGCTCTTTCCTTCTTTTTCTTTTCCCTTATGTAGTTGCGTAAAACTTTTTTTTTGGAAAGTATAGTAACAGTGATATTAAGTGTTGAATTGACTGTTCCTTACTGCCTTTGGTGCGATTTGACTACAGTATCCATAGTTGTTGGGGAAGGCACCGATTTTCTCTGTAGATATCGTGCGTGCTGATCTGTCAGATAACTGCCATGGCGTTGGCGCCTTCCGCTGCCCTAAATGACTTGCCGCTTTACGTGTCCCGCTGGGGGGGATGTTGGAAAATGAGGTAACCGTCTCAGGGAAGGCTCCTTTTGCGTGTCTTTAAGGAGAGAGTCATTTAAGACAATCAGCTCCCTTTCAGCCTATAAAAGGTCCGAGGAGTGTCTCCTCTTCCTTCCATCGCTTAAGGCCATCCCTGATGGTTTTTCCTTCTTCCCTTTTCGTGAAGTGTTATACTGTCAATCTCAGTGGAGCATGGAAGGCGCTTCAGAAGATGATGATGCAGACATCAGTAGGAGGGAAGCTTCTGCTACTCCAATTTGGAAGAGGGTTCGACAGTCGGTGGATGGTTTGGAAGAGGGTTCGTGTGACGACCTGGATCCCGGATATCGGATATACCCAATAGGACTATCGAGCAGACCCGATACCACTTGGAACCCGTGAAGCCTCCCAAGAGCTGTAAAGCTCCGAAAGGAAAAAGGATTGTCGTGTAGTACATTGAAGCCACATAGATATAACAGTAAGCAATTAAATTTCATTATATCGGTTTGCTAAAGTAGCAGAAATAAAATTACTTTTTAATTAATAGTTAAAGTTGACAATTATACCAGAGTCTAGTCCAAAGGAGAGACAAGCAGTACAGTCCAACAGAAAAGAAAGACGTAAACTAAGGTCGAGGGAAGCCCGATGCGGGTACCGCTGGCGGCTATGAACTCGCCACACCAGGAACCGCGGAAGCTGAACGACGCCACCCACCTGAAAAGCAGGGGTGAGCCTCGTGTCACTTGCCCAGTAGGGGTCACGCGGATCCCCACTGAAAAACATGCAGTAACACGGAACGATAAAAATAGCAGGTGTAGTAAAGCAGGAAAACTAAACTATAAAGCTATAAAAGAAAACCGGAACGGAAGGAGTAGAGCAGTTAAAAGAAAAGGGAAAAGTCATACTGAACAAAACACGGCTTCCGAACTAACATCGGCCCCTAAGCTATTCCAAACAACAACAACAACAGATGGGTAAACTCTGAACTAACGAAGTCAGGAGTTGCCGATCTGTCTGCAAGCACGGGGCCCAAGATGAAGGCCTACAAAACTAGACAACAAGTCTAGAAAAAGACCTAGACAGACACAGATGGGCTAAAGCATACACGACTCGATTGTCATGCACGCTCCTCTAGATACAACCATACACGATGAGAATGTCGTGCACACGACACAACACTAACCTCGGGCAAGACCACGAGAGGGCTAACCCAGAAAGGTCACGCCATGCGAGAAACACGAGAGTCACGTGTCACGTGACGGAAGTACCCCCTTAGTAGAAGGACAACCGGCTGTGTCCACTGGCATCTTATGCTACGCCTACAAGCGTCTCGTCTACTATGCCGCTTGAAGCATGATAGAGAGTAAGACACACTTAGAACCAAAATAAGACTACAGTAACGAGTGACTACACAGGGGAACGCCCATCGGAGTCAGTCCAAAGCCCCTGACCACATGTGCACACACCGACTCTTGCTGGAGAGCCAGGCCTCTAGCTAGTTTTCCCCACCCAGCAGGACGCCACTGTACAGCGGGGGCCCACGGAAACTAGCTTACAAACCGTATATCAGGAACTGCCATGCCACCACTCCCAGGTGGGTTGACACATCGTAACGTGTCGCCAGGCTACGACTAGTGGAGGCTCACTAGACATAGAACTCTGAAACAAGAGTGTTGTAGTACAGACAGGCAAGGAGGCACTATCACACGTACTACAAAGCACGAAGAAAGCATGACAACTGCCGACAGACTCAGGACAAGGCAACTAGACCTGAAAATACAACGATCCTTGAGTCTCACGACTCGGAGTCAAGATCATCGTACAAAGCAGAACAAGCCGCCAATCGGTCTATTCCTAAGCCAGAGGAAACAACATGCTCGCGTGAAACGACACACAGAGACCTGAGGGATTAACAGGACCCTCAGCACACTTGGACACGTAAACTAAGGTAAGATGATACCTCGAGGCATCCAGAACCATGTCTCGGGCTGGACAGAACTACCAAGAGACACACACACAAGGTTACCCGTCAACCACTGGGTCACCCCGGGTTGACCAGAACCGGACAATGACGATTCTACAGTAGGAAAAAGAATCCTACTTCAAGCAATAAAACTCTTGGCTACCTCCTAACACGGTCTTAGCCCGCATAGGACATCAAAAGATATCCACGGGAATGTCAAACCACAAGGTCAAGCCAATATATACTGAAATCGAAACGACGGGAAACGACACTCTGGGCATAAGCGATCCATAATTCAGCTGCTAGGGAAACCAAGCAGTCAAGGAGGAAACCGCCATGCACATAGAGAAAAGGACACTGGTGGTCAGGGGTAGAGCCACGAGGCGACTGTAGCGGTCAAGGACGAACCACTAGACTCAGTTAACTCCAGCTGACCCGCTCAACGAACAACCAAGCGGTCGATGACAGACACGCTACACGGACTAGGCGGTCCAAGAGACAACCACCATACTAACCGCCCTAAGATATTGATCTAAGATAAACGACTCGTAGCGGCCCAAGGAAGGCGTGCTACAGCAAAGAAACGCATGAAGGTTGGGCCGTCAAGGTCAACCGACTTAAATCTTGACTAGGCCTAAAACCACAGTAACATGAATATCGAGGTAGACCACAGGCCGCGGAGACCATTCCTATAAGACGGGAACTCAAGGAAGGCCACTCACATGCGGGGGAACCCCACCGCACTCACACCGACTCACGGTGACTCGATCGAGCGTAACACAAAGCCTAACATACACACATCTATGGGCATGCTAATCAAAGTAACACGACACCTCCCGACACCGCAGAAACATGGACACGGAACCCACAGGGTGTCCGGGACACTCACGAGGCCATAGGTCGATCATTGGGTCTCAACGGGACTGACCGGGACTCAAAACGGTGAAAAATATTACATTTCGGTCGACCTGACCCCTAGGGGTGGTCAACCTAACAGGGTTGGTCGACCGGCCTTGGACGGTTGGTCGACCGGACCGACAGGCTCACCGGCCTGCTGGCACGAATGCCGGCCGGTCGACAAGCCAGCCCGTGGCGGTCGACCGGTCACGGCGGGAATCTAGCCAGACCGAGCCTAAAAACCCGAATCCACGCTCCGTTCGATCCCGATCGAAGGGGAAACATCCATAACGTCGCAGAACGATGATATACTACATTTAGACTCCAACGGGAGTCGAATCGGCCAAGAAACGATGAGAAACGGGCGATTCCATCGAATCGACCCTAAATGAGTCACCTGGGGTTCCCGGGCTCGTACCGGCCCCAAATGACAACCAAACGACGCGAAATCAGCAGATCTGGAACGCTGACATTCCAGGGAGTCCATTGATACCAACCGATCTAAAAACGGTCGCCATTTTCCGGTGAACCCTACGAACTCCACAAAAGCGTGATTTTACCAAAACTGAGCGAAACCCGCTCAAACTCGATCCGAACAACGTGAAATTCTAGGGAAAACGTGCAGGAAGAGTAGGTGATCCATCTCCCTACCTCCACCGAAGAAATCGTGCGCCGAAGCGACTAATCCGCGCCGAAAATGCCAAAACACGAACCGCGCCTTCTCGGAATCCACCGAGGGATCGCGCCACGCCAGGCTCAAACCGTCGCTCTATCCCGCGTCCCGATCACTGCATCGCGTCCTCGCCTCGGCCAGCTCCGCAACAGTGCTCGCCCCGCACCGAACGGCCCAGAGACGAGAGAGAACGAGATGAGAGAAATGAGGGAGGAGAAGGTGGTTGAAGAAATAAATAGAATGAAATTATGAAATTTTCTTAATTTTTGGAAATTCCAATAATTAGCCCGAAAATAGACTAATTCAGAAAAATACGTAAAAATAGTCAAAAAGATCCCCGGGAAGAGTACATCGCAACTGCGGTGTCAACGAGTCAATGAACTGAGAAACAAACTCACCGTAGGGTTCCGTAACTAGTACGAGAGAAAAACCAACACGGATCGTTAAACTTAACTCAGGACCCACAAAAGCGATCCGAAACTCTCCAGAAAGGATCCGAAATATCTAATCAAGATCCGATAAGAATCCGGGGCATTACAGTTTGACATGCTGGAGCATGTCGCCTTCGTGCCCCCGGCCCGCCGACGCTCTCCTGAGGGGAGGGGGAGCTCTTCAAGCTTCCTTCTTTCACTGCCCACCCAGCCCCTCCTTTCTTTCTGTCATCGATCCCATTGCTTAGAGGGGGAGGTCTTCAAGCTTCCACTTCATTTGTCTTGGGTCGACCTCTTCCTTTTTTGCTTTTATTGTTTCCCCTCTTTTCCTCATTCACTATCCGCGGGATGCCTTTATCCTTGCTCGCACAACTTGAGGGTGCTTGCTTTCTGTTCGGCTTCCGTCCTCCTTCCAATGAGTTGGCAGAGGAGGCCTTCTCTTGTTTCCTCCTTTCTGATACCTTTGGCACTTTTCTTCGAGCTTCTCGAACCAATGGGGTCGGCTATCCTTTATCAGAGCCAGTTTCTGCGCTAGGCATAGTCAGTGGCTGGACGGAGTGCTCCCCGAGTTAGTCGAGCGCTCCGCTCGTGTCACAGTACCAGTGGATGTAATTTTTTTTTGTTGATATATATATTGTATTGGTTGCGGCCTACTTGATGTACACCAGAATTTAATGAAAAGAGAGGAATGGAGTTCATTCTACATTGCTTACATGTGCATGTTTTCCAGATGATCAAAAATAGAACTTGTGTAGTGTTGTCGCGTTCCATGTCCGAGGGATGGGTGCTCCTTCCATGGTGGAAAATCGATACGCCCCTTTCCCGAGCGTCTTGACCACTCGGTAGGGGCCTTCTTAGTTAGGGGCTAGCTTTCCCACTGCTTCCAGTGGTCGAGAGGCTTCGACCTTTCTGAGGATGAAGTCCCCTGGCTAGAAATGTCTGTCTCAGACTCTGGAGTTGTAGTATCGAGTGATGCGCCGTTGGTATTCCGTTGCTCGGATATTTACAAGCTCTCGGATCTCGTCCGCTAGGACGAGGTTTTCTAGCAGTTTCTGCTCGTTCACCTTGGGTTTGAAGTGGACGATTGGAAGGGAGGGGTTGCCGATCTCCAATCGAATCACGGCTTCTGTGCCATATACCAGTTGGAAAGGTGTTTCACCGGTGGCCGTTCTTAGAGTAGTTCGATGCAACCATAGTATACTCAGTAATTCCTCAAGCCAACTTCCCTTGGCTTTGTCGAGTCTGGTTTTGATGCCTTTTAAGATAGTTTTGTTGGTATTTTCGACCAGCCCGTTGGCCTGAGGGTGGGCTACCGAAGTGAAGTGATTGCAAATGTTTAGCTTCGCGCATCTGTCTCTGAAGTAACGAGAATCAAATTACCGACTGTTATCGCTCACAATCACTCGGGGGACACCGTAACGACAAATGATCGACTTCCAAATGAAACTCCATACAACTGATTCAGTGATCCTGGTGGTGGCCTCGGCCTCAATCCACTTGGTCAAGTAGTCGATGGCGACGATGATGAACTTCTTCTAAGCCTGAGCTGTAGGGAATGGCTCTAAGATGTCGATCCCCCATCGAGCGAAGGGGTATGGCTCGACAAGGGTGATGAGCTCCGTGGCGGGCTGGTGGATTAGATGGTCGAAGCGCTGACATCAGTCGCACTTTTTTACATAGGTCATGCTGTCGCACTGGAGAGTGGGCCACCAGTAACCTTGCCGAAGCAAGATCCTGGCGAGCGATCTTCCTCCTTGGTGCGCACCGCAATGCCTTCGTGTACTTCCTAAACCGCTCGACTGGCTTCGTCGGCACCGATGCACTTGAGGAGGGGACCGGAGAAAGATCTGTAGTACAAGGCATCGTCCAGCATGATGAAACGCCGAGCTTGGTACTTAAGTTTCTGAGCCTCCTGAGGCTCGGGGGGCTCTTGAGAATCCCGGAGCCAGAATATGTAGGGGTCCGCCAATCGCTCGGGGGTGCTGGGTCAATTGTCATGAGCTCGGATTCGATGCTCGATTTCTCGAGCTCTTCGAGGAAGACCGACCGGGTACCTTCGGGGTCCAGAGAAGAGGCCCAGCAAGAGAGGGCGTCCTTTCGGGAGTTTTCCTCCAGGGCTATCCGAACCACCACAAAGCTCTCGAAGAGTCGAGCCATCCTTTTGACTATTTGGAGGTACTTTATCATTTGTTCTTCCCGAGCTTCGTAATCACCGTTAACCTGGCTAGCGACCAATTGGGAGTCGGTGTGGATCCTGACTCGCTCGGCCCCCAGTCATCGAGGCATCCTAGCCTCCGAGATAAGGGCTTCATACTCTGAGGCGTTGTTGGACGCCTAGAAGTGGAATTTCAAGGCGTACCACAGCTCTGCCCCCTCGGGGGACTTGAGAATGACACCGGTGCTGCATCCGGTTGAGTTGGGGGACCCATCGACGAATAGGTCCCAAGTGGGCCCGGGCGCAGGTGGTAGTGCTTCTTCAGTTGGGACTGTGCTTTCAGCGATGAAGTCCGCGACGGCCTATCCCTTGATGGCCGAGCGGGGGCGATACGAGATGTCGTAGGCCCCGAGCATGATGGCCCACTTGACGAGATATCTTGAGGCTTTAGGGTGAAAGAGGATTCTGTTCAAGGGTTCGCCGGTCAATACGACGATGGAGTGTCCATGAATGTAGGGCCGGAGGCGCTTGGCCGAGGTTACCAATGCTAGCACAAGTTTATCAGTTGTGGGGTACCTTCTTTCAGCCTCATTAAGCACCTTGCTGGTATAGTACACTGGTCTCTCGCCCCCCGTGTCGTTCCTGACTATGACCGAGCTCATTGTGGAAGGGGTCGCCGAGAGGTAAAGGTGTAGAGCTTCGCCCGGGACCAGCTTGGATAGCACCGGGGGAAGGCCAAGAATTTCTTAAGTTCTGCGAATACCTTCTGACATTCCTCATCCCCAGCGAACGCAACATATGCCATTTTGGGTCCCCTCAATAATTTGAAGAAGGGTAAGCATCCTTCGGCCGCTCGGGATAGGAAGCGGATGAGCGCAGCGATGCGCCCCATAAGGTGTTGGACGTCCTTGATGCAGGTGGGTGGCCGCATATTCAGGATGGCATGAACCTTGTCGGGATTGGCCTCAATATCACGCTGAGTTACCAGGAAGCCTAGGAACTTCTTGGATCTAACTCCGAAGGCACATTTAGCGGGGTTGAGCTTTATGTTACATCTCAGGAGGGTGTCGAAGGTCTCGGCTAAATCAGCAAGATGGTCTTTGGCCTTCGGCGTTTTGACGAGCATATCATCAATGTAGGCCTCGACGTTCCAACCGAGCTGTCCCTCAAAGATGTGGTTGATCAGTCTCTTATATGTTGCTCCTGCGTTCTTCAACCCGAACGGCATTCGGGTGTAGCAGTGTATGCCGAAGTCGGTGATGAAGGTGGTCTTCTCAATGTCCTCTGGGTCCATTCTGATCTGATGGTAACCGGAGTAGGCATCCAGGAAGCTGAGCAACTCATTGCCGGAGGTTGAGTCGACCAGTTGATCGATGCTTGGCAGCGGGTAGCAATCTTTCGGGGTTGCCTTGTTGAGGTCGGTGAAGTCTACGCACATTCGCTATTTCCCCGAAGCCTTTGGTACCAGGACGATGTTGGCGAGCCATGTAGGGTAAAGGACTGGACGGAAAAGGCCAGTCTTTTGCCCCTTGATGACTTTCTCTTTGATGACCGCTTGCTTCTTCGGGGCGTGCTTTCACCTGTGTTGGCGGATAGGTTTCACCGTTGGGTCGACGTTGAGCTTGTACATCACCATGTCTCATGGGATCCCGGGGAGGTGCTTGTCAGACCATGCAAAAACTTGGATGCACTGGGCAAGGAAATCCTTATGTTTTTCTTGTTCCTCTGATGGTAGATCGGCTCTGAGCTTGACTCCTAGAGTCGGATCACCGTTGAGGAAGACCGTTAGCAACTCACTGCCAGGCTCAGATGTTGCCGGTCCCTCCTTAGCCCCCTTCACTCCTTTGTTTTCCCCTTCCGGCCTCGTGCCTTCGACCAAGATTATATAGCACCGTCTAGCCAATGCCTAGTTACCTCGGACCTCTCCCACGCCATGCTTGGTGGGGAACTTCATTTTTTGGTGAAAGGTAGAGGGCACCGCTTTCGTTCGGCTGAGGATACCTCGGCCGAAGATGGCGTTATAGGCCGTCATTCACTTAATCACGATGAAGTCCACCATAACCGTAATAGTTTTGGGCGGGGTGCCGATAGTAACTGGCAGGCTCAAGGCACCCTCGGGATAAGTTGCCTGGCCATTGAACCCATAGAGGGGGGTTAGGATCAGGCGGAGTTTAGATGGATTCTCTCCCATCTTGAGGAAACATTCATAGGATAATACATTAGGGGCACTACCATTGTCAACTAAGATCCTCTCTACATTACAATGGTTTATTGTAGCCGACACAACATGAGCGTCGTCATGCGGGGTGGCTAACCCTTCCAGGTCTTGGTCGGAGAATACCAGGGCCGGTGGTTCGCTCTCCTGCGGGGCCTTAGGGAGCTCGGCGGAGGCTCGGCTCACCCGCTTGGCGTGACGCTCTCTTCCTCGGTTGCTATCTCCCCCTGATGTCGCGTCGCCAGCGATGACGTTGATGTTGACTCCACGGGGGGCATTATCGATTTCATCAGGGGCGCCTCGATCTTCCTTCTGCCAGAACACGTATTAGGATGGGTGTCTCAGGAGGATGAGGCACTTGATATCATCTTGGAGTTGATGGCAATTGCTAGTGTGATGCCCGTGATCGCTGTGGAACATGCAATGCTTGCGGCGATTGCGGTGCTTGGCCTTCATAGGCTCGGGTTGGTGGAGGAGACCCAAGCCTTTGATGTCTTTGTAGATCTCATAGACAGGAGCGGTCAGGGGGGTATACTGCTCATACTTTCGGGAAGGCTCCTTATAGTCTTCGTCCTAGTTCCGCCTTTTTCCTTGGCCCGTGCCTTTATCTGACGGTCGCTTCCTGTCCCCCTCCCGACCTGAGCCTGTCGTACCTCGGCAGGCGCTGGGGACTTCCTCGCATTATGCATGGCGCGAGGCCAGGGTCACTATATTGGCGAGGGAGGTGGGAGGATGGAGGACTAGCTCGTGCCGTAGGTTCTTATCACGGGTACCATCGGTTAGTGCGGTGATGGCCGAGGTAACATCCAGGCGGGGGATGAGCAGGGCTTTCGATTTGAATCCGTTGATATAAGCTCGTAGCTTCTCCCCCTGTTCCTACTTGAGGGCCATTAATCCCACCACTGACCGGGGAGGACCACTGCCGACGAAGCTTTCCTTGAACACTCGCCTGAACTATTTGAAGTTGTGGATGCTGCCGGGGGCGAGGGCCCTGAACCAGGCCTGAGCGCCCTGAACCAGAGTGGTCATGAACGCTCGGCACTTGATCACGTCAGACGCCCCATGAAAGGTCATTAGGGCGTCAAAGTTGTCATAGTGATCGGTCGGGTCTCCCTGGCCCTCATACGGTTTGAAGGTCGGAAGTGAGATCTTAGGGGACATCTTGGCCTACAAGATATAAGTAGAGAACGGGGATCGCTCCTCGTCCTCCACAGCAGAGGTCTTCTACAAGGCGCGGAGGGCGCACTCTTGCTCTGCGAAACGCCTCTCAAAGTCTCGCAGCCTGAGAGATAGCTCTAGCTGACTTTGGCCCGAGGGGCTGGGGGGGTGCACCTGCATGCTGTCCTAGCGCTCCTCGGGGGCCTTGGTTTTTGAGATCGGTCGGCGTGCTCCGGACTTCTCCCTCCTCGGGGTGGAGGAGGCTTCCTGCTCCGGGGGAAGGGCATGTGATGGTCCTCCTCACCGGTTGCGGATGAGCTGCCGCCCCGAAAGGGTAAAAGACCTCCAACGGTTTGTTGGGTGGCATCTCCGCCGGGGGGGGGGATTTTCTAGGCGGGACGCGACTTCTCATCCCTGGCCGCCTGGGCCCTCATGAGATCCACGAGGACATCTAGTTTTACGTTGAGGGTTTGGAGGGCGTCGGTGCTCCCGTCGGGTAGTTGTTCCCCCACCACCGATGGAGGTATTTCATTGACTTGGTGGTTCAACGGAGAATTCTCTGTGGGGAGGGAAGGTGCGTCTTCCTCCGTCGCCAGGGCCTTTCCCTTGTCGCTGGTAGTTCTCCTACCAGAACTTCTTCGCACCATGATGGCTCTTTACGCGTTTCCCACAGACGGCGCCAGATCAAAAGGGGCGATCTCGCGTTACTCCTGAGCGGGGAAGAAGATAACCACGTACGCTTGAAGCAAGAACTGCAAGAAGGGAACCAAGTCAGAGGTGTCCAGGGATGGATCCCCGAGGAAAACCCTCCGATGCTTAAGTCAGCAAGTGTAGTAGAGCATTGGTGCGAAGGGAGGAGATAGGGGGGAGATGGGGGCACGGGATCCCTCTCCACCAAGAGGTGCAGTGGTTCCTACTTAGGGTTTCTGGCTTACCTCCTCACAGTAGGGCTCTTCCGATTTAAATTGTGGCTCGTTGGGTGTACGATCCCTATGAGTTGAGGAGTTTCGGGGGGGGTTACGTCCTCCTTGTGGGCTCTTTATAGCACGCAGACTCTTGGTCTCCCTTACCCCCTTAAGCTCCCAGCTTTTAAAGGACTCGCAACGGCCGTACAGATAAGCTTCCATCAGTTGGCTCGAGCGCGAGGCACTGGCCCATGAGATGCCTCACGAGCGATGAGTGCGTGGCTTGGGCTGGGAATACTAGGCTCCGAAGGAGCTTTTTCGATCGTTCTGATGCTCGGACTTCCCAACCCGAAGGCCACCTTGGAAGTGCTTGATCCGAGTGAGTTATTAGGCTTGTATTGAGTGGGCCCTAGGGCTATCACATCAAGGAGCCGGGCCTCGTTTGGTCGGGTCGAACCTCATTTGGCCTCTCTGTTCGGGCGGTAAGATTTCCCCTCTCCAAGTCGCAAGACCGCTACTAGGATTCGACCTAAACCGACCTAACCAACTTACAAACCAAATGGCGGTCACCCAAGGGCCGCCACTACCAAGTTGCGGTCGGTCGCAAGACCACAACCTGAAATTGATATAAAACCCTTAAGAACCATATAACCAGATGATGGTCTCCCAAGGACTGTCTCTTACAGATAGCGGTACTCCCAGGGCCCCCTTATCATGTAGCGGTCTCTGGTACGACCGCTACCTTGCTCCGGTGTGAAAATCGTAAGAACTCACAAAACCTGATCGTTCCACGCCCCAATCATCCCAGAACGACAGGCAAACAACCATAGATTTGATACCAACCTTCCACAAGCTGGAAGGGATAAACCAAACCACAAAATAGCTAAGAAACGGACGATTTCCTCAAATCAACCCAAAATGGCTCACATGGGCATCCAGCCTCATACCGGCACCAAATCTTGAGCAATTACTGCCAAACTGACGAGAATCGAATCCCGACAAGCTGGGCGTTCAGGATTTACCATTTAAACTAAAAACCATCACCTGGAATGGCGATTTCGACTTACACCCCGAAACATGCATTTCACCCAAAAGCTGGAAAAATCAGCTCAAACACACGCCTATCATCTTGAAATCGCGAGGGAAAGTAGGAAACAAGTAGAGTATCCATCCCCCTTCCTCCACTGAAGATCTTGCGTGCCAAAAAGGTCTAATCCATGTCGAAAACCATCACACGAACCATGCCAGCACTTCGAATCAACGGAATGGGATCGTGCCAATGCCATGCCCCGATTCTCGCGCGATCACGCTCCTGGTCGTCTCCACAGCATCACCACCTCGTCCACCTCCGCCTCGATCGCGTGCCCCGGGGGAGAGGAGAAGGGAGGAGATAGAACAGAGGGAGAGAGTGAGAGCATGGTGAGAGGAGAGAGGGGTAAGGTGAGGGTTAAAAAGAAAAATGAAATAAGAAATTATGAATATGTCTGAAATCTGATTTTTGGCCCGAAATTTCATAAAATCAAACAAATATGAAAAAATAGCCTCCACGATCTTTGGAAAGAGCACAATGCACTTGTAGCGTCCCTGAGTCTCTAAAGTCAACGGTTCACTCTCCACAGGTTTCCGCAAGTTATATAGGCGAAAAACTTGAGTGGATCGTAAAACACGATCCAGGACCCACAAAAGCACTCCAAAAGCTCTTAGATTCCGATCCAAAGGATCCAGGGTATTACATCCTCCCCTCCTTTAACAAATTTCATCCTCAAACTTTAAGGAGCCAATCGGGAACAGGGAAGAACAACCCACAGCTGGCTACGCTCTCCAAGCTCCAGCCACGCCTTAAACACATAAAAACATGATAACACGATTCTTGAAAACACAATTCAGAGGAACACTGTCAGACCCTGATCACAAGCACGATCATCATGCTCTAGATCTTAAGGCACATCGATCCACAGAACGAGCATGGCATAGAAAGGAACATAAGTCTGGCACCTCCAAACATGGCATCATCACTATCGTCTCACAGATCAAGGAGACACGACCCATGCCACGAAAACAGCCATGAAGTATTGCAATCAATGACACCCAAGGGGGGGGGGTGAATTGGGTGATTACGAATTTTAAGAAAACCTTACCCGATTTAAACAAATGAAATGAATAGCAACAAGAAAGTTCAAATCTATTAGAGAAACAATTGGATCTAACAAAATCTATCCCACATAGCGGATCCTTGGTGCTATGGAAGAGGTATGAAACCGAAGATTCTACTCACGCAAGATGTTATCTTCCTGACAAGATTGGCCTTGTCAATTCAAACCAACCTTTTGATATACCAAGGATCTATCACTGAAATGATCGATTATGCTAGATCTAAAAGATCAAACACAGAAGAGATAATATGCAATATCAATCACACAGAATGGGGGTAGATGAAAAGGACCAAACCATACGGTAGGCAGTAATTTTAAAGTGGTTTGGATGCAACGATGGCAACCTACGTCCAGCCCACACAAACTGTGAGGATTCACACACTATCTTGTAAAGAATTACAAGATCAGAACACACACACACTCGCAAGGAGATAGGAACTCTCACGAAGGTGCAAACACACCGAAGCACACAAGAATCTGAAGGAAACAAGACACACACACAGACAGACTTGGGTAGATCCACACACATGAATGTTTAAAGATTACAAATAGCACACACTTGAAGCTTAGGAAATTTGGAAGAAGAAACACAAATGAAAAACTTCTGATTTAATCTCCCCATGAGTAGATGATGCAAATTTTTGATGAGGCTTGCTTCTCCAATTGATTTGAGGTTGATTGGCTTCAGATTGACCTTGAGAGGCTTGTAGATGCATGAAGAATCCCTGGACAAAACACTGTTCATGGAGGTGTTGCAGCAGCCCTCTTCCTCCCTTGGTAGTCCCTTTGATTTCCCTTGAGTGATTAAGGTTTCTTGCCCTAAAGAGATGTTTTTATACAACTTGGGTGGTCAAGGGACATGCCAAAATACAGATCCACAAATTATGGTATGTCTGGTGGCTTTGGGATTAAGGAAACCAAAAGAAAGGGCTTCTCACGTTGAAGAATTAAAAAGTCAACAAATGCTGCCTCGAGGGGTTCGGTCGACCGAATTCTCCGATCGGTCGATCGAACTCTGAGAGACCTGTAAATTTTCAACCCTGGCAATTTCAGTCCACCGAAATCCTCAATCGGTTGACCGAACTCTATAACTTTTATAGAGTTCTGATCCTTGGAAAAATTGGTCGACCGAATCATGCACATTGGTCGATCGAACTCTGGAAAACCTGTAAAAATGGATTGTTAGCACAATGAAACATATCCATATGACAAGAGCTTTATGTCATCATTTAATCCATTCATTTTTGGGTTTGGCTTAGCTTTGTTTATGCATTTGGAAGGCTCAAAACATTTGAGCATTTGTCATTACACAAAATTGCCTTAAACACGTTCAATGATCGCTCTTGATCACTTTGACATGGCACGAGATGGAAACTAAGTCCAGGGTTTTGTTATCATCAAAATCACTTGGAGAGATGTAACAATCTTCCCCTTTTTGCTGATGAAAAAACTCTAGAAAGAAAATACATTATCATGCCGTTAGAACGAATTAAGGACAGTAACCAAAACAAACTATCAAGTAAATTAAATCCATTTCATTCATCCATATGTGCCCAATTTGTTTGAATGAAAATGAGACCAATATGTGTGCCAATACCAAGTGTATTTCATTCATTGAAGTTCGTATTACATATTACATGAAGTCCCGCGATCAATGACACCCAAGAGGGGAGGGTGAATTGGGTGATTACAGATTTTAAGAAATTATACCCGATTTAAAAACAAGTATTAAGAGCAAGAAATAAACAAGAATAGATTAGATGGATAACGAAACGAATCTAGCTAAAACAACCCTTACAGCAGTTCTTTGGTACTAGGTGTAGTTCGGGAATCCGAAGATTCTCTCACACAAGGTATTTTCCTCCCGACAAGATTGACCGTGTCTATCAGAAGCTACCTTTTGATATGCCAAAGATCTCCTGTGAGGAGGATAAAAAGGCTATATCTAAACAAAGGAACTATGATAATGCAGTATGCAAACAAGCTAGAACAGAATAGGAGGTAGGAGATAAGGAGCAAACCACACAGAACACCACGATTTTTAGGTGGTTCGGATGCAACAACTGCAACCTACGTCCACCCCTCACCGACTGTGAGGATTCACACACTATCTTGTAGAATGTTACAAGATCAAGGCACACACACACACTTGTGTGAATTCAAGATTCCCACGAAGGTGCACAAGCACCAAAACACAAAGAAGATTGAAAGACAAGAAGATCACTCACACACACACACAGATCTGCGTAGATCCACACACACACAGATGTTTGAATATTACAAGAACACAAAATTAAAGCCCATCAAGATTGGAATGAGAAAACAAAAAATGAAGACACAAATTCAAGCTCCCCCTTAGTGGATGAAGATGGTATTTGATGAAGCTAGCTCCTTGCTCGATCTACACTTCAATGGCCTTCAAATCAACTTGAGAAGCTTGCTCATGGATGAAGAACTTCTCTCTCGAAGCACTGTTCAAGGAGCTACAGTGCACCCCTTCTTCTCCTTTGATGGCCTCCCTTGATCTTGCTTCAATCAATCAGGTTTTTGACCCCAATGAGATTATTTATAAATCTTGGGTGGTCAAGGGACATGCCACAGACTAGATCCACAAATCATGGTGAAATTGGTGGCTTTTGGATTAAACAACTCCAAGGGAATAGGCTTCCCACGTTGAGAACAAAAGGGCAACAATAGGGGCTTTTCGAAGCTCGCGGTCGACCTGAGCACATGGGCGGTCGACCGTAATTTTTCAGAAACTGGCCCGTTGGTTGCTGGGGAAACCGGTCGACCGCTATAAGCTTGCGGTCGACCGCTGGCTAGGATTTCTGCAAAAAATAAGTAAGTTAGCCCATGCAATATAATACATGAACCAATCAATTTATGGCTACCTTATTCAAATCAAGGTGAGTGGGTTTGTGTTTAGCCTGGGTGGATTAGAAATCAAAACAAGGATTTATGCATCTGGAAGGGTTTAAACAATTAAGCATCATACACGGTCAGGTAAGCTTTGAATGCTTGTTAAATTTGAACTTGATTGTTGAAACATAGCACGTGAGAAAACATATAACCTGGGTTTTGTTATCATCAAAATCGCCTGGATATACTTAACAATCTTGCCTTTTTTGATGATGACAAAATTGAAGGGGTTTTGAAAAACATGAACGTGCCTTTGAGCATGATTTGAAAAAGAGATCAAGGTTCATAATCAAAGCATTTCACTCACATTCCGTTATGCCAGCGAACACAAACCATTCAACATGTTATTTGCCAATTAGAAAGGAAATGAGATGTAGGAGCCAACCATTTGATATCAAACACCATTTGCATTCAATTCATCATTTCGTTACAAGGTACATTAGCGCAAGAGTGAATGCACGACTCTAGACCACAAATGCATAAAACATACTCATGATCCTCACATGATCAAACATGCAAACATACAACCACACACGAACATACATAAATATATAAAGCCCTACACTACTACTTCTCCCCCTTTGGCATCATCAAAAGGGGATAGGATAGACGAAGGGGGACCCAAGTGACATAAGAACAAAGGACAGCAACCTAGAGGTGGAAGAAATGAATGATTCTCATGGTGCATCTGCAGGTGGCTGATCCTCTGGATGAGGGGGCTGGTGACCAAGGAGACGGTTGATGTCTTCAAGAGCATGAGCTTGAGCATGAAGAGTATCCCGAATGCGGCCAATGGAGAGCTCACGAGCCGCATCACAACGAGCCATGCTAAGAAATGTATAGTTCATGATGTGGAAGGACTGGCTAGAATCAGTAACACTGTTGGTAAGGCTAGTCATATGAGTGGTGAGTGTGGCCATTTGAGTGGAAAGGGTATCCAGAGCAGTGGAGAAAGAATCTATGCGGCCGGACATAGTTTCAACCACATTGCCCATAGTGTCGACGCGATCCCCGAGAGTAGAAAGTCTATCCCCAAAAGTATCCACACGAGTATCTAGCCCAGTAAACTGCCCGTCAAAAGTCTCGAAATCTACCCAAGAGTGTTGTGTGGCCCCTTGAGTGGAGGACTCTCCATGATGAAACTGAGGTGGAGGAGGTATCTCGGCATCCAAGTGATGAGGTGAGGGTGGAGGAGGCTGCTCCTCGACCTGAACTGGAGGGGGTACATCCCCTTGAACCTGCTGCTGTTGTTGTTCCTGCTCATCCTCACTGTCATATTCGTCTCCATAAGTAGGGATATCCCGACGCAGCTCACCATCGGGACCACAGTAATAACCCATATCTATGTAGATCTTATGCTTATTGTAAATATCATCGTGGCGAACATAGATAAACTATTCTTCTGCTAAATTAATCCCAGCATGAATGAACACCCCGGTCAACTGTGAAGCATACGGTAAAGATCGCCGTAGATTTGTTCGGCAAGCTCTAATGAGGGTCGTCATGAGGCTACCCATGTTGATTTGTATACCATTTATGACATTGTAGAACGGGAATTTATGAACTTCTGTAATTTCATTTCGGCTACCACTCTTGGGATGAATGAGAGAGGTAAACATATGGTGCAAGACTCGCTGTAGTGGTGGAAAATGATTCGCATTCAGCTCAATTAGGTTGCTGACACCACAGACATACTCACAGCTAGTCATAGCAAGAAAGGTAGCCTCAACCTCCCCATGACAAAAAACCAAGTCGGCTCCTCTAGCCGCAACTCCTAGGCATCTCTCAAATAGGTCGGGTGTAATGAGAATCTCAACCCCTTGAACAACAGTGAATAACTGCTCATTTCTTGCAGCCAAATTCCCATAGAACTGTTGCACTAGACTGCGATAATAACGTGTGTATCTAGTGACAAAATCAGTCCAACCTGGCTGAATCTCAAAGACTACACAAAGGTTGGGTAAAAGCTCACTCACCTCGTTGAAGTCGACCAGTCGAGGGTCGATAATGGGATGAGGTGGCAGCCTAGGTGCTCGACGTGGTACAGGCGCCCACTGTGGTAGAGGAGCTGGTGCCTCGTGTCTCTGGCCACTCCCTTCCCCTTGGGCAGAACGCCGAGAGCTTCGTCTAGGCGACATCCCGAACTAGAAAACCCGATAGAAAACCCTTGAAGAGAGGACCCTCGTCCCGAGGAATGAAGATATACTATAGACACTCCAGGGGCTTGCAAAAGACCTTCTCCACAAACTGGAACCAAGGTAGGAACTCCACGAATGCGCGAATGGCTGAATGGAGTTCATCCCGAAAATGTGACGAACATGCCGGATCTTGTGCGGATGGAGAAATGGTGGGTTTGAGAGGTTTGGGAGGTGGAGAAAATGGGTTCTAGGGTTAGGGTAAAGTGGTGGAGGGTGAATGGAAGTGATAGAATGAGAATGGGGGATTTTAGGACCCCTTATAAGTTGGCTCGGTCGGGACCTGGTCGGGCCGGTTCGCCGCCACCAGTCGACCGGTGCGGGGCTGGCGGTCGACCGCTAGCCCAAAAAAACAACAATTTTTGTAAATTTTTTGTTTTTTGTTTATTTTTCTTTTCTTTTCTTTTTTTTAAAATGGGGGACACAACAAGAAAAATGACCTTTACCTACGTCTCAAAAATATTGGTATAGGTCCAAAAAACGTAGGTAAAGTCTTTACCCATGTTTGCTTGTCACGATTTCAAAGCGTGGCGCTTGCTCGCGTGACAATAGATTATACCTACGTTTCTATGAAACGTAGGTATGGTTCAACCTATCCCTACGCTTTTAAAGCATAGGAATAGTCCAACAAAAAGCGTAGGTAGATATCGACCTATACCTACGTTTAAAAAGTGTAGGAATAATCCTTCAAAAAGCGTTAGTAGATATCGACATGTACCTGCACTTTCATAAAAAGCGTGTGTTAAAAATATGTATACACACGCATATAAGAGATTGTACCTACGTTTATAAAAATGTAAGTATTACCTTTAGCCACGTAGTAAAAAAACGTTTGAATAGGGATTTACATCACTTATTGAAAAACGTAGGAAAATGATTTAACGTCGATTAATAAGAAATGTAGGAATATATTTTCTTTTTTTAAAAAAAATTCTATTATTATCTATGCTCTCATCACCTATAATAATACATCTATTCATGTTCACACTCATTGACTGTCTCACTCACATCCATGTTCATCAACACAAAATAGGCATTCATGTATTCACATGTATTCATCCATCCAAAACATACATTCATGTACTCACATATTCATCCACGAAGAACATATATTAATTTACTCATAGATACTAATTCTTGAACCACTATGAAAATAATCTGAAAAAAGGTCCTTGTTCCCATCAATTACACATAAGTCAAGGTCAACCATGTTGATCCACACAATTCTCTTATCACCTATAATAGTGCATCCATTCATATCTTCACATTCATGGATTGTATCACTCACAACCATGTTGATCCACATAATTCTCATTACCACCAATTTACAATCCATTCACTGAAGATAATTGAGGAATATACATTTACAATCCATTCACTGAACAATCCATTCACTGACCTTATAGTTGAAGTTCCAACATCCATTTTGAGGAATGGATTCTTCATTACCAAAATACAACTGAAATACATATGATAAAGTGATGAGGGCATCCCTTGCCCCTCCACATTTTCTCCGGACTCGGATTGTTCGTCGGCAAGCGCCATTATGTTAGTCATGTATTTTTGAGTCTAGTCATATAATCTTCACATTTTCTTTGAGTCAATATCATGTAATTTTCCCTTTATTTGAGTAATGTACCTAGGTTGTTGAGTCATTTTCCTAAGTATTGAGTCATTATGTTGGTTTGATAGGTTATTGGGCCCATCTCATTGGGCTAGGCCCATGGATGCCCCCCCTTCCCTTCGGTTATTAGTCATTGTGTCTTTTGTTAGGGTCCTTTGTGAAAAAAGTCATGTGCCTATAAATAGGCCACCCCACTCCTCATATGTAACAACTTTGGAAGAATCATTTGAATAGAAAAAATTATCTAGTCTTACTCTCTCTACCAAATCTCTCTTCCCTCTCTCACCCATTATCTCTCTCTCTCTCTTTATCTCTCTCTCTCTCTCCCTCCACCCAATTTTCAGAATTTTCTCTCTCCTCACCATTCACCCCTCATTAAGACCTCTCCCCTTCCCCATACACCCATTTAACTCCCCCCCCAACCCAAGGTGGCATCCTCCAATCCACACCCCACCTCCCAACACCCAACTACCCAACACCACTTCCTAAGCACCCCTTCCTCTTCCCAAGGTTGAAGGGGCTCTTCCCTAAGCCCAAATTCGAATTTCCCTCCCCTTGGGCTGTGCCCTTTCATCTCCCCCACCCCAAGCTCCCAAATTCGCCCCCACCTCCCCCTTGGTCAAACCAAGTTCACCCTCCCTCCCCCTTGCTCTCCCCTTGCACATCTCCTCATTCTATCTCTATTTCAGGCAGCAGAGTTACAGCGAATTGCAGAGGCAGCCACGACTGTCCCTCACAGATTCAGGTAACAAGGCCTACATTGCTGGAATCGTCATCGATATAGCTTTCCAATGGTGGTGGTCTCGCCGGCTTCCGAGGTCGGAGCTGTCCGCAGGAGCTGATCTCCCACGACTGCGCAGAAGACCCCAGGCAGAGAACCAGAGCGAGATTGGAAGCCCGACCACGACGAACCTTTTATGATTCAGATCAAGTTTCTTCAGAACAGTTCTTCCCTCTCAAGTCCTCTTTCATCCTAAAGAAGCAGAGCTGCATTTGGACATCGGAATCTCAAGTTACAAATTTTCTACTCCAAGTGTGGCAGGTCAGTTTACAGGAGCCAAACCGACACCCCTCTACTCATCTGACCGTCCCGGTCTTCTCCGACATCTTCCGACATCGCTGTCAGTGCCGACAGAAAGAAGAGTTGGCTACGGTTCCAACGGTTCAGGTCTCTCCTCAATCAGAGCTCGTTAGAGATCGTGGCACCCTCTGCAACCAGCCACATTGATCTGCACCAGATAGAGGCAGAATCAATAAGTCCGGTCCCAGACTCTGCCACGGCCAGCTCGTGAAGGCTCTGAGTGCCATTTTTGGAGGGAAGAAACTAATTCAAGCTAGCTGCCACCTCCAATAAGAAGGGACTCAATCGGCCACCGGAACCCTCTGCTCCAATTTTCTTCGTCGGAGACGGCAGACTGCCCCCTGTGGTCCTAGGTTAGACCAGTCCTCACTCCTCCGGTTACCCCTCTCTTCACCGACATCGGATCGCATCAGTTTGGTATCCGCCAGAGACCAGACACTACTGTCCTGTTCCAGTCGCCAGCGCAGTCAGCCCCGAGTATCAAAGCTTCCCCAAAAATTCAAGCTTCATCCTCTGTCAGTTGGGAAACTTTTGGCGCTGGTCTCGTCAAGATCCGAGTTCCGTGGAACCCGTGGCAGCACCGTCTCCGACTGTCTATCCAGTGAACCTGAAGCAGGGCAGAACCGGTGGAGCTCGGGAGGTCAAGTTTCATTGCGTAATCCCCAACCCGCTTGGCCGGCCGAAGGCCCCTCCCTGCGTGGAGGTAGTTTTGGATGTAATTAACTTAATCCTCACCCCAAGATCATCCCTCCTGCGAGAGGCGTAGTGTTGTACTCTTTACACTTTCAGGTTGAAGCGACACCGACGCGGCGTGCGGGTGCATACCCTCGCCTCCCCGCTCACCCCCGTCTCCGGCCGGAGTCGGCATCTTCACGCCGGCTAGGTGAGCTCCTGAACATCCCTCATTGCTGTATTGGACTTGCTTAGCTTAGTATTGCTATAGTTACTCCGTCGGCGGTAAGAGAGTGTCCGATTTTACATTGCCACCAAATTGAGTGACCACCGCGGGCGAGTTGAGAGTGAATCCACTTAACCCACACCCTTGGTGTGTTGGCCGCCCATAATTTGGTCATCCTAGGCCCATTTTAGGTTCTCCACAAGTTTGCCAACCCTTGGAGCCTCATGGTCCCACCTCGGACCCTCTCCAACATCGCCTAGTTGCCTTCGGGCCCTAGTGTGTGCCATACGGGTGAGCTCGCTAGTGTGAGTCCGCTGCTCAAACTTGAATGCTTGCAAAATAGGTCCAAGGTTGGTTTTACATCAAGTGGTATCAGAGCAAGTTCACAACTTATCTCTATCAAGTTGGTCCTAGGGCATGTCTATGCATTTAGAGTCTTCAAGTGCATCACTCTTGTCCCCTAGTATGGCCACCTCATATCAACCTTACCAATCGGCCCACTCCATAAGTCCAAACCACCAAGAGATGCCTACCACTAACACCCATAACTTCCCTGGCCATGTCAACTACTTCATGAAAGCCTTGACCTATGCCAATGAGCGGCTTGATAACATATCGGACCGACTCAACCAACTTGGAGAAAATAGGCTCGCCCCAAAGACAGACGATAATGGTCCCTTTCCCACTTCCCACCTTTGATGGAACCTGTCCTAGAGAATATTTAGATTGGGAAGCTACAATGGACCAATACTTCACTTGGTATCATATATCCGAGGATGAAAAGGCATTGGTTGCCAAAATGTAACTTACCAAACGGGCGGAAACTTATTGGATGCAAATTGTCGGGCTAAAGATACTTAGAAAACTCCCATCACCACTTGGAAGGACATGAAGGAGCAACTTAGAGCAAAATATATGTCCCCTTCCTACCTGGGTTACCAAAACTCGAGGAGCACTCTCACTCCTCCAAACCCACCCGTCCAAACCCTTACCACTAGAACCCAAATCTCCAAGGCCTCCACCTCCCCACCTAATCCCATGAGGGCCCCCACACCCCAACCAAAACCCCCTTCACTAACCTACACTAGTCAAGCCTCTTTAGCTCCCACTTCCACCCCAAATGATCCCAAGGGCAAGAGACCCCTAACCGACCCAATTCCCTCCATAGTGACCACCACTCATCCAACCCTCACCATTAAAAACCATGTGGACACCGTGTCCACCCCTCCACCAAGGCCCATAATGGCCACTATCCCCAAACCCAAAACCCCTCACCCAACTCACCTCCCGCTTCCTACACCAATCTTTCCCCAACCTAGGCCTCCTCTACTTCCCCTTCCGATCCAAGTCCACCCTTGCCCACCACCCCAAGTGCACCATGCTCCAGCTATCACCAATTCTCCCGCATTAGACCTACCCAACCCATTAACACTAGGAATTGAAACCTCCACAACCCTCCACATGGGAGTAGATGCTAGTCCGGAAACCATTCCCACCCATAAGGAAGCCCAAGATCACACCAATGGTAAGGAAAAGCCTCAACCCTTTACCACTTCAAATAGCCTAGATCCTCAAGAGTCACCCACCTTCACCATGAATGAGCATATACTCCAATGGCTCAAGCAAGGACCCACCCTTCCTAGCTCACCCCCACCTCTCTCACCTTTGGGATATCCATCCCAAATTATTCCCCTCCACTCCTATCACACCACAATCCAATCCTACTATGAGGTAGAAGATTGGGATGATCTCCTCAAAGGTCTAAAGTGGCAATCAGACTTGACTTCTTTATTGGCCCTAGGAGCTGACCAACCCAAGAGCCTTAACCTCATCCATCCATGTATTGGGTCTATCTCCTCGGTTTGCACTATTGGTTGCTACACTAGTGACATCCTTTTCCTTCTCCCCATAGTGGAAGAGCCCATCCTGGTCCACTCCCCTACAATTGTGATTCCTAAAACCTTGACCAACCAGCCCACCCCATACACCGGCCCAACCATTCCACTAGAAGAAGACGACTCATCACCTTTTGAGGACCTTGAGGACATGGAGCCCCTTGGTAACCCACTTTATGATCCCTATGATCCATTCCAATGGGAGTCAAGAAACCCGAGTAACCCAACCACCTTAACTACCACCTACCTTTCCCTACCCCAACCCACCATGTTTGATCCAATCCACCCTATCCCAGACCCGGGTTACACCATGGGAACCATGACTTTGGGTGGTATACACCTAGGGATCGAGGAAGTGCCCCATCTCATGATATCCACCTTTCTAGACCCCTTCGACCCATTCCAATGGAAGTCCAAAGGCCCACACATAGGAGACATCTTTGTCACAAGAGTGCATAAGTCTTGGCATACAACACCACTTGGCATGATTCATAAGTCGGGTACATTCATTTACATCACCCACATGTCAAGTAGGAAGCATAAGTGGACCGTATTTGGATGTATTGGCCCACCCTCATTCATCACGAGTCTTAAGTATGAGAGGAGCATACATGGATGTCCGGGTACCCCGACATTTGTCATACCCATGCATAAAAGGTTCATCTATGGATGTCCCGGCCCCCCTGAGTCTGTCACAATCTTCATAGCATCAAAGCATGATCGATCTACATGTGGCTGCCCCGGACCACCTTTGCATACCAAACATTTCCCACTCACATCGCATCATCAAGCATGACATATGCATCCAAGCACATATCAAGCAACAAGCGGTGATATTCACAACAAGCGAGCAAAAACTCATGAGCGCCACTTGGAATTCCAAGTTGGTAACTTGACGATGATGACTTTGGAGTGGCTCTACCCAGGGTCACCTCCAAATTGAGGGCACGAGGACTTGGACCTTGCCAAGTTCCGAGTGGCTTTGGCAACCCGGCCTATGGGTTGAACTTTCAAAAAGGGTTTTGGGATTCTCCCCGTTTCTCATGCGGCGGATCTAGCACCCGATAAGGGCACCGCGGTGGATCCTAGTGAGTGCCTCCAGCTTACACCTACCCTTTGTGAGAGACACCCTCGGAGTGCCACCACAAATAGCCTGAGAGCCCGACGTGAGCACACAGCGGCAATACTAGGCAAGCAAGATCCCATCGCCAGCATGAGGGTATGACCGAGTCACTTTGTCGAGCTGAAGCGCCGTTCCCCGACTATGGTCGCGGGTTGAGTATGGAGATCGAGGATCACCCAGAGCCGTAGTTCGATGTACTACTTCCCTGGTGGACCCATACTCGACGGGGTCGAGTTTTCCCCACCCCGGGGGTATGACGAGGGCATCCCTTGTCCCTCCACATTTTCTCCGGACTCGGATTGTTCGTCGGCAAGCGCCATTATGTTACTCATGTATTTTTGAGTCTAGTCATGTAATCTTCACATTTTCTTTGAGTCAATATCATGTAATTTTCCCTTTATTTGAGTCATGTACCTAGGTTGTTGAGTCATTTTCCTAAGTATTGAGTCATTATGTTGGTTTGATAGGTTATTGGGCCCATCTCATTGGGCTAGGCCAATGGATGCCCCCCCTTCCCTTCGGTTATTAGTCATTGTGTCTTTTGTTAGGGTCCTTTGTGAAAAAAGTCATGTCCCTATAAATAGGCCACCCCACTCCTCATATGTAACAACTTTGGAAGAATCATTTGAATAGAAAAAATTCTCTAGTCTTACTCCTCTCTACCAAATCTCTCTTCCCTCTCTCACCCATTATATCTCTCTCTCTCTCTCCCTCCACCCAATTTTCGGAATTTTCTCTCTCCTCCCCATTCACCCCTCATTAAGACCTCTCCCCTTCCCCATACACCCATTTAACTCACCCCCAACCCAAGGTGGCATCCTCCAATCCACACCCCACCTCCCAACCCCCAACTACCCAACACCACTTCCTAAGCACCCCTTCCTCTCCCCAAGGTTGAAGGGGCTCTTCCCTAAGCCCAAATTCGAATTTCCCTCCCCTTGGGCTGTGCCCTTTCATCTCCCCCACCCCCAAGCTCCCAAATTCGCCCCCCCACCTCCCCCTTGGTCAAACCAAGTTCACCCCCCCTCCCCCCTGCTCTCCCCTTGCACATCTCCTCATTCTATCTCTGTTTCAGGCAGCAGAGTTGCAGCGACTTGTAGAGGCAGCCACGACCGTCCCTCATAGATTCAGGTGACAAGGCCGACATTGCTGGAATCGTCATCGAGATAGCTTTCCAATGGTGGTGGTCTTGCCAGCTTCCAAGGTCGGAGCTGTCCGTAGGAGCTGATCTCCCACGACTACGCAGAAGACCCCAGGCAGAGAACCAGAGCGAGTTTGGAAGCCCGACCACGACGAACCTTTTCGGATTTAGATCAAGTGTTCTCAGCAAAGTTCTTCCTCTCAAGTCCTCTTTCATCCTAAAGAAGCAGAGCTGCATTTGGACATCGGAATCTCAAGTTACAAATTTTCTACTCCAAGTGTGTCAGGTCAGTTTACAGGAGCCAGAACCAACACCCCTCTACTCATCTGATCGTCACGGTCTTCTCCGACATCTTCCGACATCGCCGTCAGTGCCGACAGAAAGAAGACTTGGCTATGGTTCCAACGGTTCAGGTCTCGCCTCAATCAGAGCTCGTTAGAGATCGTGGCACCCTCTGCAACCAGCCACATTGATCTGCACCAGACAGAGGCAGAATCAATCAGTCCGGTCCCAGACTCTGCCACGGCCAGCTCGTGAAGGCTCTGAGTGCCATTTTTGGAGGGAAGAAAATAATTCAAGCTAGCTTCCACCTCCAAGAAGAAGGGACTCAATCGGCCACCGGAACCCTCTGCTGCAATTTTCTTCGTCAGAGACGGCAGACTGCCCCCTGTGGTCCCAGGTTAGACCAGTCCTCACTCCTCCGGTTACCCCTCTCTCCACCGACATTGGATCACATCCCCGTCAACTCCGGCTCGAAGCTACCCCGACCACGATCGCATCACCACCAGTTTCATTCCAATCGGAGTCCGGGAGAGCCCACAGTTACTTCTGCAACCTGCTGCATCAGTTCGGTACCCGCCAGAGACTAGACGCTGCTGTCCTGTTCCAGTCGCCGGCGCGGTCAGCCCCGATTATCAAAGCTTCCCCAAAGATTCAAGCTTCATCCTCTGTCAGTTGGGAAACTTTTAGCGCTGGTCTCGTCAAGATCCGAGTTCCGTGGAACCCGTGGCAGCACCGTCTCCAACTGTCTATCCAGTGAACCTGAAGCAGGGCAGAACCGGTGGAGCTCGGGAGGTCAAGTTTCATTGCGTAATCCCCAACCCGCTTGGCCGGCCGAAGGCCCCTCCCTGCGTGGAGGTAATTTTGGATGTAATTAACTTAATCCCCACCCCAAGATCATCCCTCCTGCGAGAGGCGTAGTGTTGTACTCTTTACACTTTCAGGTTGAAGCGACACCGATGCGGCGTGCGGGTGCATACCCTCGCCTCCCCACTCGCCCCCGTCTCCGGCCGGAGTCGGCGTCTTCACGCCGGCTAGGTGAGCTCCTGAACATCCCTCATTGCTGTATTGGACTTGCTTAGCTTAGTATTGCTATAGTTACTCTGTCGGCGGTAAGAGAGTGTCCGATTTTACATTGCCACCAAATTGAGTGACCACCGCGGGCGAGTTGAGAGTGAATCCACTTAACCCACACCCTTGGTGTGTTGGCCACCCATGATTTGGTCATCCTAGGCCCATTTTGGGTTCTCCCCAAGCTTTCCAACCCTTGGAGCCTCATGGTCCCACCTCGGACCCTCTCCAACATCGCCTAGTTGCCTTCGGGCCCTAGTGTGTGCCATACGGGTGAGCTCGCTAGTGTGAGTCCGCTGCTCAAACTTGAATGCTTGCAAAATAGGTCCAAGGTTGATTTTACATCATAAAGTTTAGGCCCATGAATAAAACTTAGATGAACATCTACTCCTGCAGCATGAAAGATAATTTAAAATTCTGGAACATGGTTAGGGTAGTCACCTTTGGAGCATCCGGAACGCAACCATCAATACGAGTAAGTTACTTGTCAATAGAGATACCACATGAAATGAGCATTGGATCTCCATCATACCTATTACTTCTTATAGCCTGCCATCCTTAAATTAGCTACCTCAATAACAACACATATCCTCTCAAGAGGCTTCATACTTAGTGTATATGATGCTTCCTTGAGAATCCTGTGCTGGAAGGCAGTTCCTCATACAATTTCAATGAAAAATAATGCACCTAGATAAATATGAAGGACCAGACAGTGGAAGAAGTCATAAGTTGACACAACATATGCATATTGAAGGTAAAACTAAACCAAGTGAAGAAAATTGGCAAGGAAATTTCAAGGAATTCAAAGAATGTTTCTAAAAATATAATAACAAAACAGAAAGAATGATTTTGTAAACACATCACAACAGGTGAAGGAACAACAATCATTCTGTAATAGACTTGTACGTGTATATATACACATACATACATGAAGCAGAGATTGGTCCCAAAAAAAGCAAAAAGTATTGAATATAGAATATTTCAGTAGAGCACTGCCTTCACACAGACAGAAGAGATGCAACCGTGTTGCACTTGCTGCTAGGATAACTTGGACATGAACATTTTATTCTAGTTTTTGAGGTGCAACATGGAGCATGTAACTATTTTAGGAACCATAACAGTGAAAACTAAGTTTATTTTCTAATTTTTTTATATTTACAAGAAAGTAAACTCGAACAAAGTGAATTCATGCATACTAAATTTTAAGAGAAGGAGAAGGGGATGACCAACACAACCCTGAAATGCTGAAGTTCTACATAAACAGAACACCATAAATGATGGATGGCAGACTGGACTTCAAAAGCTTATCTAAGCAATGATAAATAAAAAATGAAAAAATGAATGAAATTAAATGAAACAAAGCACATGGGGTCTAACCCTCTATATCAAAACAAGTTCCTGCATGCTTCACTTGCTTATGGCATATAAATTCCCCCCAAAAGAAAATGCAACAAGAATTTGAATCCAGAGCTCATGCCCATTCCTGTCTTAGGGGCTGATCTACTTTGAGGCCTACTGGGGATGGGTCGACCCACCCAGAGTAGCGGTCGACCTCCTCCTCCCCCTTCAAGGCCGGCTAGTCCCAGCATATGCATGATGTTCCCCTCATAAAAAGAGATCCCCTGTGCATTTTAGTGAAGGCTGCATAAGCTTTTAAGCTGTATTCATATGCATACTTTCATATACGTGTTTCACATACAAAGCTCAAAGCTACATGAAGCGTTAATGTTCAACAAAAGGCAGATGGCCAATGGTCTGAATATAAAGAAACTAAGTGGGTATATGTGATGGATCAAAGAGCTCACTATGAATTGGTGTTCAGAAGGGTGCAATGGCCAAATGTGATTCTGAAATTGCTGAGGACAGGATGAACAAATCAAAAGTGAATTATGAACATGGAACTCGCCGACTCAGAAATTGAAATCCAGCTTAGACTGATATGTGTACAGAAGGAATGGTGATTAGACCCAGTTTCTGAACTTGCTGAAAACCAAGGTGAACAGAGTAAAGACTGAATGTTGAATATAAGCTTCAATCTCCCAGACTGACATTAGAAGTTCTACACTACAAACATAAATTCAGAGCCCCAACTCAATTTTAGAAATGTGCTGAAACCTTGATGAACAAGATAAATGAATAATGAGTTTAAAATGCTAACTCCTAGATAGAAAACTAAAAACTCCTGCACAATGGCATCTTGAATTTGCATCCATTCTCTCCCTTTGAGCATTTGATGCTCTAAAATGACCAGAAAGGCTAATAAAAGTAGGGCTTTATAGAATTTATGTCATAAGGATGCTTGGATTGTTAAAACATATATGCATCACAAGTAACAAAATTATCAAGAGAACATTACCTGATTACTTGCATATCTTTCTTGGATGGCCTTGATCTTTGGCTGAAGATTTTGCATTGCCAGTGTTGACTAGACCTAGGAAAGAAAAAAAACAAAACAACAAAAGTTATGTAATCAAAGGCAAAACAAAAAAAAGAAAAGAGAGGAAAGAAAAGAAGAAAGGAGATGAATGCAAAAAAAATGCATGATCCGACATGGGTGTGTGCCAAGGTGCCATGATCCTGCACACACCCATCCCAGCACACAACCATTGTTCAAATTACTAGAATGAAGGAGTATTTCTAAGTTTCATAAGCAAGAACAAATATGAACAGTGAACTATTGGTTGTAAAGGTAGAAGAAATGCTTACTACCTTGGGTATTGCTCCTCAACAATATTCTTGGCTATCTTAGTAATATCTTCTTCCCATCCAGTTAAAATCACCTGGTATTCTTTGAAGGAATAGCTGTCGGTAGATAGAAGCATATAGTTCACACACAGCAAAAGATGAATGTATTAGCAGATGGATGCTCACATTTTTTTCACAAATCTAATAACATTGGTTTTTGATGATATTTACTCCAGAACTATTACAGCTGCTATACTAGAATAGTGCAGCCAGAGACCAGCATCCTCAAAACAAGTGAATTTAAATGTCACACAACTTTGATGCACAAGAATGGGCTATGTAAGTAGGTAAGAATATAACCTATAAAATATCCTTAAATCTGAAACTCTTACTAGGTATTGTAGATGGTTTCAGCTTGAATAAGAAGGAATTCAAGGTAGATTTATTTCATGTATGCCTTCTTCAGAGTCTATGCACATACCTTGATTGCCATGAAGCTTCAAATGAACGGATTGCTTGACAAAGATTTTGTTTTGCATTATCCGCAATTTTCCTTGCAACATTGTGGGGTAAATCTATGCCCTCATTCTTGGAAATATATTCCAAAACATGAACAATCAGAGAAAAGAACATGAGCTTCCATAAATGATGTCACTAGCAGACAAAGTTACATGTACAAATTCAATTTGTTGAAATAAGTAATTTTATGAGATCACCTCATTTTGTGAAGGCGGACGAAGCTTTACAACTTTGTAGACATGTTTCACATAGTGTAGACTAGAAGAATCAGAGCAGAAAAATATCATTTTGGAGCAAACTTTATACTTTTCCATCAACCAGCAGATTGTGTTCGAGGTCTATACAAAGCTTGACAGCCTCATATACAACAATTGCTGCAAAATCCCGGTAGAAGATATATAGGATATCAACCTTGTAAGATACCACAATATAAGGCTGTAATTCTAGATTAGTAAACACGTACCTTGACAATTAGTGTGATCACGTAGAATAATGTTCTTGGAGGTAGAACATGGGACCCCTTTATCAAATCAACTATAACATGCCTCTCATAACCACGTAATTCAGGCAAATTGATCTCAACATGCTTGGAAGATTTTTTGACCTTTGCTTTAATGTTGGGGACAATTTCTCCCTATAGTAAGTGATTTACTATCAAAATTATTTATAGAGATTAAAAGATAGATTTAGATGGAGAGAGAGAGATAGAGTATTTGTAGAAACATACACTGCTTACCTTCAATGTAAATACCTTCACGTCATCTCTAGTCCGTGAAAATAGAACTCAACAAAATGAATATGAGGGCTCCCAGAATCTTATAAATCCTGCGTTCAGGTTAAATGACAATTTACCTGTCTTCTCGCGAACAAAAAACTCTCACAACAAGGCTGAAATTGTGGTTGTATTTCCTAGTCTTGGAGGGCCTTCAAACATAAAGTGATCACTCTCCCTTGCACACCTAATAACATTTCTTTTGTTGGGGGCCTCCCTCACCAGTGGTGGTACAGGGCTAGAGACAGAAGCCTGAGGCCGTGCCAAATCCCCCTCTGGCCTCTTGGACGATGGCTTTTCATCACTCCAGAACTCTGAAATGACATAAGGCGAGACTGAGGTGCTCTCCCTTGATGGCTTCCTCCCTCTGCGGACCACCGAGTTTCCCGCCCCAGATGTCACCCGTTCCAGAACTCTCTCCCTCGAGGGCTTCACCTCCAGCCAGGCAGCATCTGCGCTTCCACCTGTGCTTTCTCTTTCAATGGCGGTCGCTTCGGTGAACTGCTCCTCCCCCTGGCCCCAACCTCTCTCTACCCGGTGCCATGCGACGGTCCCAGCAATCTGCTTCTGTCTTCACCGCCACCTGATGCCATGATGCGCGTGCCTTCTTTCCATCCTCTAGTGCTACCGGAAAGCAGTAGGGGATGGACCAGTCCCCTCCGTGTGCATCCCGAGTGTGGAGACACTACATGGTTATCATTACAGCCCTTAAGAGCACGGCTTGTCAGGACCAAAATTTGATGAAATAAAAAGGCAAAAATAGATTGCAAAGATGGCATAAAACAAATGGATGGAAATGAGTGAAAGACGGCGATGTAGGAGAGAGATGAGAATCTGATGAGGGGTATATGAGATCAATGAGCTAACACTAGATCAAGACCAAGCCATGGAGATCCAAGCGGAGAGGGATCCACAGAGATCGAAAGCCGTCGCGACGGGGAGGGATCCTTGATCGGGCGAGATAGCTTACCTTGTGATAGGTGGTGCCGTCTTCCTCGATGGTCCAGTCGGCCTCGGTGCAGAGGGCCTTGAGGACCTCGTTGTTGTCGCAGTGCTTGGGCAGCTTGTAGTTGCCGTAGGCCCTCAGCCCGGAGAATATCTTCGCCGCGATGGCCCGCCGCCGCCTCTCCCTCCGTTTGTTGTTCTCCCGCTCCTTCCACCTCATGCTTGTTGTTCTTCCACCAGGGGGGGGAGGGCGTCCGGAGAGGCGTACAGGATCCAGGGAGAAGAGAGGGGAAGGGCTGGGGAAGGATGAGAAGCAGGCAGACGATGGGTGTGATTCCGGGGGGAAATCGAGTGTTAAAATGTCAAAAAATGAAAAGTATCGGGCAGCTATTTTGCCGCCACCCGGGTGATCTCAATTACTACGTTTTTAAATTTTTTATTTTTTTACTGAAAATGACTTATTCCTACGTTTTGCTAAAAAATGAAACAATATCAAAGATCTATTCTCACATTTACTTTGAAAACGTAGGAATATATGACCTTTTCCAACATTTTTTAAAAAATCGTCGAAATAATGTGGACATATAACTACGTTATAATGAAACATAAGAAATTTACCTACGTATTTTTAAAAACATCGAAATACATCGTATATACCTATGTTTTCTTCGAACGTAGGTAAAATTCGTGGCTATAGGCCAATTTTCTTGTAGTGGGACTAATAACCGACCTTTTGAGTTGAGCCAACGTCATGAAGTGGAGGAAAGGAAATATAAGCATATTTGAGGAAAGTTTATAACTCCCCCTCAGAAGTTTCGTAGGTCCGACATCACTGAGTCCACAATTATTTATCTAAGGAATATCTGGCCTTAGAAGGATTTTTCAAGGAGGGCTATACATATAATTACATTCAAGCATGCAGGAATGTATGTGAACACACAAGGTAAGAAGTAAAGATAGAATGCATGTTTTCCTACCCTTGATGCAAATGAGTTTCTACAAATGCAGAACTTAACCTAAGTGAAGGCCTATGCATGAATGCTCTCACCCTTGCACATCCCAAGTTCTCTTCTTATCTTTTTAAATTGATCCTGGTTGAGGGGTTTGGTGAAAATGTCAGCTAGCAGATTGTGTGTGTCAATGAAATTCAATTCAAAGACCCCTTTACCTATATGATCTCTCAGGAAATGATGACGAATATCAATATGCTTGGTTCTAGAATGTTAAACATGGTTTTTAGACAAGTTGATTGCACTGGTATTATCACACAGGATTGGCACACATTTCACATAAATATCTAAATCAAGTAGTTGATTTTTGATCCAAAGTACTTGGGCTCCACAACTTCCGGCGGCTACATATTCAGCCTCGGCCGTTGAGAGAGCTACTGAATTTTGTTTCTTGGAGGCCCATGAGACTAGGCACCTACCAAGAAACTGACAGTACCCACTAGTACTTTTATGATTGACAATGCATCCAGCATAATCTGCATCGGTGTATGCAATCAAATCAAAAGAACTACCGATGGGAAACCACAAGCCAAAATCTATTGTGCCAAGTAAATATCTAAAAATGCATTTAACAGCCGATAAGTGAGATTCTTTAGGGCATGACTGAAAATGGGCACAAAGACATACACTAAATTGAATGTTAGGGCGGCATGCTGTAAGATACAGTAGCAATCCGATCATACCTCGAAATAGTGTAGGATCTACTATTTTACCATTTTCATCTTTGTCTAACTTCAAGGTTGTGATCATTGGAGTTGACAAAGGTTTGGCTTCAGCCATCCCATATTTCTTCAAAAGATCCATTGTGTACTTGACTTGGCTTATGAAAATGCCCTCAGGTGTTTGCTTCACCTGCAATCCAAGAAAGAATGTTAGTTCACCCATTAGACTCATCTCAAATTCACCTTGCATGATTTCTACAAATTCATCACATAGCACATTATTAGTAGCTCCAAAAATTATGTCATCCACATACACTTGAAGTACTAATATATCTTTATCTGATTTCTTTCTGAAAAGTGTTTGATCAGCCTTACCTCACTTGAAATCATTTTCAATCAGAAATGACGTGAGCCATTCATACCATGCCCTTGGTGCTTGCTTTAGTCCATACAAGGCCTTCTGGAGCTTGTACACATGTTGTGGATGTTTGGGGTCTTCAAAGACTAGAGGTTGTTCTACAAAAACATCTCTTTGATATACCCATTTAAAAATGTAAATTTAACATCCATTTGAAATAATTTGAAGTTAGATGAGCAAGCATAAGACAATAAGATCCGGAGTGCTTCTAGACGAGCAACCGGTGCAAAAGACTCATCAAAATCAATACCCATCTCCTGGCTATACCCTTTGGCCACAAGCCGGGCCTTGTTCCTAACAACCAATCCCATATCATTTAACTTATTTCTGAAAACCCATCGGGTTCCGATAATGGATTGATTCTTAGGCCATGGCACTAGAGTCCACACCTAGTTTCTTTCGAACTAGTGCAACACTTCATGTATAGCCTGGATCCAGGACTCATTTTGAAGAGCTTCATGGATATCCTTAGGCTCTTCCTGTGAGATTAAGGCTATCAAATCCTCTTCTTCTACTTGCCTTAAAGATGCTCTGGTTCTTACCCCATCTTGAGGATTATCGATTCTATTTTCAGTTGGATGATCCTTTAAGAATGTGGAGGTGCTTGGCAAGTCGGGGTGCTGCACTTGCTGCTCTTGCAATGTTTCAATTGAAGGATCTTCATCTTATTCACTCTTGCTCGGTATTCCTCCCTTCGGTTCATCCTTGACTTTAGATGTTCCAACATTAGTTGTATCTTTCGGGGCTTCTCCTGCATCCACAATTTGAGTGATCAGTTTTGCTTCAGATTCATCAAAAATTACATGAGGACTTTCTTCAACAACCAAAGTCTGTTTATTGAACACTCGATAAGCTCTAGAATTAAGTGCATAGCCTAGAAAACTTCCCTTGTCACTTTTCTCATCAAACTTACCTAGGTTGGACTTACCATTGTTCAGGATGTAGCATGAACATCCAAAGGGTTTAAGATGGGAAATATTCAATTTCTTACCCTTGTAGAGCTCATGTGGAGTTTTCTTCAAAATGGGCCTTACCATTACACTATTGATGATGTAACACGTTGTACTTACCGCATCAGCCCAAAAATATTTTGGTAGAGAGTTTTCACTTAACATGGTCTGAGCCATGTCTATCAATGTTCTGTTTTTCCTCTCCACCACTCCATTTTGTTGGGGCGTCCTTGGTGATGAGAAGTTGTGTGTATACGCGTGCTCTTCACAGAAATTGTTGAACTCATGATTTTCAAATTCGCCACCGTGATCACTTTGGATAGTAGTGATAAGGTAGCCTCTATCATTTTGTATTTTCTTACAAAACACATGAAATTCCATCAATGCATCATTTTTATTAGATAGAAATAACACCCAAGTGAATCTGGAATAATCATCAACAATCACAAAACCATAGGATTTCCCTCCTAGGCTGGATGTCCTAGTTGGGCCAAACAAATCAAGATGCAGCAATTCTAAAGGTCTGGAGGTAGAAGCAATGTTCTTGTTTTTGAAGGATATGCGTGTTTGCTTGCCTTTTGTGCAAGCCTCACAAATTTTATCACTTTCAAACTTTAATTTTGGCAAACCATTCACCAAGTCATGCTTAGACAAATTGGAGATTACTCTAAAACTAGCATGACCTAGTCTTCGGTGCCATAGTCATGCATTATCTTGATTGTTAGCTACCAAACACATATCATCATAAGAAACATCATCAAGATCAATAGTGTAGACATTGTTGCTTCTCTTACCGATGAATCTGATTTCATTTGAAGTTTTATTTATGACAAGGCAGTGGGTTTCATCAAAAGCAATTTTAAAACCCTTGTCACACAATTGGCTTATACTCAGCAAGTTGTGATTCAAACCTTTCACCAAAAAAATATTTTTAATTAAGGTTTCAGAATTCTTACCTATGTTGCCAATTCCAATTATTTTACCTTTATCTTTTCCACCAAAGGCAACTGAGCCTCCATCCTTATCTAGCAGCATAGAGAATGTCTTCCTGTCCCCTGTCATATGCCTTGAGTAACCGTTGTCCAAGTACCACTTGCTCCCCCTAGCTTCAAGACATATCTGCAAGAAATATCATTCTCATGCAAATGATTTTGGTACCCAAGCTAGCTTGGGTCCGTAGGAGTTAGTCCAGTTCTGTGCATATCTTTTCTTGGTCCAAAAAGTATGATTTCTTGGTGAGTTTTTTTCTGAACTAGTAATTTACAATAACATGACCAAATCTACCACAATGATAGCAATTAATAGGTGTAAATTTTCTTTGAAATTGTCGTGGTTTGGGTTGGACATACTTTGGCTTAGAGTTGGAACATGAGGCATGGTTGTTTTCCTTTTCATGGACAAAGGATGTAGTGATCTTATGCTCAAAGGATTTTTTATTTTGGGAAATGTATCCCGATCCTTCTTTTTGAAAATTGACTTTAACTCCCAACAGGTTATCTAGGTTTTGTTTGCCCTTAACAAACCTTGACAAGGTGAACTGAAGTTCAGCCACTTCTTTATCCAAACTCACCGTTATCTTTTCAAATTCTGAATTTGTGGATTTCAAAATTTTTTCTTCAGTTTTCATTTTTTCACACACTTTCTCCATTTCAGACATTTTGCAAGATAACTCTTCTTTGATTTTTTCACAATCTGGAATTTTTTGCAACAGACTTTCTTTTTCTTCTGTTAGTTCGAACCATTCTTGTTCCAGTTTCTCAAATTTAACAAAGATATCTTCACGTGACAAGTCATCAATTTTCTTTTGAGAGTTTTGTTTTCAGGTATGATTTTCTTGTATTTAGTATACAGTTTTTCATATTCTGACTCTCATTGTTCAATAGAAATAAAATCAGGGTCAGAATTTACCTCCGGAGACTCATTTTCATGTTCCATGAGACACAAGCTCTCCACCAGCTCCTGAATCTCCTCGTCGGATGGTTCGTCCTCTTCGTCGCTCCATGTGGTGACCATCGCTTTGGCTTCTTATCCTTCTTGAATTTTCTCTTCAGATCTGGGCACTCCCCTCTCATGTGCCCGGGCTTCTTGCATTCGTAGCATATGATGCTACTTGGCTTGCTCGACTCCCCCTTGGTTTGAGTGGGCTTCCTTTTCCCCTTTCTGAAGTTGCCTTAGAAGTTTCTCTTCTTCTTCAAGAATCTTTTCACTTGACGAGTTATCATGGCCAATTCTTCTTCTTCATTGCTCCCGTCACTATATTCGTCTTCTTGAGAGTCGTCATCGGATTGATGGGCTCTCAATCCGATCACCTTCTTCTTCTTGATATCTTCCTCGGCTGTCCTCTTCATATTTATCTCATAGGTCATGAGTGACCCTATGAGCTCATCGAGAGTGAGTGTGGACAGATTCTTGGAATCTTCAATGACCGTGGCCTTGGTGTGCCACGTAGGAGGGAGGGATCTCAGCACTTTACTTACGAGCTCAGAATTAGTGTAATCTTTTCCAAGTCTTTTGAGACCATTCGTGATCTCGGTTAGCCTTGCGAACATCTCTGAAATGTCTCTTCAGGCTTCATCTTGAGAAGCTCATAATCTCGGACCAGAAGGTTGGCCTTGGTCTCCTTGACCTCCGAGGTTCCTTCATAGATGAGCCACAACTTGTCCCACATCTCCTTTGCTGAACTGCACATGGATACACGAGAATACTCATTAGGATGTATAGCACATTGCGTAATGTTCATAGCATTAAAATTTACAGTGTATTTCTTAATTTCCTCGGGTGTCCATTTTTCTTTATCCTCCTTGAGTTTGTAAGGACCCTTGTCCACAACTCGCCAAATCTCATACTCCTGGGCTCTTAGAAAGACATGCATCCTATTTTTCCAATAGCAATAGTTCGAGCCATCGAAGTAAGGAGGACGATGAATGGAATGACCCTCAGGTATCATGCCCTTGTTTGCCATTGATCTGGATCTTACTTTAGATCACTAGATCTGAAAGAAATAGAGCCTTAGCTCTGATACCAATTGAAGTCCCGCGATCAATGACATCCAAGAGGGGGGTGAATTGGGTGATTACAGATTTTAAGAAATTATACCCAATTTAAAAACAAGTATTAAGAGCAAGCAACAAACAAGAATAGATCAGATGGATAATGAAATGAATCTGGCTAAAATAACCCTTACAGTAGTTCTTTGGTACTAGGTGGAGTTCGGAAATCTGAAGATTCTCTCACACAAGGTATTTTCCTCCCGATAGGATTGACTGTGTAGATCAGAAGCTACCTTTTGATATACCAAAGATCTCCTGTGAGGAGGATAAAAAGGCTAGATATAAACAAATGAACTATGATAACGCAGTATGCAAACAAGCTAGAACAGAATTGGAGGTAGGAGATAAGGAGCAAACCACACAGAACACCACGATTTTTAGGTGGTTCGGATGCAACAACTGCAACCTACGTCCACCCCTCACCGGCTGTGAGGATTCACACACTATCTTGTAGAAGGTTACAAGGTCAAGGCACACACACATACACTCGTGTGAATTCAGGATTCCCACGAAGGTGCACAAGCACCAAAACACAAAGAAGAGTGAACGATAAGAAGATCAATCACACACACACACGGATCTGCGTAGATCCACACATACATACATGTTTGAATATTACAAGAACACAAAATTAAAGCCCAGCAAGATTGGAATGAGAAAATAGAAAATGAAGACACAAATTCAAGCTCCCCCTTAGTGGATGAAGATGGTATTTGATGAAGCTAGCTCCCCGCTCAATCTACACTTCAATGGCCTTCAAATCAACTTGAGAGGCTTGCTCTTGGATGAAGAACTTCTTGCTCGAAGCACTGTTCATGGAGCTACAGTGCACCCCTTCTTCTCCTTTGATGGCCTCCCTTGATATTGCTTCAACCAATCAGGTTTTTGACCCCAATAGGATTATTTATAGATCTTGGGTGGTTAAGAGACATGCCACAGACCAGATCCACAAATCATGGTGAAATTGGTGGCTTTTGGATTAAACAACTCCAAGGGAATAGGCTTCCCACGTTGAGAACAAAAGGTCAACAATAGGGGCTTTTCGAAGCTGGCGGTCGACCTGAGCACAGGGGCGGTCGATCGAAATTTTTCAGAAACTAGCCCGTTGGTTGCTGGGAAAACCGGTCGACCGCTGGCTAGGATTTCTACAAAAAATAAGCAAGATAGCTAATGCAATATAATACATGAACCAATCAATTTATGGCTATCTTGTTCCAATCAAGGTGAGTGGGTTTAAGTTTAGCCTGGGTGGATTAGAAATCAAAACAAGGATTTATGCATCTGGAAGGGTTTAAACAATTAAGCATCATACACGGTCAAGCAGGCTTTGAATGCTTGTTAAATTTGAACTTGATTGTTGAAACATAGCACGTGAGAAAACATATAACCTGGGTTTTTTTTTCATCAAAATCGCCTGGATATACTCAACATTACATATTGCATTGACATTGACACATGGACACTGAAAGATTGACACGAAGTGACTCGACTGACTTTGAGGCAAGATGACTCCTAGACTCATGGATGTAAGACTCACATATGGAATGCAAATGCCAAATGGCAAACACACATGCAGACACACATCAAGCATAACATATATAGGCCTAACTAGCTACTTCTCCCCCTTTGGCATCATCAAAAAAGGGAGAGGGATACAAGAGCAGTGAACGAAAAAGGGACACTAGGGGATGTAAGAACAGCTATGGAGCAGGGTGATCCAGAGTCCCGTCATCATCATCATCATCCTCGTCACCCTCGGAGGCATCATCATCAGTAGCAGGAGGTGGAGGTGGAGGTGGAGGAAGACGGCTCTCAAAGAGTGCAGAAGATAATCCTGATGCTCCAATTGACGATCAATGTGGAAAAGCGTCTGGTTGGTGATCCGGAAGGCCTGGTGGGTATCCTCGTGGCCGGAGGTGAGAGTGGCCATGTGGGTAGAGAGGCTGTCCAAGGCGTGGGAGAAGGTATCCATCCGACCAGTCATTGTGTCCATGAAAGTGTCAAGCCGGCCAAAAGATGAGTCGAGCCGGCCAAAGGATGTGTCAAAACGACTCCCAAGGTCAGAAATCATCCCCCCTAAGGTTTCCATACTAGTTTTTAAGCCTGAAAGATGCCTATCAAAAGCTTCATAGTCTGCCCAAGAGGGCTGTCCATCACCCAGAGTAGAGGACTCCCCATGGTGAAACTGTGGAGGTAGCGGCATGTCCGTATCTACATGTGGAGGAGAAGGTGGCTACTCCTCGTGCTGAGCTGGAGGTGGGAGTGGTGCTTGAACCTCTTGTTGTTGTTGCTCCTTGGCTTCCTCATTTTCAGAGTCTTCTCCATACATTCTTACATCTCTTTTCAGCTCTGCATCCGGACCCCAATAATATCCAAAATCTGTGGACATCTTGTGTTTATTATATACATCACTATGTCGCACTTCAATAAATACCTCATCAGCCAATTGGATTACAACATGAATAAATACTCCTGTCAGTTGGGATGCGTAGGGCGGAGATCTTCTCCTTTGTGTATGGCATGAGCCAATCAAATCCGTCATAAGACGACCCATATTGATAGTCACCCCAGTTATCACATGATAAAATAGAAATCTATATACTTCTGTGACCTTATTACAGCTTCCTGCTTTTGGGTAGATAATAGTAGTAAACATGTGATGCAAAATACACTGTAGTGGAGGGAAATAGTTGGAATTCAGCGTGATCAGATTGCTGACTCCATGCACGTATTCGCTGTAGGTCATGAGGATAAAAGTGTCCTCAATAAGGCCATGACCAAAAACCATGTCGGCACCCCTAGCCGAAACTCCTAGAGCCCGTACAAATAAATTTGAATCAATTTGAATCTGAACTCCTTTGACCACAGTAGACAGAAGCTCATTTCTTATAGCGAATTCCAACTATTTCCCTTGACCACAGATTGCCATAGAACTGTTGAACAAGGTTGGGATAGTATTTGGTGTACCTTGTCATAAAATCTATCCAACCAATCTGAACTTCAAAAATAGCACTCAAATCCGAAAAGAACTCATGCATCTCGTCGAAGTCTACCAGACGAGGGTCGAGAATGGACCGTGGTCGCATCGGCGATGCCCGTGGAGGTGGGGCTGCCTGCTGTGGTGGAGGGACTTGGCCCTCATTTCTCTTGGTGCTAGACTCCCCCTGGGTGAGACACCGAGAGCTTCTTCTAGACACCATCTAGACAAGAAAACGCTATAGAAACCCTTGAATGGACCGATCTCTTCCCTAGGAGTAGAGAGACATAGAGGGACAACCAATAGTGGTGGATAGAATTTCCCCACAACCTGGAAGCAAAAGAAGGAGAGTTGGAGCCACACAAGCCACTCCGGAGATTTCTTCTGAAATGTTGATGAACTGGCCGGATCTTGTGCAGATGGAAGAAAGAGGAGTTTTTTGGGTGTGAAATGGAGAGGTGGAGTGTTCTAGGGTTTGAGGAGATGTTAGGAGGAAGTTGGGAGAAGAAAGAATGAGAGAATGAAGGTGAGAACCCTCTTAAAAGAAGGTTTAGACGCGGGTCGGCCGGCCCGGTTCGCCGATTTCAATCGACCAGCAGAGGCCGGTCGGTCGACCGAACTGGTCGACCACCCCCTTTTTGGTTTTGAACTCCACCAAGTCTCCCCCTTTTTGTTTTTGAATTCCATCATGCCCCCTTTTTTGTTTCATTTTCATTTTCTTGCTTGCTTTTTCTTTTTCATCTCTTCCTTTTTTTTTTACATTGGGAGGAAATGGAGGGAGATTGAACTCTGACACGAATTGACTTAAGGAATTTTTTTGAACCTCCCTCAGTGACTACCTAGAATCCCCAGGTCACTAGTCCACATTTATTTATCAAGGAGTATTTGGTCTTAGAAATTTTTCAAGGAAGGATGTATATATATATATCTATATATACATATATATATATATATACATGTATATACATGTGATATATACATGTATATATATATATATATACAATCACACATACAAGTTGATATCATGCACAGAAAATAAAAATACACACAATGTATGCATGCATTTCACACAATCTACCCTTCATGATTTAAACATTTTATGTAAATGCAACACTCATCCTAGTGCAGACCTAGGTATGTATGCTCTCACCTTTGCACATGCCAAGTTCTCTTCTGATTTTATGGAATTGTTCCTGGTTTAAGGGTTTTGTGAAGATGTCAGCTTGTTGATTGTGTGTGGCAACAAATTTTAACTCAAAATCCCCCTTGCCTACATGATAACTCAAAAAATGATGGCGAATGTCAATGTGTTTGGTCCTGGAGTGTTAAACTGGATTTTTGGATAAATTGATAGCACTTGTATTATTACACAAGATTTGAACTGAATGCACTTCAACATTCAAATCAAGCAATTGATTTTTGATCCAAAGTACTTGGGCTCCACAACTTCCGGTGGCTACATATTCAGCCTCGGCCATTGAGAGAGCTACTGAATGTTGTTTCTTGGAGGCCCATGAAACTAGGCACCCAACAAGAAACTGACAGTACCCACTAGTACTTCTGTGATCAACAATACATCCGGCATAATCTGCATCGGTATATGCAATCAAATCAAATGAGCTACCGATCAGAAACCATAAGTCGAAGTCCACTATGCTAATTAAATATCAAAAAATCTGTTTAACAGCCAACAAATGAGATTCTTTAGGACATGACTGAAAATGAGCACATAGACATACGCTATATTGAATGTCTGGACGGCATGCTATTAAGTATAGTAGTGATTCGATCATACCTTGAAACAGTGTGGGATATACTTTTTTACCATTTTCATCTTTGTCTAACTTCGTGGTTGTGGCCATCGGAGTTGACATGGGTTTTGCTTCTGCCATCCTGTATTTCTTTAACAACTCCAAAGTGTACTTTGCTTAATTTTTGAAAATGCCTTCAGACGTTTGCGTCACCTGTAACCCAATAAAAAATGCTATTTCCCCCATTAGACGTATCTCAAATTCGCCCTGCATTATCAGTGCAAACTCATCACATAAGGCATTATTAGTAGCTCCAAAGATTATATCATCAACATAGACTTGAACTACTAATATGTCTTTACTTGTTTTTCTCGTAAAGAGTGTTTGGTCAACCATACCTCTTTTGAACCTATTTTCAATCAAGAATGTGGTGAGCCTTTCATACCATGCCCTTGGAGCTTGCTTCAATCCATACAAGGCCTTTTGCAACTTGTACACATGTTTGAGATGTTTTGGGTCTTCAAAACCTGGACGTTGTTCTACAAAAATATCCTCCTTGATGTACCCATTTAGAAAAGTAGATTTAACATCCATTTGAAATAATTTGAATTTCGATGAGCAAGCATAGGACAATAGAATTTGGACTGCTTCTAATCTAGCAACCGAGACAAATGACTCATCAAAATCAATACCCATTTCCTGGCCATACCCTTTGACTATAAGCCGGGCCTTGTTCTTGACAACCACTCCCGTGTCATTCAACTTATTTCTGAAAACCCAACGGGTTCCTATAACGGGTTGATTCTTAGGACGCGGCACAAGAGTCCACAACTCATTTCTTTCGAACTGGTGCAGCTCTTCATGCATAGCCTGGATCCAGGATTCATTTTGCAGAGCTTCAAGTACATCCTTAGGCTCCTCTTGAGAGATTAAGGCCATCAAATCCTCTTCTTCCACTTGCCTTAGTGACGATTTAGTTTTTACCCCATCTTCAGGATTACCAATAATATTTTCAGCGGGGTGATCTTTCAAGAACGTGGAGGAACTAAGCAAGTCGTGGTGCTGCACTTGCTGTTCTTGAAGTGTTTCAATTGACGGATCTTCATCCTTTTCACCCTTGCTAGAGGTCCCTTCACTTGGTTCATCCTTAGCCTTAGCATCTTTTGAGTGTTTGGGATTTTCATCTGCATCCACAATTAGAATTAGTTGACTTGTCAATTTTTGTTCAGATTCGTAAAAAATCACATGAGGACCTTCTTCAACAACCAAAGTCCTCTTGTTAAACAGTATCTAAGCTCTAGAATTAAGTGCTGTCCGAAGGGGCCGTGTGGGACCCGGTGGCACCGGTGTAGTGGGGATGCTTGGGGAAGCGCTCCCTGGGATGACGGCATGCTGGAACATCGACCGGAGGCCGGGCGGCTCCGTTCGGCACCGGTCGGAATAACCGGCCACGGATCTGCCGATTCTGTTTTCAGGCACGCGCTCCGGCGAGAACGAACGCTGCGATCAGCCCCGATGTCGGATCGACACGAAACTAGCGCCGTTGGAAAGCTAACTCGAAATACTTTGATCGAGGACTAGAGAGAAAAAATGGAGTGCTCCAGATCTAGCCTTGACCGAATTTCCAAGCTGCTGTTGTACAGTGGCCGAAATCTCAGATCAGCAGGGAATGTTCCTGAGAGTTGGCATTGGACTGAAGTTGAGTTCTTCAGAAAAGTTGTGGAGATTCAAGAGAGGAAATCGGGAATATTTTTTGAGAAAGGTTTTGAGGAGAATTGAATTTTCTAAAAATTTTATACTGACGGTGGGTCGGATATGGACTGAAGCAGACAGAACAGATTTTGGAATTGGATGAATTTTAGAAAATATGTAGAAGGCAAACCAAAAATCAAGAAACTTCGTGGTAATAGAGGAAGGTGGACAGAATCTCCAATAAAATTGGGGGTTCCTGGGAAAATCAACAGAGGGGTCGAATATGGGAAACTCGGGCAGACTGTCACAGTGAACAGACAGTTGACAGATCTGGGAAGGGGTTGAAAACCAAAAATGGGAAAATAGGAAAAGAAGGAATTTGAGCGTGAATTTTTTTTTGGAGATGGGGTTTCAAGTGGAAAACAACCTCTGAAAATGTCAGATCAAGAAGATGTCGGAGTTGATCCAAGGAATTCTCGTAGTAGACCTCTGTTCTGTAAAATAGAACCTTGGCAGCACCTCAGAATCGGCGTCGCGGCGGCTCGTTGGCGGCTCGAACGGCGGCGGCGGTGGCACAGATGATGATCAGAGATTGAGGGGAGGAGATAGAAGATAGATCCACTCTAGAATTGGGGTTGTGAAGGGAAGAACACCAGAGGAGGGTGATGGGGGTGCAAATGGCTCCTGTTTTTCCAACAATTTTTCTCTTCATTAATTCAAACAAATGGAAATTACAAGGTATATATAATAAATGTAAAAAGACACTAAATGCCCATAGATCTAGGGTTTGGAAGGACATATTAGGGAGTTCATAAATATTTTTCCCATGTGGTCAAAACTTTAACCATTAATCTAATCAAACTTGGACCATTTCCATTCAAACTTACCTAATCTTCACCAACCAAGCCACCAACCAAGCCTAATAGGACAAGGAAGCTTGCGCCCCCTTCATGGGCCATTTAGAAGAGAATATGGGCCAAGAGCCCTTGAACCCATACTTGACCTATGGGCTCTCCCACCTAGATAGCCCATGTGAGGGAGTGGCCCAATTGGGACTTAAGTGGCTATTAAGGTCGATAATGATGGCCTTAAGGTCCAATATGAAATAAACTCCTAATGGACTCTACTAATGGCAACCTAGCCATGGACTCTACATTACAAGTGGCCCATTGGCTTGTTATAAGACTTACAAGGAGCCCAAATGAAAGAATTTAAACAAATACACAAGTACCATCCCATACAAGCAATAACACAGAAATACGTTCCACCCGTATAGCTTTTGATGCCCCCATCAATTCTCCCCGGGTGGGAGGAACTCGACCGCGTCGAGTAAGAGGTGCGGCTGCTCGAGTACTCCGGCGGATCCGTCACCGTGCCAAATAACGTGGGTATGCTCCACTCTAAGTGAACATCACCTGCTCATTCCATATATACTCGATATGCACAAGCTGCCATGGGCTAGAGGTGGACACTCCGGGTGGGGCACTCTCAAAAAGGGGAGGTGGCGGCTCGAAGACTCACTAGGAATCACCGCTGGGTCCCTGTAGGTGACTGATCTGGGTATAGATGTAGAACCAATCCCATACTCATCGAGCGAGTCCAATCGCCTCTTACTCATAAGAGAATGACAACGAGCTTGCATAAGACACATGCAGACTCACCATGCACTAACACACGTATGCAAACCACACAAACAATCGACTCAAAACACACCACATAAAGAAAACACACTGACTCATGCACGACTCTAGACTAAGGTGGTAGCATCAATCCCACTAGGTGGCCGCATCCTGAACTGCGGGAGAGTCCTCCAGCTCTTCCCCCAAGGCATAGTACTCTTCGGCTAGTGCCGGGTCGGCCTCGTAACTAACACACACAAGCTCGGGAGGCAAGGTTTCTCCAACACCTAGGGCTAGGGTGGCGCGAGCGGGGCACTCACTGGCAATGTGGCCAAACCCGTGACAGTGGAAACACTGCACACGCGACCTACTGGTCTCCCCGATAAGAGGGCCTTTACCCTTATCCTCCCGATGGGTAGGGGGTGTAGGCAGCAATGGTGGAGGTGGAGGTGCCTTGGGTGTTGGGTTCGGTGCAGTATTCAGAGGGGGGGGTGAATGAATATAACCCTTTAAAAAACATTCACCCAGTTAAAATATGATGCTCACTAGAATTACTAGTTCACAAATTAGATAAGCTTAAAAGCTAATAATCAGTTGCAGAACCAAACAAGCATACAGTGAGATCACTAGGATGCTAACTAGGCTGAATTTGACAAGGAGTCGCTCAACAAGAATTTCGCTCTCTTGACAAATTAAAACATTCTAAGAAGACTAATTAACTTTTCTTCTCAACCTGAAGCCAAACGCATGGAGCCCAGGAGTGTGGAATGTTCTTCCTCGGACCTGTAATGAGATTAAAATCATTAACACTGAGGGCCACAGGAACTAAAGCTGCATGAGATATGTAATAGTAATACGATGGCACTGTACTTGGAATGACACGAGATAGACAAGGTGACTGCAGCACGAAGTAAGGGAAAAAAATGACACGAGATACATTGTGACAGAACAGACACAACGAAGAGAACGACACAAAATGAGGTTATAAAACAACACGAGGTAGAAAGAAGAACGACACGAAGTGGTTGCAACAACAAGCAAGACATAAAAGATGACACGAGATGCAACTAGAAAATAGAGAGAAGCGACACGAGGTTCACACAGAACCGACACGAGGTGGCACAGAAAGCAACACGAGGTGCTGCAATGTTCTGCGGCAGTGGAACAAAAACGACACGAAGACACAGAACCAACATTAACCGACACGAAGTAAGTACGACATGGAGACAGATGACAGAGACCGTCACGAGTTGAAAACAACACGAAGACGAAATTGACACGAAGTGAAAACAACACGAAGTGAAAACAACACTAAGACGAAAATAGAAGTTGACACCAAGTGAAAACAACACGAAGTGAAAACAACACTAAGACGAAAACAGAAGAGGTGAAGCGACACGGGGTTCACTAGGAAACGACTCGAAATTCATCAGAACAAATCGAGCTGCTACAGTAAACAACACGAAGACAATCAAACAAACACAACACGAAGACAATGGATGCTACAGTGCAATGTCTAGACTTGAAGTTCAGTTGAGTGTACAGACTTCACCAATGAATCACTCACTGTACAGACTTACTATAGCAGTCTGATGTACAGACTTTGATGAACAGTCCAATGTATGGACTTGTACTGCAAACAACAATGTATAGACTTCATGTAAAAGCCCAATGTATTGGACATTGAAATCGAAGACCAATGTGCAGACTTCAAGTTTAACTGTGGATGTACAGACTTGAAGAATAAGCCAGTGTATAGACTTGAAGATTGAAGGCGATGTACAGACTTTGATGACCAACACCAATGTATAGACTTAGGGGCATAAGACACGGCTGTACAGACTTCGGCTAAGACGCTGTACACACTTAGCCTAAGACAATGCATAGGCTTGAACGAGAGTCCAATGTATAGACTTGCATGATGCACAATTACACAGTCTAGTGTATAGACTTTGCTACCCAGACATGATATATGCAGAGACATGATATCTGACAGAATACAATTCACATATATAAAGAGCAAATGCCATCAATGCTAGACATCATCATTCATGTTGCTATCAATATGCAGAATGCTCAAGAATAATAATGCATAGAAATGCACTTTGTTTATTACAATCATCAAAACATAATAACATTGCTATCATCAAAATACAATATCAAATGCACTCAAATCCACTCACTGTCTTGCTATCATCAAAATCAAATAGCATTGCTATCATCAAGGCGACATTGCACATGCTTGTGCCTACGAGGCACAACATTCTCCCCCTTTTTGATGATGGCAACACAATGTGACAGTGAGTCTCACACAAGATTTTCTCCCCCTTTGACATGATCAAAAAGAGAAAAACAGTAAAAATATGAGTGCAAAGTGTAATATGCATGCAAATTCCTCTAGAACATTTTTCCCTTGAAAGTAAGACTCCCCTGAATTATTTCTCCCCCTAAATAGAAGCTCCCCCTTTGATAAGGAATATGAACAGATAAACAAGGTAGAGAAAGTAGGAGGGTCACTTGACAACAGCTGAATCATAGGTTCAGAAAGGAAGCATGATTATAAATAACTGTTAAAGTTTAAAAATCAACAACATACAATTTTGACAAAGATTCAGGTTTAACAGTTATAATTCTAGAGTAAAACACCTGACCCCTGAAAAAGAGTTTTAGATTCCATTTATAGCAATGAATCTAGGGCACATGGTATTAATAGATAAGTCAGACATAATACCCTTTTGTGATTAAACAAGGAAATTCAAGAGAGGCAACTTGAATATGTATTAATAAAAACAATTCCCACTCATAGACTTTTGATTTTCAAAGGGTTACAACAGTTTGATTTTCATTTTTCAATTTCTGAACCTGAACTGAGTAAATAGATCAGTGGCATTTATGCTGTTGACATTAGGTGTACACCTTGATCAGAGGTAAGTACCCCCAGTTACTAGGCATAAACTAGTAGACCTATTTTAGATCAAAACACACAAAGAATAGTCTTCACTTTTGACATTAAGGGTACACCTTGATTAGAGGCCAGTACCCTCAGTTACTTAGTGAGAACTCCCTCTATAGATTTGACCTTTTGAACAGAGATATTCTGAAGCACTTCATGACTATGAGTTCTCCTACTTCATTGGAGGAGATCACAATTTCTCAGTGCAATTCAGCCATTGCTCTGTCACTATGTTCAGTTCATAGCATTATGATCTTATTTACTGCTGCCCTTACTTCTTTTAGAGTGATTGTTTAAAAAATCAGTACACACTCTTATTAGCCTTTTCTAGAAATTTCCAGATCAACACATTTGGCATTACAAAAACTTTTTCTAATCTTACCATGAGATAAAGATTAAGAGCTATAAAGGTTTTCTTTTATCTCAAGTTCTGAAGTGCAGACACTTAACTCTCTAATTTATAAAGGTTAAACCTTTAGTTCCTTTCATTTTGTGAGTGTGATTCTTATAGAAAAACAGTTGCAATAATCACTATTCAATGTACTAAACCGATGCAAAGCTGTTGTTTAGTGAAAATGATGGGGAAAGGATAGCAATTGGCAAAATGGTCCAATGGCATCTGATGTCAAAAGATATGAATCAAATGAATGGGGACAATGAGGAGTAAATAGGGTTCAATGAATTGAATAGAATCTCTCAGCTCCCCCTGACACCATGATGCAAAAATATGCTATGCAGTAGACTGTTCTACATGCAGACTATGCAACATTAGTCAAACTCCCCCTGACAAAGTGCATGAAATAGAATTAATGAACTGCTCATAATTTTAGAATATGCTCAAGAAGAATTCATGCTTTGTTCAATCAGAGAGAGAATTTATCAAATGCATCATCTTCCTTTTAAATTTTTAGATTTTTCAACATATGATGCAGTATACTGTTCTTCATGAAAACTAGACCCATGGTACTAGGCGGAGGACCTGGTCTCAAAGACCATCTCACACATGGTAGGAACCTCCGGGCATATTTCCCTGCCTTTTAGTAACATACCATTTGATATACCAGGGTTAACAAGGACAATGCAGCATAAGGCAGTCCTTCATGCATTGAACAGCATCATTGACACATGCAATGACAATCAGTCTATACACAATCAGTCCAAGTATGCATTCAATAACAAGCATGCAATGCATTAACACAAAACTCATGCATGGACACAGAGTCTATATAGTGCATCAACTGTATACACTAAAGAAGCATTCAAATTCAGTTCAACATATAGCAAGAGAAGAGCATCAGATATGCAGAATTGAATTCAATAGTTGAGTCTGGAATGCAGACTGATCAGCTAGACATGAAGAGTTCATTAAAAAATCAACCAAGAAAATCAACATGAAACTCACAATTTTCATGCTCACAATTTCAGATAATGGAATTTAAAACAGATTTCAGAACTGACCTGAATTGAATCATGGGGTTTTCTTTTTGAGTGCCTTGGTTGACCCCTCTTATTCATTTCCAAGGCACACCTGCAGCATGTCATTCAATGTGATTTTGCAGGAACCCAAGAAGTCTTAGGTCATGAATTACCCCTATCAGGTGTTCTAAATAATTTCTTAGCAATATTGTCATCAAATTCCATTAGAGAGCAATCAGACATAGAATGTCCAAAATTTCCACAATAATGACATGAACCAACAGATTTTCTGGTCCTATGATGCATATCTACAGCAACATGAGACCTATGAAACTGAGCATGAATTTTTCTGTTGTAAGCATGAATTTTTGATTTACCATTACCTGCCCACCAGCATTCAGAAGTTCGGTGGCCAGGTTTTCCACATTCATAACAAACAAGAGTCTTTTCCTTAAGACCAGCTTTATTTCTGCTCAAGAAATTTTTGTTTGGAGGGAATCTTACAAATTTGGAATTAAAATGATTTCCCTGAACAAACCAGCAGTCCTTGACTGCATGCCCATACCTACCACATTCAAAGCATCTAAGATGCTTGTTGTTTGATTCATTTTTGCCCCTGTGATTTCCTGACCAGCATTCATTTGCCTTGTGTCCAGGCTTGTTGCAATTGAAACAGATGATATGCTGACCTGAAGTAGATTCATATCTATGTGGGCCATGAGCATGTGTGAAAAATCTAGAGTTCAAATTATTATCTTCTTTCATTTTAAAGCATGCATTCATTAGATGACCACGCCTACCACAGTAGTAATAATAAGCAACAGATTTCTTAATGGCATGGTTTCTGTCGGATGAATTCCTAGAATGCATTGCTTCACTAGCATGCTCATCTTCAATCAACAATCTACAGTCATCCATTACATGTCCTATCTTGCCACAATAGTAACATGACACTTGTGATTTCCTGATGACATGATTACTAACAGATTGACTAGATGCATGTGAATGAGTACATGAAGCATGAGCATTTTGCATTGACCCATTACATTCAGTAGAGCTAACAAATTTCAGAGTACAACCAGAAATATTCTTAGCCTTCTTTGTTTGACTCTTTCTTTTCAATTTCTGATTATTCTCAACAAGCTTTGTTTGTTTTTCAATTTTCTGAGCTTTAAACTGAAAGACAGATTTTGAAGATGATTTCTCATTTTTATTTTGTTTTGGGGATTGCCTTGAAGTACCAGCTACATCAGAGCTTTGGACAAAAGTGGTATATAGCTGGTCTTTAGTGATTTTCTCAATATCAGAACAGCAATTTGTTCCCCCTTCAGAGTTATCATCCTTCCTCTTCCCAACAGTTTTCATTTTTCCTTTAATCTTGGCAGACTCAATAGCTGAATTTTCCAGATTATGAATTTTATCTTCCAAGCTGGCAATGTGAAGTTCATAACTGGTTATTTCCTATTCACTGCAATTAACACATTCGCTTAGAACATGGTTTGCAGTTTTATACTTCTCAATTTTCTGTTCTAGACTGTTCAAAATTTTTGAATTTTCATCATGGACAGCTTTCCCTTTTTCTATAGTGAGAAGTCTTTCAGACAAGCCAGTGTTCAACCACTTTAGTTTTTCAACTTCAACTTTTAATTCAGTGTTTTCTTCCTCAAGATTTTTATCCTGAATTTCATTATTAGCACATCTCTCTCTTCCAGACATTAGCTCCAGTTTTTCAATTAATTCCTCTTCTCTTTCCTCCACTTTAATTTTCTCAGCGAGCAGATTTCTCAGCCGTTCATTGTCACTAAAGAGATCTTCATTTCGTTCTCTTAAAGCAGAGCATATTTTACGATCTGATTTAGCAGAAGAGGACTGTGAAACCTCATTGATTTCATTCATTCTGATAATAAGAGTTTTATTCTTCTTTTGAAGATCCTCATTCTCCAATTTCATTTTGTCCAATTCAGAATTAACTTCAGTTAGTTCTTGCATGCCTTTTAGATGCTCATTTTTCTTATCATTCAGTTGATTCTCAAGTTCAGACATTTTATCTAAGCATGTTTATTTTTTAATTTTTAGAGAATCATTTTGTTTCTTAAGATTCTGAACATCTAGCATGCATGCATCATAAGACTTTTTCATATTTGAACAGTTTTCACAGGAATCTTTCAGATTTATTCTATCACATTTATTTTTCAACTTTTTGTTCTCAGATTTCAATTTCTTGGATACTTCTAACAAATTTTCATACATCTCTATTAATTCATCGAAAGAGTATCCTTCTGATTCAGAACTTACCTGAGATGAGATCTCATCTTCATCATCCCGGTTGGCCATCAAGCAGCTATCACCTTGCTGATTATGCGCAGAGACGACTCTGTCATATATCTCCTTTCCAGATGTGCACCTGAGAACAAAAGGATACATATCAGTATTAACTACAGCTCTCAAGATATTAAGAACTATGGTGTTATCGCAATTCTTAGAGCTGTCCTCACTAGACCAATTGGTCTGATCTTTAGGTAAGCGGTGTGGGCCTTTAGATATAAGACTCCACAAATGTGGACCAATTGAGTCTGTGTACACAGCTAGGCCTCCTAGCCAACTTTCAAAGTTAGAACCATCATAAATCGGAGGTCGAGCCATTAGAACAGATGGCAGACAAGTTCAGCGAAGTAAAACAAATGACACGAACTCCACTGAAACCAGATAATCAAAATAAGACACAAGTCAATGAAGCAAGACACGATTTCAAGAGATCCACTCTGAAATGCACCAAACAAATCGGTAGAATCCTCTGCAGATTGTTAGATCTGATAAATCAGAGACCTGCTCTGATACCAATTGTTGGGTTCGGTGCAGTATTCAGAGGGGGGGTGAATGAATATAACCCTTTAAAAAACTTTCGCCCAGTTAAAATATGATGCTCACTAGAATTACTAGTTCGCAAACTAGATAAGCTTAAAAGCTAATAATCAGTTGCAGAACCAAACAAGCATACAGTGAGATCACTAGGATGCTAACTAGGCTGAATTTGACAAGGAGTCGCTCAACAAGAATTTCGCTCTCTTGACAAATTAAAACATTCTAAGAAGACTAATTAACTCTTCTTCTCAACCTGAAGCCAAACGCATGGAGCGCCCCTATGCATTCATCTAGCGGAAGCAAATCATAAGCAATCAAACCACAATGCAAGAGGGGTTTTTAGGTGGTTCGATCCTCCAGACCTACATCCACCCCACACTCAAACCGAGTGTGGCTTCCACTAGCTCACGCTAGACACAGCAGACTCAGTCTGCAACAGGTGCTGCCACACAGCTTGACCAGGGGAACAGCCTCCCCTCTTCCTCCCAACCGGAGGGAACCACTAGTGACACCAGTCACTAGCAAACCAGAGACACACGGTCTCTCTTCCTCCAGACCCGGAGGGAACCCCTGGACTTGAATCCACAAGCCCAGAACCGGAGATCAGATCTCCCTTCCTCCAAATCGGAGGGACACCACAAGTAGCACCCAGCTACTTGCAACCGGAGATAGCAATCTCCCTTCTCCTGAACTAACAGGAGGAACCCCGACCTCACTACTGACGATCGGAAGAACACAGATACCAAATGAAACAGGAAAAATAAGAAAAGAAAAATACACAGCGATCAGAAAGCTGTAAAGACAAATAACACAAATGTGGCTCGCATGGAGCTGACTGGCCTGGATTTGATCCACGGTCCAGTAGACAGATCTTCAGGTAACTTCTTCCTTGTTCTCCACGAGCTCTCTCGCTCACTTTCTATCTCTCTTTTATTTCTCTTCTACTCTCCTAGGAGCTTCTTCTGCGACTTCTCTTCTTCTTCTTCTCAACTCTCTTCTCTCTCTTTTTCTTCTTCTGCTCTTACTCTCACTCTCACTCTCTTCTCTGCTCTCTTCTTTTCTTTCTTCTCTTCCTTTTTCTGGATCGGGGCTCTCTGTATGAGCTTTTCTTCTTGCCAACTCGATCACCTTCATCTGAGGACGAAGGGTTCTATTTATAGCAGCAACAGCAGGTGGATAGGGCACAAAACGCATGTGCCTCTCACGCTCGATCCAGAATCTTCCTGACACGTGTCCTTATCAGATTGGTTCCTCTTGTCTCGGTTCGCGTGCAGCCCAGGAGTGTGGAATGTTCTTCCTCGGACCTGTAATGAGATTAAAATCATTAACACTGAGGGCCACAGGAACTAAAGCTGCATGAGATATGTAATAGTAATACGATGGCACTGTACTTGGAATGACACGAGATAGACAAGGTGACTGTAGCACGAAGTAAGGGGAAAAAATGACACGAGATACATTGTGACAGAACAGACACAACGAAGAGAACGACATAAAATGAGGTTATAAAACAACACGAGGTAGAAAGAAGAACGACACGAAGTGGTTGCAACAACAAGCAAGACATAAAAGATGACACGAGATGCAACTAGAAAACAGAGAGAAGCGACACGAGGTTCACACAGAACCGACACGAGGTGGCACAGAAAGCAACACGAGGTGCTGCAATGTTCTGCGGCAGTGGAACAAAAATGACACGAAGACACAGAACCAACATTAACCGACACGAAGTAAGTACGACATGGAGACAGATGACAGAGACCGTCACGAGTTGAAAACAACACGAAGACGAAATTGACACGAAGTGAAAACAACACGAAGTGAAAACAACACTAAGACGAAAACAGAAGTTGACACCAAGTGAAAACAACACGAAGTGAAAACAACACTAAGATGAAAACAGAAGAGGTGAAGCGACACGGGGTTCACTGGGAAACGACTCGAAATTCATCAGAACAAATCGAGCTGCTACAGTAAACAACACGAAGACAATCAAACAAACACAACACGAAGACAATGGATGCTACAGTGCAATGTCTAGACTTGAAGTTCAGTTGAGTGTACAGACTTCACCAATGAATCACTCACTGTACAGACTTACTATAGCAGTCTGATGTACAGACTTTGATGAACAGTCCAATGTATGGACTTGTACTGCAAACAACAATGTATAGATTTCATGTAAAAGCCCAATGTATTGGACATTGAAATCGAAGACCAATGTGCAGACTTCAAGTTTAACTGTGGATGTACAGACTTGAAGAATAAGCCAGTGTATAGACTTGAAGATTGAAGGCGATGTACAGACTTTGATGACTAACACCAATGTATAGACTTAGGGGCATAAGACACAGCTGTACAGACTTCGCCTAAGACGCTGTACACACTTAGCCTAAGACAATGCATAGGCTTGAACGAGAGTCCAATGTATAGACTTGCATGATGCACAATTACACAGTCCAGTGTATAGACTTTGCTACCCAGACATGATATATGCAGAGAGATGATATCTGACAGAATGCAATGCACATATATAAAGAGCAAATGCCATCAATGCTAGACATCATCATTCATGTTGCTATCAATATGCAGAATGCTCAAGAATAATAATGCATAGAAATGCACTTTGTTTATTGCAATCATTAAAACATAATAACATTGCTATCATCAAAATACAATATCAAATGCACTCAAATCCACTCACTGTCTTGCTATCATCAAAACCAAATAGCATTGCTATCATCAAGGCGACATAGCACATGCTTGTGCCTACGAGGCACAACATTGGGCAATAGTGGTGGGGGTGCTGGTGCTAGTGGACAGGCTATGGGAGCCGGGGAACGGGCAACGGGTACCGGTGGTTGGGACGGAAGTAGATCTCGGGCTGGGGGAGGGTGAGGCCGTGGAGTGAAGTGCTCCTGATGGGTGGGCTCCGGAGATCGAGCCATGGGAGGCCGCTGAGGTGGGCCTATAGAGTGATGGGGCTCGGTGCTACAGAGAGGGGTGGGGCCCAACCGATGGCTAGACTCGAACTCTCCCTCAAATTGCTCCAACTCGAGAGCAACCTGGTATGCCTCTTTCAACGTCTTGGCATTGCGGCGGAAAAGCTCATACTGATAGTGTGGCCGCAAACCACGTCAAAAGCAGGAAACGGGCATGGTACTCTCCTCCGTGACACCACATCGTAGAAAGTACTCATCAAATTCAGCGATGTATTCGGAGACGGATCGGTCTCCCTTGCTAAGATTTTGCCATCTATCGATGAGTCGCTGGCAGTATGTGGGAGGAAGGAACTTTTACCGAAGCTTATTCTTCATCTCGGCCCATGTGTCAATCGGGGTTCTAGCCGCTGAAGTAGTAGGCTCTCTACATTCTTCCAATAGGTTTGCGCCTGTCCCATGAGCTTCATGGTGGCGAATCGGAGCCTTCGACGCTCCGACATATCATACCATTCAAAGTAACGGTCCATGCCGAACTCCCAATCTAGGTAGACTTTCGGGTCCAAAGACCCGTAAAAAGCGGGAGGGTCCGCTCGCACGGTCTTAAGGACCCTATCATCATCCTCATCTCTTTGTGGGTGAAATCCACGACAACGTTGACCATACCCCTCATAGGCATTGTCGGACCCATAGTCCTCGAGACCTTGGTCACGGTGCGATAGTTCAGGAACCCGAGGAGGGGCGGGTGGAGGAGCCTGTGGTGGCTGAGGAGCAAGTGCGGGCGGGCCTTGGACCACATGGACAGGCTGGGCCTGGGCTATGGGAATGGCTTGGCCTTGGGCAGCCGCCTGGGTAGGTGGGGGTGGGTCTTGGACAACTATAGGAGGGTCTCCGTAGGACATCCTTTCCAACCGTCCGACCATGCCTTGGACGGATCTATCGGATGACTGTATCCTTTCCTCCATTGCATTAAACGGACCATCTTTGCGGTCCGAGAAGCTCTTAAAGGTTGCATCGGATTGATCCATCCGATCTATGAGGGCCATGATCGTATCGCGTAAGGAGAGAAGGTCTCCCAAGTCATCCCGTGGGTTGGCCATAGGTGTGGTGCGATGATATGGGGTACCTCGCCGAGTGGGCATGCAACGACACACGGACTAGGTGAAACCAACTAATGCAAACACACTAATGCAAATGATGCCCCTAGACCTAACCAAAACTCAGTACGTGGCGGAGATAACTGATCCGAAGATCACTCGCGCAAGTGTGTGACCTTCCCGAAAGGCGTAGCCTAACGTTCGGACAACACCTTTTGATATACCGAGTAAAGGGATGCTAATGCGACCTAAAAAGACACCTTTTTTTGTGTTTAAAACAATGATGACCCTAAACACGACTTAGGCAATGACTAATGACTAGACGTAAATGACAAATTTTTTTTTGACACCCTAGACTCAAACTGGCTCTAATACCAAATTGATGCGGGACAGACCACGGACACGACAAGCTCACGATTGTCCCTTAACGAGGGAAGCGTCGGACGTGCACGGTTGAGAAATCGGCAATGAGCTAGGGTGGTCGGCTCTCTCTCGTGCCTAGATCGGGTCACGGGACGGTCACGCTCTCTCTCATAGCAGCGGTGATACGAAAAATATAGCAAGCTAGATCCTAAAACATGCTCTCTAGCAGCAGCATAAACAAGCATATATGAAATAAAGCAAAATGCCAAGTGTAGGAGCGAATACGATACCTCCACGCGCTCGGCGTGGGGAAGACGGACCTGGCCGAAACTCGTACTCCCGGAACAATAATACACGATTGTTACAGCAATAAATCACTGCCTACTCCACGCAGGGAGGTAAAGGGCTACACAAATGGGACCGAGAGGACTGATTTCGGGTTGACGGGCGGCTTCTCGCGTAGCTTCGGCAGCACACATACTCGCGACCGTGGGGCCCACGTGCTGTCCGAATGGGCCGTGTGGGACCCGGTGGCACTGCTGTAGTGGGGATGCTTGGGAAAGCGCTCCCTGGGATGGCGGCACGCTGGAACGTCGACCAGAGGCCGGGCTGCTCCGTTCGGCACCGGTCAGAATAACCGACCACGGATCTGTCGGTTCTATTTTCAGGCGTGCGCTCCGGCGAGAACGGACGCTGCGATCATCCCCGATGTCTGATCGACACGAAACTGACGCTGTTGGAAAGCTAACTCGAAATACTTTGATGTAGGACTAGAGAGAAAAAATGGAGTGCTCCAGATCTGGCCTTGACCGAATTTCCAAGATGTTGTTGTACAGTGGCCGAAATCTCAGATCAGCAGGGAACTTTTCTGAGAGTTGGCATTGACTGATAGGTAAACCTCCGAATCTGAAGTTGAGTTCTTCAGAATAGTTGTGGAGATTCAAGAGAGGAAACCAGGGATAATTTTTGGGAAAGGTTTTGAGGAGAATTGAATTTGCTAGAAAGTTTATACTGGCGGTGGGTCGGATCTGGACTGAAGCAGATAGAACAGATTTGGGAACTTGGACGAATTTTAGAAAATATGTAGAAGGCAAATCAAAAAGCAAGAAAATTTGTGGTAATAGAGGACGGTGGACAGAATCTCCAATAAAATTGGGGGTTCCTGGGAAAATCAAAAGAGGGTCGAATATGGGAAACTCAGGCGGACTGTCACAGTGAACAGACAGCTGACAGATCTGGGAAGGGGTTGAAAACTGAAAATGGGAAATAGGAATAGAAGGAATTTGAGCGTGAAATTTTTGTGTGGAGATGGGGTTTCAAGTGGAGAACAACCTCTGAAAATTTCAGATCAAGAAGATGTCGGAGTTGATCCCAGGAATTCTCATCGTAGACCTCTGTTCTGTAAAACAGAACCTTGGCAGCACTTCAGAATCTGCGTCGCGGCGGCTCGTTGGTGGCACGAACGGCGGCGGCGGCGGCGGCACAGATGATGATCAGAGATTGAGGGGAGGAGATAGAAGATAGATCCACTCTAGAATTGGGGTTGGGAAGGGAAGAACCCCAGAGGAGGGAGATGGGGGTGCAAATGGCTCTTGCTTTTCCAACAATTTTTCTCTTCATTAATTCAAACAAATGGAAATTACAAGCTATATATAATAAATGTAAAAAGACACTAAATGCCCATAGATCTAGGGTTTGGAGGGACATATTAGGGAGTTCATAAAGATTTCTCCCATGTGGTCAAAACTTTAACCATTAATCTAATCAAAATTGCACCATTTCCATTCAAACTTACCTAATCTTCACCAACCATGCCACCAACCAAGCCTAATAGGACAAGGAAGCTTGCGCCCCCTTCATGGGCCATTTAGAAGAGAATATGGGTCAAGAGCCATTGAACCCATACTTGACCTATGGGCTCTCCCACCTAGATAGCCCATGTGAGGGAGTGGCCCAATTGGGCCTTAAGTGGCTATTAAGGTCCATAATGATGGCCTTAAGGTCCAATATGAAATAAACTCCTAATGGACTCTACTAATGGCAACCTAGCCATGGACTCTACATTACAAGTGGCCCATTGGCTTGTTATAAGCCTTACAAGGAGCCCAAAAGAAAGAATTTAAACAAATACACAAGTACCATCCTATACAAGCAATAACACACAAATACGTTCCACCCGTATAGCTTTTGATGCCCCCATCACCTGTTGATAATGTAGCATATCGTACTTACCGCCTCAGCCTAGAAATATTTTGGTAGGGAGTTCTTACTTAACAAGGTCCGTGCCATGTCAATCAAGGTACTATTTTTCCTCTCCACTACTCAATTTTGTTGAGGCATCCTTGGTGATGAGAAGTTATGTATGTATCCATGCTACTTGCAAAAACTGTTGAAGTCATAGTTTTCAAACTCACCACCATGATCACTTTGAATTGTGGTGATGAGGTAACCTCTATCATTCTAGATTTTCTTGCAAAATACTTGAAACTCCATCAAGGCATCATTTTTATTTGCTAGAAATAATACCCATGTGAATCTGGAGTAATCATCAACAATTATAAATCTATAAGATTTTCCTCCTAGGCTGGATGTCCTAGTCGGACCAAAGAGATCAAAATGCAGCAGTTCTAGAGGCCGAGCGGTAGAAACAATATTCTTATTTTTGAAAGAGATACGTGTTTGCTTACCTTTTGTGCAAGCCTCGCAAATTTTATTACATTCAAATTTTAACTTTGGCAGTCCATTCACCAAGTCATCTCTAGATAATTTGGAGATTACTCCAAAACTAGCATGACGTAGTCTTCAGTGCCATAACCAAGCATTATCATGATTGTTTGCTACCAAGCACACATCATCACCGAAACATCATCAAGATTAATGGTATATACATTGTTGTTCCTTTTTCCAATGAATTCTATTTCATTAGTGATTTTATTCATGACAAGGCAATGAGTTTTGTCAAAAATAATTTTAAAACCCTTGTCACACAGTTGGCTTATGCTTAAAAGATTGTGGTTCAAACCCTTTACCAAAATCACATTCTTCATAAGAGTTTCAGAATTCTTACATATGTTGTGTTGGAACTTTCATTTTGATAATGACATTCCATGAATCAAGCTAAGAATGAAATGAATAATCACTTCAATCAAGTCTACTGTATGTTTTTATATCACAACTCAAGTTGCTGCATAATCATTCAACAGCTCATTAAGGTTGGTGCATTCTTGTGTGTTAATCAAATAAGGTTGATGCATTACTGTCTCTGCACATGTTTGGGTCAGAGCTTGTATGCATTTCCTACACATAAGGTTCGTGCAGTTCACTGTTGCAGTCGGTGCACACATTGAGCTTTACTCATATTAGGTTGTGCATGTCTTGATGTTTAGTTCATGCATGTTCTAGGTCGGTGCAATACACTGTAGCACACTCAGTCTAGATCGGTGCATATGTACATGCAGGCATATATAGGTATGTGCAGATTCACTCTCGGTGAATCTAATGTCTATGCAGGTTTAGATTTCATGCATATAGAACAGGTCTGTGCATGTTTCTTTAGAAACATACACAAGGTCTGTGCAGCGTCCGCATCGGTGCACTTCTCTTCATCACGCATGAATAAGTCTGTGCATCTTTGCATCATTCATACCAAAGTCTGTGCAACTTCTGTGAAACTTCATGCATAGTCGATGCATGGCAGAATAAGGTTAGTGCACATCACTGTAGCCTGTCTATGCACGATAGGTTTATGGGACATAAGGTCAGTGCATGATTGCCTGGTATTTGCTATAAGGTCCGTGCATGTTTCCTTGTATATGGTATTAGGTCTGTGCAAAGAATGACTACAATGTGTTTGACAAAATGTCTTTGCTATAAACAACAGGACTATGAAGAAGCATGTGATCCCAGGCTTCCTGTCAGAGATCAAGTTGGGCACGTGATCAAAGAGCACTATGATAAGAAGAGATTTCACCACGTGGAATGTAGAGAAGTTTAGATCGTGACATGTGGACAGTTGGATCCCATATCTGATCGAATTTGTCTCTGGGCGGGAAACGTGTTTTCCACGCGGCTCTCTCACACGAGATTCATATAAATAGAAGACTCGTTCATGCCATTGAGAGATGATGATTTTTGGAGATTTGAGACAGTGAAAGAGATAGAGAGAAAGAAGAAAAAGATAGTGAAAGAGTTCGTGAGATCAGAAGAAAGCCAAGCTCGAGAAGAGAGAAGAAGAGTGAGTGAGATCGAGAGAAGAATTTGAAGCTCTTGAAGATTTGCTCTACTAGTCTCTGGATCAGATCCAAGCCAGTCAGCTCCTACGTGAGCAACATTTGTTTTGCGCTTATTTCCAACTTTCAGTTGTTGAGTCTAGTGTTTTTATTTTCCTTCTAACTCTTGTTTCAAGCTGTGTATCAGTGGATTGCCAAGCTGTACTGCCCAGCGGGTCAAGCTGTTTGTCAGCGGTTGGCTTAAGCTGTAATGCCCAGCGGTTGAAGTTGTGAATCAGTAGTTTGTTGGCAAGCTGTGAGGCCCAGCCATTTAAGCTGTGTATCAGCGGAAGCCGCGCTCTGGTTGGAGTGTGGTTTGGACGTAGATCTCTGGATAGAGATCGAACCACCTAAAAAACTCTTCTTCTACTGTGGTTTGATGGATTATATGTTGTTCCTTAGATGAATGCCTATGTGCGCACCGAATATATAGTTCTGCCTGAGGGTATCTAGAGATTATTATGTGTTTAGTCTGTTTCTGCAAACATCCTTTGAAGCGGCTGAGTAGTTCATTGCACACGCAGATCATTTGCTCGACATTGTGTCTCATCACAGCCCAACAGTCTGCGATCATTTATTTGTTTGTTTGCTTCACATTTAGTCAAAGCCAATCAGTTTTAATTCCGCATAACTTTCTAGCTCCATACATTTCAAATTGGATGAAAAAGTTTTAGAAGATCCATTCACCCCCCTCTGGATCTACATTTAATTCAATATCCACATCTAACACTTGGTATCATAGCATGTTTCTGCATAGAGGGTCCAACGACCTGCAGATCCATTTCTATATTTAGTTTTGGTGCGATCTGGTTTGATCTATTTTGTATTGCGATTTCTAATTTATTCTGAGCTTGGTACTTATGGCCGATCTTCCGAGATTTGAGGGATTGAGTTTTTACAGTTGGCTTGATAGATTCAGAGAATACGTAATGCATATTAATCCAGATCTGTGGATAATTATTGCACACAGTCCGTATGAAGTTCCAGAGGATAAATCCCAATGGAAAGCTTCAGATCGACTGAAATTCTCTAAAATCAAAAGGCCCTGGAATTAACCAAAAGGGCAATAAACTCAGACCAATTCCCTCGTATCCTTGAATGCTACTGTGCCTCTGAAATCATCAATATGATTACATCGAGCAGATGTGAAGATGAAGTGAAGTGCTTCATGGTCATAGATGAAATCAATGATCAAATAGAAGATGCTTCATCACAGGTAAGTTCTGAAACTGTCAATTTCAATTTTGAAGATCGGATTGCCTTGAATGAACATTTGATTGATAAATATGATAGAGTCAAGTATGAAAAGACAAAGCTTAGAAAAGAAATGATTTCTGATGTTACTCGCTTGAAAGCTGAAAATGAAAATTTGAAATCAGACATGAAAAAAGAGAGATCTGAAATAGACAGATTGAAATCTGAAAATGAAAGTCATAACAATAAAGCTCTTAAAGATGAAAATTCGTGTAATGAATGTGGCTTCTTAAAGGAATTGATTGAAGATCTTGATTCTGATGATAATATGCAAAAGAATTTAATCAGATCCTTGAAAGAAGAAAATGAATCATTGTTTGAACAGAAAAAAGAAACTGATGAATATCAAGACAAATTACTTGAAGAAAATGGTCATCTAAAAGATCAAAATAAAAAGTTGATGGTTCTGAATATAGTTTTGTCTGAAAGACTGATGGCACTTGAAAGAGGAAAATCAGTTTTGAAAGAAAAAGAAGTAAATAATGAATTGAAGCTAACACAGGAGAATGAGACTTTGAAAAGTCTGAATGATGGTTTGCATAATCAAGTCATTTCCTGTGAAGATGACATTGTTTCTTTGCAAGCTAAAATTGAAGACTTAAAGAATTCCCTTTCAAAGTTTGTTAAGGGAAAAGATAATTTGAATAAATTACTTAGGTCAAATGTGAATTTTCAGAAAGAAGGCTTGGGTTTTAATCCTGTTAATAAGAAGATTGATATGAAAAGGAACAGCACTATTTTTGTAAAAAGTTCTGAATAGGAAAAGCCATCTAGCTCATATATTTTTCAATTCAGTGCCAAGAAAATAGAAAATCTAACAAAATATCTGAAAAAGATTCAAAAATAGAAAAAGAATGTTATTTCAAATAAATCCAAACCTGCTTCTAATTTTACTGTGTAAGTTGCTAATGATTCTCACACACATTCACATCCTCATGCCAATGCTAAATCTGTCAAAACAGTGAATGTTCACAATAAAAGAGTAACATGTCACTATTGTGGTAAAAAAGGGCATGTCATGAATGATTGTATGGTTTTAAGAAAAGACGAATTAGATGCATGCAATCATATGAAAACAGTTAAAAATAAATTTGTGAAGAATTTTGTTAAAAACATTTCTGATGCATGCTTCTACTGTGGAAGAAGAGGTCATTATATGCATCACTGTAATTTAATGAAACAGAAAAATCATGTTCAAAACAGCCATGTATATAAGCATGCTAGAAAATCTGGAATTCAGAAGATTAGGTGGTTTAACTATGGAAAGCTTGGTCATAATAAATTTGAATGCTGGATGTTGAAAAACAATGCAAATAATTCTGTCCACATGAAAAGCTTTGCATCTAGGAGAGCTCACAATTCTGGCTTCATGCATAAATCTCCTATATGTAATCATTGTGGAAAATTAGGCCACACCATTACTCAATGCTATTGGATAAGTGGCTGGAATAATCATGCTGGACCCAAGAATCCTTGGGTTCCAAGGTTTTTCAAATAAATCTTTGGATGCAGGTGTGTCCCTGTAGAATAAAATAAATTTGAAGTTGAACAAAATGGGACGCACAAGGTTAGTGATTTAATGTTTCTATTTTTATGATGTGAGTGTCCAAATAAAAGTCTCTATGGAATTTTTGCATGTGACGAGTTTGAATCTTTATGTTATCTGATGATACATTCCCCTGAGCAATTCATGTTATCTACCTGCTACATACAAATTCCACATGAGATCTGTCATTCTAAACTTTCTTTCATGATTAGTCATTCTTGATTTTCGCATATTCATGCATGACCCTGTGGTATATAAAATGGTCCGCTGGGAGAAGGACAGATCATTATCTATCTGGAAACCTACATCATGTGTAGAGGCAAGCCTCCACCTAGTACCAAGGGTCCAAAAATAATGCATGTAGTTTAAAATTTGAAATTTGCATCTAGACCATACATCTCTGTGTACCTTAAGAAAATCATAGTGAGGTTTGTTTGGGATCTCTGCACACAGAGAGGGGGAGTTGAGCTGAACTGAGCTAGTTGGACTTCTAGAGGTATATCTATATGTCGGAACATGAGTTGTGGTATCTTACTAGCTGCACATGCTGAGATGGCAGATTGACTGTGAGTTGATTATCTGTTTCAAATAATGATGCTGGTTCTAATTCAGATTAGAAGCTGCTAGTATCTGAGTGTGGTCATTCGAAATGTTTTGTTGTACTGAATGATTGAGAAAATTTATGGTTTGATAAAGATGTAGTAAGATTATGCTTATGGCTGTTTGGAGATCTTTCCCCAATCTTATCCCTACTCTCATGTGGTCTTCTCTTCAACATTCTTTTTTTTTTAACCAAGTCATCAAGCAGGAAGAAGGGAGAGTGCACCCCCATTCCAGAGGAAGGGAATGTTCTAACTCCACCAAATCACTACTTGATGCTTTATTTTATTGATTTTCCAAATATGAAGAAATTCATAAGAGGCCAAGCCTCTAAAAATACAAGGGGATATAAAATGTAAAGAAAATTGTACAGTCCTCTGGAAACTAGCGCATTCAGTGTCTGGGCTTTGTGAAGTCTGTACCGCCCCTTCACTGCTACAGTCGGAGCTTTTTGAAGTCTATACATTAAGAAGTCCATACACTACACGCCCTTACGCTGTAGCTTTGTGAAGTCTGTACATTCAATGTCAAGGCTTTGCTAAAGTCTGTACAGTGTGAAGTCTGTACAGTGTCTGGGCTTTGTGAAGTCTGTACAGCCCCTTCGCTGCTGCAGTCGGAGCTTTTTGAAGTCTATACATTGAGAAGTCCATACACTTGAGAAGTCCAGTGCTGAAGTCTGTACATTCAATGTCAAGGCTTTGCTGAAGTCTGTACAGTGTGAAGTCTGTACAGTGTCTGGGCTTTGTGAAGTCTGTATAGCCCCTTCGCTGCTGCAGTCGGAGCTTTTTGAAGTCTATACATTGAGAAGTCCATACACTGCACGCCCTTATGCTGCAGCTTTGTGAAGTCTGTACAGTTGAGAAGTCCATACACTGCATTCCCTTTCACTGCTGAAGTCTGTACATTCAATGTCTGAGCTTTAAGAAGTCCATACACTGCACTCCCATTCGCTACTAAAGTCTGCACATTCAATGTCTGAGCTTTGTAAGTCTGTACATTTGTGAAGTTTGTACACTGTACTCCCTTTCGCTGCAGCTTTGTGAAGTCTATACATTATGAAGTCTATACACTGCACGCCCTTACGCTGCAGCTTTGTGAAGTCTGTACATTTGAGAAGTCCATTCACTGCACTCCCTGTACATTCAAAGTCTGAACATTAAGAGGCTAACGGAGACGGATGGCTGGCAGTCCAACTTTGTCTATTCTTATCGCTCCCATGGCCAATCACGGGAGGTCCCCAACTTGAGTGAAAATTATGTTTTCAGTAATGGTGCATGCATAAGAGGCAAGGGAATCAGCAACTTGATTCCCTTCTCTGAATACATGCCAAATCGGACACCCATTGTCCTTGAGGAGATCCAAGGTCCTTTTCCACCATGGAAGAACCATCCAGCATGGGGCCATTCCATTCCGGATTGCCTCTACTAGGAGGGCACAGTCCGAGTACACTGCTGCCAGCCTAATTTGACATTGCTTAGCAATGGCTAAACCATCATGAAGAGCCCTTGTCTCTGGTGAGATACTATTGCCTTGACCATAGTGAAATGCAAAACCAACTATGAGTTTGCCTGCAGGGTGCCTGATACATCATCCACCTCCACTTTTGCCAGGGTTTACCCTTGATTTGCTCTAACAAACCCTTCATCTTATCAAGATTTCAGACTCTGTGATTCCGGGGGAGTAAGATTTAAAATGTGTCACCTTACCTTTTTTCAGTTGTTGGTTACTAAAGAATGTTCTGAACTAAAAATAAACTTGCTAGTTTTTACAGAAATATGATTCTCTGGCTATAGGGATTAAATTAAACAATAAATTGTTTGCTATTATACTTGAATCGATCTTCAATGGTCTTGAAATCATCTAAAAATTGGAACTGTTCAAAAGTTTTTCCAAAAATCTGAAAATCACCAGTAATGAGTCAATCTGGTAAAAGATCTTTTGCTTATATGGCTCTTATGTCATGTTCTAAGAAGAACTTGTTAAAAGACCAGAGAATACGCCATTAAAAAGAAAATTCAAAATTAGGCAGAGCAATGGCATATCGTATGAGAAACTGACTATCTATATCAAAGAAATATAGAGGTTATGTCATGATAATGAATGTTATCTCTGTTCAAAAATTGTGAAGCACAACGATATACTTCACTGAGTAACCATGGATTCTGGTGTCTAATCAACACGTTTCCTTGCGTAAAAAGGTGGAGTATGAATAGAATGGTCAATTACATAAGTAAAAGAACAATGGTAAAGATGGTTGACTCTGGAGTCTTTTTAAATAAACTTAAACTGGTATAAGCGCTATATAAGAAAGATTTTCTAAAATCAGATTGTTTAATGAAAAAGATCAGTAAGATTAATGGTTCAATGATTGAGCATTGCACTTCTTTTAGATTATTTCACGTTCATTGACTTTCATTCAAAAGAATAATAGCAGACAGCATTCGGTCTTCAATATAATCTCCATGTGCAGAAAAGCATATAAGGGTGAAAATGCATTTTTATTTAAAGCAAGGGCATTCTGGGTATTAATATTTTGAAATAGAGTAAAGTCGGCGATCATTTTAAATTCAACCCTATTTACATAGCATGGACTTCATTTTTCACAGAAGTCGAAGCATTCACCCTCATCCACGATTTCCTCGTTCTTGCTATTCAGACCCAAGCTCCAACCTCTCCGCTCTACTCGTTCTACATTTCTTCTACTCATTGGTCCACTCCTCGTCCTTCGACCTTCATCGTAATCATCGTGTCTTCTCTGGCCGTCGAGAGCAAGGGGAAGAGAAAGGAAATGGAAGTACATCCACTAGAGGGTTTCGTGCCAATGGAGGTTGAAGTGCCATCATCGAAAGAGAAAAGGTCAAAGACGGCACAGGTTCAAAGAAAAGGAAAAGCAAAGGTAACAGGAACAGTGTCTCTACAGCAAATACAGCAGTTTAAGAAGAAGTTGTCTCCACTAAGGTGTCAAGGCAAGCTGAAATAACTTTGGAAGCCGGGAAGATAGTGTTTCCACGGTATGTGGATTTTCATGATCATGCAATGTCTTCTAGATTTCCTGAGTTGATTGAAAATTTTAAATTTCAAAAATGGAAGGAATTTTTGGGCAAGCATAGAATTTATCCTAGACTTGTAGCTGAGTTCTACAACAATTTGAAATATGATTCTGGTCAAGCAAAACTGTAGACTACTGTCAAGGAGACTAGGATTGAAATCTGAAGACATTTCCTACACAAAGTTTTCAGAATATCAGAAGAAGGGGAGATTGAAAGAGAATATGTATATAATGTCCATGGTGCATATTCACTTATTACATATGTGCCTAGTAATCCCCGGACAAAAAGCAAACAAAATTAGGTAAGTTCAAAGCAAGCAAATTTTCTCCTCTTAAAAGATTGTTACATCATATTCTCACTACCATGATTACTCCACAAGTTAGAGGATGAGGAAGACTGACCGAGACTCAAAGATTCATTCTCTACTGTTTGCTGAAGAGAATCAGAATTTGTCTACCAGAAATAATTATTCAGATAATGAGAACATGCAAAGAGTCTAGAAGAATTTTGCCATATGCAGCCCACCTAACTGCTATATTCAAAAAGGTGAACATTTCTCTCCACAACGAGTCTTTAAGAGAAATCCCAACAGTCAATGTGTACAATATGGATTTCATTGAGAAATTCATTAAATTGAAAGATACTGAATCAAAGAGCACTCCTGCTGCTAGTCAAGGAAAGGTTGAATCAGAAAAAGATGCCCATTTAAAGAAAAAGAGAAAAATTCAAATTGATACTTTGACAGAACAGCACCCTCAAGTCCCTCAAGAAGAAACTCTTCCTGCGTCAGCTGTAACAATAATGGAACATCAAGAAGAACAGGAGCATATTCACAATGTTATAGAGACTGAAGCAGCTGATGAAGGAGATACAACAGTACAACAGATAAGTGATCTACGTTTAGATCAAGAAATTGATGAATTGAATTTGACAGATGACCAAATATTGAATCAACTTGATAAAAATATTAATGAGCTATTTGACAGATTTGGAGAGCAGCCTCCGTAACAGCAACCAATAGAAAAAGAGAAAGAAATTATCGTTGATGTAGAATCTATGGCTGATGAAATCATGAATGAAATAGTTGATAAAACCTTGGAAGAAATAGCTGATATGGTTATTGAACAGCAGAATGTTGAACAGCATAAAATAGAAGATGCTCAGGAAGAACCAAGGATGGAAGAGAATCAGAATGTGCTACCCCAGGAATCTCAAGAGGTTGACGAACAAGTTCCACAGGAATATGTTCTAGGTCCAACACCTCTCTATCGACCATATCCAAGAATGTTCCTTGGTCCTGCTCCTTTGTATGGTCCTCATCTAGGGGAAATGACTGGATTTGGAATTCAACCTCGACTATCTCCTGAAGAACACCCATTCTATCACACAGAATTTCCAGAATCTAGTCCTTCTTCGTTTAGCTCACCTGGACCAAATTTTGAGTCAAACATTGCTGAAATGCTGACTAATTTGACAAACATGATGATGAGCTAGAACAATTTAATGACCGCACAGTTCCTCTATGCATCCTATACTCTTAACAGATTGAATGCTAGAATGAGTCATTTGGAAAACACTGTGAATAATCAGTGGATATAGTTTATCAGTGATAAACTAAGGACTGATGCAAAGTTGAATGAGGTTTTGGAGTCTCTCATGGAAGTTTGCAACAAGGCCGGAGAAATGATAAGCAGCATTCAAGACACTTAGATAACTTTTTTCATCAAGCTCACCAAAGTTCTGGATTTCTCTTACGATCTTAAAATAGAATTTGAAAGGATGAAAGTCAAGGTGAACACATTCACAGAAAGTCAGCAGGAGCTCTCTCATAAAGGTTATACAGTTCAGACTAAAGTAGAGAACCTATCTGACAAACTACAAAATGTTATCACAAAGCAAGGCTCCAGCTCGTCCACAGTGAACCGTTTGGGGTGTATGGTACATCACTGGTTTGAGGATTTGTCAACTGCCATCAAAGATCTGCATGCCTCAGTCTCGAACAAGCTTGTAGCCCTTAGTTCTACAATAGAAGTAACCCCAAGGGGAGTACCGCTGAGGGACAGTTCTAGCTTTGCACCACCCAGAGGTAGAGGAGGCTACAGAGGTTCTTATTCTAGTCACTGATTTCTAAGACTTCCCAACTTCTTTTTGATCATGACAAAGGGGGAGAATTTTTGGTGGTCATGCATGATAGGTCATAGTCTGGTGGGCAAATGATGATGTTGATTCTGTCTCTGACATGTTTCTACTGATAGATGCTTAGCTTTTTTAAAAATATATTCTGAATGAAGTTGCTTGTGTAAAGAGAGACCTAATCAAAAATCAGTTTGTATTTTCTTCTTGTACACAGAAATGTTAGTTTGCATACGTAGTTGGTCATACTGCATGCATAGTGTTGTGAATGTTGTCCTTGACATGCATATCAGACAAAAAGTTTGGGAATGATATTACCAAGTTGTGATCACACTTGATTGAATCAGAATTGATTGAATGTGCAAAAGTTGGTTAGTCAATTCATTGACTTGTTTAATCATACATGACTCATTGTGTTGTCATCATCAAAATGGGAGAGATTGTTGGAACTCTGGTTTTGATAATGACACTCCATGAATCATGCGAAGAATGAAATGAATAATCACTTCAATCAAGTCTATTGTATGTTTTTATGTCACAACTCAAGTTACTGCATAATCATTCAAGAGCTCATTAAGGTTGGTGCATTATTGTGTGTTAATCTAATAAGGTTGATGCATTACTGTCTCTGCACATGTTAGGGTCGGAGCTTATATGCATTTCCTGCACATAAGGTCCGTGTAGTTCACTGTTGCAGTCGGTGCACACATTGAGCTTTACTCATATTAGGTCGGTGCGTGTCTTGATGCTCAGTTCACGCATGTTCTAGGTCGGTGCAATACACTGTAGCACACTCAGTCTAGATCGGTGCATACGTACATGCAAGCATATATAGGTCTGTGCAGATTCACTCTCGGTGAATCTAATGTCTATGCAGGTTTAGGTTTCATGCATATAGAACAGGTATGTGCATGTTTCTTTAGAAACATACACAAGGTCTGTGCAGTATCCGCATCAGTGCACTTCTCTTCATCACGCATGAATAAGTCTGTGCATCTTTGCATCATTCATACCAAAGTCTATGCAACTTCTGTGAAACTTCATGCATAGTCGGTGCATGGAAGAATAAGGTTAGTGCACATCACTGTAGCAAGTCTGTGCATGATAGGTTTATCGCACATAAGGTCGGTGCATGATTGCTTGGTATTTGCTATAAGGTCTGTGCATGTTTCCTTGTATATGGTATTAGGTCTATGCAAAGAATGACTACAATGTGTTTGACAAAATGTCTTTGCTATAAACAACAAGAGTATGAAGAAGCATGTGATCCCAGGCTTCCTGTCAGAGATCAAGTTGGGCACGTGATCAAAGAGCACTTTGATAAGAAGAGATTTCACCATGTGGAATGTAGAGAAGTTAAGATCGTAACACATGGATAGTTGGATCCCAGATCTGATTGAATTTGTCTCTGGGCAGGAAACGTGTTTTCCACGTGCCTCTCTCACACGAGATTCATATAAATAGAAGACTCGTTCGTGCCATTGAGAGATGATGATTTTTGGAGATTTGAGACAATGAAAGAGATAGAGAGAAAGAAGAAAAAGACAGTGAAAGAGTTCATGAGATCAGAAGAAAGCCAAGCTCGAGAAGAGAGAAGAAGAGTGAGTGAGATCGAGAGAAGAATTTGAAGCTCCTGAAGATTTGCTCTACTGGTATCTGGATCAGATCCAAGCCAGTCAGCTCCTGCGTGAGCCACATTTATTTTGCGCTTATTTCCTGCTTTCAGTTGCTGAGTATAGTGTTTTTATTTTCCTTCTAACTCTTGTTTCAAGCTGTGTATCAGCGGATGGCTAAGCTGTACTCGCCAGCGGGTCAAGCTGTTTGTCAGCGGTTGGCTTAAGCTATAATGCCCAACGGTTGAAGCCGTGAATCAGCGGTTTCATGGCAAGCTGTGAGGCCCAGCCATTTAAGCTGTGAATCAGCGGAAGCCACACTCTAGTTGGAGTGTGGGGTGGACGTGGATCTCTGGATAGAGATCGAACCACCTAAAAAACTCTTCTTCTATTGTGGTTTGATGGCTTATCTATTTTTCCTAAGATGAATGCCTAGGTGCGCACCCAATAGATAGTTCTGCCTGAGGGTATCTATGGCTTATTGTGTGTTTAGTCTATTTCTACAAACATCCTTTGAAGCGGCTGAGTAGGTCATTGCACACGCAGATCATTTGCTCGACATTGTCTCTCATCACAGCCCAACAGTCTGCGATCATTTATTTATTCGTTTGCTTCACATTCAGTCAAAGCCAATCAGTTTTCATTCCGCATAACTTTCTAGCTCCATACATTTCAAATTGGACAAAAAAGTTTTAGAAGATCCATTCACCCCCCCTCTAGATCTACATTTAATTCAATCTCCACATCTAACATGTTGCCGATCCCAATAATTTTACCTTTATCTTTTCCTCCAAAGCCAACTAAGTCTCCATCTTTATCTTGCATCGTAGAGAACACCTTCTTGTCCCATGTCATATGTCTTGAGCAACCGCTATCTAGGTACCATTTGCTCCCCTTGGCTTCAAGACGTTTCTACAAGATACAACATTCTCATGCAATTATTTTTGGTACCCAAACTAATTTGGGCCCGAGAGTGTTAGTCCAATTCTGTGCATGTCTTTTCTTGATCCAAGCAGCATGATTTCTTTGTGAATTTAGCTTGAATCAACAATTAGCAACAACATGACCAAATCTACCACAGTGAAAGCAATTAACATTTGAGAACCTCCGTTGGAATTGGCGTGATTTAGGTTGGGCATGTTTTGGCTTAGAGTGTGAACATGATGCACATTTGTTTTCCTTTTCATGAAAAAAGGAAGTGTTGAGTAGTGGACAGCGGATCTAGAGGGGAGGGGTGAATAGATCTGCCCCTCTTTGGCAATGCAACCCTCTATATAGCTAGATAAAATAAATCGCAGCGGAATATAACTAGCTTATCGAAGAACATTATGATTCGCTTGGCAAGATGAGGAACTAATATATCGATTTGAACCTAAGCATGCATCTAGAACGAAGCAATCACATAAACAAACCACAACACAAAGGATTTTAAGATGGTTTGGACTGAATCCCCAGTCCTACGTCCACCCCTCACTAAATCCGGTGAGGCTCCACTAGTGCCACGCACTGAACTGCAAATCGGAAGAACCTCCGATTGCCTTCCTACTAACCACCAGTAGGGACGTCAATCACCTCAGATCGAAAAACTTCTGATTGCCTTCCTACTAACCACCGGTAGGGACGATCTTCAGTTTCGATTGTTTGAAAGAAATGGAAAGAGAACAAATAGAAATCACTCAAACAAGATATAGAATATGCTCAAAGTAAAAAGATCTTGTATGAGTTGCAGGAGCTTGAATCTGATGCTTCGATGTTGTCTTCTTCCTTGAGTTGATGAAGAAGAATATGGATGTAGCTTTGATCTTCCCTTTGATCTCCTAGAGTTAATGAAGAGTTTGATGCATTTTAGATCACCCTTGAGAGCCTTGATTGCTTCTTGCTTCCTTGCAGGTTGAGATAGCTTCAGATCTAGCCTTGAATCCGTTGGAATTGGGTGATTACGAATTTTAAGAAAACCTTAGCCGATTTAAGCAAATGTAATGAATAGCAACAAGGAAGTTCAAATTTATTAGAGAAACAATATATTGGATCTAACAAAATCTATCGCACATAGTGGATCCTTGTATTGTGGCAGAGGTATGAATCTGAAGATTCTACTCACGCAAGGTGTTATCTTCCTAACAAGATTGGCCTTGTCAATTCAAACCCACCTTTTGATATACCAATGATCTATCATTGAAATGATCGATTATGCTACATCTAAAAGATCAAACGGGGAAGAGATAATATGCAATATCAATCACAGAGAATGGGGGTAGATGAAACGGACCAAATCACATGATAGACAGTGATTTTTAGGTGGTTCGGATGCAACGACGGCAACCTACGTCCACCCCTTACAAACTGTGAGGATTCATACACTACCTTGTAAAGAATTACAAGATTAGAACACACACACACACTCATAAGGAGATAGGAACTCCCACGAAAGTGCAAATGCACTGAAGCACACACGAATCTAAAAAAAACAAGACACACACACACACAGATCTGGGTAGATTCACACACTCCAATGTTTAAAGATTACAAATTGCACACACTTGAAGCTCAAGAAATTTGGAAGAAGAAACACAAATGAAAAACTTATGATTTATGCTCCCCCTGAGTAACTGATGTAGATTTTTGATGAGGCTTGCTTCTCCAATTGATTTGAGGTTGATTGGCTTCAGATTGATCTTGAGAGGCTTGTAGATGGATGAAGAATCCTTGGACAAAACACTGTTCACGGAGGTGTTGCAACAGCCCTCCTCCTCCCTTGGTAGCCCCCTTTGATTTCCCTTGAGTGATTAGGGTTTCTTGCACCAAAGAGATATTTTTATACAACTTGGGTGGTAAAGGGACATGCCAAAACACATATCCGCAAAGTATGGCATGTCTGGTGGCTTTGGGATTAAAGAAACCGAAGGAAAGGGCTTCCCACGTTGAAGAATTAAAAAGTCAACAATTGCTGCCTCGAGGGCTTCGGTCGACTGAATTATCCGGTCGATCGACCGAACTCTGAGAGACCTGTAAATTTTGAACTTTGGCATTTTCAGTCAACTAAAATCCTCAATCAGTCGACCGAACTCTGTAACTTTTACAGAGTTCTGATCCCTGGAAAAATTGGTCGACCAAATCATGCCCATTGGTCGATCGAACTCTGGAAAACCTACAAAAACGGATTGTTAGCCCAATGAAACATATTCATATGACAAGAGCTTTATGTCATCATTTAATCCATTCATTTTTGGGTTTGATTTAGCTTTGTTTATGCATTTGGAAGGCTCAAAACATTTGAACAATTGTCAATACACAAAATGGCCTTAAACACGTTTAATGCTCACTCTTGATCACTTTGACATGGCACGAGATGGAAACTAAGTCCATGGTTTTGTTATCATCAAAATCACTTGGAGAGACGTAACAAGCCACCAATAAAATTCATACTCGACAGACAACACAAGCATCAACTCGTATAAGGAAGACAATCATCTCAGCTGATTGCAACAACTCATCGACTTCCGCGCCATAATAAGAATCGAATCTGGCACGCAGAACACCAATGATAGCACTGGACCACAAAACACAATCAATTCAGTCCTCACTCAGACATTACATCTGATTTGAGTTGCCAGCCAACTCTACCCTCTCAGGAGAGTACAGCAAAACCAATCGACAAGATCTCGGTCCACACAATTCCAAACTCAGACTCACAGGGAACTCCTCCCAAGCTGACCACAAGCACAACGCAACACACTACAAAACCTGCCAATCCCGGCTTCGTTCTCGACACAGAACAATGGGACACAACCACAACTGGGTCACATCAAGGCATAATCACAGCTAACCACACGGCTAAAATGCACTAGCCGCTCGCAGCTTACCAACAATGACCCATAAACAACTCACAGAAAATGCATCTCTAGGACCACAATCACGTCCCGAGAACACAACTTCCATGAAATACAGAAGAAAGGGTACTCATCTAGCATATTCTCCGACATAATTCCCCAATTCTCAAACTTGCCAGTGCCAACAACCACAATGCCTCAAGCTGTTAGAGTGCAAGACAGGATCTAGAAGGGGGGGTAAATAGATGCTTTAAAAAAATTTCACAAATAAAAATACACACTAAGATGAAGTGCAACGGAAGCTTAACGCAGTAAACTGACTGCACTATTGATGATCAAAATAATGCATAATGGCACGTAGCAGATAGTACACTGGTTAAATCAATTCCTACAGGATAGAACCTAAACGCTTGACACTCAACGATCTCAACTACACTGCAGGCAATAATGGAAACAGCTAGATGACATGAAGCTTAGCAAACCATACAACATGGAATAATCCAATTGAGACGTAGCAGAAACCGGTTCACATAGATATACTATCGAGTGCCTGATGCTTATATCAGAATGAGTGATGAAGTAACTCATATGCCAAACCTGTGAAAGTGGTAGATGAAAAGGAATCAACCATACAACCAAACACACGATGCACAGAAGATTTTTTAGGTGGTTCGGCCAAGCACCCAGTCTACCTACGTCCACCCCTCACTCAAACCAAGTGAGGATTCCCTTGCATACGGCAACAACGCAGACTCAGTCTGCAAACAAGGGCTGACACACAGCTTGACCCAGAGGAACACATTCCTCCCTTCTTCTGAGATCTCAGAAGGAAATGTGAGCAACACCCAGTTGCCCACAACCAGAGGACCAATCCCTTCTTCCTCTGAAGCATAGAGGGAACCCGGAGAACACATCTCCCTTCCTCTGATAAACTCAGAGGGAACACCCGGAGATACACTCTCCCTTCTTATGATCACTCAGAAGGGAACCAATCCACAAATAGGGTATCAGAAGAACATAAAGAAAAATGGGAAACAATCAAATGAGAAGCAAAAAGAAAATACAACATAAACAGCTAGAAACAATGTAGCTCTGAATGAGGAAATTTGGCTTGGATGTGATCCAGAAGCCAATGGATGAACTGATCCTCAATCACTCGACCTTTCTCTTCTTCTCTCACAGAAATTCTATCTGATTCTTCTCACATGCTGGCTATAATACCCTGGATTCTTCGGATCGGAATCTGAGCGCTTTCGTGGGTCCTAATACGTGTTTTACGATCCACTCGGATTTTTCCCTTGTATAACTTGTGGAACCCCGAGGAGAGTGAACCTTTGAGTTTTGCGACTCCGGGACGCTACAGGTGCATTGTGCTCATTCCGAGGATCACAGAGACTAGTTTTCTATATTTTTTTGAGTTTATAGTATTTCGTGTAGAAACTTAGATTTTAGGAAATATTACTAATTTCCAAAAAATTTTTCTTATTAACCCTTCCTCTCTCCTCTCTCACGATCTCTCACTTCTCTCCTTTAATTCTCTCTCCTCTCTTCTCCTATCCCCCGGGGCATATGACCGGTGTGGAGCTGGGTGAGGTGGTGACGTCATGGAGTTGACCTGAGGCGTGATGGCGTGAGTATCGGAGCGTGGCGTTGGTGCGATCCCGTTCGTGGATTCAAAGCTGATGTGGGTTGTCCGTGTGATCGTTGTCCGCGTGGTGCGGCCATTTCGGCGCGTGAGATCTTCGATGGAGGTAGGGGGATGAATACCCTACTCTTTTCCTGCTTCTTCTCGCGATTTTAAGTCGAACGATGTGAGTTTGAGCGAGTTTTCCAGCTTTAAGGACAAAATCATGTTCGGGGGGCATGAGCCATGTTTGCTATTCCAGGCGATGGTTTTCACATTAAATGGTAAAATATGAACCCCTAGTAAGTTGGGAATCATTTCCCGCCAGTTTTACTCTGTTTGGATGTGAATTGGGGCCGGTATGAGCCTATTTGTCCGTGTAACTCGGTTTGGGTCGATTCGTGGGAATCACCTATTTCTTGCTATTTTATGGTCAGTATTGATCCCTTCCGGCTTGTGGAAGGTGGATATCGAGTCAAGGATTGTTTCCCCGTCGTTCAGGAGCAATTGGGGCATGGAAACTGGGTTTTTATACATTTCTACAGTTTTTGGATCAGAGGATGAATCGTTGGTGAGGACACACGGCGCTATCCTCGACGGAGCACCCGGCACACCGCTACCTCCTTGTGGCTCGGCGACGGCGGCACCTTCTAGTTATCTTTTCATCATCATGTTTAGGCCATGTTGGGCCTCAGTCTGGACTTGCTCAGGCCTTGTGGGCCTTGTCTTTTGGTCCCTGCGTGGACATCTTCTTGTTTAGGCACTTATTGGGCCATATAGTGGCCAATTGGGTTGCTTTGTGGGGTAATGGATCGTGTTATGGGGTCAGGGGCTTATTGGGGTTTGAAGCCCACTAAAAAAGGGCCCATTAGGGTTAGGGGGCGGCCCCCTCCCCAGCTAGAGGAGGAGGAGGCAGCCGCCCCCCCCCCCTTCCTAGTTCTACTAGGGAAGGTGGGGGGTGCTCCCCTCTCCCTTCCCCTTTCCCCCTCTCCTCCTTTCCCCAACTCCACCCCTTCCTTATCCCACTTAGAATCCTTTCCTATTTTCTAAGCTTGCTGAATTATGGGCCGCCTTTCTCTCCTTGGAGCTGGGCACACCCCTCCCCTTCTAGTTAGATTAGGGTTTTCCCATCCCCTATAAGTAGTTCTCACATTGTACCGATTACAGTTTACACATGATTTTGAATACAAGTGAGTATTGTGCAAAGCTTTTTGCGCCCTTCTCTCTCTCTCTCTTTCTTCTCCTGCGACGGGAGAACGGCGGGGTGTGACGCCTCAGCCCTCGGTGGACTCCGGGGTTCCCTCTTATCCTCATCTTCTTCCTCAACGGTTCGTGTTCGTGATTCCAGATTTCTGCCCCAACTTGTAGCAGAGCTCGCGCCCCCTTCCTGGACGAGTTTTGCCACGACCTATTTTCTGGAGATACGTCTGCGGATCAGCTTCGCGTCGGCGCCCATTTTGCATCAATCGGAGATCGGCACTGCCCGTACCGATTTTCTCCGCCGACCTGCGCCAGCACCACTTTCTCTGCTCGCCCAGCGGGGAGGCCCTGATTGCGAATTTTCCCCAGGCCTCCACGCTGCGTCTTTTGCCCTGGTTTCTTCAGGGTTCGTAGATCTCCGAGTCAACTTTCCAACGCCGCTGACGGCGTCGCGTTTCGACATCGTCACCGTCCGTGGCGGTCGATCTCGTGGGGTTGCGCCAGTGCATCTGCCCAGTCCGCCCAGCGAACCAGCCCCAACTTTCAGCGACTCCTGCGGCTCGCACCGGCGTCGTCTGCCAGCGCCATTTGGCTGAGGGCGACCTCTGCCAATCAGCTGTCACCACCAACCGGCCCGGACTTGTTCGGGCACCAGAAGGCCGATTTCCAGATTTTACCGACGGCGTGCGCAGTTCTGTGTCCACAGAACCTGATCTGACTTTCAGCAGCGCCCACGGTCACCACCGGCGGATCCAGTGCGCCCCCTTTGGCCGGAGCGTTCCTCCATCAGTCAGCGACGCGTCCTCTCTGACGGTGCTTCAAACGGGCGTCGTATCAGCCCGTGAGACCCCCTCCGCTCAGGCGCGCGCGACACCGGTTTCGGCAGCGTTGCACCCGAACCTCCTCGCGGCCAACCCGTCACCGAGTGCGGCCCGTCAACCCGTGTCCGGCAGTCCCGAACGTATTGGTTGTAGCCTTTTACCTCCCTGCGAGGAGTGGGCCACTATTGGGTTGTATTTTATTGATCTCTGGTGTATCGGGGTTGTTGGTTCACGGCCGGGGTTCCTTCCCCACGCCTAGGCGTGGAGGTACGCGCTCCGACTCTCCTCCTTTTGCTTGCTCTTTTAGTATGTGATTGATTATGCCGCGTGAGAGAAGGTAGGCGTCTAGCCACTTTTTGCCATCACCGCGGATCGTGAGTGAGAGCATCCATCCCTAGCACTAGTCGAGCACCGAGCTAGGACTCGACTCCCCTTGTCTTTGGAGGTCGACTATACGCCTAGACACGTGCGCTTCCCTCCTTGGGACGGCCGAGGTCGGAGTTTCTGTTGAGAGACGTCCCTCATTCTGTGGGATATCACGGTGGTCAGCCACTTGGCGACCCTTGAGCGTGCTACTGCTGGCCTGAGTTAGAGTCTTTTGTGAGTCTTAGTCCGTGTCGGTCCCCGTCCCGCGTCAAATTTGGTATCAGAGCCAGGTTACCAACTTGTCCTTACAGGTTGGGTCTTAGGGTCGTGTCTAGGTTTTGGACGTGTCTTGTTTGAGTCTTGCATCTCATTGCATTCGTGTCCCTCTAGGTCTTAGGGTGTCAGCCTACCCTTCCCTTAGTCTCCTTTGCATGCCCACTCGGGGTGGTTCGGATTACCATCGCCCGGACGCCATGGGTGACCAACACCCACCTCAGGGACGCCCATCTCTAGAGGATCTGATTACCCAACTTATGACCCGTATGGACAGGTCCGACCAGTCCATCAAGGAGTTGACTGAGCATCTAGATGGCCGTCTGAAGATCATTGAGGATCGTGCCAGAGTGTCTGACTTAACCATCCAGGGCCTTGTTGGACGGATTGGGAGAGTTGATGAAGTGCCCCACCAGGACCCTCCTAGAGCCGATCGAGCCCCTCCAGTTGCTGCCGCTCAAGCCCCTCGGGCTCAGGAGCGACGTCCCCGAGCCCCCGACTTTGATGACTATGGGTCCGAGAATGATTTTGAGGGGAATGGGCGCCAGTACCGTGGTCGTCGACCACATCAGGATGAGGATGATAGGATCCTTAGGACCGTCCGTGCCGATCCACCCACTTTTGAGGGGTCCCTTGACCCAAAAGTCTACATAGACTGGGAGAATAGCATGGATAGGTATTTCGAATGGGTTGAGATGTCTGAGCTTCGGCAAGTCCGATTTGCCAAGATGAAGCTCGTGGGGAGAGCCCAGACCTACTGGAGGAATGTCGAGAGCCTGATGTTGCAGAGGCAGGACCCACCCATAGAAACCTGGATTGACATGCGGCGTAAGCTCCGCGAGAAGTATGTCCCTCCTTCTTACCGCCAGAGGCTCATCGACCGATGGCAGACCCTTAGTCAGGGCGATCGGTCCGTGACCGAGTACATCGCCGAGTTTGATGAGTATTATTTGCGATGTGGAGTTGATGAGGAGAAGGGCATGCCTGTTTCGCGTTTTCGCCGTGGTTTGAGGCCCGAGTATCAGTATGAGCTCTACCGTCGCCAGGTAGACACTTTAGAGCTGGCTTACCAGGTTGCCCTAGAGTTAGAGCAATTTGAGTTGGAGTTTGGCCCCACCTTTCGTCAGGGGATGCCTAGTCAGCGGGGTCTTGACCCTCGCTCCACTTCCACCCAGTATGGTCGATATCCGGCGGCTCGGCCCGCGGAGCCTCTTCGCCAGGACCCCACTGGTCCCAGGCCTCGTCCACCCCTTCCTAGGGACCCGTTCCCTCCACCTCGCCAGCAGCCGCCCTACCCCCCCACACGCCCTACACTTCCACCTCCCGCGCACCCTGCGCGTTCTCAGCCTTTACTGCCCGCGCCCCGTCATGATGACAAGGGCAAGAGTCCTATGACCGCTGGAGCCTCATCCAGTGCGGGCGCACGTAATAATTGTTACCGGTGTGGCGGATTTGGCCACTTTGCTGATAGATGCCCCACTCGAGAGAGGAAGGCCCTTGTCATGGCAGACCCCACTTCCACTGAGTCCCCCACTGAGCCTATTCCTGTTAGTTATGAGGTAGACCAGGACTTGGTTGAGGAGTTCTTCGATGATCTGCTCGAAGGAGAGCAGGATGGTGCCCAGGGTAGCCACTTTCAGGGTGACCCACAGTTAGGGGTAGTTAGGTGCATCCTAGCCCAGCCCCAGGTGAGTGACGACTGGCGTCGCACCACCATTTTTCACACCTTCTGCAGGCTTGGGGGTAAAGCTTGCAAGATTGTCATTGATAGCGGGAGTTGCATCAACGCCATATCTACTGGCACTGTTACCCGCCTTGGGTTAACCCCAGTTGACCACCCTGCCCCCTATAGGGTTTCGTGGGTCGATTCTACCTCCATTCCTGTTAGGCTCCGTTGCCTGGTGCCCCTTCAGTTCCAGACCTATCAGGATGAAATTTGGTGCGATGTTCTACCTATGGAGGTAGGTAGCATTATTTTAGGGAGGCCGTGGTTGTTTGACATGGATGCCACCCTACAGGGCCGTGCAAACACTTGCACATTTGATCACAACGGCCACAGGATCACCCTCCACCCAGCCCCACCTAGGGACCCTACTGTTAGGGGACCAGCCGGCCCTAGTGCCACGACCACCCCTCACCAGGGGAAGGTCAGCCCACCACCACCACCACCTCCGGTGTCAGTTTCCACCCCCTCTCCCACCCTCACCATAGAGGCCCCTCCGACTAGGAGGTTGATGATCATCAGTCCCCGAGAGATGGAGAGAGAGGTTGCTAGTGGTGTCCCTCTTTTAGCTGTGGTTGTCAGGGAGACGGGTGAGGTGGTCCCCAGTCTCGAGGGAGTGACAGACCCTCAGTTAGCTGAGATGTTGCGAGAGTTTGCTGATATTTTCCCGGAGGACCTTCCCGAAGGCCTTCCACCATTGCGTGACATTCAGCACGAGATTGATCTTGTCCCGGGCTCGTCCTTGCCCAATCTTCCACATTATAGGATGAGTCCCGCGGACCACGCTGAGCTACAGAGACAGGTTGATGAGTTGATGAGTAGGGGTTCCCTTCGGGATAGCAAGAGTCCCTGTGCTGTTCCCGCCCTGCTAGCGCCGAAGAAGGATGGCACATGGCGTATGTGCATCGATAGCCGTGCGATCAATAAAATCACGGTTAAGTATAGGTTTCCCATTCCCCGGCTGGATGACTTGCTTGATATGATGTCGGGAGCCACGATTTTCTCGAAGATCGATCTTAGGAGTGGCTATCACCAGGTGAGGATCAGACCAGGTGATGAGTGGAAGACTGCATTTAAGACCAAGGATGGTCTTTACGAGTGGTTGGTCATGCCCTTCGGGCTGACTAACGCCCCTAGCACCTTCATGCGGGTGATGACGCAGGTGTTGCGTCCTATGATTGGAGTGTTTGTGGTCGTCTACTTCGACGACATCTTGATTTATAGCCGCACTAGGGAGTTACACCTAGACCACCTTAGGCAGGTGTGTGTTGTTCTGAGACGGGAGAGCTTGTTTGCCAACCCTAAGAAGTGTAGCTTCATGACTGACCAGGTTTCTTTCTTAGGGTTCATTGTGTCCCGTGACGGAGTCTCCGCTGATCCGGAGAAGATCCGTGCCATAGTGGAGTGGCCCGAGCCCCGCTCACTCCACGATGTTAGGAGCTTTCATGGTCTGGCGACATTCTATCGCCGTTTCATTAGGGGGTTCAGTTCTATCACCGCCCCGATCACGGATTGCATCCGTAAGGGCGAGTTTACCTGGACGAAGGCTGCTGCCACAGCCTTCCAGACTATCAAGGATCGCATGACCCAGGCACCCGTTCTTACACTTCCTGACTTTTCTAAGGTGTTTGAGGTTACATGTGATGCCTCAGGTGTAGGCATAGGGGGAGTGCTTAGCCAGGAGTCCCACCCTATAGCCTTTTTCAGTGAGAAACTCAATGATGCCAAACTGCGTTACTCTACTTATGACAAGGAATTCTACGCAGTTGTCCAGGCTTTGCGCTATTGGAGGCACTATCTCCTCCACCAGGAGTTCGTGCTCTTTTCTGACCACGAGGCATTGAGATTTCTCCACACCCAAAAGAAGTTGAATGCCAGACATAGTAGATGGGTGGAATATTTGCAGGAGTTTACATTCGTTCTCAAGCACAAGGCAGGTGCTGAGAACAAGGTGGCCGATGCTCTTAGTCGGCGGGTGATGTTGATATCCACCATGAATGTTCAGGTGGTTGGTTTAGAGAAGTTGAAAGAGGCCTACATTGATTGCCCGGACTTCGGTCCCATCTATTCTGCCCTTCAGTCAGGACCGTCCCGTGAGTTTAGCGAGTATGTCCTTCAGGATGGTCACTTATTTCGAGGTGATAGGTTGTGCATCCCACGGACTTCAGTTCGTGATTTTCTTACGTGGGAGCTTCATGCAGGAGGTCTTGCCGGCCACTTCGGCCGAAACAAGACCATAGAGGCTGTTGAGCACCGTTTCTGCTGGCCCAGTTTGAAGAGGGATGTGGCCCGCATAGTTGCCCAGTGTCGTATTTGTGCCCTAGCGAAGCAGAGGAAACAGAACACTGGCCTTTATACCCCTCTGCCTGTCCCTGATAGTCCTTGGCAGGATATCAGCATGGACTTTGTGCTTGGTTTGCCCCGTACTGCACGGCGGCATGATTCTATTTTTGTTGTGGTTGACCGCTTCTCCAAGATGGCCTTGTTTATTCCTTGTTCCAAGACATCGGATGCCTCTAGAGTTGCCAGGTCGTTCTTCACCCACTGTGTGTCCAGGTTTGGGTTGCCGCGTACCATTGTTTCTGATAGGGATGTGCGTTTTACGAGCTATTTTTGGAAAACCCTTTGGCGGATGATGGGCACCCAGTTGAAGTTCTCCACCGCATACCACCCCCAGACTGACGGTCAGACAGAGGTAGTCAATAGAAGTCTAGGGGATCTTCTGAGGTGTTTAGTGCGTGATAGAGTTGGAGATTGGGACCTTGTCTTACCATTAGCAGAGTTTGCATATAATGATTCGGTCAATAGGTCTACAGGGTTGAGTCCATTTGAGATTGTCACTGGTCGAAGACCTAGGAAGCCGATTGATTTGATTCCCTCCCCCATTCAGTCCCGAGTCTCTGAGTCAGCTGAGTCTTTTGCGGAGCATATTAGACAGTTGCATGACCATGTCCGTCGTCATATAGAGGCCAGCAACGCACGTTACAAGGAGTTAGCTGACGCGCACAGACGCACACGTGAGTTCCGCGAGGGAGAGTACGTCATGGTCCGGGTTAGACCGGAACGGTTTCCTTCGGGAGCCGTAAAGAAGCTCCAAGACCGCGGTGCAGGACCATTCAGAGTGTTGAGGCGTATTGGGTCGAACGCGTATGAGATCGAGCTACCAGACGACTACGGGATCAGTTCGACGTTCAATGTCTCTGATCTGGTAGCTTATCGGGATCCCGCGGTGATACCCAGTGAGTTATTTGGGCCTGACCCTCCTGTTGTGAGTGATACACCTACTGAGAGTCCACCTCCTCCAGCCCCATTACAAAAACGCGAGCATATAGATTGCATACTGGATGAGCAGGTGACTACTACCAGGAGCGGAGCCTACCAACGCTTCTTAGTGCGTTGGAGAGGGCGCCCCGAGTCGGACAACACCTGGATTACACGTGGAGAGCTGGAGCGGATCGATCCGGACCTGCTGGAGCGGTACCTCAGCGACCGTGACCCTTACTCGACGGGGTCGAGTTCTTCCCACCCGGGGAGAATTGGTGAGGACACACGGCGCTATCCTCGACGGAGCACCCGGCACACCGCTACCTCCTTGTGGCTCGGCGACGGCGGCACCTTCTAGTTATCTTTTCATCATCATGTTTAGGCCATGTTGGGCCTCAGTCTGGACTTGCTCAGGCCTTGTGGGCCTTGTCTTTTGGTCCCTGCGTGGACATCTTCTTGTTTAGGCACTTATTGGGCCATATAGTGGCCAATTGGGTTGCTTTGTGGGGTAATGGATCGTGTTATGGGGTCAGGGGCTTATTGGGGTTTGAAGCCCACTAAAAAAGGGCCCATTAGGGTTAGGGGGCGGCCCCCTCCCCAGCTAGAGGAGGAGGAGGCAGCCGCCCCCCCCCCCTTCCTAGTTCTACTAGGGAAGGTGGGGGGCGCTCCCCTCTCCCTTCCCCTTTCCCCCTCTCCTCCTTTCCCCAACTCCACCCCTTCCTTATCCCACTTAGAATCCTTTCCTATTTTCTAAGCTTGCTGAATTATGGGCCGCCTTTCTCTCCTTGGAGCTGGGCGCACCCCTCCCCTTCTAGTTAGATTAGGGTTTTCCCATCCCCTATAAGTAGTTCTCACATTGTACCGATTACAGTTTACACATGATTTTGAATACAAGTGAGTATTGTGCAAAGCTTTTTGCGCCCTTCTCTCTCTCTCTCTTTCTTCTCCTGCGACGGGAGAACGGCGGGGTGTGACGCCTCAGCCCTCGGTGGACTCCGGGGTTCCCTCTTATCCTCATCTTCTTCCTCAACGGTTCGTGTTCGTGATTCCAGATTTCTGCCCCAACTTGTAGCAGAGCTCGCGCCCCCTTCTGGACGAGTTTTGCCACGACCTATTTTCTGGAGATACGTCTGCGGATCAGCTTCGCGTCGGCGCCAGTTTTGCATCAATCGGAGATCGGCACTGCCCGTACCGATTTTCTCCGCCGACCTGCGCCAGCACCACTTTCTCTGCTCGCCCAGCGGGGAGGCCCTGATTGCGAATTTTCCCCAGGCCTCCACGCTGCGTCTTTTGCCCTGGTTTCTTCAGGGTTCGTAGATCTCCGAGTCAACTTTCCAACGCCGCCGACGGCGTCGCGTTTCGACATCGTCACCGTCCGTGGCGGTCGATCTCGTGGGGTTGCGCCAGCGCATCTGCCCAGTCCGCCCAGCGAACCAGCCCGACTTTCAGTGACTCCTGCGGCTCGCACCGGCGTCGTCTGCCAGCGCCATTTGGCCGAGGGTGACCTCTGCCAATCAGCTGTCACCACCAACCGGCCCGGACTTGTTCGGGCACCAGAAGGCCGATTTCCAGATTTTACCGACGGCGTGCGCAGTTCTGTGTCCACAGAACCTGATCTGACTTTCAGCAGCGCCCACGGTCACCACCGGCGGATCCAGCGCGCCCCCTTTGGCCGGAGCGTTCCTCCATCAGTCAGCGACGCGTCCTCTCTGACGGTGCTTCAAACGGGCGTCGTATCAGCCCGTGAGACCCCCTCCGCTCAGGCGCGCGCGACACCGGTTTCGGCAGCGTTGCACCCGAACCTCCTCGCGGCCAACCCGTCACCGAGTGCGGCCCGTCAACCCGTGTCCGGCAGTCCCGAACGTATTGGTTGTAGCCTTTTACCTCCCTGCGAGGAGTGGGCCACTATTGGGTTGTATTTTATTGATCTCTGGTGTATCGGGGTTGTTGGTTCACGGCCGGGGTTCCTTCCCCACGCCTAGGCGTGGAGGTACGCGCTCCGACTCTCCTCCTTTTGCTTGCTCTTTTAGTATGTGATTGATTATGCCGCGTGAGAGAAGGTAGGCGTCTAGCCACTTTTTGCCATCACCGCGGATCGTGAGTGAGAGCATCCATCCCTAGCACTAGTCGAGCACCGAGCTAGGACTCGACTCCCCTTGTCTTTGGAGGTCGACTATACGCCTAGACACGTGCGCTTCCCTCCTTGGGGCGGCCGAGGTCGGAGTTTCTGTTGAGAGACGTCCCTCATTCTGTGGGATATCACGGTGGTCAGCCACTTGGCGACCCTTGAGCGTGCTACTGCTGGCCTGAGTTAGAGTCTTTTGTGAGTCTTAGTCCGTGTCGGTCCCCGTCCCGCGTCAATCGTGGACCACCAGTAACCACGTTCGTCTCTCGACCTTTGAAGCGGTCAGTCGTGAACCGCGTCTACTTTTCGGGCGTTGTTAGTTCAACGAGTATGGCGGTGGGAGAATGCGGTCGGTGTTCAACTGCATCTGATGGTTGCGGTTTGCTTAGAACCATGTCTGCCTGTCTTCGTCTCCACCTGCCTTGTCTCCTTCTTGACACAGTTTGGGGCGTACCGTGTTTGGGATTGTCGCGGTCAACACATAACCGCATCTGGACTATCACGGTCATGTTGAGAACCGTGTCAATCTCTGAGTTGACTCCACTTCGTGAAGCATCGACTCTGTCTTCTTCTCCTCTTTTGTGTGTTTTCTGTTCGAACCGCGACTGTGCTAACGCGGCTAGTCTTTAACCATGTCTGGGTGTGCGCAGCTTGTTGACAACCGCGTCAGGTGTTAGCATGGCTATCTCGTGACCGCGTCAGCCTTCTGGGTGTTTTCTTTATCGGTTTGGCTTCCGGTTGTAGTTGCTTCGACCCCTTGGTTAGCCCATTGTTTCATGGATCTCTTGACGTCTTATGAGGGCGGTGACCGTGCTATAGGGTGTCTAGGAGTGCCATTGTACCGAGCAGTATTTCATGTTATTTCGAAGGTCATTATGGTTTCTGGTCAACCCGGTTGTGACCAGTGGTTGACACCTGACCTCGTGAGTGTCTCGTCTATCCTGTGAGGATCGAGATATGGTTTTGGACGCTTGAAGATATCGATGTATCTCGATTTGCATGTCCATGTAGTTTGAGGGCTTTGGTGATCCCTCATGTTCTGTGTTTCATGTTATGCAGAAGTGTGAGTCCGTTGTGCGGCTCAAAGGCCGAGGACTCATTATCATCATTATTTCTGTTATGGATCTAACTGTTCTGTGCCGTCTTCCATAATGTGTTTTACCATGATTTTGGCTTAGGGACTAGGCTGATTAATGGCGTGTTGTCGTGTTGTGCGACGATCTTGACTCGAGTCTTGTGACTCAAGGATCATTGTGTTAGTAAGTCTAGTTGACTATCCTAAGTCTGGCGGTAGTCTGGAGTGCTGCCATGTGCTCCGTAGTACATGTGACTGGTGCGTGCCTACCCTGTCTATACTTCGGTGTTCGCTGTTTTGAGCCTCTGTGTCTAGTGAGCCTCCACTAGTCGTAGCCTTATGACAGTTTCCTGTGTGTCGCCCCACCTGGGAGTGGTGGCGGGGCATGTTCACGGTTGAGACGGTTTGTAGGCTTGTTGCCGTGGGCCCCTTTGTCTTGCCGTGAGAGTCTTACGGGAGGTGAAAACTAGCTAGAGGCCTGACTCAAGACATTGAGCTTGTGTGTGCACACGTGGTCAGGGACATTTGGACGAGCTCCGATGGGCGTGACCCTGACTAGTCACTTGTTACTTGGTACTTGGTTCCTATTGAGTGTCTCAGTTACCGCCGTTCCAGGTGAGTGGGAGATACTTGTGGTGTAGTGTAAGACGTCAGTGGATGCATATGGTTGTTCTTCTAGTGAGGAGGTGCTTCCTTCACTTGACACATGACTTGTGCTTTCGTGACTTGCCCGGGTAGCCTGTGCTTGGATTCACTCAAGGTTACGAGTATTGTAGCATACACGATAGTGGGATCGCATATCTCTAGTGCTTTAGACCATGTAGGTCTTTTGTAGGACCTTCGTCTATTTATGTAGGCCTTCATGATAGGGTTTCGTGATTTATTAATTGATTGGTACCTCCTGACTTTATGAGATCGGGGTTCACCTTTCTGTTGCTATTTGGAGTAGCTTAGAGGGCCGAGGTTCCTTCGACAGTTGTGTTCCATGGTACGGCTATTTTCCTCTTTACTGTTGTTCCTGCTCGTGATGTTTCTGCTTTACTTTATTCGTTAGCACTGCTGTTATTACGTTATTTTGTGGTAGGGTTCTGCGGGACCCCTACTGAGCTAGTGAGACGAGGCTCACCCCTGACTTTTCAGGTGTAGCTATTCTTCCTCGTGCTTTGGAGGTGCAGTGCGTGGTTCTTAGCTGCCAGCGTTTTCTAGTGTCGAGCTTCCACCAACTTGAGAGTACACTCTCTTTCCTATTGTATTGTATTTTGGTTGGACTGGGCTCTGCTAGTTTTAATTGTTATAAAGAATATAATTTTATTTTGGCTATTTTAGCAACACTGATCATAGAAATTTAATTGCTTACTGCTTTATCTGGAAATTCAATGTACTCTCACATACCTTTCTATCCCTTCAGAGCCTTACCGCTCTTGGGAGGCCTCTCGAAATCCAAGTTGTATCGGGTTTACCCGGTATCCGGAGTCTGGGTCGTCACAGGTGGTATCAGAGCATAGTTCAGAGTTGTTCAGAGTTTTTCTGAGCTATCTGAGCGTGTATTTGTGAAAGTACAAGAGAATTCGAGATATCACAGTGCTCAGAGTCCATAAGGTCTAGTACAATTGGCAATTAGCATAGCTTTTGTGATTGTTTACCGCTTGCTTCTCGCGTGCGAGTGCTTGCGCGCGTTGTGTTTGAGCTGTGCAAGGTGGTTTTGCTCTTGTCAGGATCTGATGGAGCACACTTCTTTCGCCATGGTGTTGGTCTCGATTGTGCTGCACTGGGCAGAGTTTGTCGGCAGGTGCGAATCTGTGGTGCGATGTTCGAGATTTTTCCGTGGCTTGTTCAGGTGGCTGGTACCTTTATCATTGGGGTGATCACCGTGCACATTCTCATGTTGTTTTGGCCTTCCCAGATTGAGTTTTGGTCTGCCCCTGAGGTGTTAAGGTTGTATTGAGGTGGTCGATTGGATGCCTTGGTGTTGAGAATGCTCGGATGAACATAGGATTTCCTTTCTGGTGAGCTACTGTTAGTCGAACTTGATTCTTCTCATCTTGTCTTGTGGCATCTTTTCGAGGTAAGCTTTGGAAGTGCTGTCTCCGTGAAACCTTTGTCATGTGTTTGCTTATGTGTGGAATGTGTTTATTCTGAGCCCGATATGCTCTTGTTTCGGCGGTGACCTGGCTTTAGACCCAGTTTGTGAATTGGGGGTCGTTGTGCACCGTGATCGGCGTGCCGTGTTTGGTGGTTGTTGTCCTGTTAAGGTTCAGTGATTGTTTCAGGACGTGAGGATAAGCTGAGACTAGCATTCTTTGTGGCTTGTGCTATGGCTCTTGGCATGATGGTTTGCACTATGGCGACTTGTGATCGGCTTTTAGTAGGATCGATACTCGAGGCGTGGTGTATTGCAATTTCGTGAATTGCGATGGCACCGAGTGTGTACTGAGATGCGGATGCTGAGTTGTTTCTGATGCCTGTGTGCGTTGTGTTAAGTGTGCAACAGAAGCATGTGGGCTTATAACCCATGGGTCGAGGATCGTTTGGTTGGAAGATTCTGACCGGCCTAGAGGATTGTTTCCTTGGTGTAACTAAATCTTTGCTGTGTGTGCCTTGCCATTGCTTGAGGCATTATGGTTGTTGGCATCGGCAGGTTTGAGAATTCGAGAAATATGTCGGCGTATATGCTGGTCGAGTACCCTCTTCTTCTGTATTTCTTAGGAGTTGTGCTCTAGGGACGGATCGTGGTCCTAGAGATGCATTCTCCGAGGATTGTTGTGGGTCCTTGTTGGTAAGCTACGAGCGACTAGTACATTTTAGCCATGTGTTCAGCTGTAATTGTGCCTTGATGTGACCCAGCTTGTAGTTGTGTCCCGTGGTTCTGTGTTGAGAACGGAGCCGGGATCTGCAAGTGATGTTGAAGTTGTGTGTTGGTTTGTGCTTGTGTTCAGCTTGGGAGGAGTTCCTTGTAAGTCTAATTTGGCATTGTGTGGACCGAGGTCTTGTCAATTGGTTCTATTGTACTCTTCTACCGTGGTAGAGTTGGAATGCAACTCGAATCAGATGTAATGTCTGAGTGATGACTGACTTGATTATGCTTGTGGTCCAGTGCTGTCATTAGCGTTCTACGTGCCAGTTTCATTGTTCATGGCGTAGGAGCCGATAGGTGGAGCAATCAACTGAGTGGACTATGTTTCCTTGTTTAAGCTGATGCTTGCGTGTCTGCCGAGACATGTGTTTTATCGGTGGCTGTTTTATGGCATGGGTCATGTCTCCTTCCCTTGTGACACGATAGTGATGATGCCCTATTTTGGAGGTGCCAGACTTGTGTTCCCTTTTTGTGCCATGCTCGTTCTGTGGATCGATGTGTCTTAAGATCCAGAGCGTGTGCTGGTGATTGTGAATTGTGTTTTTTAAGAATTGTGTTATCATGTTTTGTGTCTGAGGTTTGGTTGGAGCTTGGAGAGCATTGCCAGCATTTGGGGTTGTTCTTCACTTTTCCCTTGTTGACTCCTTAAATTTTGAGGATGAAACTTCCTAAAGAGGGGAGGCTGTAACACTCTGGATTCTTCGAATCAGAATCGTAGCGCTATCGTGGGTCCTGATACGTGTTTTACGATCAACTCGGGCTTTTCCCTTGTATAACTTGTGAAACCCTGTGGAGAGTGAACCATTGAGTTTTGCGACTCCCGGACGCTACATGTGCATTGTGCTCGTTCCGATGATCGCGGAGACTATTTTTTCGTATTTTTTTGAGTTTACAGACTTTCTTGCAGAAAATTAGATTTTAGGAAATATTGCTAATTTCCTAATTTCTTTTTCTTCTTAACCTTTCCTCTCTCCTCTCTCACGATCTCCCACTTCTCTCCCTCCATTCTCTCCCCTCTCTTCTCCTCTCCCCCGGGGCGTACGACCGGTGTGGAGCTGGGTGAGGTGGTGACAGCGTGGAGTTGACCTGAGGCGGTGTAACACCCGAGAATTTTTCTAAGAATTTTTTGGATTTAAAAAAGTAATTATAAAGCATTTTATGGGCTATAAAAGAACTTTGGTTAATTAAATCCAATTATTTAGTCCATACACTAATCAAAGAGGATTAGGCACATATAATAAACCCAATCGGCCCAAAAACATTGTTTTGGACCTTAGCCCATATTCTAGAACCTTAAAATAGATGTATTATCGGAATTTAAGAAATAATGACTCTTTAGAAGATAGGTTAAAGGATAATACCATGGATAATATTAAAAGAGTTTGAACTAAATTCAAATTCGGCACTCAACAGGTCAAACGGTCTATCGCAAGACCGCTAAGCAAAGGTTGGTGGCCTAGTCCTAGATCGCTAAGGCTCTACAATTTCGTGAGTAGAAGAAAACGTGAAAAGATTAGATTTTTAGCATTCAAATCACCTAGGATCGACTCTATCTACTAATTATGTAAGTCTAGAAGGTTATTAGATCGAATTGGAAGCCTAATTGGGACTCTAAGTTTGTTCTAATCCTCAAACCCTAGCTAAAACCTATAAATAGGTCCCATATTTGACATGTGCGACCCCTACTTTGGCTCGCGTGGAACTCAGGTAAAAAGGATGAATTAGAGGTAAGTTTCTTCTAGGAAGTTTTTCATTTTAGTTATATCTAACTCTCCTCAAAATTTTGTTCTAGGAGATCAAGTCTGCAAAGAGTTAGAGTCTTCCAAAGTTAATGATTCTACATTAAGAACTCAGGAATTAGTGCGTCTGACACAGATTGATCAAGGAATTCAGAGCCCTAAATGAGGTATTTAGCAAAGGTGTCTTTAGAGCTTTTTGTTACCCTTCAGATTTTCTATCTACCCTCAAAATTTCACGTCCATAGGTAAAGGGAATCAGGAGATAGAAGGACGTGAAGTTGCTATTTTAATACAAGACGTGCAGTAAAATAGGACTTACTTCCAGTCCGAAATTGACACTCTAGGAGCACTGATTAAGGTAGGTTATCTCATGGATGACTCAAACTTTATGTCAGGAATAAAAGCCCTCTTGTTTCAATTAATTTCATGCATTGTACGCCGTGAATTTCATATTTTATTAAGACTATGCATCTAGGCTACTATTCATGCAAAATTCTTAGCCTTAATGAAGTAAAAATGAAATTTTCTTATTATTCACACAAACCTATGCATATTGTTGGCCTATATTTGTTCTATCATGGCTATGGAAGTTAAAATATATTGATTTCCAGGCATGATATGCTTTAGTTTAGCATTTAGTCTTGTTATCTTTTGAACTCAGATTAATCCATGAAGAAACGGTCTTCCTATAGACCGCTAGGGAATCTAGCGGTCGTACGATAGACCGCTAACCCAAGTGAAGGTCCTGTATTAGATTGTTTTCTATTCTGATATCTATAATATTTTAAATCCGATACATATTATAGATTAGCCATGATTAGTATATGTTAAGCCTAGTTAGCTAAGTTTTACTCCTAGTTGTAACACTGGTTTCATATACTTAGTTATCTTTACTGTTCATCATGATAGATTTCATGTTTTGTTCACATTGGTAGTATTTTTAACTCTGTTAGTTTAAGACCAAAACAATATACTCTTGTAATTAAATACATGTTTTAAATAAAGGATTCATGATTTAACTTGATCGTTTTTTTATCACGATTCTCTCTCTCCTCAGAGTCATTTTCTTAAGTACATGGCACATATCACGGTATGTTGTTATTAGTTACACTTTTTGCACATTAGGAAAACAATCTTGGACATGATGACCTCTCCTTTGGATATTCCTTCCAACGGACTAGGAAATCTTATTTCAAGGCCTCCGTAAGACTCCGTAAGCCTGGGATTCCCTCCAGGATGCCGAGCTGGTTGTGCCATTGAAACCCCATTGTCTAGAAAAGCACTTATACTAGAGTTTTATATTATGGAACTTAGCGGCCATCTGGTTGACTGCCAGAGTCTACTAGCGATCCTGTACTTGACTACTAACGGATCCTAAATGGTTCTCCACTAGACCGCTAAAGACTCCAGATATCCTATTTTCAAAATACCGAACTGTCTTAGTTAACGGTCCTGTACTAGACTGCCAGGATCAGGAAACGGTCCAGTAAACGACCCCTAGCTTACTGAGTTTGATTAACCCGAGATTTGACTTAAGGGTTGATTTTCCTATGTTCCTAGATGGTCCAATTGATTATCTAGAACCTGTCACATTATTCCAAAGATACTTAAGTAATTTTGAGAGTCAAAGAATGTACCGTTATGCTACCGATTTATTTCCATAGCATAACCTAGTTATTAAATGCATTTATTGAAATCACTTATTCATAATTGAAGCATTCTTATTTTTGATTACCTTATCATGTAACTATAGTTGAAACTTGTACATTCTTGACCATATTATTGTTATAAACGTGGAAGTAGCTTGATTTATACTTGAAGATGTAATTCGAGCACTGATTGTGTTCAAGGGCCCTATGCTAGTCCCCTCGGTTGATTGTCGGAAACATATTGTAAACCATTGGGTATAATGCTACTGGCGTCGCATTGCGCTAGTAGCACTTTCTTTATAAATAAGTGAAATATCCACGGGATGATCCACATGAATTCACGAAGTACTTATTACTAAGTGAAGACTACATTCTTGCTTGATTACATGACTTTCTAGTGCATAGCCTTCAGGGTTATGAAAAGTATATTCTTGATACACTCTTGAAAGACCAAATTTATATTCTTGTTCTAAACTTGATCATATCATATTCTCATATCTCAAGTTTGATCGTATCTTGTTATTTTGGCTTTATTTGCATATTTTCATCGTATTTGCATGATTTATCTTATTCTTTAGAGCTAAGATGCTAATTACTTAAATTTGCCAATCATGTTGATACGAAGATACCTACTGGGTAAGTGTGCTCATTAGCCTACTTTCTAATCTTTTTCAGGAAATTCTAGTGGGTAAGATTTGGATTACTCGAGTGATGGATCCGAGAGCGATTGAAGGATAAAGATTCGAGAGAAGCCTTAGTTATTCATGTCTAGTCGAGTCAAAATGTAATTTTAATTTTCTTGAGTCTAGAACTGAAAATCAAAGTTCTTTTGTAATTTGGGATTATTTTATGAAGGAATAAAGTTAAAAGTTTTTAGTGAATTACTTGTGCAATTACTCTTATGTGTGATTGTCTTTCGCTCTGATTATATTACTTGCTTGAGGCATACCATGCCGGCTGTTCGCGTTCCCGATTGTTTCCACTGCATAAATCTCGGGGCGTGACAGTTAAGGTGGTATCAGAGCACTAGGACTAGAAGTCCTAGGGAAAAGTCATGTCATAGGTAAAGTCCAAGGTTTAAGGACCCACACCTATGAAACTAGGAAAGAAATTCTCAACCTATGAGAGAAATTGGGTAGAACCAGGGATGAGATAGAAAATAGAATTATTTCTAAGGAAAAACCTCACTCATTTCATTAGAATTAACAAAGTCATTACTCTTCACAGATACCTTATTCTCATTCTTATGATGGCTCATCGCGTAAACTGGAATGGTATGCAAGAGACCGTTGCGGGTCTTACTCAAGCATTACAAACTATGGCTCAAGCCGGCATGGGGGCAAGAGCGGGAGACTTACATCGCAACTTTCGGAGCTTAAATCCTCCTCGATTTTCAAGTTCCTCTAATCCAGATGAAGTCGAGAATTGGATAGATGAGATGAATCGCATCTTCGAAGTTATGCAATGTACGGATCAAGAGAAGGTCCGCCTTGCGACTTTTCTATTAAATAAAGATGTCCGTACGTGGTGGAAGTCGATTCATGCACCACCAGCTAATGCACCTCATACATGGGAAGGTTTTCTTACACTTTTTCAAGCTAGGTACTTCTCCGAACATGTAAAGGAGAGGAAGGCTATAGAATTCGCTTCGTTACGCCAAGGCATGATGACCTTAGCGGTGTATGAACTCCAATTTTCTTGGCTAGCACCGTATGCTCCTCATTTGATTAGCACCGACTTGTTGAAAGCTAACCAATTTATGGATGGTTTGAGGCCTGGCTATATTCAACAACTTGGGACTCAGAATATCCGTACTTATACGGAAATGGTCCAACATGCGCATCTATATGAAAGGACCTTAGAGAAGGTCAAAAAATTAAAAGGTAAGTGTAGCACCCCGAAAATTTTAAAGGATACATATTAATATTGGTCATGAAATAAATATAGAAAAAAATATATAAATAAAATTTTGATAAAATAAAATTGATAATTAACTAAAATACTTAATGGGCTTAAATGATTAATTAATGGGCATCAATAAAGGTATAAATAAATAATCAAGAAATGAGAATTGAATATATTCTTTTATCTATCTATAGCTTAAATTGGGAATACAATTCAATTATTTTAAGGGAATTTCATTCAAAAATATAATTATACACATACATATATATAAGGACCTTAATGGGATCGAACCCGACTCTAATACCCGAGACACCAGGGGAAATTAATAAGGAAGATGAATAAATAAAGGAGATAAGATATATATATATTTATATTTATATATAATGACAAACCATTTCTAATGAATATAAATAATTAGTGGGCCTACATATATGGGCTTAAGAACTTTGGGCTTAGGATATATATATATATACATATCTAAATATATATATAAGTTTATTCCCTTATGTGTGGGGTTTAATATATATATATGGTAGTCTTTAAATTAAAACCCAAGTATACTCCTAAGCTAATGGGCCTTAACAAGGTGGGTGCTAAATGAGTCAAAACATACACACACATATATAAACCCAACAGAGCAAACCCAAACCACCATCAACTTGACAAGCCCAATAAAGAGTAAAGGGCCCAAACCACATGCTAGGACCCAACCAGACAACAATAGGCCAATGGGGAAAAAAGAGATTCTAATGCTAAACCTGCTAATTAGCTAATACTCATTTTAACTCTAAAATATATAATTAATGGCCTAGAGAGGGTATATGAGCCATGGGAGGCCATTAGCATTGGGCCCATGGGCTTTACATTTAATAAAGATATATAATGGGCTACAACGTAAGGGGCTTATGGATAAGGGTTTTTCTTCTCTTTTTTTTAACACAAAACTCTTAGGAATCCCGTTTGAACGAAGCATGAGACTTTAGGGTCCTTGTGAAGGGCGGCTGAGGTTATAGTTGGGATGTGATAGGAATGGATAAACTATAAGCTCAGTAGAATTACACGTAGGAAAGTAAATCTCACTAGGATTTCTATTTTCCCGTCGGACTCCTAAGGCCTTTAAATGCTATATATAGAGCCCCCACCCTTTGATGGCATAGCCATCATATCTTTATTGTTGCAGTTGGTTCATGCTGCTGCTACGGTGCTACGGCGTTACTCGAAGAGAACCCACGAAGGAGCATAGGCTTCTTCCTCTTCTTCCGACGTTTCTGCAACGTTCATCTTCTTTCGTTCTTCTTCCTTTGTCATGGACGTGGTGCTGTGGAGCTTTTTGTCCATCTTCTGCCTCTGCTATTAACAGGCGATTGGAGTTGCCGCTATTCATCGTCATCGTCATCGTGTTATTTTTCTTCCTCTGCTACTTCTTCTTTCTTATCCTGATTAAAGCGACGCTAAAGGTAGGCAATCTCCCTAGCAAAATATTATATAATCATCAGACTAGATCTAGAACATGTAGCAGATTCTCTCGGTTTGCCTCTGCGATTTTTTTTATATAAAATAGGTAATTAGCGACCCTAATCAGGGCGCTAATTCAATTGACGACTCGTACACGGTCGTTAATCTTTTAGTTAATTAATTAAATACACATGTTTAAAATTTAATAACCATGCAAAATGATGTCTAAATTAATGTACGATCATAGTTCTGAAATCCTGCTATTTTTCTCTACGTGACCATGTGATTATTTGTGTAAAATTTATTTTATCCGAAAAATATTACTGTTCATAAATCAATCTGTGATAAACTAAATGACGCCTTACATTCGGACGTTTCTTGAAATTAACGACCCTGACTAGGGCGTTATATTCATAGAAGATGGCATCACATAAGTCGTTAATTAACAAAATTTAAAAATCTTACCAACAACCAGTCGTCAATTTAATATATGTTATTTATGAGTCATTCACGTTAATAGTTTGTTCATGGGTATAGAAGTCTACTTTGGCCATGAAAATTTACTGGCATACTATTGGAATAGAGACGGAGGTAGTGAAAGTGGTTGCACCATTTTTCGTGCCCCTACTGCAAGATCTCCCGTCTCTCATCGAAAAATTATTTTTAACATATCGTTAGGTAGAGTTTTTCGAGCCGGTCATTTCGGTATATTATAAGCTAAATTCCGACATCATTTAGTATGGAAACGAGAGGTTTAGAAAATGCAATTTTTTTTAATAACGACCCAAAAACGGTAGTTTCTCAAAAATCTGACGTCCTTTGTACAAGGCGTCAGATTATATATATATAAATATATATATATATATATATATATAAGTGTATATATATATATATCATGTATGCTTATCTTTGAAAATCCATAGTTATTAAAATATATGCCAGAAAATTATGGAAAATATATATTTGGAATCCTTGTATTTTTCTCCTAATTATCATATATTTCATTTCCTTAAATTATTTTAAATAAATTAATGTGCCTTTTATTGTACGTTTTTGAATTTATTCAATTAAATAGATATAAATATGAATTCTTGTTAAATAAATTTATTTAAAAATCATGAAAATTAATGTTCCCCAAGGGGACGCTAATTAAAAAAAAACGTCACCCACGGGCTTCAAATAATATAAGTTTATTTAATTATAGTTAATTATAGAATTGGAGGGACTTGAATTCTATAATTAACGCAATCATGTTCTCACCATTTTTTTCCGTTTTTGACCCATACCGCGGGTCTTTTGGCACTCTCATCTCATGTCCGTAGATGGAGTCCCTGTTTCATGATTGGTTCACATTATACACTCAACTCTCGGTGACATACGAGCCCTCCGTTGGACATTCCGTTCCTTCGGACTGGCAAGTTAGTCATTGGGACTTCCGTAAGTCTCCTCGTAGCCTTGGATTCTGTAGCAACCCTGATAAATGAATATTGAAATAAAAGTAAAAACATACATAGTACAGAAGTAATACAGACAAAATAAAACAAATTAAAAATAACGCCTCTGAGTAAGGCGTTAATTTAAAAATAAACGCCTCTACATACGGCGTGACTAAAGAAAGGACACCCACGCATGTGGTCGTCAACTCTCACGCGACCAAATAGGCAAGTAAAACAAACGCCCATGTCTTAGGCGTGTTTCAAAAACAAGGAACGCCCTTATACAAGACGTTTCTTAAGAAACGACCTGAACAAGGTCGTTAATTTAAGAATAAACGCCCTGACCAAAGGCGTTAATTCAGTTCGTGACCCGTTCGAACCCAGAGCTTATCCAGGGAAAGATTAACCTAATCTAGTAAGTGTCTATTAGAGTAAGGACTCTATTAGGGATATGTTACCCTCAATCAAACACTACTTTTGTTAGGACTCCAAAATCCTATAAATAGTCTTGATCGAACAACCCTAAACCTATTTGGACGATCGAACTGCACAGGTACGTGAAGAACATATGTTCTTCTATTTTCTTCTTCTGTTCCTTTCTTATGAACGTAGCATGAGAAGAATTAATATTCTTCGTTTCCTCTCCAGGTTGACGGAAGAACGATTGTTCTTCTTCTATTAAGTTGCAGTTGAAGCTTCAAAGCCCTTTCATCTCCTTCATCCGGATCATAACGTAGGATTTTCTCAAGTCTCGTAGCCCAAACTAAAAATAAATATAAGACGCACCATGCATGATATATTTATACAGTTTGCATACGTTTTCTGTAAATTTTTCAAGAAACGCCCTTGAATAGGGCGCTACTTTAAAAGAAACGACCATCACAGTGGTCGTTAATTAAAAGTATACGCCTTATATACAGGCGTTAATTTCATGAACAATCGCATGTAATCAATAATTGATCCTGTTTAAAATTCAATAAATATGAAATATCGATTCTAATATCTTGCATGACTCTACCTGTAAATTCCTGCTAATTTTCTTATCATGATCATGTCTCCTGTCTTGGAAATTTATTTGTTGAAATATTGTAAATTCCTTGAATTCACGACCTTGACAACGTCGTTTTACACCTGTTAACGCCCCATCACAGGGCGTAAATTGAAAAGACACGCCCCTTTCTAGGGCGCGTTTTCTGTAAATTCCTGAACTATGTATACCCTGTAAAATAAAATTAAACAGTAACGCCCCTTTCCAGGGCGTGTTTTAAATAAATCCTGAAAATTATTTATATTCTGTCAAATATTTAAATAATGAGACGCCTGCTCATATTGTCGTTAACTCTGAAGAAACGCCCTTGTCCAGGGCGCGTTTTATATAAATTATTGAAATAATGAAATTCTGCAAAACGGAACATATGTAAACGCCCTTATGTTAGGCGTTACTTACCTGACTAACGCCCCTGACTAGGGCGTGTTTTTCATGAATTAATAAAATTATTGAAATTCTGTAAAATAGAAATATGTAAACGCCCTTCTGTTAGGCGTTAATTACTTGAGAAACGACTTGACCTAAGTCGTTATTTTACTGTAAAACTGATTTTTCCCTGTTTTTGTTAACCGATGATTTCATATGTTATATAATATATATATCGGCACTATTCTCCACTCCGTGAGTATAGTCCCACGTTTCACGTTGTTTCATCGATCACACTCAACTCTCATTGACATACAAGCTCTCCATTGGACATTCCGTTCCTTTGGACTAGCGAGTTAGTCATAGAGACCTCCGTAAGACTCCTCGTAGCCTTGGATTCCCTCAAGGCCGACTGAGCTGGTTGTACCCTAAAAACCCATTACACGATCCTTGCCATGTCAATCTAAAGAAACATGGTATACCGACCCTTATGATTATACAAAGAGTATATCATAAGAAATTCTTAATGGGATGATGATATCATGCCATATCATGTCGTTCTTGTAAACCTCAATTCTATGATAAGAATGAGGGTATCTTGCTTGATCTAATGTTTATGTGGACCTCAATTCTATGTAAAGAATGTCCATATTGATTTGTCATGGGACCTAAGTTAAGAGAACCATATTCTACCTAGTTTTATTGGTATCGTGATTTTACCGTTATTATCGCCAATCTATGTCCTTTGTCATATTTTTGGACTCTATTCTGTCAAAGTTGTCATACATGTCTACAAGCTTGAGTATTGAAACTCTATATTGGCTATATAAACAAGAGTGGATGTCAAAAATACATGATAAATGCCTGTGCATATAGGGCCCGATCTGGTCCTGGGAGGAGCACCCGAAAGTACTTGTGCCCATGGGAGTTAAAATGATAAGGTATCTGGCATTATACCGAGTACTTGACTTGCTTGATTAGACATTCCACACACATCTTGTACTTGAATCGTACTTGACTTTACATGAAATGCGTGGCCCGAAAAAGGGTAATTTACTTGCTTGATACATGATAGCCAAAGTTCTTGACATGACTTGTTAAACGTGCTTGCTTGAATACCTTGAATACACTTGTCATCTTGTTGGAAGTTCATGATTAAGTTCATCTTATTTCTTGATATTACATTCTCTCTATCTTGTCGTTTTATGCGAGCATGCATAGCTTTATTGCATTCATGAAAGATGTAATTACTTAAACCCCTTGCTAGTACTTGAGATATAATTTCCTACTGAGCGTTCGCTCATTCCGTTTGTCCCTTGTACTTTTCAGGTAAGTCCGACGACGATGGAAGTCAATCGGATGGGAATGTTCAAGAGTGAAAGTGATAGAGCTGCTCAAGTGTCGTCTAGTCTTTCCTATAGTTTCTTGAGTCAAATATGTATTCTTTTCCTTTTTATTAAACAGAGTATTGGATTTGTAATAGTCTATCCATTATGAAATAAAGGATTGGGTTATCTTGCTATTTTGTGCATCTCTGTCTTTGCGTCGAATACACGACCACTCTGATTGATATGATTGATATAGACACGTCGCGCATCTCCGGGTATCTTCCGCACTCGGGGCGTGACAGTCTTTGTGGTATCAGAGCCTAGGGTATTCAATTCCTAGGAAAAACCCAAGTCCAAGGATAAGTTGAACCTTTAAACCAGTGAGATTGGGTAGAACCAAGGGTTAGATTTAACATAGTATACGAGTCTTTAAATACGATCACGTACTAATATAGTTATTGTAAGTGTAGGATAATGGCTGCCGAACGTGCTCAATGGCGCAACATGCAGCGTACCCTTCAAGGGATGACCCAAGTGCTACAACAGGTAGCATAAGGTGGTGCTCCACGAGCTGGAAGCTTACACCAAGCCTTTAAGAATATGAATCCCCCGAAGTTTATAGGATCGACCGATCCGGACGATGCCGAGCATTGGGTTCGAGAAACCGAACGCATATTCCGTGTCATGCAATGCACGGACCAGGACAAAGTGCTATTAGCTACATTCCAGTTAGAGAAAGATGCTAGATGCTGGTGGGAGTCTATTGAAGCAACCATCGATCCTACTCAAGTAACATGGGAAGAATTCGTGGAATACTTCAATGCTAAATATTTCTCGGACCGAGTCCAAGAAAAGAAGGCTACCGAATTCGCTGCATTAAAGCAACGATCCTTATCATTAGCAGATTATGAAGCTCAGTTCTCCAGGTTATCTAGATATGCTAAGCATCTTATTAGCACGGAGAAGATGAAAGCCCGTAGATTTCTTAATGGGCTTAGGCCCCACTATATTACTCAATTGGCGCCTATGGACATCCAAATTTATTCTGAAATAGTGCGCCGAGTTCAATTACTTGAAGATGCCACGGAACTATCTGATAGGATCCGTGGAAAAGACAAGAAGGAACAAGTCACGGGTTCGGGTTCTTTCAAACCCAACTTTAAGAAGAGGCCCAATAATGGAGGTTCTTCCTCTCAAGATCAGAAATTCAAGAAGACCAAGCCTTTCTCTATCACCACTACCCCTTCGAATACAGTCTGCAAGCATTGTGACAAGGCTGGTCACAAGACGGAAGAATGCTGGAGGAAATTAGGAGCTTGTCTCCATTGTGGAAGCCGTGAGCATCAGATTCCCGAGTGTCCATTAATGAACGACCAAGCCGGCGATGGTAAACGCCCGGTGACAAAGAATGCTCGTCTTCATGCAATACAGGAGACCGAACCTGAAGAAGAAGGCGGATTAGTGGAAGGTACATTGAAAATTTGTTCCAAATATGCACATGTCTTATTTGATACGGGTGCATCGCATTCTATTGTTTCTAAGAAGTTTGCTGACCCGTTACCTCTAGAACCGGAATGGATGAAAATAGTGTTGTCTACTCCTCTCGGAAACGAGACGGATATCACGCATCATTACCAAAACTGTGTGGTATTGGTTCGAGGAAAGAATTTTCCTATTGATCTTATCTATTTAGATCTAAAAGAATATGATGTTATACTAGGAGCAGATTGGTTATCTAAGTACCAGGCAGCGGTTGATTGCCGTAATAGCAAGATCGTTTTCAAAGAATTTCCAGAACTGACTTATACTAGTCCTAAGAGTCGAAGCAAATCCCCTCTTATTTCGGCTCTTCGAGCAAGCAAGCTCGTCAGGAAGGGATGTGTATCCTTCCTTGCTTTTGTCACTGTTAAAGAAGCTAAGAAAACCAAGATAGAAGACGTTCAGGTAGTGCGAGAATTCCTAGACGTATTTCCAGAAGATTTGCCGGGATTACCCTCTCAAAGAGAAGTGGCCTTCATCATTGACCTAGTCCCTGGTGCTGGTCCTGTTTCAAAGGCACCATATAGAATGTCCCCTGCTGAACTCAAGGAGTTGAAGGAGCAGTTGATGGAACTAATCCAAAAAGGGTTTATTAGACCAAGTACTTCCCCGTGGGGAGCACCAGTCTTATTTGTAAAGAAGAAGGATGGATCCATGAGATTGTGTATCGACTATCGACAGTTGAATCATCTTACTATCAAGAACAAGTATCCACTGCCGAGAATCGATGAATTATTTGATCAGATTTCAGGATCCAAATATTTTTCCAATATTGATCTCAGGTCGGGATATCATCAGTTAAGAATCAAGGATGATGACATTCACAAGACCGCATTCAGAAGCAGGTATGGCCATTACGAATTTGTTGTTATGCCTTTTGGACTAACAAATGCCCCTGCTGCCTTTATGCAGTTAATGAATAGCATATTCAGGCCTTACTTGGATCAATTCATAGTAGTCTTCATTGATGATATATTGATATATTCTAAGACTAAGGAAGAACATGAAGAGCATTTGAGGATTGCATTGCAAGTCTTGAGGACAAATCAATTATATGCTAAACTCAGCAAATGCGAGTTCTGGCTTGAAGAAGTGGCTTTTCTCGGACATGTCATATCCAAGGACGGTTTATCTGTAGATCCGTCAAAGGTTGAAGCTGTAAGAAACTGGGAAAGACCCACTAATGCAAGCGAGATCAGAAGTTTCTTAGGTCTTGCAGGCTATTATCGGCGATTCATCAAAGATTTCTCTAAGATCGCCGTGCCCCTTACAAGGTTAACTCGTAAGGAGATCCGATATGAATGGAGTGAGGAATGTGAAAGAAGTTTCCAAACTCTTAAGGATCATCTCACTACAGCTCCGGTGTTAGCTCTACCAATAGAAGGAGAGAAATTCGAGGTCTACACTGATGCTTCTGGCATTGGCCTCGGATGTGTCCTAATGCAACAAGGAAAGGTCATAGCATACTCTTCACGTCAACTGAAGAAGCATGAGGAGAATTATCCCGTCCATGACTTAGAACTGGCCGCGGTAGTATTTGCCCTAAAGATGTGGAGACACTATCTCTATGGAGTATAGTTCACTGTCTACTCCGATCACAAGAGTCTCAAATATCTATTCTCACAAAAGGAGCTAAACATGAGACAAAGACGCTGGCTAGAATATCTCAAGGACTTCGACTTCAATATACAATACCATCCCGGAAAGGGTAATTATGTTGCTGATGCCCTTAGTCGAAAGCCGAGAGCAATGATAGCCAATTGTATGATACAAGAATGGAGGTTACTTGAACAATTCTCCGAGCTCAATATAAGCTTGGACACGGAATCCAAATTTGTTACATTATCTCATGTAAGCATACAGTCAGATTTATTATCTGAGATACAAGCACTTCAGGGTGATGATCCTATATTAGTGGAAATCAAGGGCAGATTAGAAGGACAATCTGATTTTCAACTAACTTCTGATGGAAGATTATTATTCAAAGGTAGAACTTGTATACCTGATTGTCCGGAATTAAAGAAGAAGATCTTAGATGAAGCTCACCGATCAAGGTACACTATTCATCCTAGATCAACTAAAATGTACCAAGACGTAAAGAGGAACTTTTGGTGGCCCAATATGAAAAGAGAAATAGCGGACTATGTATCACGCTGTCTTACATGTCAACAGGTCAAGGCGGAACACCAAAAGTCTGCTGGAAAACTACACCCTCTAGATATTCCTAAGTGGAAGTGGGAGGATATTGGTATGGACTTCATCATGGGTTTGTCTAAATCTAAAGGAGGACATGATGGAATCTGGGTTATCATTGACCGATTAACTAAATCGGCGCATTTCTTGCCAATAAAAAGCCGATGGCCAATTGATGTTCTAGCTGCACTGTACATCAAGGAAATAGTCAGGATACATGGAATTCCTGTCTCAATCGTGTCTGACAGAGATCCCCGTTTTACTTCTCATTTTTGGAAGGGATTACAACATTCGTTAGGAACAAGGCTCAACTTTAGTACTGCTTTCCACCCATAAACGGATGGTCAGACCGAGAGAACTAACCAGGTTGTTGAGGATATGCTTAGAGCATGCATCATTGACTTTGGAGGATGCTGGCACGATCATTTACCACTAGTGGAATTTGCATATAATAATAGCTACCAAGCTAGTATCCAAATGGCACCTTTCGAAGCCTTATACGGAAGGAGTTGCAGATCACCCATATGTTGGAACGAAGTTGGAGAAAAACAACTGCTAGGTCCAGACATGGTAAGGGATACAACTGAGAAGATACAAGTAATCAGAGAAAGATTGCAAGTTGCTCAGACGAGACAAAAAGCTTATGCTGATACAAGAAGGAGAGATCTTGAATTCCAAATCGGAGATCATGTATTTCTCAAGATATCGCCTGGACGTGGCATACGAAGATTTGGTGTTAAGGGCAAGCTTACGCCAAGATTCATCGGACCATTTGAGGGACTTGAAAGAGTTGGCGAGGTTGCTTATCGCATCGCATTGCCTCCTCAATTGTCCGAGGTACATAATGTATTTCACATATCCATGTTGAAGAAGTATGTGCACGATCCATCTCATATTATTGAACATAGAGATCTGGTGATCCAAAAAGATCTCACCTATGAACAGAAGCCTATGAAGATCTTAGATCGAGAAATACGAGCTCTAAGGAATAAGGTTATTCCCATGCTCAAGGTGCAATGGAATAAGAATCCCGAACGCGAAGCGACATGGGAGACCGAGGAATCTATGAAGAAACGATTTCCCGAGTTATTCTAAGAGGTATATACACTCTCCACGTGTGTAATTATATATATTGAATTTGGGGACCAAATTCTTTTTAAGTGGGGGAGGGTGTAGCAACCCTGATAAATGAATATTGAAATAAAAGTAAAAACATACATAGTACAGAAGTAATACAGACAAAATAAAACAAATTAAAAATAACGCCTCTGAGTAAGGCGTTAATTTAAAAATAAACGCCTCTACATACGGCGTGACTAAAGAAAGGACGCCCACGCATGTGGTCGTCAACTCTCACGCGACCAAATAGGCAAGTAAAATAAATGCCCATGTCTTAGGCGTGTTTCAAAAACAAGGAACGCCCTTATACAAGACGTTTCTTAAGAAACGACCTGAACAAGGTCGTTAATTTAAGAATAAACGCCCTGACCAAAGGCGTTAATTCAGTTCGTGACCCGTTCGAACCCAGAGCTTATCCAGGGAAAGATTAACCTAATCTAGTAAGTGTCTATTAGAGTAAGGACTCTATTAGGGATATGTTACCCTCAATCAAACACTACTTTTGTTAGGACTCCAAAATCCTATAAATAGTCTTGATCGAACAACCCTAAACCTATTTGGACGATCGAACTGCACAGGTACGTGAAGAACATATGTTCTTCTATTTTCTTCTTCTGTTCCTTTCTTATGAACGTAGCATGAGAAGAATTAATATTCTTCGTTTCCTCTCCAGGTTGACGGAAGAACGATTGTTCTTCTTCTATTAAGTTGCAGTTGAAGCTTCAAAGCCCTTTCATCTCCTTCATCCAGATCATAAGGTAGGATTTTCTCAAGTCTCGTAGCCCAAACTAAAAATAAATATAAGAAGCACCATGCATGATATATTTATACAGTTTGCATACGTTTTCTGTAAATTTTTCAAGAAACGCCCTTGAATAGGGCGCTACTTTAAAAGAAACGACCATCACAGTGGTCGTTAATTAAAAGTATACGCCTTATATACATGCGTTAATTTCATGAACAATCGCATGTAATCAATAATTGATCCTGTTTAAAATTCAATAAATATGAAATATCGATTCTAATATCTTGCATGACTCTACCTGTAAATTCCTGCTAATTTTCTTATCATGATCATGTCTCCTGTCTTGGAAATTTATTTGTTGAAATATTGTAAATTCCTTGAATTCACGACCTTGACAACGTCGTTTTACACCTGTTAACGCCCCATCACAGGGCGTAAATTGAAAAGAAACGCCCCTTTCTAGGGCGCGTTTTCTGTAAATTCCTGAACTATGTATACCCTGTAAAATAAAATTAAACAGTAACGCCCCTTTCCAGGGCGTGTTTTAAATAAATCCTGAAAATTATTTATATTCTGTCAAATATTTAAATAATGAGATGCCTGCTCATATTGTCGTCAACTCTGAAGAAACGCCCCTGTCCAGGGCGCGTTTTATATAAATTATTGAAATAATGAAATTCTGCAAAACGGAACATATGTAAACGCCCTTATGTTAGGCGTTACTTACCTGACTAACGCCCCTGACTAGGGCGTGTTTTTCATGAATTAATAAAATTATTGAAATTCTGTAAAATAGAAATATGTAAACGCCCTTCTGTTAGGCGTTAATTACTTGAGAAACGACTTGACCTAAGTCGTTATTTTACTGTAAAACTGATTTTTCCCTGTTTTTGTTAACCGATGATTTCATATGTTATATAATATATATATCGGCACTATTCTCCACTCCGTGAGTATAGTCCCACGTTTCACGTTGTTTCATCGATCACACTCAACTCTCATTGACATACAAGCTCTCCATTGGACATTCCGTTCCTTTGGACTAGCGAGTTAGTCATAGAGACCTCCGTAAGACTCCTCGTAGCCTTGGATTCCCTCAAGGCCGACTGAGCTGGTTGTACCCTAAAAACCCATTACACGATCCTTGCCATGTCAATCTAAAGAAACATGGTATACCGGCCCTTATGATTATACAAAGAGTATATCATAAGAAATTCTTAATGGGATGATGATATCATGCCATATCATGTCGTTCTTGTAAACCTCAATTCTATGATAAGAATGAGGGTATCTTGCTTGATCTAATGTTTATGTGGACCTCAATTCTATATAAAGAATGTCCATATTGATTTGTCATGGGACCTAAGTTAAGGGAACCATATTCTACCTAGTTTTATTGGTATCGTGATTTTACCGTTATTATCGCCAATCTATGTCCTTTGTCATATTTTTGGACTCTATTCTGTCAAAGTTGTCATACATGTCTGCAAGCTTGAGTATTGAAACTCTATATTGGCTATATAAACAAGAGTGGATGTCAAAAATACATGATAAATGCCTGTGCATATAGGGCCCGATCTGGTCCTGGGAGGAGCACCCGAAAGTACTTGTGCCCATGGGAGTTAAAATGATAAGGTATCTGGCATTATACCGAGTACTTGACTTGCTTGATTGGACATTCCACACACATCTTGTACTTGAATCGTACTTGACTTTACATGAAATGCGTGGCCCGAAAAAGGGTAATTTACTTGCTTGATACATGATAGCCAAAGTTCTTGACATGACTTGTTAAACGTGCTTGCTTGAATACCTTGAATACACTTGTCATCTTGTTGGAAGTTCATGATTAAGTTCATCTTATTTCTTGATATTACATTCTCTCTATCTTGTCGTTTTATGCGAGCATGCATAGCTTTATTGCATTCATGAAAGATGTAATTACTTAAACCCCTTGCTAGTACTTGAGATATAATTTCCTACTGAGCGTTCGCTCATTCCGTTTGTCCCTTGTACTTTTCAGGTAAGTCCGACGACGATGGAAGTCAATCGGATGGGAATGTTCAAGAGTGAAAGTGATAGAGCTGCTCAAGTGTCGTCTAGTCTTTCCTATAGTTTCTTGAGTCAAATATGTATTCTTTTCCTTTTTATTAAACAGAGTATTGGATTTGTAATAGTCTATCCATTATGAAATAAAGGATTGGGTTATCTTGCTATTTTGTGCATCTCTGTCTTTGCGTCGAATACACGACCACTCTAATTGATATGATTGATATAGACACGTCGTGCATCTCCGGGTATCTTCCGCGCTCGGGGCGTGACAGATTCCCTCAAGGCCGACTGAGCTGGTTGTACCTAATCATCCAGATTTCCAGAATATCATGGTTTTCATCTAGTTTATTGATATATCATCCTTATTACAAGTTCTGTCCTTGAACTCTATGTTTCATGAAATCTATCTTAAAGTTCTTGTATGCTTGATCCTTGAAATTCTTGGCCATTAATATGGAATTAGTCTAGACTAAATGTCAGGGGCTATGGGTCCCACTAAAATGACATTTTAAATGCTACGGGTCCTGATCTGACCCTATTGGGCGAGGCAAAGTCCAAACGTTACCGGTATACGATGATCGGGTGCAGGCATTCACCAACTCGGTTATTGGCATTTAGGAGCAATCATATAGTCGTGAGAACTCCTAAGTGTACGGCCAAATACTAACTAGTGCTATTTCCATGAGGGGTGGTCATATCGTCGTGATTTTCCCCTTAGTGCATTGGCCAATCCTATATAGTGCTAGATGTGCAAACGCTCTCGTGATAGTGATGATCGGGAGTAATTGCCATCATAGTGCATCTTTCTACAACTTATTGTTCATCATGAAAAGATCTTGAATTGCCTGATTGGAGGGGTTATCATATCGTCGTGATATTCCCTTAGTGTCTTGGCAATCCTCCACAGTGCTCGTTACATGAAAGCTCTCGTGATAGTGTCTGTCATAGAGAGATGAATGTTATATTTCCTCGTGAATGCTAGCGTGAGAAAGTACTTGTTGAGATCTCGCTATACTATCTTGATTATTATTATCCTTACTCTTCATGAGTGTATCTAGCATCTTGCTTACTCGTTTGTTTATTATAGTTCTTGAATTTATCTCGTGTTATTATAGTTCTCGATTTCTATATCTTGTATGACCTGCATGAGCATGTTAAACTGTAATTGACTTAAAGCTAGCTTGGAGCATGAGATATTAAGTCCTACTGAGCGTTCGCTCACCCTGCGTTTTCCAATATTTTTTTCAGGTAACGACCCTAGTGACGACGAGACCGAACATGATGGGCAAGGGCAAGAGTGAAGAGTACCCCGACAACCTAGATGAACCATCTAGCATGGTTATCTTGTGTCTTATGTTAAGTCGATTCAAGAGTCTCATTGTAATTTTTCTTTATTGAGTCTTTTCACTTATTATGGGCCCAAATATGTAAAGAACTTATATTTGAAATGAAATTTGTTATTTGTCCAAATTATGTTTTGTGGAAATGACTATGCTCTGATTGACATGACTGTTTAACTGCCACGTTCCGAGCAAACGACACGTTCCGCTGCTATCGGTTCGGGACGTGACAGTAAGGGAGAAGAGCCGAGCCGAAGATCTGATCGGCATGACAAGAAAAGAAAGTTTAGTATCACGGAACTCTACAAATCCCGTGATAGCAAGAAGAGAACCCAGAATGGGAGTGGTAGTGGTAACCACAAAAACAAGAAAGTCAAAGAAGAAGAGAAGCAGGTCATGGCAGCCTACACTTTTTGCAAGAAGTTCGGTAATTCGGCCGAAGAGTGCTGGAAGCACCTCGGTGCTTGTTTAAGATGTGGCAGCTGGGAACACCGCATGATGGATTGCCCCCTTATGAAGGAACAATCTTCCGATGGTGGACGTAAGCGTCAGGCTCGTCTAAATGCTATTCTAGAAGAGGAGGAAGTGCCCAAAGATGTTGGGCTAATGGAAGGTACTATCCAAATATATTCCCATCCTACATTCATACTATTCGATACTGGTGCTTCTCATTCCTTTATATCTAATTCTTTGGCGAAAACTTTACCTATTTCATCAGTTCCTCTACCTTCGGACCTTGCTATTACTACACCTTTAGGTCTTGGAACCAAACTTACTAATTATTATCCTGATAGTGAGGTAATGGTAGAAGGTCACAATCTCCCTGCAAACCTCGTATGCCTTGATATGGAGGGCTACGATGCTATTCTAGGCGTAGATTGACTTGTAGACCACGATGCCTATATAAATTGTCGCAACCAGATTATCTCTTTTCAGAAACCTAGTCTTCCAAGGTTTTCCTTCTTTGGTATCAAATATAGGAAGCATCATACCATAATTTCATCTCTTCATGCTTGCAAACTTATTTTACAAGGATGTGTAGCTTTTCTTGCTTCCGTAATCATTACCAAATCCAAAGAGATTGTCTTAGAAGATATTCTATTGTTAAAGAGTTTCCTGACATATTTCCATCGGAATTGCCCTATTTACCGCACGAAAGGGAAGTAAACTTCTTTATTGAACTCATTCCTGGAGCAGCACCTGTTTCAATAGCTCCCTACAGGATGTCCCCCACAGAACTTAAAGAATTGAAGAAACAACACCAGGAGTTGCTTGACAAGGGTTTCATTAGACCTAACACATCCCCTTGGGGTGCGCCAATGTTATTTGTCAAGAAGAAGGATTGATCCTTTAGGCTGTGTATCGACTACCGGCGACTGAATCAACTCACAATTAAGAATAAATATCCATTGTCGTGTATAGATGAACTCTTTGACCAACTTTCAGGAGTAGAATATTTTTCCAAGATAGACCTCAGGTTGGGTTACCATTAGCTCAGGATCAAAGATGAAGACACTCACAAAACTACTTTTCAGAGCAGAGATGGCCATTATGAGTTCGTAGTAATGCCGTTTGGGTTAACCAATGCCCCGGCAGCTTTTATGCAACTAATGAATAATGTCCTCAGGCCTTATCTTGACCAGTTTATAGTCATCTTCATTTACGATATTCTTATTTACTCCAAAGTAAGAGAGGATCATGAAGAGCACTTAAGGATAGCCTTGCAAACGCTAAGAGCGCACAAACTCTATGCGAAGCTTAGTAAGTGCGAGTTCTGGCTAAAGGAGGTGTCTTTCCTTGGCCATATTATCTCAAAGGAAGGTATCGCTGTTGATCCCTCAAAAATAGAAGCTGTTAAGAACTGGAGCCAACCGATGACTGTGTCTGAAGTCATGAGTTTCCTAGGTTTGGCCGGTTATTATAGGAGATTTATTAAAGATTTCTCCAAGATCGATGTTCCTTTGACTAGACTCACAAGAAAGGAGAATCCTTTTATATGGTCGAAGGATTGCGAAGAGAGTTTTCAAACTCTTAAGGATCACCTTACTACGGCACCTATATTAACATTACCAATAGAAGGTGGTGGTTTGAAAGTCTATACGGATGCGTCTGGCATTGGCCTAGGATGTGTCCTTATGTAAAATGGAAAGGTGATTTACTATTGATCAAGGCAGTTGAAGCGTCATAAAGAAAACTACCCTGTGCATGATCTAGAACTAGCTGCGGTTATATTTGCATTGAAGATATGGCGACATTACCTTTATGGGGAGAAATTCACTATATTTTCAGATCATAAAAGTCTGAAATATCTTTTTACCCAAAAGCAGTTGAACACGCGACAACGTAGATGGTTGGAGTATCTTAAGGACTTTGACTTCACTATTCAATATCATCCAGGGAAAGTAAATGTTGTAGCTGATGCTCTTAGTAGAAAACCAATGGCAACTCTAGCAAGCCTCCGGAAAGATATAACTTGTCTTATTGAATATTTTTCTCATTTAAATCTTGATATTGACAGAGAAGGAGAAAGAGGGATGATTGCCAATATAAGGACTCAACCTACACTGATCGAGGACATAGTCAAATTGCAAGAGAATGATCCTACATTGATGAAAATCAAAGATAGTATTGATCAAAAATCGGAATTTTCTATCTCAAATGATGGAAGATTATTATTTAAGGATAGAATTTGTGTGCCGAATCATGATGACATTAAGAAACTGATCATGGAGGAAGCGCATAAATCAAGGTATGCTATTCACCCTGGTGCTATCAAGATGTATCAAGATTTGAAAAGAAACTTTCGGTGGCCCAATATGAAAACAGAAGTAGTAGATTTTGTGTCATGGTGTCTCACTTGTCAACAAGTCAAGGCAGAATATTTAAAACTCGTTGGGAAATTACAACCCTTGAATATTTTCGAATGAAAATGGGAAAGTATAGGGATGGATTTTATCATGAGTTTACCTAAGAAAAGAGGTGGACATGATCATATATGGGTGATCATAGACAGATTGACTAAATCTGCACATTTTCTGCCAATCAAGAATCGATGGTCTGTAGATGTACTAGCAGCATTATACATGAAGAAGATTGTCAAATTACATGGTGTTCCAGTCACCATCATATCTGACCGAGATTCTCGGTTTACATCACAATTCTGGAAGGGTCTACAACATTCATTAGGGACCCGGCTTAATTTTAGCATGGCATTCCATCCACAAACTGATGGTCAAACTGAAAGGACAAATCAAGTGGTGTAAGATATGCTCAGGGCTTGTGCTATTGACTTTGGAGGAAGTTGGCACGACCACTTGCCTTTAGTAGAATTTACATACAACAATAGCTACTAAGCTAGCATACAAATGACACCGTTTGAAGATTTATATGGAAGAAGCTATCGTTCCCCTGTTTGTTGGAATGAAGTAGGAGAAAGATAATTTCTTGGTCCCGACATCATTAGGGATACTACTGAGAAGATAAAACTCATTCGAGAAAGTCTTCATATGGCCCAAGATAGACAGAAGTCATATGCTGATAATCAAAGGCGCGACCTAAATTTCAAGTAGGAGACCATGTATTCCTTAAGGTTTCTCCAGGTCGGGGTATTCGAAGATTTGGTATCAAAGGTAAGCTTACTCCAAGATTCATTGGTCCCTTTGAGATTCTCGAAAGGGTTGGTAAAGTTGCATATAGAATAGCTTTACCCCCTCAACTATCAGAAGTACATGATGTATTTCATGTTTCAATGCTCAAGAAGTATGTACCTGATCCTTTCCATGTCATCACTTACGACAATCTGGAGATTAAAAAGGACTTGACATATGAACAAAAGTCAATAAAGATCATTGAACGAGAATTACGTCAATTACAGAATAAGACTATTCCGATGGTCAAGATTCAATGGACCATGTTATGGCCGCATGAAGTAACATGGGAAACGGAAGAAGCCATGTGCAAAAGATTCCCAGAATTATTTGAATGTAAGTACACTCTCCATAAATCCATGAATTGAATTTGGGGACAAATTTTTTTTAAGTGGGGGAGGGTGTAATGCTCGAGAATTTTTCTAAGAATTTTTCAGATTTAAAAAAGTAATTATAAAGCATTTTATGGGCTATAGAAGAACTTTGGTTAATTAAATTCAATTATTTAGGCCCTACACTAATCCAAGAGAATTAGGCCCATACAATAAACCCAATAGGCCCAAAATAATTATTTTGGACCTTAGCCCATATTCTAGAACCTTAAAATAGGTGTATTCTCAAATTTAAGAGATAATGACTCTTTAGAAGATAGGTTAAAGGATAATACCATGGATAATATTAAAAGAGTTTGAACTAAATTCAAATTCGGCGCTCAACAGGGCAAATGGTCTATCGCAAGACCGCTAAGCGAAGGTTGGTGGTCCAGTCCTAGATCGCTAAGGCTCTGCAATTTCGTGAGTAGAAGAAAACGTGAAAAGATTAGATTTTTTTGCATTCAAATCACCTAGGATCGACTCTATCTACTAATTATGTAAGTCTAGAAGGTTAGTAGATCGAATTGGAAGCCTAATTGGGACTCTAAGTTCGTTCTAATCCTCAAACCCTAGCTAAAACTTATAAATAGGTCCCAGATTTGACATGCGCGACCCGTACTTTGGCTTGCATGGAACTCAGGTAAAGAGGATGAATTAGAGGTATGTTTCTTCTAGGAAGTTTTTCATTTTAGTAATATCTAACTCTCCTCAAAATTTCATTCCAGGAGATCAAGTCTGCAAAGAGTTAGAGTTTTCCAAAATTGCTGATTCTACATTAAGAACTCAGAATTAGTGCCTCTGACCCGGATTGATCAAGGAATTCGGAGCCCTAAATGAGGTATTTAGCAAAGGTGTCTTTAGAGCTTTTTGTTACCTTTCATATCTTCTATCTACCCTCAAAATTTCACATCCATAGGTCAAGGGAATCAGGAGATAGAAGGACGTGAAGTTGCTATTTTAATACAAGACGTGCAGTAAACTAGGACTTACTTCCAGTCCGAGATTGACACTCTAGGAGCACTGATTAAGGTAGGTTATCTCATGGATGGCTCAAACTTTATGTCAAGAATAAAAACCCTCTTATTTCAATTAATTGCATGCATTGTACGCTGTGAATTTCTTATTTTATTAAGACTATGCATCTAGGCTACTATTCATGCATAATTCTTAGCCTTAATGAAGTAAAAATGGAATTTTCTTGTTATTCACACAAATCTATGCATATTGTTGGCCTATGTTGTGCCCCTGTGGTTTTGATGATGGTTTTGATGATTGGTTTTTGATGAGAGTTAATCACTGTGAGTCATCTTGCTGTATGTCATCATGCTATTATTCAGTCATTCTCTGATCATAATGCTTTTCTTTTTTCTGCTCGATTAATTCATGTTTTATCATGTAAGTGAATGGAGTTCATATGGCTGTCAGATAACATGCTCCATTTAATTCTGTCTACACTCTGTCTGCACAGTCTCCACAGCAGTGCGTCAACTCATTGTGCTGATGCGTCGACCCTTCAGTCATATTTGTCTCTGTCCACACAGTAGTGCGTCAACTCCTTGAGCTGATGCGTCGACTCTTCAGTTTAGTTTCTTCAAGTCTATACATTAGACTGTGGCAAAGTCTATTCATTCGTTTGGGTAACAAAGTCTGTACAGCCGTGTCATATGCTCCTGAAGTTCATATCATCAAGTCTATACAGTGCACTATGCAGCCTGTTCGTGTTCAAGCTTGTTGGTGAAGTCTGTACATCGCTCGCTCCTTCAGCTTTCACCAAGTCTGTACAGCGTGAACAGTTCGTCTCAATCCTTTGAAGTCTACACATTCATATGTCTTCTAAGTCTACACATTGCTGGGTCTTATTCAATGTCTTCATGCATTCATCAAGTCTATACGCTGGAATACAAAGTCTATACATCGTCAACTCAGCAAGTATGCACATCGCCTCATTTCTTCAAAGTCTATACACTGGATTGTCAAGCATCATGTCTATACACTGGTTTGTCTAAACTTCAACTCTATACATCTGATTACTGTTGCAGTGTTCACCAAGTCTACACATCACCTTCAGACCTTCAACTCTATACACTGTTACAGGAACCAAGTCCATACACTCTCCCGTTCAAATCCTTCTAAGTCTGTACATCGGCTTCGCATCTGCAAGTCTATACACTGGACTTCATTTCACCAAGTCTATACACTGGACTTCATTTCACCAAGTCTATACACTGAACTTTGTTTCATCAAGTCTGTACACTGGCTTCACGTTTTCAATGTCTGTACAGTCGCTTCGCATAGGCAAGTCTGTACATCGACTTCACTCAGTCAAGTCTATACATCCACAGTGCACGTTCAAGTCTATACATCCACATGGGCTTACAAGTCTATACATTGGCCCTAACAATCAAAGTTTGTACAGCCTGTCTGTCTTCATGGTTTCTGTGCTTTTAGTGTGTTGACGCACTTTTCTGACTGCGTAGACGCAATTGTGCGTCTTTCGCTTTCTGTCTTGTTCACTGCGTCGATGATGACACTGGATGCGTTGACGCATTGGCCAGTAGCCAAGGGCATGAGCATCCAGCTTTAGGAGCTGAGGCGACGCTGCACGATGGAAGCGTTGACGCCTTGGGCTGATGTCCAAAGGTCTTTTGATCAACATCAAGTCTGTACATTGGTTTTGTCTTGAACAGAACGCCTAAGTCTATACATTGCTATGGATTGCACTGAACTAACTAAGTCTATACACTCTATCCTTCACACGTAGTCTATACAGCCATGTATGTGTGCCTTGCCTGCTGAATGAAGTCTGAACATTGCCTTAAGCTGATACTGTCTTCGACTGATTAACTGATAGGTTATTCAACTGATTTTCTGACAGGTTTAATGGATGAGGCCATCATGACTTGCACGTGATCCTAGAGGTTGAAATGCTGACACGTGGACCACTGAAGCTTGGGCGGGAATCGAAAAGAGCATACGCCCTAGCACCTACTGAAGCTGATATAAATAGAAGCTTTCGTCCACTGAAGAAAGAATACATGAGAATGGAAGAGGGCTGATAGAGATCAGAAAGAAAGAGCAGAAGAGAATAGAGGAGCAGAGATCGAGAGAGTGAAAGAGGAGAAGAAGAAAAGAGCAGTAGAGAGCAGAAGAAGAAGAGAAGAGAAAAGCCAGAGAGAGCCTGTGAAAGAGAAGAAAGAAGAGAAGAAGAAGAAGAAAGAGAGCTCGTGAGGATTGAGAGAAGAAGAATAGAAGCTGCATCTGAAGATTTGTTCCTGCTAGACCGTGGATCAAATCCAGGCCAGCCAGCTCCATTGAGAGCTATCTTTGTGCTTCATCTTTTACAGCTTGTGATTGCTGTGTTATTTTCATTTCTTGTTTTCCCCTTTATTTTTTCTGATTACCTTTGTACTTCCGATCCTCTAGACTGAGGTCGGGTTCCTCCAGGTGGGTCAGGAGAAGGGAGATCTTATCTCTGGTTGCAAGTAGTTGGGAGCTACTTGTGGGTTCCCTCTGGTTTGGAGGAAGGGAGACTTGTCTCCGGTTCTGGGCTTGTGGGTAGCAAGTCCAGGGGTCCCTCCGGTCTGGAAGAAGAGAGACTTTTGTCTCTGGTTTCCAAGTGGCTGGGAGTCACTTGGGGTGTCCCTCCGGTTGGGAGGAAGAGGGGAGGTTGTTCCCCTGGTCAAGCTGTGTGGCAGCACCTTGTTCACAGACTGAGCCTGCTTGGTTCTAGCGTTGGCTAGTGAAGCCTCACTCCGGTTGGGAGTGAGGGGTGGATGTAGGTCTGGAGGACCGAACCACCTAAAAATTATTTATGCAGTGGTTTGCCTTGCGTTAGCTCCATATCTTCTACCTCCCATTCACAGGTTGTGCATGCTTGGCTAGTTGCATTATCTAGAGAGTTATTTTTGAGCATTATATTCTGCTAAGTGTGTTTGGGTTGTTTAGCTCTACCTTCGATTCTGGTTGATCAGGTGGCTGCATTGTTGCAGGCCAACTATTTGTTCATTTGTTGCCTTATCATTTCATCTTGGAAAGCTCATTAGTTTTTATTCCGCATATCTGAGCTTTAGAGTTTTAATTTGGGCTATATTTTCTATAGGGATACATTCACCCCCCCTCTGTATCCGGGCCTAGCACCCTAACAGCCTATATTTGTTCTATCATGGCTATGGAAGTTAAAATATGTTGATTTCCAGGTATGATATGCATTAGTTTAGCATTTAGTCTTATTATCTTTTGAACTCATATTAATACATGAAGAAACGGTCTTCCTATAGACCGCCAGGGAATCTAGCGGTCGTACGATAGACTGCTAACCCAAGTGACGGTCCTGTATTAGACCATTTTCTGTTCTAATTTCTGTAATATTTTAAATCTGATACATATTATAGATTAGCCATGATTAGTATATGTTAAGCCTAGTTAGCTAAGTTTTATTCCTAGTTGTAACACTAGTTTCATATACATAGTTATATTTACTGTTCATCATGATATATTTCATGTTTTGTGCACATTGGTAGTATTTTTAACTTCTGTTAGTTTAAGACCAAAACAATATACTCTTGTAATTAAATACATGTTTTAAATAAAGGATTCATGATTTAACTTGATCGTTGTTTTATTATGATTCTCTCTCTCCTCAGAGTCATTTTCTTAAGTACATGGCACATATCCCGGTATGTTATCATTAGTTACACTTTTTACACATTAGGAAAACAATCTTGGACATGATGACCTCTCCTTTGGATATTCCTTCCAATGGACTAGGAAATCTTATTTCAAGGCCTTCGTGAGACTCCGTGAGTATGGGATTCCCTCCAGGACGCCGAGCTGGTTGTACCATTGAAAGCCCATTGTCTAGAAAAACACTTATACCGGAGTTTTATATTCTGGAACTTGGCAGCCATCTGGTTGACCGCCAGAGTCTGCTAGCGGCCCTGCACTTGACCGCTAACAGATCCTAAACGGTTCTCCACTAGACCGCTAAAGATTCCAGATGTCCTGTTTTCAAAATATCGAACTGTCTTAGTTAACGGTCCTGTACTAGACCGCCAAGATCAAGAAACGGTCTAGTAAATGACCGCTAACTTACTGAGTTTGATTAACCTGGGGTTTGACTCAAGGGTTGATTTTCCTATCTTCCTAGATGGTCCAATTGATTATCTAGAACCTGTCACATTATTCCAAAGATACTTAAGTAATTTTGAGAGTTAAAGAATGTACCGTTATGCTGCCGATTTATTTCCATAGCATAACCTAGTTATTAAATGCATTTATTGAAATCTCTTATTCATAATTGAAGCATTCTTATTTTTGATTACCATATCATGGAACTATAGTTGAAACTTGTACATTCTTGGCCATATTATTGTTATAAACGTGGAAGTAGCTTGATTTATACTTGAAGATGCAGTTCAAGCACTGATTCTGTTCAAGGGCTCTATGCTAGTCCCCTCGGCTGATTGTCGGAAACATGCTGTAAACCATGGGGTATGATGCTACTAGCGTCATATTGCGCTAGGTGTACTTTCTTTATAAATAAGTGAAATAACCACATGGTGATCCACATGAATTCACGAAGTACTTATTACTAAGTGAAGAGTACATTCTTGCTTGATTACATGACTTTCTAGTGCATAGCCTTCATGGTTATGAAAAGTACATTCTTGATACACTCTTGAAAGGCCAAATTTATATTCTTGTTCTAAACTTGATCATATCATATTCTCATATCTCAAGTTTGATCGTATCTTGTTATTTTGGCTTTATTTGCATGTTTTCATCGTATTTGCATGAATTATCTTATTCTTCAGAGTTAAGATGCTAATTACTTAAATTTACCAATCATGTTGATACAAAGATACCTACTGGGCAAGTGTGCTCATTACCCAGTGAGGGAAAACACCAAACATAGCCTACCAAAGGAGTTAGAGTTAGTCTTGTTGCACAGTCAGGTGCCCCCCCTCTCCGACCATGGCCGGAGAGGGGGGGAGCTCCAGCTTCCCCATTCGGGTCCTCCTGACCTCCTGCCGTCCCTAGCCACTGGTGCAGCCTCCGTCGCCGGCGAGCTTGCTGGCAGCGTCCCTCCGCCACTCCCCATTGTCGCAGATGGCCTTACCGTTCTCCCTCCCGCGACTCCCGTTCATAGCCCTTCCTTTACGTACGCTTACGTTGCCTCTGATGGTGCTAGTCCTGCAACTTCTTGGGGCCATTCTGGTGGGGCTGGCCTTCGGCCATCTCCCTCTGGGTGCACTTCCGGTGGAGCTTCATCTTCTCCGGCTGTCTCTCCACCACCAGCTGGTCGACACGCCTTACTCCACTCCCTCCCGCAACCGTGCGCCGTTGGTCCTGGTCAACCTCACGACCTCCCTGCCGCTACGGTCATCGCTACCCTCGATGGCGCACCTTTTGTGTTTTCGTTCCCGCCCACCCCATCCCTTGATGGGACAGCCGAAGGATGCGATCCCCTATTTTGGCCTTGCCCACCTTCTACCTCGGCCACTGCTCAACCTCCGCCCTCTTGTGCTCCTGGCCCTGCCGCCCCTAACTCTCCTGTGCTCCTGTAGCTCACGGCTCCCTCCTCAGCACCGGTGTCTCCCCCGATGCCCCCTGCTGTGTCGTCGCCTTGCTACCCTGCTGCAGCAGATGCTCTGCCTTCATCGTCCATGCCCTGGCCTACGAGGTTGCCAGACGGCTCGTCTCCAGCTGGTTCTTTCCTTGCCACTGGGGTGCCGTCTGGTGGAGGTGGAGTCTCCAGTCTGGGCGTCTCCGGTGGCGTCCTGCATCCGTAAGCCGCTCCGGTCTCTCCTGTTGTCGTGGGTTCGTGGGTGGTCCTGTGCCCACCTCCGGTCCAGCCTTGAAGCCTACCCCCTGTGCCCCATCGTTCGCTCTTGTGGACTGTACGGACATAGGGCGGCTGCATCAGTTCCCATGTTATGGCCCCTTCGTGCTGGCCCACCCGCCACTGCCCTTGCCCCGGCGGCGGTGGCTGCCTCAGCTCCGCCTTCCTGCTTCCTCTCCGTCCCAGTTCCCCCCTCCCATTCTGGTTCGTAGGGTTTTCCCGCCCGTGAGCCTCCGGCCATGGCCGGCGGTGGGTGTGGCTAGGCGCACCCACGCTGGCTTGGGCCTGCTCCCCGTACAACTATGCCTTCATAAGCTCCCTCTAGAGGCGTACCTCCTTCCCCCTCGGCCACCTCCACCAGAAAGGCCGCTACCGCAGTGCGCCATGCCTGTATGGCCGGTGCCGTGCTCCGTTCGTAAGCTTCCCCGTCCCAACTCTTTTGATCGACACGTCTTTGTTCATCTTCGCAAGCCAACCTTTACGGGAATCTCTTCACGCTTCTCCTCTTGCTGTACTTGGCCCACTGCTTCTCTCGCCTGCTGACGTGCACACGGCAACTGGGTGGGTGGCTCAGGCGCGCTCCAGGCCGCCGGCCAAACTTTGCTGTCACCAGTGATCACGTTCTGCATCCTCCGACAGTGTTACTTTGTCCCATGTGTTGGGCTTCGTTTCAATTTTTTTCCTCTTTTATGTTTATTGGGCCTTGCCCACATGTTGTAATTAGGGCTCCTCCCTTATCAGTATACCCTCTCCCCCGGACTTTCGTTGTCCTCTGTATCCCCAACCCCTCTTCTTTCTCTTTTACTTGCTATATATAAAATTTTCTTGTAGGGTGGCCGGGGTCGAGTTTCTCCCTTTGCCCCTTGCAACTACGACCTTAGTTAAAAAAAAAGTGTGCTCATTAGCCTACTTTCCAATCTTTTTCAGGAAATTCTAGTGGGTCGATTCAGATTACTCGAGTGATGGATCCGAGAGCGATTGATGGCTAACGATTCGAGAGAAGCCTTAGTTATTCATGTCTAGTCGAGTCAGAATGTAATTTCAATTTTCTTGAGTGTAGAAATGGGAATCAAAGTTCTTTTGTAATTTGGGATTATTTTATGAAGGAATAAAGTTAAAAGTTTTTAGTGAATTACTTGTGCAATTACTCTTATATGTGATTGTCTTGCGCTCTGATTATATTGCTTGCTTGAGGCTTACTATGCCGGCTGTTCACGTTCCCGATTGTTTCCGCTGCATAAATCTCGGGGCGTGACAGGTGTGATGGCGCGAGTATCGGAGCGTGGCATTGGCGTGATCCCGTTCGTGGATTCAAAGCCGACGTGGGTTGTTTGTGTGATCATTTTTGACGTGGTGCGGCTATTTCGGCATGTGAGATCTTCGGTGGAGGTAGGGGGATGCATACCCTACTCTTTTCCCGCTTCCTCTCGCGATTTGGAGCCGAACGGTGTGACTTTGAGCGGGTTTTCCAACTTTAAGGGTGAAATCTTGTTCGGGGGGTGTGAGTTGTGTTCGCCATTCCAGGTGATGATTTTCACATTAAATGGTAAAATATGAACCTCTGGCATGTTGGGAATCATTTCCCGCCAGTTTTACTCCGTTTGGATGTTAATGGTGGCCGATATGAGCCCGCTTGTCCGTGTAACTAGGTTTGGGTCGATTCGTGGGAATCGCCTGTTTCTTGTCATTTTATGGTCGGTGTTGATCCCTTCCAGCTTCTGGAAGGTGGATATCAAGCCTTCGATTGTTTCCCCATCATTTAGGAGCGACTGGGGTGTGGAAATTGGGTTTTTGTGCATTTCTATGATTTTTGGATTAGAGGACGAGTCGCGGTCCACCAGTAACCGCGTTCGTCTCTCGACCTCTGAAGCGACCAGTTGTGAACCGCTTCTACTTTTCGGGCTTTGTCGGTTCGACGAGTATGGCGGTGGGAGAATGCGGTCGGTGTTCAATCACGTCTGATGACCGTGATTGGCTTAGAACCGCATCTGCCAGTCTTCGTCTCCACCTGCCTTGTCTCCTTCTTAACACGGTTTGGGGTGTACCGCGTTTGGGATTCTCGCGGTCAACGCATAACCACGTCTGGACTATAGCAGTCATGTTGAGAACCGTGTTTGTTATGACCACCAATTGGACACTGGCCCAATCTGGTATGATTCGGACCTATGAACCCAACGGGCCTGAAATCTGGACAGATTAATTAAGAATCCTTAGAAAACCCGTAACTTAACATAGGAAGATCATAAAACGATGAAACTTAGCCCATTAGAAAGCTTGGGCCCTTAAGCCAAACTCATATGTTGAGGTGGAGACCCAATTCGGACCAGAACCCGTGGTTCTGAGCCCCTTTGCTGCCAGCTATCACAGAAAGGTATGACTGTTGGGCAGAATCGCGCGTAATTAATGAAATAATCATAACTCGGGCTACGAATGATGAAATTCGATGAAACCACAACCCAGAGTTAGATATTGAAGTCCTTTTGATTTCATGTGAAGACACCCTAACCAAATCACAAAAGAAAAATGCGTTTACTCGCATTTGTTATCAAGAAGATGAAGGGTCATGACTAGAACATAGAAAATGAATGTTAATGTTTGAAAAACCATAACTCGGGCTAGGAATAATGAAATTCGATGAAACCATAACCCAAAGTTAGATCAATAAGTTATATTGATTTTATCTGAAGACACCCAAACCCAAATTCTAACAAAAAATGCACTCACTCGTATTTATGATAAGGTAGACGAAGGGTCACGACTGAAACAGAGGAGGAATGACATTAATATTACGAAAATCATAACTTGCCCTAGATTTGACGAAATTAAATGAACCCAAGACAGAAAGTTAGATCTGGAAGTCCTCTTCATTTCATATGAAGACACCCCACCCTAGTTCCCAACATAAATGTGCTCACACTAGTATTTATGATTAGTTGTCAAAGCGTTACACCTGTTCAAGCCCGAAGGGATGCATAGCATTAACTCCTCTTCAAAACCAGCGACCTTGGAGCTTGTTAGAGCCTTGAGGGACGTGGGTGAACTCTTGGGAGGCTGAAAAACTATATAAGGAGGGGGTTTCATGGGTGGCCATCCTTTAGCAACACTCATCTTCCATTTTTCTACCACCTACGAGTCCTTTTGTGAAAGAAAGAGAGGTGAGGGACCTTGGCCTTTACGTAGGAGGGTGGACCTACAGAGAAGTCTTGGTGGGTCTGGGGTGTGGATCTCATCCCCGGATCAAAGGGTAAAGTTGAGGTGGATCTGGGGTGTGGATATTATCCCCAGATCGTCGGTTAACATCTCAAAGGTAGGAACCTAACCGCAAACTTAGGGGTCAATGATGCATTAGAATGGTTTTTGAGAAAAATATATATTTTCTACACTCTAAAAGAGGGACTAAGGGCAGGTGGGGATGACCATCGTATTCATTTGGGGATCAATTTTTTAATCGATTTTGGGCTTCATGAGTCTCCACAGCCATGGGAAGGTCCATGCATGTTTTAAGTAAAGTCTGTGCATATTCTAGTAATGGTAAAGGTATGTGCATGTTTGTGTTAGTATCGGTGCACATTTAGTCCGTGTGTGGGTAAGGGTGTCTGTGCATGTTTGTGTTAGCATCGGTGCACATTTAGTCCATGTGTGGGTAAAGGCTTGTGCATGTTTGTGTTAGCATCAGAGCACTTTTTGTCCATGCATAGGTAAAGGTCAGTGCATATTCTAGATAAGGTTGGTGCATATTTTGTTCAAGCAAAGATAATGTCACTCCCCGATGCGGAATATCGGGACCGGCAGTAGAAAACGCTAGTAAAGATAACATGCTAAGCTAATAATTAACATAACGTCATGAAAAGAAATAACTCCAATCTATTACAATAACCATCAAACTGACTTAAACATAATCAAGCATAAACTCTACTCGACAACGTTACAATAACTAACACAAATTCTAAGGCAGAGCTAGATGTAAAACAACTATAACACTCTCAACATAACGACTAGCTGATACACTCTAAGTCATCAATCTTGCCCATTCCCATCCATCTATGAATCTTCACCTGAGCTGCCTGGAAAGGGGGGGAAACAAATATATGAGTGAACGCTCAGTAGGTAACAACAGGTAAGTGTAAGTGATTAACCAATTAATTACATGTATGAAACGGAAGAAAAGAAATAACGATCGAATGAAACAACATAATAAAAGAAAGTGCTAAAGAATGGAATGGAATAACAATATGACAGAATGATATAACTACAAGAATTGCAAGTTAAGAACAATATATATAACAGGGATTGCAGGGAATTGGCCAATAAGCAAGAATGTATAACCAATTCAAACACGATTCAAGTAATAGATCATTGTCATAGACATCACGCTAGTCATGCACTTGGTGCAATGTCTCACCATGTCATTACAAACTCCCATGGGCACAAGTACTTTTTGGGCGCTCTCCCCAGGACCAGACCGGACCCCTATGGTGCGTTGGCATTGATTTATTGGATCCATGATCCCAAGTTGTCTAGACTTTAATCAAGTTAAATGGCCAATTATAATCAAGTGTAAACTTACCTCGGAACATCCCAAGGCTAAGTTGAAGAGATACTGTCCAAAATTTCTGTCTAGGAGTTCAAATTATCAAGAACCATCATGTTCTTGGATTCAAAACCATAAAACACAGAGAAAACTCATCTCTGGATGATATGCGGTTCCTACTAGACCGCTCAAGACTTGTGCGGTCAACACTGGGCCACACTAACAGTAACTGGGCTGAGGTTTAGCCCTAGGGGTCAAGATTGAACGGCTGATAAAGGCCGCTCTTCTATATAAACGGTAAGGATTGGGGCGCACAAGGCTAGAAGGTTTCAAAATCGAGGACGGGATATATGGTCCTAACAGAGCCGCTCATTAGTTGAACGGTCTATTATGGGCCGCCTATCAGATGTACGGGCCGTATCTGGCTGCACAACACAGGGCCTAACAATAATATAGAAATTCTCCCAAGTGGGCTCCCAGGTTGCCATAGACCGGGTGGAACTGAACCAGAGTCCAGCCCACTGTCTGTTGGTCGGCCTAGGGTCTACTGGGCTGATCAAATAAGGAATTGGCCGAAGATGGATCAAGGATAATCGGCCAAGACTAATTGGCATAATCTAGGGATGAACGGTCTCCACTGGCCCGTTCATGGGTATATGCGGTTCACCAATGGCCGCTCAAGTCTCTGTTAGTCCAATTCGGACTAAAACAAATCACAACGGTTCGATTGAGTCCAATTCAATTCTAGGGAATAGTATGGTTCAAGATTAATGGTTATAGCAAGTGTAAACCTAAAAGCTATTTCAATTATAAAGGATGCACAATAAAAATTGACATTCATTGGAAAGATGAATCAAGATCAAGCTCAAATTAAATAAATCAGTAAGAATTATTTACTGTCATGAATTATAGTTTATTAGGTGTGTTGCTAACATGCAATTAACCACTAATATACTAAGATAACGTGCTGTAATGACAATTAATCTATTCTGTTATAGATGTGCAGTCGATTCTGGACCTTACATCCCCTTGAACGGTTACAGACTGGCCGCACATGCCCTCTCAGGTCCGAAGGCCTGCTGGAGATGGACGGTCGGTCGTGTGCCGCTAGGAAGGATGTGCGGTCTGGAACTGGCCCCAGCTGACATATGCGGTTAGGGTTCGGCCGCACGTTCTAGGGAAATGATCAGGTATAGAAACATATAAATGGTCAAAACACAGGCCGCCTGTCTTGGATGTGCGGTCTATCGTGTGGCCGCACAAGTCCAGACAGGTCGCTGCCCCTTCGCCTTGCCCGACTGCGGTGAGGTTTCTAGGGTCAAAACTAAAACATGAAATTCGCACGATATAAAGCATGGAATTTAGGACTTTTACTACCAACAGAAAGAGCATGAAAAACTATACAAGATGCACAAAACAATTTTATGTTTATAGCCTAAAATTGCTACTTAATCGAAAGGGAACAATTATAACCCTAAATCTGACATGCTTCTACCAAAATAAAAAATTCTCGTAGCACACTTGATAAAATTTAGGGCTTTCTACATCAATGAAAAAGCTGACACGATGATGCTTCCATCCATAAATTATTTGTAGGGTTTGGCTTGCTATCACCTACCTGAATCGGATGAAGAAGGAAGGAGAAAGAAAATCAAAGACGCCGGTACACACAGCCACTAATCGTTGGAGATCTCCCTCGATCCAATTCCTCTGCAGCCGCCACTGGTTCTAAACGATTCTAGGGTTAGAGAGCATAATTTTAATAGGTCACACACCTTCTGGAGGGTTCTATGCGCGGAGTATTCGTCCACGCAAGTCGGGTTGATGTGAACGTCGTCGCAATAATTGACTCGATCCAAACCCTGCCGAATGCATCTTCTTGGGTTAGGGTTTCGAGAGATTACGAGAGGGGAAATGATCCTCTCATCCTGGCCTTTCATTTGCCAGCGGTTTGGGATCATTTGATGGAGTATTGGGCTCGAATTTGACATTTCAAGGTAAGGTTGACTAAGTGTTCAATTTGGGCTTAATCCACTAATTCGGCCTGCTTACAGATTTTATTTGGGTTGGTCACAGATGACAAGTTTGTTAAACGTGTTATCCTCTACAAGAATATAATTTTTTTAGATTTTTACAAAATAGTCAAAATATAACTTATTCTATTTATTAAGGAATTATTCTAATTAATTTCAAATAAATTTCAAATTTCTAATTAATTTCTCAAAAAATTGGGTTATTACACCCTCCCCCACTTAAGGAATTTGGTCCTTCAAATTCAATGCACTTAATAATAAAAAGAGGGAGTGAGACAGCTCACCTAGAATAAGTCAAGGTACTATCTCCGCATAGTATCTTCTGACTCCCAAGTAGGTTCTTCAATTCCACGCCGACTCCACTGCACTTTAAACCTCGGTATGGAACGATTCCTGAGTTGCTGTTGGTTCCGATCCAAAATCTTGATCAGTCTTTCTTCATAAGTCATATCTTCCTTCAATTCGAATGGACCAATGTATCTTGGACTCAGTTTACCCTGAATACCAAACCTTCGAATTCCTCTCATAGGAGAAACCTTTAAAAACACATGCTCACCAACCTGAAATTCCAAAACTCTCCTCCTGGTGTCGGCATAACTCTTCTGTCTTGATTGTGCTACTTGCAACCGATCTCTGATAATACGGATGTTCTTGGACGATTCGGAAATGAGATATGGTCCAAGCCATTGCTTCTCACCTACCTCGTCCCAACATAACGGGGATCGACAGCTTCGACCATACAAAGCTTCAAATGGAGCCATCTGAATGCTGGACTGGTAACTGTTGTTGTAGGCAAATTCAACCAATGCCAAATGATCACTTCAACTACCTCCAAAGTCAATCATACAGGCTCTAAACATATCTTCCACTATCTGGTTGGTCCTTTCAGTCTGTCCGTCTGTTTGTGGACGGAAAGCAGTACTGAAATTCAGATGAGTCCCCAAGGACTCTTGCAATCCTTTCCAAAAATGAGAAGTGAACCTGGGGTCTCTATCAGACACAATGTTGACTGGTATACCATATAGTCTTACCACTTCCTTCATATAGAAAGCAGCCAAAACATCAACTATCCATTTAGACTTAATAGATAAGAAATGAGCCGATTTTGTCAATCTGTCGACAATAACCCATATTGCATCAAATCCACTACGAGTCCTAGGTAGACCCAAAATAAAATCCATGCCAATGCTCTCCCACTTCCATTGGGGTATATCAAGGGGTTTCAATTTCCCTGCTGGTCTGAAATGCTCCGCCTTGACTTGCTGACAAACCAGGCATCTACTTACGAAGTCCGCAACTTCTCTTTTCATATTCAGCCATCAAAAGATCTTTTCAAATCCTTAAACATCTTAGTACCTCCAGGATGAATGGTGTATCTGGATCTATGAGCTTCCTCGAGGATCTTACTCTTTATCTCAGCTACATCAGGTACACAAGTTCTTCCTTGAAATAACAATCTTCCATCATCAGCCATCATGAAGTCAGGTCTTTTACTCAAGCTTCCCTTGATCTCTACCAACTCTGGGTCATCCTCTTGTAAGGACTTGATTTCCATCAATAATTCAGGCTTAAGTTGAATCTGAGCAATCATAACCCGATCCTTGTCAACATTAAGATCCAAACTAGCTAACTGCTCCAACAATTTCCACTCTTGTAACATGAGGCTTGACAACTTAGCTATAGGCTTGCGGCTTAAGACATCTGCCCCAACATTACCTTTTCCAGGATGATACTCAATGGAGAAATTGAAATCCTTCAAATACTCCAGCCATCTTCGCTGCCTCATATTGAGTTCCTTCTGAGAAAATAAGTATTTCAAACTCTTATGATCTGAAAACACCGTGAATGCTTTTCCATACAAGTAGTGCCTCCATATCTTCAAGGTGAACACCACTGCTGCTAGCTCCAAATCATGAACATGATAATTCCCTTCAAGCTTCCTCAACTGCCTAGAAGAATAGGCTATCACTTTTCCGTGCTGCATGAGTACACACCCTAAACCAATACCTGAAGCATCAGTGTATACCACAAAACCTCCTTCTCCAGAAGGTAAAGCCAAGATAGGTGCAGTAGTCAACCATTCCTTCAAGGTCTGAATGGTTCGCTTGCAATCTTCCGACCAATCAAATTTGATCTCCTTGTGGGTTAATCTTGTCAGGGTTACCACAATCTTGGAGAAATTTTGATTAAACCTTCGGTAGTAACCTGCTAGGCCTAGGAAACTTCTCACTTCAGTCACATTAGTAGGCTTAGCCCAATTCTTTACTGCCTCTACCTTCGACGGATCAACAGAAATACCTTCTTTTCTGATGATGTGCCCTAGAAAGGACACCTCTTGCAGCCAGAATTCACACTTACTAAACTTGGCATATAAATAATGATCTCTCAATAGTTACAATGCCACCTTCAAATGTTCAGCATGCTCCTCCTCACTCTTAGAATAAATCAAGATGTCATCAATGAACACCACGACCCATTGATCAAGATAGGGCCGAAACACATCGTTCATCAACTGCATGCAAGCTGCAGGTGCATTCGTTAGCCCAAAAGGCATTACTACAAATTCAAAATGCCCATACCTGCTGCGAAAGGCTATTTTATAGATATCCACCTCCTTAATTCGTAACTGATGATATCCAGATCGAAGGTCGATCTTAGAAAAATATTGAGCTCCTGCTATCTGATCATATAACTCATCAATCCTTGGGAATGGATATCTTTTCTTGATATTCAATTGGTTCAATTGCCGATAATCGATGCACAACCTCATCGAACCATCCTTCTTCTGGATGAATAATACAGGGGCTCCTCACGGGAAAGTACTAGGATGAATGAACCCTTTCTTAAGCAATTCCATCAACTGCTGCTTTAGTTCTCTTAGCTCCGCAGGAGACATACGATAAGGAGCTTTGGAAATAGGGGTCGCACCAGGAATTAGATCAACAGGAAGATAACTACCCTTTTCGGAGGAAGTCCTGGTAGTTCCTCAGGAAAGACATCTGGAAAATCTCGGATGACAGAAAAGTCTTCGATCTCGATCTTCTGCTCAGCGGTCACAGAAACAAAGGCTAGAAAAGCCTTACATCCTTTCCTCATCAACTTATCAGCTCGAAGAGCGGAAGTAATTGGAACGAACTTATGGTGTCTAGTTCCTATAAAAGAAAGTCCAAGGTGTCCAGTGAAAGACACAGAACTAGATGTGCACTGAACATTGACCTCATACTTAGCCAACCAATCTGATCCTAGGATTACATCATAATCCTTCATGTCCATACAAACTAAATCAGCTGGCAGGTTTTGTTCATTGATCATGACCCTACTGGAAGGATAGAAATACTTAATTGCTGATCTGAACCAATAGGGGTCAAAATCTCTAACGGAGAATTCATTAAAACTGGCTTCACAGCTAAAGACTTCGCAAATCTCTGAGAAATAAAAGAATGAGTGACACCAGTATCAAAAAGAACAAAAGCTGATTTGTCATGTATAATAAGAGTACCTTCGACAAGTCCACCCTCCTCGGCGGGTCCTGTCTCATCTTCTTGTAGAGCCTGGAGATTTCCTTGCTGCTTCTTGATTCCTTACGATTTCACCTGGGTAGCTTGCTCAGATGAATGAGGGCACTCGGGAATACGGTGGTCCTTACTGCCACAACGTAAACAAGCACCCAGCTTGCACCATCACTCCTCCATCTTGTGACCTGGACGGTCACAATACTTGCATACGCCCTTGAATGGAACAATAGGGCTAGGCTTCTTGTCTTCAATCTTCAGCATCTTGCCCTTCCACGAACCAGACCCGCTAATGGGCCTCTTCCTGCCATGACCAGGCCTGATACTCCCAGAGCCAGTATGGTGTTGTTCAATCTTAATACTCTTCCCATAGATTCTCTCCGTCATTTCCAAAGCATCTTCCAACACTTGAGCCTTTGTCACCATCTCTGAATAAGTTTGAATTTCCATCGGTGCCAATTGGTTGATATACTGTAGCTTTAGCCCATTAAGAAAGCGCTTAGCCTTCAACTTCTCGGTAGATATCAAGTGAGTACCATAACGAGATAGCCGAGAGAACTGAGCTTCATATTCAGCTACGGAAAGATTTCGTTGCTTCAAAGTACCAAACTCAGCCGCCTTCTTCTCTTGTACTCTATCAGAGAAATATTTACCATTGAAGAATTTCTTGAACTCTTCCCATGTGACTTGTCTATCACCATGGGTAGCCTTCACTGCATCCCACCATGTCCTCGCATCACGTTCAAGTTGAAAGGTCGACAAGAGGACACGTTCTTGATCGCTACATCGCATCACTTCAAAAATCCTCCCTATCTCTTCTAGCCAGTGCCCGGCTTCATCAGGGTCAGTCGAGCCACCAAATCACGGGGGATTCATCCCATGAAAGTTCCGATAAAGGTCGCCAGTGCCATGGTTTGCAGCTCCTCCTTGGGCCACTTGTTGCAAGGCCTAAGTAAGTCCTTGAACCGTACGCTACAAGTTCCTCCATTTCACACGTTCTTCTGCCATTCCAAAAGCCTACACGTGGAATAGGTTATATTCGGTTCAATTAAGAATGGATAATCGTACAATGAGATTATTAACTCAACCCCAGTCTTCTACCCAAATCTTACCAGGTTGGGTCCTTAGACTTATAACGAGGTTATAGGTCCTACGGTATCACTTAGGATCCTAGAACTTAGAGAATCTAGGAATATCAGAAAGCCTAGGCTATGATACCACCAAACTGTCATGTCCCGACGTGGAATATCGGGACCGGTAGTAGAAAACGCTAGTAAAGATAACATGCTAAGCTAAGAATTAACATAACGTCATGAACAGAAATAACTCTAATCTATTACAATAACTATCAAACTGACTTAAACATAATCAAGCATAATCTCTACTCGACAACGTTACAATAACTAACACAAATTCGAAGGCATAGCTAGATGTAAAACAACTACAACACTCTCAACATAACGACTAGCTGATACACTCCATGTCATCACTCTTGCCCATTCCCATCCATCTGTGAATCTTCACCTGAACTGCCTGGAAAGGGGGGAAAACAACTATATTAGCGAACGCTCAGTAGGTAACAACAGGCAAGTGTAAGTGATTAACCAATTAATTACATGTATGAAACGGAAGAAAAGAAATAACGATCGAATGAAACAACATAATAAAAGAAAGTGCTAAAGAATGGAATGGAATAACAATATGGCAGAATGATATAACTACAAGAATTGTAAGTTAAGAACAATATATCTAACAGGAATTGCAGGGAATTGGCCAATAAGCAAGAATGTATAACCAAGTCAAACATGATTCAAGTAAGAGATCATTGTCATAGACATCACGTTAGTCATGCACTCGGTGCAATGTCTCACTATGTCATTACAAACTCTCATGGGCACAAGTACTTTTCGGGCGCTCTCCCTAGGACCAGACCGGGCCCTATGGTGCGCTGGAATTGATTTATTGGATCCAAGATCCCAAGTTGTCTAGACTTTAATCAAGTTAAATGGCCAATTATAAACAAGTGTAAACTTACCTCGGAACATCCCAAGGCTAAGTTGAAGAGATACTGTCCAGAATTTCTGTCCAGGAGTTCAAATTATCAAGAACCATTATGTTCTTGGATTCAAAACCATAAAACACGGAGAAAACTCATCTCTGGATGTATACGGTTCCTATTGGACCGCTCAAGACTTGTGTGGTCGACACTAGGCCGCACTAACAGCAACTGGGGTCAGGTTTAACCCTCGGGGGTCAAGATTGAACAGCTGAGAAATGGCCGCTCTTCTATATAAACAGTAAGGATTGGGTAGCACAAGGCCAGAAGGTTTCAAAATCGAGGACAGGATATATGGTCCTGACAGAGCCGCTCATTAGTTGAACGGTATATTATGGGTCGCCTGTCAGATATACGGGCCATATCTGGCCGCACAACACATGGCCTAACAATAATATAGAAATTCACCCAAGTGGGCTCCCAGGCTGTAATAGACAGGGTGGAACTGAATCAGAGTCCAGCCCACTGTCTGTTGGTCGGCCTAGGGTCTTCTGGGCTTATCAAATCAGGAATTGGCCGAAGATGGATCAAGGATAATCGGCCAAGACTAATTGGCATAAGCTAGGAATGAACGGTCTCCACTGGCCCGTTCATGGGTATATGCGGTTCACAAATGGCAGCTCAAGTCTCTATTAGTCCAATTCGGACTAACTCAAATCACAGCGGTTCGATTGAGTCCAATTCAATTCTAGGGAATAATATGGTTCAAGATTAACGGTTATATCAAATGTAAACCTAATAGCCATTTCAATTATACAGGATGCACAATAAAAATTGACATTCATTGGAAAGATGAATCAAGATCAAGCTCAAATTAAATAAATCAGCCAGAATTATTTACTGTCATGAATTACAGTTTATTAGGTGTGTTGCTAACATGCAATTAACCACTAATCTACTAACATAACATGTTGTAATGACAATTAATCTATTCTGTTATAGATGTGCGGTCGGTTCTGGACCTTACATCCCCTTGAACGGTTACAGACTGGCCGCACATGCCCTCTCAGGTCGAAGGCCTGCTGGAGATGGACGGTCGGTCGTGTGCCGCTGGGAAGGATGTGTGGTCTGGAACTGGCCACAGGTGACATATGCGGTTAGGGTTCGGCCGCACGTTCCAAGGAAATGATCAAGTATAGAAACATATAAACGGTCAAAACACAGGCCGCCTGTCTTGGATGTGCGGTCTATCGTGTGGCTGGACAAGTCCAGACAAGTCGCTGCCCCTTCGCCTTGCCTAACTGCGGCGAGGTTTCTACGTTCAGAGCTAAAACATGAAATTCGCACGATATAAAGTATGGAATTTGGGGCTTTTACTACCAACAGAAAGAGCATGAAAAACTATACAAGATGCACGAATCAATTTTATGTTTACAGCCTGAAATTGCTACTTAATTGAAAGGGAACAATTATAACCTTAGTTCTGACATGCTTCTACCATAACAAAAAATTCTCGTAGCACACTTGATAAAATTTAGGGATTTCTACATCAATGAAGAATCTGACACGATGATGCTTCCAACCATATATTATTTGTAGGGTTTGGCTTGCTATCACCTACCTGAATCGGATGAAGAAGGAAGGAGAAAGAAAACCAAAGACGCCAGTACACACTGCCACTAATCGCTAGAGATCTCTCTCGATCCAACTCCTCTGCTGCCGCCACTGGTTCAAAACGATTCTAGGGTTAGAGAGCTTCATTTTAATAGGTTACACGCCTTCTGGAGGGTTCTATGCGCGGAGAATTCATCCACGCAAGTCGGGTTGATGTTAACGCCGCCGCAATAGTTGACTCGATCCAAACCCTGACGAATGCATCTCCTAGGGTTAGGGTTTCAAGAGATTAAGAGAGGGAAAATGATCCTCTCATCCTGGCCTTTCATTTGTCACCGGTTTGGGCTCATTTGATGGAGTATTGGGCTCGAATTTGGCGTTTCAAGGAAAGGTTAACTAAGTGTTGAATTTGGACTTAATCCACTAATTCGACCTACTTATAGATTTTATTTCAGTTGGCCACAGAAGACAAGTTTGTTAAACGTGTTATCCTCTACAAGAATATAATTTTTATGAATTTTTAAAAAATGGTCGAAATATTACTTATTCTATTTATTAAGAATTATTCTAATTATTTTCAATTAGATTTCGAATTTCTAATTAATTTCTCAAAAAATCGGGATATTACAGATAAGGTTGGTGCATATTTTGTCCAAGCCTAGATAAGGTTGGTGCATGTTTTGTTCAAGTAAAAATAAGGTTGGTGCATATTTTGTCCAAGCCTAGATAAGGTTGGTGCATGTTTTGCTCAAGCAAAGATAAGGTCGGTGCATACTTTGTCCAAGCATAGATAAAGTTGGTGCATATTTTGTCGAAGCCTAGATAAGGTTGGTGCATGTTTCGTTCAAGCAAAGATAAGCTTGGTGCATATTTTGTCCAAGCCTAGATAAGGCTGGTGCATATTTTATTCAAGCAAAGATAAGGTCGGTGCATACTTTATCCAAGCATGGATAAGGTTGGTGCATATTTGTCCAAGCCTAGATAAGGTCGGTGTATGCTTTGTCCAAGCATAGGTAAGGTCGGTGCATGCTTTGTCCAAGCATAGATTAGGTCGGTGCATGTTTAGTCCAATTCATAAGTAAGGTCTATGCATGTCCCAGTGAGGTCTGTGCACATACTGCACAGACCTGAGTAAGGTCGGTGCACATGCTGCACAGACCCAATTTCCAGAAATCGAGAAAAAGGGGAATTTGATAGGGCATTTTAATTCGTAAAAATCTGGAAAAATAGGAAATGATGGGAAACCAAGGCAAAACCCTCCTGTAAAAGTTTCATGCGCCCAAAAATTCCGTACTTGCAGATACAAGACATTCTCCATGCATGTGTGGTCTAGAGGGATAAACTTTTTCCTTTCATATAGTAACCTGAACATGACTACGTGTATGTTTAGCCATCTTACTCTTTTAATAGCATATCTATGAGCATGAGTAACACAACTGGAAGCATGACTATGAGTATGTTTAGCCCTTAAAATCATGAAAATATGTATGATAAGTATCATGCTAGTAAAGATAAGTAAGAATGTGTATGCCATTAGGTGGAAAACAGCAGCATTCTGTGAGGTAGGACTTCGGTCCCTTCTGCGGGACGGCGATACGTAACGCCGCGGAAGTAAACAATCCTAGGGGATGGTAGTGCATAACGCCCTGGTCAAAACCTATCGATTCGACTGGTTCGTTCTATGGGACGGCGATGCGTAAAGCCACAAAACCCGGGGGACGGTGGTGCGTAACGCCCCGTGCAGTAGGAGTCTAGGTGGGAGTTCGCTCCCTGGTTTGCGCAGTACTCTTTCATTTGTTGTGTGTGTGTGGGCCTCCTATGATTGTGGCAGCTATTTCTTTCCATGAATAATAAAATGTGAAAATGTGGAAATGTGAAGTGTGAAAATATGGAAATGTGGTAATGTGTAAATGCTTATTCACCGTTATAGCATATGCGTGGGTACCTTATATGTCAGCTTAAGAATGTGTATTTTTCTCTTATGAGTTATTTTCAGCAGACTACAATGAATGGATTATGCTATTATTAACATCTGAATTATGTATATAATTCGGTTATATTAGTGCAAGTTAACCCCGGTTTGTTTAGGCTGCCTGCTGAGCGTCACACTCACCCCTTTGTGACACACATTTTTTCAGGAGACATAGAGCATGAGGTTGAGTGAGGCTGCAGCTGAGGAGTAGTGCTATTGCATAGTTTGTCTGGGTATGCTATGGATGGATCTCTCTCTTATATGTATGATTTTGGGGTGGTGAACTTATGTGGACTCAAGTTTATTTTGGAACAATGGACATGTACTCTCTTATGAAAATTATGAATGGTTGAAATGCTAAATTACATTTCGTGTAACTGTGGTTTCTCTCTCTCATGCGAATGTGTGCATTTTTATATTTTGTGCTTCCGTGATACGTACAAAGTAATGTCTTGAGGTCCGATTTAAAAAAAAATGCCATAAATTTGGCCGTCGAATCTCGGGGCGTTACAGAGTGGTATCAGAGCACGAGAGACAGACCACGATTACAACCAATCCAGATGTTCCACAGTGGAGGAAGTGATAAGTTAGAGTGGGTAAAGGGTAGGGTAATCTTGGAACCATCTTAACCCTTGCCCCCTTAACAAGTGTATGTTCTTTTTTTTTTCAGAACTAGGCCGCCAAGAAGGCAAAGAGAGCTTCCCCAGGTGGACGAAAGGGGATCGGGGGTAGATGACCTAAATGGGGCAAATGACGAAGCTGTCCATGCTCCTGTAGGTGGCGGCGGGCAGGTGCCCAATGCGGGAGTCAACCTGGAGGGGTTTATGCATAGCTTCCAAGGGCTGATGCAGGCCATGCAGCAACAGATGCTACAGTAGCCTGCGGCCGCACCACGTCATGACCTGTCGGCGCTTGACCGGTTCCTGAGATTGGCGCCTCCTACTTTTAAGGGGTAGATCCGCCCAGAGGTGGCTGAGTCGTGGCTCAGCGAAATGGAGAAAAAATTTTATGCAATGCGATGTCCCGAGGAGGAGAAGGTGAATCTGGCATCCTATGTATTACAAGATCAAGCTGACTTGTTGTGGGAGGCCAAGATGAGGACCACCTTCACGGACTACCATGACGGTGACATATTATTGGAGGATTTCCTAGTTGTCTTCCGAGAGAAGTACTTCCCCGAACATGTGCGAGACGCTAAGGAGCAAGAATTTTTGAGCCTCGAGCAAGGGACCATGCCGGTAGCCGACTATGAGGCCAAATTCTCCGCCCTAGGACAATATGCCCCACACATATTTGATGACGCTCGTCGGAAGGTGAAGAACTTCATCAATGGACTGCGCAGCAGTGTTCGATGCTACGTTGCAACCCAAGACCTTGACACCTACCCAACGGCATTAAGGCTTGCTCATCTAGCCGAACGAGAAAATGCAAGGTAATGTATAAGGTTGAGTTCTAACGAATGTCCATGTATAGGTTTGCCGAGGAGCAGAAATCTTCAGGCAAAAGGGCTGTACAAACAGGAGGGAGGCAAGATAAAGAAAAGGTGGCACGCCAAGGATCGGCACCGAAGGGCGGACCAGGGGTCCCATTTTGTGCCTATTGTGGGCGTAACCATCCAGGACAATGCTAGAGTTCAAATGGAAAGTGCTATGAATGCGGCGAGGCCGAACATTTCGCTAGGAACTGCCCCAAGAAGGCTCAGCAAAAGCCAATACCTCAGCTAGAGAAGATTCAATACAGAGGGCGAGTCTATGCACTGATGCAAGAAGAGGCAGCCAACACCCCTACCGTGGCTGAAGGTACACTCCTTGTGGATAATATTTATGCAAAGGTCTTGTTCGACCCGGGGGCTACGCACACATTCATATCCATTAGTTTTGCTAATCATCTGAAAAACAGACCCCAAGCCACATTCTTCGGGGAAATGATAGTTAGCACACCAACCGAGAAACAAGTCCACACCAAGCTTGTGATCCCTACTATAGAAGTCAACATCAATGGGAGGGTATTGTTGGGGGAGTCATACATCCTGGATATGAATGACTTTGACCTCATTTTGGGAATGGACTGGTTAGACAAACATTGTGCTCTCTTAGACTTCCATCGGAAGAGAGTGATCTTTCAGAAGCCTGGAAAGGAGGCATTTTTCTTCCAATGCCCGAAGAGCAAGTCGGGGAGAATGATGGTGTCTGCCATCAGGGCTTCCAAGCTGATTAGCAAGAGGTGGGGATACTTCTTGGCTAGTGTGGTAATTGAAGAAGGCATCGTCAAGACTTTGGAAGACTTGGACGTGGTCCGAGAATTTCCTGATGTATTTCCCGGAGATCTACCGGGACTGCCACCCATTCGAGAGGCTGGTTTCTCTATCGAGCTGGTGCCAGGCACTACACCTATCTCTATCCCACCGTATAGGATGGCTCCGACAGAGCTTGCCGAACTCAGGAAGCAATTGCAGGAGTTGCTAGACAAAGGCTTTATTAGGCCCAGTGCATCTCCATGGGGAGCACAAGTCTTGTTTGTGCGGAAGAATGATGGGGCTATGCGGCTGTGCATTGATTACCACAAGCTTGATCAAGCCACCATTAAGAATAAATATCTTCTACCGAGGATTGAAGAATTATTTGACCAGCTATCATCTGCCAAGGTCTTCTCCAAAATTGATCTGAGGACGGGTTACCATCAAATCAGAATCAAGCCCTAAGATGTGTCGAAGACGGCCTTCAGGACTCGATATGGTCACTACGAGTTCTTGGTAGTACCGTTTGGGTTGACCAATGCACCGACAGTATTCATGGAACATATGAATCATATCTTCCGCCCTTCTCTAGATCAGTTTGTCATGGTCTTTATAGACGACATCCTGATATATTCTGCTAGTCTGGAGGATCATCGGCGGCACTTAAGAGTGGTTCTACAGACCCTCAGGGAGAACAAATTCTACGCCAAATTCAGCAAGTGTGAATTTTGGCTAGATCATGTTATGTTTCTCGGACATGTTATATCCGGGAATGGCATATCTGTGGACCCTTGTAAGGTTGAAGCAGTGACAAAATGGGAAGCACCGAAGATAGTCATGGAGATTAGGAGTTTCCTTGGGCTGGCTGGGTATTACCGCCGGTTCATTGAAGGCTTCTCCACCATCGCAGCCCCCATGACCAAGTTGACCAAGAAGGGAGCAAAATTTATCTGGTCAGAGCAGTGTGAAGACAGTTTTCAGATGCTTAAGGAAAAGTTGACTTCAGCCTCAGTATTGGCACTCCCCCAAGGGAATGACGGTTTCACTATTTATACAGATGCCTCCAGGATCGGCCTTGGCTGTGTATTAATGCAGAATGGCCGAGTAATTGCCTATGCCTTAAGACAGTTAAAGGACCATGAGAAGAACTACTCCACTCATGACCTTGAAATGGCAGCAGTGGTCCATGCTTTGCGCATCTGGAGACACTATTTATATGGAGTTCGGTTTGAGGTCTTCACCGACCATCAAAGCCTCAAATATATATTCACTCAGACGGAACTCAATTTGAGACAAAGAAGGTGGGTCGAACTATTGAAAGACTACGACTTTGCCTTGCAATACCATCCAGGCAAGGCGAATGTGGTGGCGGATGCTCTCAGCCGTAAATTGATGGCGTTGAGCTTGCATCGAGAATGGAATATGATGGAGGGTGTGATTGAATCACGACCCGGGAAAAGGAAGCAATTCGGTCTCTTGGCTGTGTTGACAGCTAGACCTACATACTTAGAAAGAATTGCTAAGGTGCAAAAGCAGGATATGGCATTACAGAAACTACTGAACAATGATGACTTCCATGTGGGAATTGATGGGCTGATCATGTTCCAAGAAAGGATCCGTGTACCGGTGATGTAGAATTAAAAAGGGAGCTAATGCAGGAAGCTTACGGCTCAAAGTTCTCCATCCACCGTGGAAGCACCAAGATGTTTCAAGACATGAAGAGGATGTACTGGTGGCCAAGAATGAAGCGAGACATAGCGGAGTTCGTGTCCAAATGTCTCACTTGCCAACAGGTGATGATTGAGCATCAAAAACCTGGCGAACCTCTCCAGACCATTGAGATGGCACAATGGAAATGGGAACAAATCACCATGGACTTTGTGACTGGTCTACCAATGTCTAGAAGGAAGCATGATACCATATGGGTGATTGTGGACAGATTCACAAAGACTGCACACTTTCTGCCTGTCAACAAACAAACTTCAATCGAATCCTTAGCGAAATTATTCATCGCTGAGATTATTCGGTTGCATGGTGCACCATTGTCCATCATTTCTGATCGGGACCCTCGATTCACTGCGAGATTCTGGAAGAGTTTGCAGCAGGCTATGGGGACAGAGTTACGGCTCAGCACGGCCTTTCATCCTCAGACTGATGGGCAATCTGAGCATACCATCCAAACCCTAGAAGATATGCTGAGGGCGTGCAGTATTGAATGGAGGGGCAACTGGGATGATCACTTACCCCTAATAGAGTTTGCATACAATAATAGCTACCACTCCACCATCGGAATGGCACCCTATGAGGCACTTTATGGGCGGCCATGTAGGTCACCGGCATGTTGGTATGAAGTTGGCGAGAAGCAGCTATTCGGGCCACAATTGGTGCAAGATTGCTCAGAGAAGATATCCATGATCCGACAGCAACTCCTCACAACCCAGAGTCATCAGAAAAGTTATGCAGACCAGCGGCGGAGAGAGTTGACATTTGCGGAAGGAGACCATGTATTCCTAATGGTGTCTCCTACCAAGAGAGTCATGCGATTTGAAAAAAAGGGAAAGCTTACTCCCAGGTATATCGGGCCTTTTGAGATTCTACAAAGGGTCGGCAAGGTGGCGTATCGACTTGCACTTCCGCCTACTCTGGCACATGTGCATCCGGTTTTCCACATCTCCATGCTCAGGGAATATGTCCGAGATGCCTTGCATGTGATAGAATACAAGGCCCTAGAAGTTTGAGCAGATCTGTCTTACGTAGAGCAGCCCATCAAAATCATCGACTGGAAGGAACAAGTATTGAGGAATAAAACCATACGGCTGGTGAAAGTCTTGTGGAGGAATTCTCATTTCGAGGAAGCAACTTGGGAGCTGGAGAACAAGATGCGTCATGAATACCCCCAACTATTCGGTGAGCAATTCTTCCTTAAAGAGAAGTTTTCTTCTTTCTAGTTCAATTTTGAGGATGAAATTATTTTAAGGGGGAGAGAATGTTATGACCACCAGTTGGGCACTGGCCCAATCGGGTATGATTCGGACCTATGAACCCAACGGGCCAGAAATCTGGACAGATTAATTACGAATCCTAAGAAAACCCGTAACTTAACATAGGAAGATCATAAAATGATGAAACTTGACCCATTAGAAAGCTTGGGCCCTTAACCCAAACTCTTATGTTGAGGTGGAGACCCAGTTCGGACCAGAACCCGTGGTTCTGAGCCCCTTTGCTGCCAGTGATTATAGAAAGGTATGACTATTGGGCATAATCACGCGTAATTAATGGAAAAATCATAACTCGGGCTAGGAATGATGAAATTCGATGAAACCATAACCCAGAGTTAGATCTTGAAGTCCTTTTGATTTCATATGAAGACACCCTAACCAAATCCCAAAATAAAAATGCGTTTACTCGCATTTGTTATCAGGAAGATGAAGGGTCATGACTAGAACAAAGAAAATGAATGTTAATGTTTGAAAAATCATAACTCAGGCTATGAATAATGAAATTCAATGAACCCACAACCAAAAGTTAGATCAAGAAGTTATCTTGATTTTATATGAAGACACCAAAACCCAATTCCCAACGGAAAAATGCACGCACTCGCATTTATGATAAGGTAGACGAAGGGTTACGACTGAAACAGAGGAGGAACAATGTTAATATTACGAAAATCATAACTTGCGCTAGAGTTGACGAAATTCAATTAAACTAAGACTGAAAGTTAGATCTGGAAGTGCGCTTCATTTCATATGAAGACACTCCAACCTAGTTCCCAATAGAAATAACTTGCACACTAGCATTTATGATCAGTGGTCGAAGGGTCACACCTGTTCAAGCCCGAAGGGATGCTTAGCATTAACTCCTCTTCAAAACCAGCAACCTTGGAGCTTGTTAGAGCCTTGAGGGACATGGGTGAACTCTTGGGTGGCCTGAAAAACTACATAAGGAGGGGGTTTCATGGGTGGCCACTCTTTAGCAACACTTATCTTCCTTTTTTCTGCCACCTACGGGTCCTTTTGTGAAAGAAAGAGAGGTGAGGGACCTTGGCCTTTACGTAGGAGGGTGGACCTGCAGAGAAGTCTTGGTGGGTCTGGGGTGTGGATCTCATCCCCGGATCGAAGGGTAAAGCTGAGGTGGATCTGGGGTGTGGATATTATCCCTGGATCGTCGGTTAACATCTCAAAGGTAGGCACCTAACCTCAAACTTAGGGGTCAATGGCGCATTAGAATAGTTTATGAAAAAAATATATATTTTTTACACTCTAAAAGAGAGACTAAGGGCAGGTGGGGATGACCATCATATTCATTTGGGGATCAATTTTTCAATTTGTTTTGGGCTTCATGAGTCTCCACAGCCATGGGAAGGTCCATGCATATTCTAAGTAAAGTATGTGCATGTTCTAGTAATGGTAAAGGTCTGTGCATGTTTGTGTTAGCATCGGTGCACATTTAGTCCATGTGTGGGTAAGGGTCTATGCATGTTTGTGTTAGCATCGATGCACATTTAGTCCATATGTGGGTAAAGGCATGTGCATGTTTGTGTTAGCATCATTGCACTTTTAGTCCATGCGTAGGTAAAGGTCAGTGCATATTCTAGATAAGGTTGGTGCATGTTTTGTTCAAGCAAAGATAAGGTTGGTGCATATTTTATCCAAGCCTAGATAATGTTGGTGCATATTTTGTTCAAGCAAAAATAAGGTTGGTGCATATTTTGTCCAAGCCTAGATAAGGTTGGTGCATGTTTTGCTCAAGTAAAGATAAGGTCGGTGCATACTTTGTCCAAGCAAAGATAAGGTTGGTGCATATTTTATCGAAGCATAGATAAGGTTGGTGCATGTTTCGTTCAAGCAAAGATATGGTTGGTGCATATTTTGTCCAAGCCTAGATGAGGTTGGTGCATGTTTAATTCAAGCAAAGATAAGGTCGGTGCATACTTTGTCCAAGCATGGATAAGGTTGGTGCATATTTGTCCAAGCATAGGTAAGGTCGGTGCATGCTTTGTCCAAGCATAGATCAGGTCGGTGCATGTTTAGTCCAATTCATAAGTAAGGTCTGTGCATGTCCCAGTGAGGTCTGTGCACATACTGCACCGACCTGAGTAGTTTAGTCTAATTCATAAGTAAGGTCTGTGCATGTCCCAGTGAGGTCTGTGCACATACTGCACAGACCTGAGTAAGATCGGTGCACATGCTGCACAGACCCAATTTCCAGAAATCGAGAAAAAGGGGAATTTGATAGGGCATTTTAATTCATAAAAATCTTAAAAAATAGAAAATGATGGGAAACCGAGGCAGAACCCTCATGTAAAAGTTTCATGCGCCCAGAAATTCCGTACTGGCAGATACAAGACATTCTCCATGCATGTGTGGTCTAGAGGGATAAACTGGTTCCTTTCATATAGTAACCTGAACATGACTACGTGTATGTTTAGCCATCTTAATCTTTTAATAGCATATCTATGAGCATGAGTAACACAACTGGAAGCATGACTATGAGTATGTTTAGCCCTTAAAATCATGAAAATATGTATGATAAGTACCATGCTAGTAAAGATAAGTAACAATGTGTATGCCATGAGGTGGAAAATAGCAGGATTCCGTGAGGTAGGACTTCGGTCCCTTCTGCGGGACGGGGATACGTAACGCCGCGGAAGTAAAAGATCCCAGGGGACGGTGGTGCGTAACGCCCTAGTCAAAACCTATCGATTCGGCTGGTTCGTTCTGTGGGACGGCGATGCGTAACGCCACAGACTCCGGGGGACGGCGGTGCGTAACGCCCCGTGCAGCAGGAGTCTAGGTGGGAGTTTGCTCCCGGGTCTGCGTAGTACTCTTTCGTTCGTTGTGTGTGTGGGCCTCCTATGATTGTGGTGGCTGTTTGTTTCCATGAATAACAAAATGTGAAAATGTGGAAATGTGAAGTGCGAAAATATGGAAATGCGATAATGTGTAAATACTTATTCACCGTGGTTTTAGCGCATGCATGGGTACCTTATATGTCAGCTTAAGAATGTGTATTTTCCTCTTATGAGTTATTTTCAGCAGACTACAATGAATGGATTATGCTATTATTAACATCTGATTTATGTATATAATTCGGTTATATAAATGCATGTTAACCCCGGTTTGTTTAGGCTGGCTGCTGAGCATCACACTCATCCCTTTGTGACACACATTTTTCAAGAGACATAGAGCATGAGGTTGAGTGAGGCTACAACTGAGGAGTAATGCTATTGCATAGTTTGTCTGGGTATGCTATGGATGGATCTCTCTCTTATACGTATGATTTTGGGGTGGTGAACTTATGTGGACTCAAGTTTATTTTGGAATAATGGACATGTACTCTCTTATGAAAATTATGAATGGTTGAAATGCTAAATTACATTTCGTGTAACTGTGGTTTCTCTCTCTCATGTGAATGTGTGCATGTTTATATTTTGTGCTTCCGTGATACGTACGAAGTAATGTCTCGAGGTCCGATTGAAAGAAAAAATGCCATAAATTTGGCAGTCGGATCTCGGGGCATTACAGTGTTAGTCTCGGAGTTGACTCCGCTTCGTGAAGCATCGACTCTGTCGTCTTCTCCTCTTTTGTGTGTTTTCTATTCGTAGGCCAAAAGTGGCTTGTCAGGAACTGCGACTGTGCCAACATGGTTAGTCTTTAACAGCGTCTAGGTGTTTGCGGCTTGTTGAGAACCGTGTCAGGTGTTAGCGTGGCTATCTCGCGATTGCGTCAGCCTTCTAGGTGTTTTCTTCATCGATTTGGCTTTCGGTTGTGGTGGCTTCGACCCCTTGGTTAGCCCATTATTCCGTGGATGTCTTGGATGTCCTATGAGGGTGGTGACCATGCTATAGGGTGTCTGGGAGTGCCATTGTACTGAGCAGTATTTCATGTTATTTCGAAGGTCATTATGGTTTCTAGTCAACCCGGTTGTGACCAGTGGTTGACACGTGACCCCGTGAGTGTCTCGTCTATCCTGTGAGGATCGAGACATGGTTTTGGATTGTTGAACACATGTGCACCATGATTACTATTATGGTTTTGATGATAGCAACTACTATAAGTTACATTGTGTTTGCATATGATGTCATTGTGTATCTATTTAAGCAGTTTGTCATTTCATCGAACAGGTTACGGGCATGTGCACTGCATTCCTAATCTATACGTTGGACAAAGTCTATACGTTGGACAAAGTCTGTACATTGGACGAAGTCTATAGGTTGGGCAAAGTCTATACGTTGGACAAAGTCTAAACGTTGGACTAAGTCTGTACGTTGGACAAAGTCTATGCGTTGGACAAAGTCTGTACATTGGACGAACTCTATACGTTGGACAAAGTCTGTACGTTGCTGAACATGAAGTCTGTACGTTGGCTGCCTAGCACAACTCGAAGTCTATACGTTGCGGCACACAAAGTCTATACGTTGCTACAGATGAAGTCTGTACGTTGGCTGCATGCACAACTCAAAGTCTGTACGTTGCACAACACGGAGTCTGTACGTTACGGTAGATGAAGTCTGTACGTTGCTGCATATGAAGTCTATACGTTGGCTGCATGCACAAAACAAAGTCTGTACGTTGCACAAGATAAAGTATGTACGTTGGCTGCTAGCACAACTCCAAGTCTGTACGTTGGTTGATGGCTGCAACACAAGTCTATACATTGGCCGGCTACTTCACACACAAAGTCTATACATTGCGTTCTGTTGTGTTCGTGCATCAAGTTACCAAGTCTGTACGTTCATGAAGCAAGTCTGTACAGGCTCATGCATGCTCAAGGTGCAAAGTCTGTACAGAGTTCATACATGCACACAAAGTATACACGTCCAAGCCTTGATGCAAAGTCTATACAACAACTACAAGCTTCATTCAAATAGCCAAGGCCACTGCACAAGATGAGAGTCAAAAGATAAAGATTCAGTTGGTACTTTCTAGACCAACAAGGATGAAGTTACAGACATGAATAGGCTGCTAATGGACACAAGCGACGGAGCTGAAGCGGCTAACGGACCGACCCGGGCTGGACCGGGGTCTGCCCAGCTGGCGGTCGACCGCCAGCACAGGGGCGATCGACCGCCCCAGCCAGTAGACTCCCGTCTGCAGTTCTGTCAGCTGCAAGTTGACCGCCAGCCAGTAGCAGTCGACCGAAAATCCCAGGGACCACCCGTTTGCAGATTTCTCAGTAGAGGTCGACCGCCAGAAGCCACAGGTCGACCGCCAGCCCCGATGCAACCATGTTTGACTTCGAAATCCAACTCGTGGCCAGCCCCTTTCCATGGATTTCTTTAATCCAAAACTCACCTAATCACCCACAAATTGTGGATCTGGTCTGAAGGATGTCCAAGGACCATTCAAGGTCTATAAAACCAACACATGAGGGGTTGGAAACCCTAACATTTCAAGGCTTCAAGGGAGATCAAGGGAGACCATTTTCGAGGTACTGTAGCACCTCCGTGAACAGTGTTTCGGGAAGAAGTTCTTCATCCATCCAAGGTGATTCAAGCTCAGATCTGAAGCCAAGCAATCTCCAACAAAGCGAGAAGCACTCAAGGGCAAGAAGGGTGATCAAAGGAAGCTAGAAGGAGCGTATTCCAAAAAGGAAATCAAGCTACTCCGGGAAGAAGCTCTTCATCTAATCCTCAAGAGATTCAAGCTCCAGCAAATCTCAGAGAAGATCTTTTATCTTAAGCATATTCTATATCTTGTTTGAGTGTTTTTCATAAGTTGTTCTTTTTATATTTCACTCAAACACTTGGAAGTTGAGAATCGTCCCTACCGGTGGTTAGTAGGAAGGTAATCGGAGGTTGTCCGATCGGTGGTGTTGACGTCCCTACCGGTGGTTAGTAGGAAGGCAATCGGTGGTTCTCCGATTTACGGTTTGGTGTGCTGCACTAGTGAAGCCTCACCAGATTTGGTGAGGGGTGGACGTAGGACTGGGGATTCAGTCCGAACCACCTTAAAATCCTTTGTGTTGTGGTTTGATTGTGCGATTGATATGTTTTAGATGCATGCTTAGGTTCAATCTCTATATTGAGAAATCATATTTCTAAGCAAATCGTTTTATACATCGCTAAGCTAGTTGTATTCCGCTATAATTATTTTTAACTAGTCTTATAGAGGGTTGTATTGCGAAAAGAGGGGCAGATCTATTCACCCCTCCCCTCTAGATCCGATGTCCACTACACAACAAGTGGTATCAGAGCCTAATCTCTCATTATGGGGTCCAACGACCTTGAGGGAAATGGTGGATCAGCCTCTAAGGGTTATTTACCTGAAGGACACTCTGTGAACAGACCTCCTTATTTCACTGGATCTAACTATCCTTATTGGAAACATCACATGCAAGTGTTCATTCGCGCTCAAGACTACGAACTTTGGCGAGTGATCAGCAAAGGTCCGTATGAGCTTACGGATAATGAGGACTTGTGGACCAAAGAACAAATAAGATAATCCACTGTCAATTGGAGTGCCAAACACATCATGCAATGCTCACTCCATCCAGTAGAGTTCTCAAGACTGGCGACCTGCGCAACTGCAAAACAAATGTGGGACAAGTTAGAGGTAATCTACGAAGGAACCTCTCAGGTACGAGAAACAAAAGCTAATATCTTAGTTTCTGAATACGAAATGTTCCGCATAAAGCCTGATGAATCAATTCGAGATATGTATGCTCGATTAACTATGCTTACTAACAGTTTGACTGATTTGGGAAAGAAATATTCATAACAGAAAATTGTAAGAAAGATTCTCAGATCACTGACTCCTGCATGGCACATAAAGGCTACTGTTGTTGAAGAATCCAGAGATCTTACAACAACTAAGGTAGATGAACTCATTAGTTCATTAATGAACTATGAGATCAACCTTAAGAACAAAGAAGCTGAAGTATCTAAGAAAAAGTCCTTAGCTCTTAAAGCTAGACCTAGCGGTCAAGGCACTTCGGATGAAGGTGATGATTCCGCAAGTGAGCGGGATGAGGATGATGTAGTCACGCTCACACGTAAGTTCAAAAAATTCCTGAGAAAGGAAGGTATGAGCTTCATGAGAGGAAGGTCAAAGGTAAGAAATGGTTTCAAATCTAATTCTAAAAACTCTAAGAAATCTGACAAAATCATTCGTTATTCTTGTAACAAACCAGGGCATTTCAAGACTGATTGTCCTGACAGATTCAAAAAGGCCGACAAATGGAAGGGTAAGAAGAAGAACGAGGCCATGGTGTCCACATGGAGCGATGAGGAGGAAAGTGATAACAAAACCAGCTCCTCGGACAATGAAGAAGAAGATTTTTTCCTTATGGCCAAAGGCGACGAAGAAACTGAGGTAAACTCTCCTTTTGAAAATTATACAATTGACGATTGGGAGGATGCATATATACAACTCATGGAAAAATATAAAATGTACAAAAAGGATAATAAATCATTGAAAAAGAAAATTAACTCATTTGTGCATGATCATGATATGAATGATAAGAATGCTCTACTTGAGACTAAAATTGAAGATCTTAAGAAAATGATTGAGGATTTGGAGGAAGGAAGAAAAGAAATGGTTGACTTGGAAACTGAAAATGAAGACTTAAGAAATGAGGTTGATAGCATGAAGCTCAAGATGCAAACTTATGAAAAGGATAGCAAATTGAGCAATGAAAAGTATGAAGCTGTCAAACATGTCAACACTCAACTCTTGCAAAATATTGAAAACTTACAAAAAGAGTTAAAGAATAAACAACAATCTTTAGAAAAATTTGTGGATGGAAGAGAAAACCTAGATGCATTGCTAGGAACTAGAATGAACCACAACAAAGATGGGTTGGGTTTTGATCCAACAAACAAAAGACCATTTGGGCTAAAAACAGTCACATTTGTTTCATCTTCCGAAGCTTCCACCTCAAACACAACTCCCACACAAAACCAACAAAAACAAAAGGAAAAAGGGAAAGAGAAGATTGAAGAGGCAGTCACCAACATTCCCAAAAAGCCTGTCCAAAAGCCTAAGAAAGGTCGACCTTCCCCGCAGCATAGGTCAACACATTCTTGGCCATTGCATGCTCAATCTTCCAGATATTACCAAAACTGGATTGCCCATTCATATAGGCCAACACCACCATACTTTTGGAGAAATTGTGATTCATGTGTTCATCAATCCTATAACTTTCAATCTCCTAGGTGGCAGAACAATCACTTTCAACCCAAAAATAACTAATGGCCACAATGGGTTAAGAAGCCAACTTCATCAAACTTTTACAAAATCCAACAAAGAGCCTCTAAACAAAAAGGAAATGTCAAGGCTGAAAAGAAAAACCAAATCCCTGCTCTAAGCAAACAAAACATGAATGTTAGAAAGGTTTGGATTCCAAAAGAAATGGTTTCATGTTTTGAAAATCTTAAGAGTTTGATGGGACCCAAAATTGGTTGGGTTCCAAATACAATTGCTTAATTGTTTGTGCAGGAATGTCTTGCAGTCATGCATAACATGTGGTATCTTGATAGCGACTGTTCAAGACACATGACTGGGGACAAAACAAAATTTTATCTCTTGGAGGAAAAGGAAGGATGATACGTTACGTTTGGAGGGAATAACAAAGGAAAAACCATTGGAACAGGTAATGTAGGTAAGAACCTCTCCAACTCCATTAGAAATGTGTTGCTAGTTGAAGGTTTGAAATATAACCTAGTTAGCATAAGTCAATTGTGTGATAAAGGTCATAAAGTGTTGTTTGACTCTCATGAATGTAAAATGTTTGAACCAAAATCTGACAAGGTAAAATTTTTTGGAAAGAGAGTCAACAATGTTTACATGATTGACTTAGATGATCCTACTTATTTAAACATTTATCTTGCTGCACCAAAATCTGAAATTGCTTGGTTATGGCATCGTAGACTAGGACATGCTAGCTACAATGTCTTACATAAATTGTTAAAGCATTCAATGGTGAAAGGGTTGCCTGAATTATCATTTAAACAAGAAAACAAGTTATGTGATGCATGTGCCCTAGGTAAACAAACAAGAAAATCTTTCAAGGGAAGATCTGAAAATACATCATCCAAACCACTCGAGCTAATTCATATGGACTTGTTTGGTCCAACCAGAACTACTAGTTTAAGTGGTAGAAAACATGGATATGTCTTGGTGGATGACTTCTCTAGGTTCACATGTGTTTTCTTTCTCACACATAAAAATGACGCCTTTGATGAGTTTCAGGGGCTCTACATGAAGATAAAGTAGGACGGTGAGTTCAAGATCTCCAAGATTCAATGTGATCACGGTGGTGAATTTGAAAACACTGACTTCTATAATCTTTGCAGGGCTGAAGGCATTTCACACCGATTCTCTTCACCAAGAATGCTGGAGCAAAATGGTGTAGTTGAAAGGAGAAACCGAACACTTGTAGAGATAACAAGAGCCATGCTTGCTGAACGGCAACTTCCAAGGAGGTTTTGGGCTGAAGCGGTAAACTCGGCATGTTATATTATCAACCGCTCTATGGTAAGGCCACACACCAAAAAGACTCGTTATGAGTTGCTGAAAGGTAAAAAGCCTTCTCTCACACACATGAAAGTATTTGGGTCAAAATGCTTCATCCACAACAATGACAAAAGAGATTTAGATAAATTCGAGCCCAAGAGCGATGAAGGTATATTCCTTGGATATTCAGATAGATCTAGGGCTTATAGAATTTATAACATCAAGAGTCAAACTGTGGAAGAATCACTCCATGTTTCCTTTGATGAATATCATGATGATTCTAACAATGATAACTCTTGTAGGAAAAATGATGAAGATGGGGAATTCCTAAGCATGAAGGACAAGAGTGATCCTCCACAAGAAGAAATAAAAGAAGACGTTGACCGAGCTAAATCAAGCAATGCAAGGAATCAAGCTCTAGGAGAAGGTAATGATTCTTCAAACATTAGAATTCTTAAGGATCATCCTTTAGAAAATATCATTGTAGCTTGAATGACCCACCTAGAATAATATCACATTTTAAAATTGTGGAAGAATTAGATCAACTTGCTCTTGTCTCTCAGCTTGAATCCAAAAACATTGATGAAGCATTAAAAGATGAAAACTAGATAAATTCCATGCAAGATGAGTTAAACCAGTTTGAAAGAAACAAAGTTTGGCATCTTGTTCCTAGACCTTCATCACAATCTGTCATAGGCACTAAATAGGTTTTTAGGAACAAACTAAGTGAGGATGGCAAGATAATAAGAAACAATGCTAGATTGGTAGTTCAAGGGTATAGTCAAGAGTTTGGGATAGATTTTGATGAATCTTATGCCCCAGTTGCTAGACTCGAAGCCATCAGAATTTTACTTACTTTTGCATGCTCCCTTAGAATGAAGCTATATCAAATGGATGTAAAAAGTGCTTTCTTGAATGGCTTGATCAAAGAAGAAGTCTATGTTGAGCAGCCCCCTGGCTTTGAGAACTCTAACAATGCAGATTTTGTATATAAGCTAGACAGGGTGCTTTATGGACTTAAGCAAGCACCAAGAGTTTGGTATGAGAGACTAAGCTCGTTCCTCATTGAAAAAGGGTACACTCGAGATAAGGTAAATCAAACACTTTTCACCAAGAAGTAAGGTAAGAACATCTTGATTGTTCAAATTTATGTTGATGACATTGTGTTTGGTTCTACAAAATCTAAAATGTGTGAGGAATTTGCTAACCTCATGACTAGCGAATTTGAGATGAGCCTAATGGGAGAACTTCAATTCTTTCTCGGTTTGCAGGTCAACCAAGGAGAAGATGTGTGATTCATAAATCAATCCAAATACATCAAGGAGTTGCTGAAAAGATTTGACATGGCAAACAGTAAAATCATTGCAACTCCTATGAGCACTACAACATCACTGGATTCGGATGAAAATGGCAAATTAGTGGATGCAAAGGTCTATAGAGGTATGATTGGTTCATTGCTTTATTTGACTGCATCCCGACCAGATATCCAGTTTAGTGTATGCCTTTGTGCTAGATTCCCAACTAGTCCTAGAGAATCTCATTTGACTGCCGTCAAACGTATCCTTCGATATCTTACCGGCACTCAAGATTTGGGATTGTGGTATCCGTCATCATGTGATTTATCTCTTATATCTTATTCTGATGCGAATTACGCTGGATGCAAGCTGGATCGTAAGAGTACTAGCGGCTATTGCCAGTTTCTAGGCAGGTGTTTAGTTTCTTGGGCCTCCAAGAAATAACACTCGGTTGCCCTCTCAACCGCGGAGGCAGAATATGTTGCTGCGGGGAGTTGTGGCACCCAAGTGTTGTGGATTAAACACCAACTCCAAGACTACTTGGTGGATCTTGGTTGTGTCCCGATTCTGTGTGATAACACTAGTGCTATCAACCTTGCAAAAAATCCAGTCCAGCACTCTAGGACTAAGCATATTGACATTAGGCATCACTTCCTTAGAGACGAGGTCAGTAAGAAAAATTTTGAACTGCATTTTGTTGATACTCTAAATCAAATTGTTGATATTTTCACCAAGCCCTTGTGTAATGATAGGTTTTCAACACTCAGAAGGGAGCTTGATCTTTGCCGACCTCAGGCCACTAAAAATTGAAATGATGATCATGTTCAATTTAGTTGTGTGTTTTTGCAGATTGGTGTGTTCATGCATTGTTTATATGTCAATGTGTCATTTTGCATATGTGTCGTATTGCATGGTTTGTGTGGCATCATTCTTGCATGGCTATGGTATATCAAATGTTGATGTATGGAAAGGCAGGTTATACTTGCCTAGACACACTCAATATGCGTGAGGTTTCACCTCCGCCAAGTACCATGAGTCATTGTCGCATATAGGCCATATAGTAAGTGGGAGTCGTCACTTTGCAGTATTCATGCATATGTTTCATTTAATAAATGTACAACCATGTGTTGGGTCATGCATTTCATGCCTGTCAAATTTATGTTTGATCAGGTCAACCCCTGCATGGTTCTACTCTCTCACTCCTTGACATTTGTCCTTACATTTGCCTGCAAACATAACTCCTTCAGTGCATTCTCTGCATATCTTTAGGGGGAGTTTTGTTGCTTTTCTTATCTCTTGCAATCTGAACTTCACTAGCTTCCAGTTTGACAATACCGTTCATGAGACAGACGGACATATGGAGTAAGAGCTTTCTATTATGTGCCCTGATGATTATCCATTCAATGAAATCGGTCCAGATTTAATGATTTCCTTGAAGTTCTGAAATATTGGTTCTAAAATCATCTATGTTCTTGGTTTTAATAGACCTTAACTAGAGACTGCATATTATGCTTTGAATGACTATCCTGCTATCTGAAAATCTAAATTTCATGACAATCTTGGTGATACTCTAGAGCTTAGTATTGGTGTTAAACATCTTGATGAGCTGGAATTCTTGAAAAATAAATTTGACAAAGCAATGATATTATTGCACGGAGAAATATGTCCCGTCATCAAATCAAGTGACAAATGACATGTCATGATGTGCCCCTGTTATCTCTGTCTTAATACATTTGGCCTCTAGGCAGAGCAATGGCATAATCACTGAGAAACATATCTTCCCATCACAGAAATGAGTTTGGATATGTCATGACGTGACTTTGCTATCTCTGTTCATTTTGAAGCATCATAGTCAGTCTTACCAAATACCTAGGAATACTAGCGTCTAAACAACGTGTATTCTTATGGCTAGGAGGCATGTACTAGACTTGATTGCTCGTAAAATATGAGTCTTGTGCCTTCAAATGCAAAAAATACTAAAAATTACATTTGCTGCGATCATAACATTCCATGCTCTACTCATGTCTGTTTAGTCTCAATACTAGTTTTTGTGTTAGTCCCTTAGCAGTTATTGAATATGGATATATAAGATAAGGGAAGGTTAAACATTGCAATTATATGCACCTTTGGTTCATTTCTATTAAATCTTCGATGTAGATGCTCTTCGAACTCTGTTGATGGTATCGGATTTCATTAGCTTTGACCCGTACATGTTGCTCGCGATATGTTTCAGGTTTGCATATTATGGCTTGCTCTTCCCTCTCCTTCACCTCTGGTCTCACCGACCTTTGTCACCTACTCTACTTTATCCATCCTTTTTGCTGTTGGCAAAGGGGGAGAATTCTTTGTGTGAGTCCTTTGTAAGAGCTATGGATGAGTGAATGGTGTACGGGGGAGATTCACTTTGTGCATCTCATTTGTGTATCCAATGCATAGCATTCATATCTGCATTCATAATTGCATTCACATGCTATTACTATCATGGATCTTGAGCTGCATATGTTACATATATCATACACTTTGCCATCTTGGCTATTTCTGCCATATAATGACTCACAGTGTTGCCATCATCAAAAAGGGGGAGAATGTTAAACACATGTGCACCATGATTACTATTATGGTTTTGATGATGGCAACTACTATAAGTCACATTGTGTTTGCATATGATGTCATTGTGTATCTGTTTAAGCAGTTTGTCATTTCATCGAACATGTTGCGGGCATGTGCACTGCATTCCAAGTCCATACGTTGGACAAAGTCTATACGTTGGATAAAGTCTATACGTTGGACGAAGTCTATACGCTGGACGAAGTCTATACGTTGGACTAAGTCTGTACGTTGGACAAAGTATATGCGTTGGACAAAGTCTGTACATTGGACGAAGTCTATAAGTTGGACAAAGTCTGTACGTTGCTGAACATGAAGTCTGTACGTTGGCTGCCTAGCACAACTCAAAGTCTATACATTGCTGCATACAAAGTCTATACGTTGCTGCAGATGAAGTCTGTACATTGCCTGCATGCACAACTCAATGTCTGTACATTGCACAACACGAAGTCTGTACGTTGCGGCAGATGAAGTCTGTACGTTGTTACAGATGAAGTCTATACGTTGGCTGCATGCACAAAACAAAGACTGTACGTTGCACAAGACAAAGTCTGTACGTTGGCTGCTAGCACAACTCCAAGTCTATACGTTGGTTGATGGCTGCAACACAAGTCTATACATTGGCCGGCTACTTCACACGCAAAGTCTATACATTGCGTTCTGTTGTGTTCGTGCATCAAGTTACCAAGTCTGTACGTTCATGAAGCAAGTCTGTACAGGCTCATGCATGCTCAAGGTGCAAAGTCTGTACAGAGTTCATACATGCACACAAAGTATACACGTCCAAGCCTTGATGCAAAGTCTATACAACAACTACAAGCTTCATTCAAATAGCAAAGGCCACTGCATAAGATGAGAGTCAAAAGATAAAGATTCACTTGGTAGTTTCTAGACCAACAAGGATGAAGTTACAGACATGAATAGGCTGCTAATGGACACAAGCGACGGAGCTGAAGCGGCTAACGGACCGACCCGAGCTGGACCGGGGTCTGCCCAGCTGGCGGTCGACCGCCAGTACAGGGGCGGTCGACCACCCCAGCCAGCAGACTCCCGTCTGCAGTTCTGTCAGTTGCAGGTCGACCGCCAGCAAGTAGCGGTCGACCGAAAATCCCAGGGACCACCCGTTTGCAGATTTCTCAATAGAGGTCAACCGCCAGAAGCCACAGGTCGACCGCCAGCCCCGATGCAGCCATGTTTGACTTCGAAATCCACCTCGTGGCCATCCCCTTTCCATGGATTTCTTTAATCCAAAAGTCACCTAATCACCCACAAATTGTGGATCTGGTCTGAAGGATGTCCAAGGACCATTCAAGGTCTATAAAACCAACACATGAGGGGTTGGAAACCCTAACACTTCAAGGCTTCAAGGGAGATCAAGGGAGGCCATTTTCGAGGTACTGTACCACCTCCGTGAACAATGTTTCGGGAGGAACTTCTTCATCCATCCAAGGTGATTCAAGCTCAGATCTGAAGCCAAGCAATCTCCAACAAAGCTAGAAGCACTCAAGGGCAAGAAGGGTGATCAAAGGAAGCTAGAAGGAGCGTATTCCAAAAAGGAAATCAAGCTACTACGGGAAGAAGCTCTTCATCGAATCCTCAAGAGATTCAAGCTCTAGCAAATCTCAGACAAGATCTTTTCTCTTAAGCATATTCTATATCTTGTTTGAGTGTTTTTCATAAGTTGTTCTTTTTCTATTTCACTCAAACACTTGGAAGTTGAGAATCGTCCCTACCGGTGGTTAGTAGGAAAGCAATCAGAGGTTGTCCGATCAGCGGTGTTGACGTCCCTACCGGTGGTTAGTAGGAAGGCAATCGGTGGTTCTTTGATTTGCGGTTTGGTGTGCTGCACTAGTGAAGCCTCACTGGATTTGGTGAGGGGTGGACGTAGGACTGGGGATTCAGTCTGAACCACCTTAAAATCCTTTGTGTTGTGGTTTGATTGTGCGATTGATATGTTTTAGATGCATGCTTAGGTTCAATCTCTATATTGTAAAATCATATTTCTAAGCAAATCGTTTTATACATCGCTAAGCTAGTTGTATTCCGCTGCAATTATTTTTAACTAGCCTTATAGAGGGTTGCATTGCGAAAAGAGGGGCAGATCTATTCACCCCTCCCATATAGATCCACTGTCCACTACACAACATGGATGCTTGAAGGTATCGGTGTATCTCGATTTGCGTGTCCATGTGGTTTGAGGGCTTTGGTGATCCCTGATGTTCCATGTTTCGTGTTATGGAGAATTGTGAGTCCATTGTGCGGCTCGGAGGCCGAGGACTCATTATCATCATTATTTATGTTATGGATCCGACTGTTCTGTGTCGTCTTCCATAATGTGTTTTACCGTGATTTTAGCTTAGGGACTAGGCTGATTAATGGCGTGTTGTCGTGTTGTGCGATGATCTTGACTCGAGTCTTGTGACTGAAGGATTGTTGTGTTAGTAAGTCTAGTTGACTGTCCTGAGTCTGGCGGTAGTCCAGAGTGCTGCCATGTGCTCCGTAGTACATGTGATAGGTGCGTGCCTACCCTGTCTGTACTTCAGTGTTCCCTATTTTGAGTCTCTGTGTCTAGTGAGCCTCCACTAGTCGTAGCTTGATGACACTTTCCTGTGTCGCCCCACCTGGGGCGTGTTCCCAGTTGAGATGGTTTGTAGGCTTGTTATCGTGGGCCTCTTTGTCTTGCCGTGAGAGTCCTACGGGAGGGGTAAACTAGCTAGAGGCCTGGCTCAAGACATTGAGCTTGTGTGTGCACATGTGGTCATGGGCGTTTGGACGAGCGCCGACAGGCGTGACCCTGACTAGTCACTCGTTACTTGGTACTTGGTTCCTATTGAGTGTCTCAGTTACCACCGTTCCAGGCGAGTGGGAGATACTTGTGGCGCAGTGTAAGACGTCAGTGGACGCATCTGGCTATTCTTCTAGTGAGGAGGTGCTTCTGTCACTTGACGCATGACTTGTGCTTTCGTGACTTGTCCGTGTAGCCTGTGCTTGGCTTCACTCGAGGTTATGGTTACTGTAGCGTACATGATAGTGGGATCATGTATGTCTAGTGCTTTAGACCATGTAGGTCTTTTGTACAGCCTTCATCTGTTTCTGTAGGCCTTCACGATAGGGTTTCGTGATTTATCAATGGATCGGTAACTCTCGACTTTATGAGATCGGAGTTCGCCTTTCTGTTGTTGTTTGGAGTAGTTTAGAGGGCCGAGATTCCTTCGGCTTCTGTGTTCCGTGATACGACTATTTTCCTCTTTACTGTTGTTCTTGCTCCTGCTGTTACTGCTTTGCTTTAGTCGTTAGCACTATTGTTACTGCGTTATTTTATGGTAGGGTTCTGCGGGATCCCTACTGAGCCAGTGAGACGAGGCTCACCCCTGACTTTTCAGGTGTAGTTGTTCTTCCTCGTGCTTTGGAGGTGCAATGTGTTGTTCTTAGTTGCCAGCGTTGGCTAGTGTCGGGCTTCTCCGGACTTGAGAGTACATTATCTTTCCTATTGTACTGTACATTGGTTGGACTGGACTCTGCTAGTTTTAATTATTATAAAAAACTATAATTTTATTTCTACTATTGTAACAACCCTGATCATAGAAATTTAATTGCTTACAGCTTTATCTGGAAGTTCAATGTCCTCTCACATACCTTTCTATCCCTTCGGCGCCTTACCGCTCTTGGGAGGCCTCTTAGAATCCAAGTGGTATCGGGTTTACCTAGTATCCAGAGTCTGGGTCGTCACAGTGGCTCTCTTCGCAGCTATCCTGATACTCGTCTTTCTTCCCATTCTTCTTCTTCTTCATCTATTGCTTATCTTCTTTTTGAAGACAGAAGTGACATATATATATATGGGATAGATTTTGGTAATTACAGAAAGAGGATAATCTTTAGATCTGGAGTTTCATTGGTCTAGGTGTCATTTCTGAATATTCGTCTTCAGAAATCATCTTCAAAGATTGCCACGTGGCCTGGAAATGTAAGTGATTCACTTGAGTTCGAAAGCATTTGATTCCATTAAGTTGCTCACATGCTTTGCTGGAATGCTTCATGCTTCGAAGTGCTACGAAGACAAGTCGAGGCAGCCCATTGATGCTTTGACGTTTCAGGCTTCCAAATGCTGGTTCTGAGCTGAGTGCATCGAGGCATTTCTTAGATGCGTCGGTGCAGTGTGAAGGTAGAGCCTTTTGGACAGAGAGCTTCGACTTGGATTTTGACTTGGTGCGTTGAGGTGGCTTCTTGATGCATCGAGGTATGTTTTCTTTCAAACCAGATTTGAACTTGATGCATTGAGGCAGTATTCTGCTGCGTCGAGGCAAGGCTTTGGAGTTGGTTTCTTGAACTTCAATGCGTCGAGGCAGTTCATTGTTGCGTCGATGTAAAAATCTAGAAGTAGCGGGATTGGGCATCACTGCCTCGAGGCAGTGGTGGTCCTGCTCGGACCTGATGTCTTGTGCTGATGCTTTGCACCGATGCACCACTTGATGCGTCGATCTATCTACTTCAGTACCATGAATGTGACACCTGTTCAATATGTTTAAGATTCAGAGTTCATATCATTATATCAAAATTCATAGCTGTCATCATCAAAACCAGAGATCCAACAATCTCCCCGTTTTTGATGATGGCAACTATGAGTCATTTAGAACAGTCATTCTAATTTTAACACTTACAACCATCAACCATAAAGTGAACACTCATAAAATGAAACCTCATATTCATTCATTTGATGAACCAACAAAAACAGTTTGTTCAATCAGCACAACGACAAAACAAAGAAAAAATCAAAAAGTTTATATACAAAATGCTATGCATGACTATGCATGAAAATGTAGTAACTTAGACTCTATTAACCTAGACTCTATTGATTTTTAGTTTTCTCTCTGACAATTTTTCTGACAAATTTTTTCTCTGACTTCTATCTTGACTTTCTCTATCATCTTCCTCTGACTCTCATCATGATACCATCTCTCCCACTTTGCCATCAACAAAAAATATGAGGGGTTCTGAGGAAGCATCCCTACTTATCACTCCTCATATTGTCATATGTCTGAGTAGACGCTTCTTGAGTTGTAGGAGCATGTGGAATAAGTGCAACATTCTGAATTGAAGCCCTTAATTCTTCAGCATTTTGATTGATCCTCTGAGCAACTGATCTGAGATTGCAGTCAGTAGAGAAATGAAGCTCAAGTAGTGCTTCGTGAAACAGGTCCATCTTGGCACTAAGCACAGTTGTTTGAGTGTGGATGATATCAACAATGTGAGTTAGCTGTGCATCATACTGAGATGCATGAACAGGAACTTGATAAGATCATGCTGGATCTACCTCAGGATACCACCCGTCTTCTTGGTCTTCAGGAGTTGGCTGTGGGTAGTGGTCCTTGAACACATTGACCATATATGTTATATCATCTGTAATCATCTACAATTTATCTGTCATACCGGCATAATTACTTGCAAGATAATTATGATGTGCCTTGGTTTCTTGGAAGTATTCTACAGCCATGGTCAATTTATCATCATGACTGTTAAATCTATCAATCATCCTTCCTATCTGATTTCCAGCAACTGTCAGTACTCCTTGTATATCTCGAACCAATCTGCTGAAGTTTCTGTCAGATTGCTTGTTTTCTCTCTAGATTCCAGCAATTCGACTGTTCATTTCCATCCTTAGATGAGTTAATTGCTACTCAAATTTGTTTGACATATCCTTCATACCAAAGTTGACTTCCATTTTTGTTTGAGTCATCTGATGCTCAAAATGATTTGACTGTTCTTTTATAGCAGAATGTATTAACCCAAATTGGGCTGTCATGAACTGATAAAGCATGCTAGTCTCTTGAACAGACGAGGTCGATGCTTGAGAAGGTTGAGGATCAGGTGTTGCCATTTGAGCCTCGGGAGGAATATGTTGTTCTTGATGTTCAGGAGATGCTTGAGGTGAAAAACTTGGTGTTCGGGCACCTTGCTATTGTTGGTGTGCTAGAGAAGGGTAAGGTGCCTCAATCTATAGTGCACCCTTAAAAGTTGCCTGCTGAATCTCAGGCTCTTCATTTTGCTGATCAAAATTCTGATCCTGCTGTTATGGTTGCTGCTGCTCTTGTTGCTACTGTTGTTCTGGCTGCTGCTGCTGTTCTGGTTGCTGCTGCTGTTCTGGAGGATTAATAAAATGAGGTGCATGGTGTTCAAGTACTAGCCTCTGAAATCTTCCTCCTATCTTTTTAATTTCATGAATTTTTCAACAAAATTCATTGTGTACACATTAGACATGGGAATCTCTTTGAACTTCTCATTTTCCAACGGAATCTTCACCCTTTTAAATACCGCAGTCAGTTGAGCTACATAAGGTGAGTGTCTGCCCTTATTTTTGTAGTATCAAATTATTTGAATCATCAGGTGAGGCAAGCAGACCTTGATGTTCTTGAACATACAATAAAAGAGAAATCTCTGGGATTCTGTCAGTCTACCCCTCCCACCACCTTGTGGGGTTATGATCGTTGTAAAGATATGGTGAAGCAACCTCTGTAGGGGTGGAAATCTATTGGTGTTGAAGCAAGTTAGGTATCTATGTTTGATTTCCTTAGGGTTGCTAGGTAGACTAGTCATGATAGAATAAGCCTCATGAGCACTATATGAGAACTTGTTTTCTACAGCTCCACCCATTAGCATTCTTAGAGATTTATGCAGCAAACTCTTGTTGATCTCAAATTCAATTCCCTTAACAGTCGTCCATAACTTGGGAACACTGGCATCATGTCTCAAAATTTTATAGAATTGGGTCACCAGTCTAGGATAATAGTTTCTGTGTTTACTAACGAACTTCTTCCATCCTTGGAAAAGTATCATTTCCATCAGCTCAGAAAATCCCTCAAACAGTTGGTGATCATTAATGTCTACATATCTAGGGAACAAAATTTGGACATGATCACCTGAATCTGCTATACATTGCTCTCCCTCTTCTCTAGTTGGAGTTTCCTTTCTTGTTTCCTAGGTGATCTTTCTCCTTTTGCTCAAAGTCTCCGTAGCACGGTCTTTCCGTTTTGTAGACTATCTTTTCTGCGGTGACGGTGAATGGCTAGCAGACACATCCGTATCATGCAAGCTCTTGGAACGAGGTTCCCTGGATACGGAAGCTCCTTCTGAAGGAAGTTTTTCTGGTACCTGGTGCTTCCCTTTGCTACGAGTGGAAGGCGGAGACATCGTAGAAGCAATAGACCTAGGAAAGAAAGCTCAGAAACGGTAGGGCACGAGCTGAGTAGAGATGTCGAACGAGACAGAGATGGATGGAAGTAGTTTTGCTGGAGCCTGCCAACGATGAAGTGGGAAAGGTTCCTATGCTAGAGGAAAGGCGATGATGCATCGAGGCAGAGAGGGCTTAGTCGAGGTTGAAAGAGACAGTAAAAACTCAGAAGTAAGAGATAGTCAAAAACTAGAGTCCATTTTATTTACCAAAATGATGGGGTAAATTACCAATTGCCCTTCCTTAAGGGTTAACTTTCGAAACTCTTATAAAATATACTGGTTTAGAGTTTATAAAATTTAAATCAAAGATGCAATCAGCCTTAACTCGCTTTTAATGCATATGCAGTAGAAAAAGAATATTCATTGTAAGAGACATACCAAACCCATTTCTTTTACCATTACACAAGATTTTCAGATTACATCTCTGGAAGGAACTCTGACTTATATTGAAAATAAACAAGTTTAGACAACTGATAGATCCAGAGTCAACCATTTTATTGACATTCAATTTTTTTATTTATTTATTCTTAAATTTGAGCAGTCTAGTTTAGCCAACACTTTTTGTCGCAAGGAATCACATTTATCAGACTCCAGAATCCCTGGTTACTTAGTGTGACTAACCATCATGCTTCTCTTTTCAGAACAGAGTTAGCAGTAGAAATGTCTTTTTACGTGAAGCAGAACACGTCTTAGGTGAAGTGACCCAGTTACTTAACATTCTATGCTATTGCTCTGCCATATATATACACATATTTGACTTATGGTGTATTCCTTGACCTTTTTTAGATTAGTCTTCAAAATTTTATAGACAATATGTGCAGAGGTTTCTTTTACCAAGGATGCTTACTTTACTCACTATTTTCATGGTTCAAGAGATAGTTAGGGCAAAACCATTTTCAAAATATTTTGAACCTACTGTTAATGCAAGAAAGATTAGTTTGAGATAGATAGTACTCTAATTTAATGATCATAGATAGAACACCATTATATCATAAGAATTTGGTCTACCAAGGCCAAAGGTACTCTTGCTAGAACAATGCCAGTAATGACACCCCTTAAATCAGTAAGTAAATCAGATTCATGAAGCGGTGACTATCCCTTTACACAAGAATTAAGTAACAAGTGATAGGACAAGGTTGCAAAGAAGGGATACAGAGAACTTAGGAAATTGACAAGGTTTGGAAGAATTTGAATGGTTCCAAGTGTGAAGAAGGATAAGCAAAGTTGATGCGGGACGCTATGCAAGCTAGGACTCTATGTGTGGACATGGCTATGTAGACATTTAGACCAGCAACAAGATGATAGATTGAGTAGCGTAACTCGACACCTAAGGCTCCCAAGAGAGGGATCACGCCTAAAACAAGTAACTTATGCTCGCAATCGTCCCCAGGAGAGGGAAGCGTGTCGATCTACACGGTTAAGGAACTGACCGAGTATAGGGTAGGCAATTCACACACTCGTGCTCGGGTCGAGCATAGGACGGTCACGCTCTCTCACCGTGGCAGTGACATAAATGTATACGAGCTAGAATCCTAACAGTCACCCAAGCAGCGGCGCTAGAGAATATACTAAACAAGCAAGAAAGAAACCAAACAAGGATGTGAACGCATACCTCCACGTTCAAGGCGTGGGGAGGACGCCTGGCCAAGTCACACAACCACCCGGTACAAGAGCTAAACAAGTACAAACCAAACAAAAGCCCACTACTCGCAGGGAGTTAAAAGGCTACACAGCGATCCGGGAGTCATGCGAAGTGGGGTGACGGGCCACGGGTCGGTGTAGCTTGTCCTCCACGACCCGATGCCAACCGGGCCGAGAAGGGTCCAGCGGCAAGGATGGCGCGTAACGGAGGCCGAGGAAGGCACCAACATCCCTGAAGGTACGCTGTTGTGGATGGCGAGCCTCCTGGACAAAGAGGGAAGTCGACGGCACTGACTGGAACCTCCGGAGTGGCCTCGAGCGGCCGGCAGATTGCTCGCCGGTCTGCGCGCGCGCTAGGAGGCAGCAAGAAGATGAGCCTGGTACACCACTTTCTTCAAGTCCTCTGGTCACGGAACTTAGCGTGGACGTTGCTGGGGATGTCCCAGGGACGGTAGTGGAGTGGCAACTGCAACTGGGTACCGTGGAAGGCGTAGCGTATTTTGAAGCCAACCCTGCGCAATCTGGACTGTGTGCTGGCAGCAGGACAGGGGACCGAAGATTGGGCTGGAACTGGGGCTTACTGGAGGCAAATGGGGCGGGATATTCTCCGGTGGATAGCTGATAGATGTAAGATGATTGGGTAGCAAGGGAGAGGTGGTGTGCAGTGGTGGTTTTGGGCGCGGGAGTCACTGGAAAGCAGAGCTCAGTCTGCAGGCCTGTGTAGACCAACAGGGAGACTGGAAAGTAGGATGGTAGTGCGTGAGACAAACGGGCTCTGATTGACTTTAAAATTTTATGGTGGAAGTTTTAGGATGTGCAGAGGACGTGTACCAGTTTTTATAGCATTTTGAAAAGATTTGAGGGTCAGGAAAATTACTGTGGGCTGGTTCTGTCCCGTCGGGCTGCACCGGGGTAGTCTGCGCAACAAAACGGGCTCTGAAAGGGAGTTTGACCACCGGTGGAGTTTTGACGTGAAAGTTTAACTGGATATAGGGGACATATGTAGGAAGAAAAACACTGAAGAGGTGAATGCAATCTGAGGTTGGAAAAGGGGCGTACCAAGGTGATCTTCAGGGTTCAGGTTTTGTGTAGGTCTGCAGAGGGGCAGCCAGCACAGGTAAAAAGATTACAAAGGGAATTTTCGTAAATGGACGAATTTTGGCATGGGGTTTTCAGGAGTGTCTTGGGGACAAGGAGAGGAAGAAAAGTCAAGAAGAGGCTGAGGGGATATGAGGAAGGGAAGGAAGGGCTCCAACCTGATCTTTGCGACCCATATCTGCAGGCAGACAACCAAGACTGGTGCGTAGGGCAGCAAGGGCTATCTCCCCCGAACTTGTAGCAACCTTTGATCCATGAACTCCGGGCATGAGGAGAGGTTGGGGAAGTCGCCTCCCAGTAGAGTGAGCAGTGAGAAACCTGTAATAGACCTTAGGAGTCGCTCCCAAGGGAAGAGGAAGAGGGAGAGGAGAGATAGAGGGTGTCACACCCTAGAGGGGAGGGGAGGAAGAAGAAGGAAATGCCCTTGGCCAAAACTCAATTTTCATTCATTCATCATTAAAAAATCCCTCAAGGGGGGAATACATGATAATATATAGAATTGGGCTACAACTTTCCTCCTTGGAGTTTTAATTTGAACCCATTTGAAATTTGAAATGTATGGGCTCCATCTTCCCTCCTTGGAGTTTGAACTCACTTGAGATCTATGGGCTCCATATTCCCTCCTTAGAGTTTGAACCCATTTGGAATCTATGGGCTCCATCTTCCCTCCTTGGAATTTGAATTCGAACCCATGTGAACTTTCAAATCTATGGGCTCAATTTTCCCTCCTTGAAATTTGAATTCAAACCCATTGGAGATCCCAAAATAATACAAACCAAAATACAACCCAAAATACATGCCAAATACTAACTACAACCTAACACGTACAAAATACAAAATACAACTAAATATGTACAAAATACAAATACATACAAAAATACGTACTTAAGTGTCAAAGCTCCGAAGGAGACTCCAGACTGTCCCCCTGCCACAAAGAAGTCGGTGTCGACCGAGTCGTGCTGCGTGTCCGGTACCGGCGGCTCTCTGAGTCGAGCCGTATTCTTGCTCGGGTGTCCTCATCAATTCTCCCCGGGTGAGAAGAACTCGACCCTGTCGAGTAAGGGTCTCTGTCACTCTGGTACCACTCTAGCAAGTCTGCATCTAACCTCTCCAGCTCTGCCCGGGTGATCCATGCATCATTGGACGCGGGCCATCCCCTCCAACGCACCAAGTAGCGTTGATACACGCCACTCCTAGTGGTGGTCACCTGCTCATCCAGTATAGACTCTATCCGCTCATGCTGCTGAGGTGACAGGGTTGGAAGTGGACTCTCAGGGGAGTGCTCACTCACAAGGGGTGGAGAAGGCCCGAACAACTCACTAGGGATCACTATCGGGTCCCTATATGCGACTAAGTCCGAGACATTGAATGTGGAACTGATACCATAGTCGTCCGACAAGTTTACAACATATGCATTGGATCCAACTCGCTTCAAAACTCTAAAGGGGCCAGCACCACGAGCCTGTAGTTTCTTCACGGCTCCAGAAGGAAACCGTTCCGGTCTGACCCGGATCATGACATAATCTCCCTCCTGGAACTCACGGGGGTGTCTATGAGCGTCAGCCAACTCTTTATATCGCGCGTTGATGGTCTCTATATGGCGACGAATACTATCATGCAAACCCTTAACATGCTCGGCAAACGACTCTGCAGACTGCGACACTCTAGCATGCATGGGTAAGGGAACTAGATCCACTGGCTTCCTAGGCCTATATCATGTGACAACCTCAAAATGACTCATGCCTGTGGACCTATTGACTGAGTCATTATATGCAAACTCGGCAAGTGGCAAAACCAGATCCCAGTCCCTCTCGCGTTCCCTAACCAAACATCTCAAGAGATTCCCCAAACTTCTATTGACTAGCTCGGTCTGCCCATCAGTCTGGGGATGGTAGGCTGTGGAGAATTTTAGCTGAGTGCCCATCAAATGCCAAAGGGTCTTCCAAAAGTAGCTAGTGAACCAAACATCTCGATCAGACACAATGGATTTTGGAAGCCTAAATCGGCTCACTACACTAGAGAAGAACAATCAAGCAACCCTAGAGGCATATGAAGTTTTTGAACAAGGAATGAAGAGGCCCATCTTCAAAAATCTATCAACCACCACAAAAATTGAATCATGCTTGCGGGTGGTCCGTGGCAACCCCAAAACAAAATCCATACTAATGTTCTGTCACGGTCTATCTGGCACAGGAAGAGGAGTATAGGGGCCAGAAACTTGCTTCGTCATCTTGGCCACAGTGCAAGTGTGACACTGGGCCACAATGCGAGCATCATCCGGTTTCAAGCTAGGCCAATAAAATCGATGCTCAACGGCCTCGATGGTCTTGTTCCGACCGAAGTGGCCGGCTAGACCTCCCGCATGCATCTCCCAGGTAAGGAAGTCGCAAATTGAAGTCCGCGGAATACACAAGCGACTCCCCCAAAAAAGGTAACCGTCCTGCAAGGCATAATCAGGATGCTCTCGGGATGGTCCTGCCTGGAGGGTGGTATATATCAGACCAAAGTCTGGACAATCCGCATATGCCTCCTTCATCCTATCCATCCCTACCACCTCTACACTCATGGTGGTCAAAAGATAAGTGTGACGGCTCAGAGCGTCGGCCACCCGATTCTCCGCACCGGCCTTGTGCTTCAGCACAAAGGTATAATCCTGAAGGAACTCCACCCAGCGACTGTGACGAGAATTGAGCTTCTTCTGGGCATGGAGATACTTGAGTGCCTCATGATCATAAAATAGGACAAACTCCTGGTGCAACAAGTAATGTCTCCAATGCCGAAGGGCCTGCACAACCGCGTAAAACTCCTTGTCATATGTGGAGTAACGTAGTTTAGCATCGCTCAATTTCTCACTGAAATAAGCAATGGGGTAGGTCTTCTGGCTCAGAACACCACCAATACCAACCCCGGAGGCATCGCAAGAGACCTCAAACACCTTTGTGAAATCAGGAAGTCTAAGAATAGGTGCCTAGGTCATGCGCTCTTTGAGGAGCCCAAATACGGCTGAGGCGGCCTTCATCCACTCAAACGCCCCCTTTTGAATGCAATCAGTAATAGGGGCCGTGATAGAACTGAAGCCTCGAATAAATCGGTGATAGAAGGTCGCCAGTCCGTGAAAGCTACGGACATCATGAAGAGTACGAAGCTCGGGCCACTCCACTATTACCCTGACCTTCTCCGGATCGGCGGAGACTCCCTCGCTGGACACAATGAACCCCATGAATGTGACTTGACTAGTCACGAAAGCACATTTCTTAGGGTTGGCATAAAGACTCTCTCTCCTCAGAATAAGACAGACCTGCCGTAGATGGTCTAAGTGGGCCTCCCGAGTGTGGCTATAGATAAGGATATCATCAAAATATACTACTATAAAGACCCCAATCAAAGGTCAAACGACTTGGGTCATCAACTGCATAAAAGTGCTGGGAGCATTGGTCTGCCCAAAGGGCATGACCAACCACTCATAAAGACCATATTTGGTCTTAAAGGCCATCTTCCACTCATCACCGGGCCTAATCCTCACCTGGTGATAGCCACTCTTCATATCAACCTTGGAAAACACAGTGGCTCCTGCCATCATATCGAGCATATCATCTAAGCGGGGAATGGGAAATCTATACTTCATCGTGATCTTATTGATTGCACGGCTGTCGACACACATCCTCCAAGTACCGTCCTTCTTAGGGGCAAGCAATGCGGGGACGGCACAAGGACTCATGCTCTCATGGAGAGATCCCCTCGTCATCAACTCCTCGACCTGACGCTGAAGCTCAGCATGATCAGCGGGGCTCATCCTATAATGTGGCAAGTTGGGCAATGAGGACCTCGGAATTAGGTCAATAGCATGCTGAATGTCCCGCATGGGTGGAAGACCCTCGGATAAATCATCAGGAAATACATCAATAAACTCTCGAAGGACATCAGCAACATCAGATGGGAGATCACTCTCCATCTCTCCAACCACCTCTCGAACTACAATGGCAAAAATAGGGTCCCCTCTAACAAAGTCATGCTCCAACTCCCGGGAGCTGACTAGCATCAACCTCCTAGTCGGAGGAACACTCGGGGCGGGGACATCTGGTGGCAAGGTCGTAACCTGAGCCGACGATGGGGTACTGGGCCCTGGAATAGTAGGAGTCGGGGTACTAGGCCCAGTGGGACCCCGGATTGATGGACTCCTCGGCTGGGACAGGTGAAGGGTAATCCATTGGCCATTATGGTCGAATGTGCATGTGTTTGAACGGCCATGGAGGGTAGCATCCTGATCAAATAACCAGTGCCTTCCCAAGATAATACTACCTACCTCTATAGGCAACACATCACATGAGATCCCGTCCTTGTAGGCATGGAACAGCAATGGCACCAGACATCGCAGCCTTACAAGAATAGAGGTGGAGTCTACCCATGACACACGATAAGGGAAAGGGTGGTCCACGGGGGTCAACCCTAAGCGTGTCACATTACCCGTGGAGATAGGGTTAATACAGCTCCCACTATCTATGATCACCTTGTTGGCTTTCCCACCCAGCCTACAAAAGGTATGAAAAATGGTGGTGCGACGCTAGTCATCACTCACCAACGGCTGGGTCAAGATACACCTGACAACACCCAGCTGAACATCATCCTAGCACTGCGTGCCCTAGACATCTAGTTGCTCACCCTCAAGCAGCTCATCAAAGAATTCCTCCGCGAGCTACTGGTCAGTCTCATAACTGACGGATACAATACCATGTGCGAGCTCACCGATCGAAGAATACCCGATGACCAAAGAAGATCGAGTAGGACAACTAACAGCATAATGACCAACCCCTCCGCACCTATCACACTCATGACGGGACCAAGTGCCCTGAGGTGCCCCACCAGTCAGCGGCCCTTTTCCCTTGTCATCACGACGGGCCGGGGGTGGTGGAAGCTGGGGTCGGGCAGGAATGGTGGGCGGCTGGGGCCGAGGGGTAGGGGCTGGAGCCTGGGGTCGAGGGGGATAATCCCTCTGAGGGGGAGGGCGGGGCCTAGGGGAAGTGAAGTCATGGCGGGTGGGTTCCTGTGGGTGAGCCATGGGTCCCCGAGGATAAGGTCCAGACGGAACACGAGGATCCGGCCAACGTTGATATGTGGGCCCAGGGCACTTGACTGGGGTAAACTCGGACTCAAACTGCTCTAGCTCGAGAGTGACTTGATAAGCCTCCTCCAGGGTCATCGCATGGCGGTGAAATAACTCATACTGGTAATGCGGCCGTAGACCCCGACAGAAACGAGAGATGATCATGGCACTCTCCTCCGTGACCCCACATCGCAAGTAGAACTCATCAAAATCAGTGATGTAGTCTGTCACAGTCCAATCCCCTTGGCTGAGACCCTGCCACCTATCAATAAGCCTCTAATAGTATATGATAGGAATGTATTTTTGCCTGAGCTTTACCTTCATATCATCCCATGTCTCAACCTGGGGTTGGTGTCACTGCATCAACAGGCTCTCCACGTTCCTCCAATAGGTCTATGCCTGCCCTAGCAACTTCATTTTGGCAAATCAGACTCTCCGGTGGTCCGTCATCTCGTACCACTCAAAGTAGCGGTCCATACCCGCCTCCCATTCAACATAGACCTTAGGGTCCAAGGACCCATCAAAGGTGGGAGGATCCGCGCGCACGGACCTAAGGAGACGGTCATCCTCGTCGTCCCTATTGGGCCGATAGCCACGTCGAGCACGGCCATAACCCTCAACCTCATTATCAGACCTAAAATCCTCAAACTCTTGAACACGTGGTCTCCGGTCGTCGACCCTAGGGTGTGCGGGCCGAGGAGCAGGGTGAAGTGCGCCTTGGGCCTGCCCAGTGACATCCTTACGCAGAGCTCTACCCTGGTTGGGCTGTCCAACTAGACCTTGAATGGTCCGGTCGGAAGCCTCCATCCGGTCCTCCATTGCCTTCATCCGGCCGTCCATGAATGCAGCATGATCTCTAAAGCTCTTATCGGACTGATCGATCCGATTCATGAGAGCCTGCATCATCTCCTGAAGGGAAAAGTCACTACGGGCAGGATTCCAAGGGTCAGCCATCGAGATAGGGCGTTGGTATTCGGTACCACGCCGAGTGGGCATGCAATGGAACTAAATGCAAGGAATTTTTTTTCTTTTTGTTATGCAAACTAATGCAAGACTCAAAGGGACAAAAACGGGGTAGAACGCAGACTCAAATGCACCCTAGACAACCTTTGGCTCTGATACCAAAATTGATGCGGGACGCTATGCAAGCTAGGACTCTACGTGTGGACACAACTATGTAGACAACTAGACCAGCAACAAGATGATAGATTGAGATGCATAACTCGACACCTAAGGCTCCCAAGAGAGGGATCACGCCTAAAACAAGTAACTCATGCTCACAATCATCCCCAGGAGAGGGAAGCGTGTCGATCTGCACGGTTAAGAAACCGACCGAGTCTAGGGTAGGCAATTCACACACTCGTGCTCGGGTCGAGCACAGGACGATCACGCTCTCTCACCGTGGCAGTGACGTAAATGTATACGAGCTAGAATCCTAACAGTCACACAAGCAGCGGTGCTAGAGAATATACTAAACAGGCAAGAAAGAAACCAAACAAGGATGTGAACGCATACCTGCACGCTCAAGGTGTGGGGAGGACGCCCGGCCAAGTCACACAACCACCCGGTACAAGAGCTAAACAAGTACAAACCAAACAAAAGCCCACTCCTCGCAGGGAGGTAAAAGGCTACACAGTGATCCGGGGGTCGTGCGAAGTGGGGTGACGGGCCACGGGTCGGTGTAGCTTGTTGTCCACGACCCGATGCCAACTAGTACGAGAAGAGACCAGCGGCAAGGATGGCGCATCACAGACGCCGAGGAAGGCACCAACGTCCTTGGAGGTACGCTGTTGTGGATGGCGAGCCTCCTGGATGAAGAGGGAAGTCGACGGCACCGGTTGGAACCTCCGGAGTGGCCTCGAGCGGCAGGCAGATAGCTCACCGGTCTGCGCGCGCGCTAGGAGGCAGAAAGATGATGAGCCCGGTACACCACTTTCTTTACGTCCTATGGTCACGGAACTTAGTGTGGACATTGCTGGGGATGTCCTAGGGACGCCGGTGGAGTTGCAACTGCAACTGGATACCGTGGAAGGCGAAGCGTATTTTGAAGCCAACGCTGCGTAATCTGGACTGTGTGCTGGCAGCAGGACAAGGGACCGAAGATTGGGCTGGAACTGGGGCTTACTGGAGGCGAATGGGGTGGGGTTTTCTCTGGTGGATAGCTGATAGACTTATGATGACTGGGTAGCAGGGGCGGGGTGGTGTGCAATGGAGGTTTTGGGCGCGGGAGGCACTGGAAAGCAGAGCTCAGTCTGTAGGCCTGTGTAGACCAACAGAGAGATAGGAAAGTAGGATGGTAGTGCACAAGGTAAACGGCCTCTGATTGACTTGAAATTTTTATGGTGGAAGTTTTAGGATCTGGGGAGGACGTGTACCAATTTTTATAGCATTTGAAAAGGATTTGAGGGTCAGGAAAATTACTGTGGACTCGTTCTGTCCCATCGGGCTGCACAGGGCCAGTCTGCGCAACAAAACGGGCTCTGAAGAGAAGTTTGACCACCGGTGAAGTTTTTACGTGAAATGTTAGCTGGATATAGGGGACATATGGAGGAAGAAAAACTATGAAGTGGTGAACGAGATCTGAGGTTGGGAAAGGGGTGTACCAAGGTGATCTTCAGGGTTCAGGTTTTATGTAGGTCTGCACAAGGGCAGCCAGTGCAGGTAAAAAGATTACAAAAGGAATTTTTGCAAATGGACGAATTTTGGCATGGGGTTTTATGGAGTGTCTTGGGGACAGGGAGAGGAAGAAAAGTCAAGAAGAGGGTGAGGGGATATGAGGACGGGAAGGAAGGGTTCCAACCTGATCTTTGTGGCCCAATTCTGCAGGCAGACAACCAAGATTGGTGCATAGGGCAGCAAGGGCTATCTCCCCCGAACTTGTAGCAAAGTTTGATCCATGAACTACGGACATGAGGAGAGGTTGGGGAAGTCGCCTCCCAGTAGAGTGAGCAGCCATAAACCTGTAATAGACCTTAGGAGTCGCTCCCAGGGGAATAGGAAGAGGGAGAGGGTGTCACACCCTAGAGGGGAGGGGAGGAAGAAGAAGGAAATGCTCTTGGCCAAAACTCAATTTTCATTCATTCATCATTAAAAAATCATGACAATATATAGAGTTGGGCTCCAACTTCCCTCCTTGGAGTTTGAATTTGAACCCATTTGAAATTTGAAATCTATGGGCTCCATCTTCCCTCCTTCGAGTTTGAACCCACTTGAGATCTATGGGCTCCATACTCCCTCCTTGGAGTTTGAACCCATTTGGAATCTATGGGCTCCATCTTCCCTCCTTGGAATTTGAATTCAAACCCATTTGAACTTTCAAATGTATGGGCTCCATTTTCCCTCCTTGAAATTTGAATTCAAACCCATTGGAGATCCCAAAATAATACAAACCAAAATACAACCCAAAATACATGCCAAATACTAACTACAACCTAATACGTACAAAATACAAAATACAACCAAATACGTACAAAATACAAATACATACAAAAATATGTACTAAAGTGTCAAAGCTCCAGGGGAGACTCCAGACTGTCCCCCAGCCACAAAGAAGTCGGTGTTGACCGAGGCGTGCTGCGTGTCCGGTACCGGCGGCTCTCTGAGTCGAGCCGTATTCTTGCTCGGGTGTCCTCACCAAAAGTGAGATAGACTCGATGAAGGAATGACTGCGTCGAGGCATAAGGGTCGCATCAGACCAAATAGGTAGCCACAAGATGTGCGACCTCACAAGGCCATTCAGCAACTGGCCTTGAATAATCCTTAACAGCTACGTCCAGGCACTAGTCGGGTGCATCGACCTATCAAGCCACCTGACCCACTCAAGTTCAGTGATGCAAAGACTAACACAACCATAGATTTAGTAAACATAAACAACAGCCACTCAACAGCATAGGACCACTGACTTTTCCAGGGAAAATAACACATGATCCCTCAAACTAATTTTCTAGACACCCGCTCAACCATAGCATAACTTGTTCTCAGCATTACAGATCAACATACCAAGCTCCCCCTCACTTAAGGAACATACTTTCTCAGTAGCTCATGTAGCATTCTAGACCCCCCCTCACTCATTGCATGGAGATACCAACAGTGGCATAAAATAATTGCAGGATTTAACTTAGATGTGATAATGAAAATCTAAACTATTCTATATGAGAGTTCGACCCATGGTACCTGGTGGAGTACAGAGGTCCTAAGACCACCTAACACATAGGGATAGTTTCCAGACAGGCTTGACCTGACTTTCCACATATCGCCATTTGATATACCTTAGGGTCATGCATGAAAATGTAGTAATCAATGCATTTCAGTTTGATATGAGCAATGAAATTCAAGAAGGCATAGCGATGCCAAAGAAGGCATGTGAGCATGTTTTCAATTTTAAACATGAATATGTAATGACAGATCGTAATTTCTTCAAGAACATCAATTAGAACATTGAAGACAGTAGAAGGAAATTATTGGAATTTAACTAGCAGAAACAATAAAAAGCAGGAGTGGGTTTGCCAAACTAGGGTGCCTTGCTTATTTCTAAACCCCCTTTTATTTCCTTGCTCCAAGGCACACCCACAAAACAATTCTTAGTTTGGGTGCAAAGGTACCCAAGACTTCTTAGGTCCTATGAGGTTAGCAGCACCTTTGATGGGTGCTCTCCACATTTTTAGAACATTAATATCATTAAATTCCATCAGATAACAATTATTCATGGAATGCCCAACCTGGCCACAATAATGACATGCATTAAAGTGTTTTATGTTTCTGTTGTGCACATTAACATTAGCATGAATTTTTTGTGCATAACAAAGGTTGTTATCATGAACCATCTTCTTTCCTTTTACATGTCAACAGTCCTTGACTGTATGGCCATGTTTTCCACAGTTATAACATAAAAAGGAATTCCTTCTATTAGTAGCCAACCGACATTCAAATGTTTTGTGACCTAGCTTTCCACAATTAAGGCATGCAGGAATCCTATCGTTTGAATCAACTTTGTTTTTATTAAAGACATGTTGGCTCACGAAATGATTGACATGATTATTATGAGAATGAAATTTTCTTTATCCTTTAGATGACCAGCATTGAGCAACTACATGTCCAATTTTACCACATTTGAAGCATGAAACATTTTTCTTCCTTCTGAAGATAGTTTTACTACCATATGCTGTTAAATCATATTGCTTCATGACATGGCAATCATGCATCAAATGATCAATTGTACCATAAAAATAACATGACATTTCCTGTGCATGTATGCGTGTGGAAGATTTATGTGTTACTTGCACTGTGGTAGCAAGTTTCTTGTTGAACCATTTTTTTATTTTTCATTGACCCTTTTCTATTTTTCACATTGTTTTGGGTCCTTCTGGGTAGTAAACTGAAAGAAGGGTGAAGTTAAGGTTTTGGATGGCCCAGAGCTACTAACAAATGAGGTGTGGAGTTTAGTTTCAAAGATTTTATGGTTCACTTGGTTATAGTCTAACCCTTCCCCTTGAAAGTTAATTTTACTACCAAGTAATTTATCCAAATTGTTCTTTCCGTCCATAAACCTAGACGGGGAATTTTTCAAGTCATTGTTTTTTGACTGAACAGCTGGGATTTGAAATTCATGGATTACCATGTCTTCTTCACAAAAAATGATTTGTTGATGGAGTACATCATTCAAGTTTTTGAGAGTTTCAATTTAAGCTCATTTTTAGATTTTTCTTGATTCAAAATCCATTTTCCTTTCTCTATGACAGGCAATCTTTCTGACATAGCTGAGTTTAACTGCCTTACCTATTCAATCTCTTCAATCAATTTGTCATTTTCTCTTTTTAGTTTTTCATTCAAGTCCTCCTCCAATTTTAAAAATTCAATTTTACTATCAAGCAGATTCTTGTTTTCTTCTCTCAGGGAAGCAATTAAATCTTGATGCCTTTATAAATCAAGGTGAAGACCTTCATTTAATTCTTTGACAAATGAACACTTATTACAAATAGAACTATCAGGACATGTAGTTTGATCTTCAAGTTTTTTCAACTATTTTCTGAGGGTGTCATTCTCAGTTTTCATATTTTCAATGAGTTCTTTCAAGAATGAGTTCTCATTACATGAGGAATTGGTAGAACATGTGGTTTTCTGAAGTTCTACATTTACCATCCTGAGAGCTTCAAATTTCTCAGAAATTAGTTGGTTCTTTTCTTCAAGGTTTCTGAGTTTTTATTCAACTTATTCAATGCAATTTTTGAGAACCCCATTTTCACACTTCAATTTATCTAGTTCTGAATGGACATTGTCAATATTTTTCAATTGTCTTTTAGGACAATCAATTTCAGATTTCAAAACACTAACAACTTCAATTTCAGAACCAGAATCAACAACATCATGCATTTTCTTTTTGAGAGACTTATTTTGTTTTCATAATTTTTTATTCAATTATATCAATTCAGCATATGCTTCTTCCCAATCTTCTATAGAAAAATTCTCGAATGGAGAGGTTACCTCTTCATCCTCATTTTCACTTTCATTGAGTTGTATGTTGTTAACCATTAGACACTCATGTCGTTCTTCCTTCTTATAGATGGCAAAGAGCTTGTCCAAGATCTCCTTGGCACTCCTGCAATCAGAAACAAAAGGGAACACATTATGATCAACAACATTTCTCAATATATTGTGGGCACTACAATTTTCACCCTCTTTTAATTTTTGAGCATTGGTTCATTTGGATGAGTCCTTGGGCAATCTATGTGGACCATGAGAAATCAGGAGCTAGAGTTTTGGATTAACAACATTAATGAACATGTAGATCTTACCTACCTCTTCTAAAGGAAGTTTGTCTCGTACCTGTTGCTTCTCTTTGCTACGAGTGGAAGGCGGAGACATCGTAGAGGCGGTAGACCTAGGGAAGAATGCTCAATAATGTTAGGGCACGTGCTGAGTGGAGATGTCGAACGAGACAAGGATGGATGGAAGTAGTTTGGCTGGAGCCTGCCAACGATGAAGTGGGAAAGGTTCCTGTGCTAGAGGAAAGACGATGATGCACTAAGGCAGAGAGAGCTTTATAATATCTTGGGTCTTTCGGATCTTTATCGGAGAGCTTTCGGATCACTTTTGTGGGTCCTGAGTTGTGTTTTACGATCCACGTGGATTTTTCTCTCGTACAGGTTACGGAACCCTGTGATGAATTTATTGTTGAATTTATGGACTCGAGGACACTACAGTTGCGTTGTGCTCCTTCCGAGGATCACTTAGACTATTTTTCCATATTTTTTGGAATTAGTGCATTTTCGGGATAAAAATTGAATTTTACAAAAATTAGGAAATTCCAAATTTTCCTTTTCTATTTCTTCTTTTCTCTCCTTCCTCTCTCCTCACCGTCGCTCATTTCCTCTCTCTCGTTCTCTTTCCTCTCTTCTCCTCTCTCCGCGGGGCGCGTGACCGTGGCGAGGTAGACGAGGCAGGGACGTCGTGGACTTGATCTGGAACATGATGGGGCGATGAATGGAGCGTGGCGTTGGCACGATCCCTCGGTGGATTCAAAGCTGGCGTGGTTTCATTCGTGTGACATTTTTAGCGTGGTTTAGTCGCTTCGGTGTGCTAGAACTTCGGTGGAGGTAGGGAGATGGACGCCCTACTCTTCTTCCGCATTTCCTCAGGATTTGGAGCCGAATCATGAGAGAACGAGTGGGTTTTACCTCGTTTTGGGTGAAAGCATGTTCGGGGGGTGTGAGCCGAGTTCACCTTCCCAGGTGACGATTTTTAGTTTAATTGGTCTCATTTGAACTCCTGGCATGTTGGGAATTCATTCCCGACCAGTTTCATCGCGTTTGGTTGAGAATCGGAGTCACTATGAGCCTGACTATCCTCGTGACTTGTTTTGGGTCGATTCAAGGGAATCGCCAGTTTCAAGTCATTTTGATGTCAAATTGATCCCTTTCGGTCTATGGAAGGCATGTATCACCATTAGGGTTGTTTCCCCTTCGTTTTAGGGCGAATGGGGCATAGAAAGGCCGGGTTCGGCCATTCCTCTGTTTTACCCACCGTGACGCCTTAGCGGCCGTTCCAACGACCGTTTGGGTCCCTTTACCGGTACTCGGGTGACCGCTAGGCTGTGTTTTGCATTAAGTTGGTTCTATGTCAGTTTAGATCGTAGCGGTCATGCGATAGATCATTTGGGTTGGCTAGCGGCCCATTGGAGGACTGCTAAGCCTTGTTAAACGGTCTATTGGGGACTACTAGGCTGGTGTGTGTATGTCGGTTTGGCCAAGCGGTCACGCGATAGACCGCAAGGCTGACCTTGGCGGCCCTTTGTGCTACCGCTAGGTCCTGTTTATGTCGGCTCAATGGTTTTTATGTCGGTTCGGGCTAGCGATCCTAGCCTTGACCGCATGGTGTCCTTGGCGGCCCATTAGGAGACCACTAAGCTACTTTGACTGGTTCAAGTCGGTTTAGGGTTGACTGGGTCTAGCGGCCACGTGGATGACCGCTATGGTCGTCTAGCGGCCCTACGATAGACCGCATGCCCCTATGCTTTCTATTTTCCATTATTTTGGCCTCTAATTGTCTTGGCTTATCCTTGTGGTTTGCCCGTTATCCCGTGGATGTCTTGGACGTCCTATGAGGGTTGTGACCATTTTGTGGATTGGCCGGGAGTGCCATTATATTGAGTAGTGTTCCGTACAGCTTCAGGGTCATGATTGGTTTCTGGTCAACCTGGTGTCATCCAGTGGTTGACATGTCACCTCGTGAGTGTCTCGTCTATCCCACGGGGATCAAGACGTGGCTTTGGATGCCATGAGGTATTGTCTTATCTCAGTTTGTGTGTCCAGGTGTTTTTAGGGTGCTAGTGGTCCCTCATGTCTCCGTGATTCGTGTTATGCGGATGTGTGGATCCGGCTGTCTTGTGATTTTTCCTTCATAAGTGTTTTACCGTGATTGGCTTAGGGACTAGGCTGATCGGCGGCATGTGACCGCTTTTGTGTGACGATCTTGACCTCGAGTCTTGTGACTCAAGGATCGTTGTGTCGGCAGGTCTAGCTGTCTGTCTTGAGTTCAGTGACAGTTTGTTGTTCTACCATTGTGTCTTGTGCTTGGTGCTTCGTAGTACGTTCGAGAGTGCATGCTTAGCCTGTCTGTACTTCAGCACTAGTGTTTTGGAGTCTCTGTGTGTCTAGTGAGCCTCCACTAGTCATAGCCCGGTGACACTTTCCTGTGTGTTGGCCCACCTGGGAGTGGTGGCGGGGTGAGTTTCTGATATACATTTTTTAGGCTAGTTTCCGTGGACTCCCTTGCCTTGCAGTAGCGTCCTATTGGGGGAGAAAACTAGCTAGAGACCTGGCTCAAGGCATTGAGCTTGTGTGTGCACACGTGGTTAGGGGCGTGTGGACGAGCGCCGACGGGCATGACCCTGACTAGTCACTCGTTATTGTAGTTCTGTTGCTCCTTGTACTAGGTACTGTATGTTCCTCGTACTTGGTTCTTTACTAGTGTCTCAGTTACCGCCGTTCTAGGCGAGTATGAGATACCTGAGGTGCAGTGTAAGACATCAGTGGATGCTTCTGGCTGTTCTTCTAGTGAGGAGGTACTTCTATCCCATGACACTTAACTCATTGCATTTTTGTGGCTGTTTCCCATCATGATAGACGTGGCTTGTCGGGTAGTGTGTGTTGGCTTCACCCGCAGTCTACTCTTCTGTAGCGTACACGACGATCTAGTTGTGTATGTTTGTGCCTTTGGTTGTGTAGGTCTTTGGTAGGCTTTTGCCTGTTTCTGTAGACGTCAACATGGGATTTAGTGCTTTGTCGACGGATCGATAGTGCCCGACTTTGTGAGATCGGGGTTCGCCTTTCTGTTGCCGTTTGGAGTAGCTTAGAGGGCCGGGGTTCGATCGGCAGCCTTGTTTCTGGTTAGTACGGCTTTACTCTTTCCTTTAGTTGTTCTTACTCCTGCTTTTAGAACTTTACTGTTGTAGTGTAGCACTACAGTGACTTCTGCTCCTGCTTTACTATTTAATGCTGTTGTTTAGCGTGTTATTGCGTTGTTTCCAGTGGGGATCCGCGTGACCCCTACTGAGCCAGTGACACGAGGCTCACCCCTACTTTTCAGGTGTAGTATTTCTTCTTCGTCGTGGTTCGAGGCATCATGCGGTAGTTGGTAGTTGCCAACGCTACCTGCGTCGGACTTCCCCCGACTTCAGTGTACGTTTTCCTTTCTGTTGGACTACAGTTGCCTTTATTTGGACCGGACTCTGTTAATTTAAATTATTAATTGAAAATGTAATTTTATTTCTGCTACTTTAGCAAACATGATCATTAAAATATTAATTACTTACTGCTTTATCTAAGACTTCAATGTACACCACACACTCCTTTTATCCCTTCGGAGCTTTACCGCTCTTGGGAGGCCTCGCAGGATCCAAGTGGTATCGGGTTTACCCGGTATCCGGACCCTGGGTCGTCATAGCTTAGTCGATGTTGAAAGAGATGGTAAAAACTCAGAAGTAAGAGATAGTCGAAAACTAGAGTCCGTTTTATTTACCAAAATGATAGGGTAAATTACCAATTGCTCTTCCTTAAGAGTTTACTTTCAAAACTCTTATAAAATATATTGGTTTAGAGTTTATAAAATTTAAATCACAGATGCAATCAGTCTTAACTCGCTTTTAATGCATATGCAGTAGAAAAAGAATATTCATTTTAAGAGACATGCCCAGCCCATTTCTTTTACCATTACTCAAGATTTTCAGATTACATCACTGGAAGAAACTTTGACATATGTTGAAAATAAACAATTTTAGACAATTGATAGATCTAGAGTCAGCCATTTTTATTGACATTCAATTATTTATTTATTTATTCTCAAAGTTGAGCAGTCTAGTTTAGTCAACACTTTTTGTCGCAAGGAATCACATTTATCAGACGCCAGAATCCCTAGTTCCTTAGTGTGACTAACCATCATGCTTCTCTTTTAATAACATAGTTAGCAGTAAAAATATCTTTTTACATGAAGCACGACACGTCATAGGTGAAGTGACCCAGTTACTCAACATTCTATGCTATTGCTCTGCCATATATATACGCATATTCGACTTATGGCGTATTCCCTGACCTTTTTCAGATTAGTCTTGAAAAAATTATAGACAATATGTGCAAAAATTTGTTTTACCAAGGATGCTTACTTTACTCACTATTTCCTTGGTTCAAGAGACAGTTAGGGCAAAACCTTTTTCAGAATATTTTGAACCTATTGTTAATGCAAGAAAGATTAGTTCGAGACAGACAGTACTCTGATTTAATGATCATAAATAGAACACCATTATATCATAAGAATTTGGTCTACCAAGACCAAAGGTACTCTTGCTAGAAGAATGCTAGTAATGACACCCCTTAAATCAGTAAGTAAATCAGATTCATGAAGTGGTGACAATCCCTTTACACAAGAATTAAGTAACAAGTGATAGTACAAGGTTGCAAAGAAGGGATACAGAGAACTTAAGAAACTGACAAGGTTTGGAAGAATTTGAATGGTTCCAAGTGTGAAGAAGGATAAGCAAAGTGAGACAGACTCGATGAAGGAATGACTGCGTCGAGGCATAAGGGTCGCATCAGACCAAGGAGGCAGCCTCCAAATGTGCTGCTCCAACTTTCATCGTTTGATGCCTCGACCTCACAAGGCCATTAAGCAACTGGTCTTGAATAATCCTTAACAGCTGCGTCCAGGCACTAGTCGGGTGCATCGACCTATCAAGCTACCTGACCCACTCAAGTTCAGTGATGCAAAGACTGACACAGCCATAGATTCAGTAACCATAAAAAATAGCCATTCAACAGCATAGGACCACTGACTTTTCTAGGGAAAACAACACATGATCCCTCAAACTAATTTTCTAGACACCCCCTCAACCATAGCATAACTTGTTCTCAGCATTACAGATCAACATACCAAGCTCCCCCTCACTCAAGGAAAATACTTCCTCAGTAGCTCATGCAGCACTCTAGACTCACCCTCACTCATTGCACAGAGATACCAACAATGGCATAAAAGAATGCAAGATTTAGCTAAGATGTGCTCATGAAAATCTAAACTATTCTATATGAGAGTTTGACCCATGGTACCTGGTGGAGTACAGAGGTCCTAAGACCACCAAACATATAGGGATAGTTTCCAGACAGACTTGACCTGACTTTCCACATATCGCCATTTGATATACCATAATGCATTTCTGTTTGATATGAGCAATGAATTTCAAGAAGGCATAGCGATGCCAAAGAAGGCATGTGAGCAAGTTTTCAATTTTAAACATGAATATGCAATGACATATCACAATTTCTTCTGGAGCATCAATTAGAGCATTGAAGACCGTAGAAGAAAATTACTGGAATTTAACTAGCAGAAACAATAAAAAGCAGGAGTGGGGTGTGCCAAACTAGGGTGCCTTGCTTATTTCTCAACCCCCTTTTATTTCATTGCTCCAAGACACACCCGCAAAATAATTCTTATTTTGGGTGCAAAGATACCCAAGACTTCTTAGGTCCTCTGAGGTTAGCAGCACCTTTGATGGGTGATCTCCTGATATTTAGAACATTAATATCATCAAATTCCATAAGATTACAATTATTCATGGAATGCCCAACCGGGCCACAATAATCACATGCATTAAAGTGTTTTGTGTTTTTGTTGTGCACATTAACATTAGCATGAATTTTTTGCACATAACCAAGGTTGTTATCATGAACCATCTTTTTTCCTTTTACATGTCAATAGTCCTTGACTGTATGGCCATGTTTTCCACAATTATAACATGAAAAAGAATTCCTTATATTAGCAGCCATCCGACATTCAACTATTTTGTGACATGGCTTTCCATAATTATGGCATGCAGGAATCCTATCTTTTGAATCAACTTTATTTTTATTAAAGACATGTTGGCTCACAAAATGATTGACATGATTATTATGAGAATGAAATTTTCTTTATCCTTTAGATGACCAGCATTGAGCATCTACATGTCCAATTTTACCACATTTGAAGCATGAAACATTTTTCTTCCTTCTGAAGATAGTTTTACTACCATATGCTTTTAAATCATATTGCTTCATGACATGGCAATCATGCATCAAATGATCAATTGTACCACAATAATAACATGACATTTCCTTTTTGTGTGCATGTATGTGTGTGGAAGATTTATGTGTTACATGCACTGTGGTAGCAGATTTCTTGTTGAACAATTTTTTATTTTCATTGACCCTTTTCTATTTTTCACTTTGTTTTGGGTCCTTCTGGGAAGTAAACTGAAAGAAGGGTGAAGTTAAGGTTTTGGATGGCCCAGAGCTACTAACAAATGAAGTGTGGAGTTTAGTTTCAAAGATTTTCTTGTTCACGTGGTTATAGCCTAACCCTTCTCTTTGAAAGTTAATTTTACTACCAAGTAATTTATCCAAATTGTTCTTTCCGTCCATAAACCTAGATAGGGAATTTTTCTAGTCATTATTTTCTGACTGAAGAGCTGAGATTTGAAATTCATGGCTTACCATGTCTTCTTCAAAGGCAATGATTTGTTGATGGAGTACATCATTCAGGTTTTTGAGAGTTTCAATTTTCTGTTTCAATTTAAGCTCATTTTTAGATTTGTCTTCATTCAAATCTATTTTCCTTTCTCTAGGACAAGCAATTTTTCTGACATAGCTGAGTTTAACTGCCTTACCTTTTCAATCTCTTCAATCAATTTGTCATTTTCTCCTTTTAGTTTTCCATTTAAGTCCTCCTCCAATTTTTAAAATTTAATTTTACTATCAAGGAGATTCTTGTTTTCTTCTCTCAGGGAAGCAATTAAATCTTGATGCCTTTCTAAATCAAGGTGAAGACCTTCATTTAATTCTTTGAAAAATGAACACTTATTACAAATAGAACTATCAAGACATGTATTTTGATCTTCAAGTTTTTTCAACTGTTTTCTGAGGCTATCATTCTCAGTTTTCATATTTTCAATGTGTTCTTTCAAGGATGAGTTCTCATTACATGAGGAATTGGTAGAACATATGGTTTTATGAAGTTCTACATTTACCATCCCGACAGCTTCAAATTTCTCAGAAATTAGTTGGTTCTTTTCTTCAAGTTTTCTGAGTTTTTATTCATCTACTGTAATTTTTGAGAACCCCATTTTCAAACTTCAATTTATCTTGTTCTGAATGGATATTGTCAAGATTTTTCAATTGTGTTTTAGGACAATCAATTTCAGATTTCAAAACATTAACAACTTCAATTTTAGAACCAAAATCAACAACATCATGCATTTTCTTTTTGAGAGACTTATTTTGTTTTCTTAATTTTTTATTCAAATCCATCAATTCAGCACATGCTTCTTCCCAATCTTCTATAGAAAAATTTTTGAATGGAGAGCTTACCTCTTCATCCTCATTTTCACTTTCATTGAGTTGTATGATGTTAACCATTAGACACTCATGTCGTTCTTCCTTCTTATAGATGGCAATGAGCTTGTCCAAGATCTCCTTGGCACTCCTGCAATCAGAAACAAAAGGGAACACATTATGATCAACAGCATTTTTCAATATATTGTGGGCTCTACAATTTTCACTCTCTTTTAATTTTTGAGCATTGGTCCATTTCGATGAGTCCTTGGGCAATATATGTGGACCATGAGAAATCAGGAGTGAAAGTTTTGGATTAACAACATTAATGAACATGTAGATCTTACCTACCTCTTCGGAAGGAAGTTTGTCTGGTACCTACTGCTTCCCTAGGCTACGAGTGGAAGGCAGAGACATCGTAGAGGCAGTAGACCTAGGGAAGAATGCTCAAAAACGGTAGGGCACGTGCTGAGTGGAGATGTCGAACGAGACAGAGATGGATTGAAGTAGTTTGGCTGGAGCCTGCCAACGATGAAGTGGGAAAGGTTCTTGTGCTAGAGGAAAGGCGATGATGCACCGAGGCAGAGAGGACTTAGTCGAGGTTTAAAGAGACGGATAAAACTCAGAAGTAAGAGATAGTCGAAAACTAGAGTCTGTTTTATTTCCCAAAATGATAGGGTAAATTACTAATTGCCCTTCCTTGAGAGTTAACTTTCGAAACTCTTATAAAATATATTGGTTTAGAGTTTATAAAATTTAAATCAAAGACGCAATCATCCTTAACTCACTTTTAATGCATATGCAGTAGAAATAGAATTTTCATTTTAAGAGACATGCCCAACCCATTTCTTTTACCATTACTCAAGATTTTCAGATTACATCTTTGGAAGAAACTCTAACATATATTGAAAATTAACAATTTTAGACAACTGATAGATCTAGAGTCAACCATTTTTACTGACATTCCTTTTTTTTATTTATTTATTCTCAAATTTGAGCAATCTAGTTTAGTCACCACTTTTTGTCACAAGGAATCACGTTTATCAGACGCCAAAATCCCTGGTTACTTAGTGTGACTAACCATCATACTTCTCTTTTGAGAACAGAGTTTGCAGTAAAAATGACTTTTTACGTGAAGCACGACACGTCTTAGGTGAAGTGACCCAGTTACTCAACATTCTATGCTACTGCTCTGCCATATATATACACATATTTGACTTATGCCATATTCCCTGACCTTTTTCAGATTAGTCTTCAAAAATTTATAGACAATATGTGCACAGGTTTCTTTTACCGAGGATGCTTACTTTACTGACTATTTTCATGGTTCAAGAGACAGTTAGGGCAAAACCTTTTTCAGAATATTTTGCACCTACTGTTAATGGAAGAAAGATTAGCTTGAGATAGATAGTACTCTAATTTAATGATCATAAATAGAACACCATTATATCATAAGAATTTGGTCTACCAAGACCAAAGTTACTCTTGCTAGAAGAATGCTAGTAATGACACACCCTAAATCTGTAAGTAAATCAGATTCATGAAGTGGTGACTATCCCTTTACACAAGAATTAAGTAACAAGTGATAGGACAAGGTTGCAAAGAAGGGATACAGAGAACTTTTGAAACTGACAAGGTTTGGAAGAATTTGAATGGTTCCAAGTGTGAAGAAGGATAAGCAAAGTGAGACAGACTCGATGAAGGAATGACTGCGTCGAGGCATAAGGGTCGCATTAGACCAGATAGGCAGCCACCAGATGTGCTGCTCCGACTTTCATCATTTGATGCCTCGACCTCACATGGCCATTCAGCAACTGGTCTTGAATAATCCTTAATAGCTGCGTCCTGGCACTAGTCGGGTGCATCGACCTATCAAGCTACCTGACCCACTCAAGTTCATTAATGCAAAGACTGACACAACCATATATTCAGTAACCATAAACAACAGCCACTCAACAGCATAGGACCAATGACTTTTCCAAGGAAAATAACACATGATCCCTCAAACTAATTTTCTAGACACCCCCTCAACCATAGCATAACTTGTTCTCAGCATTACAGATCAACATACCAAGCTCCCCCTCACTCAAGGAACATATTTTCTCAGTAGCTCATGCAGCAATCTAGACTCCCCCTCACTCATTGCATAGAGATACCAACAATGGTATAAAATAAGTGCAGGATTTAACTAAGATGTGCTCATGAAAATCTAAACTATTCTATATGAGAGTTTGACCCATGGTACCTGGTGGAGTACAGAGGTCCTAAGACCACCTAACACATAGGGATAGTTTTAAGACAGGCTTGACCTGACTTTCCACATATCGGCATTTGATATACCATAATGCATTTTAGTTTGATATGAGCAATGAATTTCAAGAAGGCATAGCGATGCCAAAGAAGGCATGTGCGCAAGTTTTCAATTTTAAACATGAATATGCAATGACTGATCATAATTTCGTCAGGAGCATCAATTAGAGCATTGAAGAACGTAGAATGAAATTACTGGAATTTAACTAGCAGAAACAATAAAAAGCAGGCATGGGGTTTTCCAAACCAGGGTGCCTTGCTTATTTCTCAACCCCCTTTTATTTCCTTGCTCCAAGGCACACCCGCAAAATAATTCTTATTTTGGGTGCAAAGGTACCCCAGACTTCTTAGGTCCTCTGAGGTTAGCAGCACCTTTGATCTCCACATTTTTAGAACATTAATATCATCAAATTCCATCAGATAACAATTATTCATGGAATGCCCAACCTGGGCACAATAATGACATGCATTAAAGTGTTTTGTGTTTTTGTTGTGCACATTAACATTAGCATGAATTTTTTGTGCATAACCAAGGTTGTTATCATGAACCATCTTCTTTTCTTTTACATGTCAACAGTCCTTGACTGTATGGACATGTTTTCCACAGTTATAACATGAGAAGGAATTCCTTCTATTAGCAGCCGGCCGGCATTCAAATGTTTTGTGACCTGGCTTTCCACAATTAAGGCATGCTGGAATCCTATCTTTTGAATCAACTTTGTTTTTATTAAAGACATGTTGGCTCACGAAATGATTGACATGATTATTATGAGAATGAAATTTCCTTTATCCTTTAGATGACCAACATTGAGTAGCTACATGTCCAATTTTACCACATTTGAAGCTTGAAGCATTTTTCTTCCTTCTGAAGACAGGTTTGCTACCATATGCCTTTAAATCATATTGCTTCATGACATGGCAATCATGCATCAAATGATCAATTGTACCAAAATAATAACATGACATTTCCTTTTTGTGTGCATGTATGTGTGTGGAAGACTTATGTGTTACATGCACTGTGGTAGCATATTTATTGTTAAACAATTTTTAAATGTTCATTGACCCTTTTCTATTTTTTACTTTGGTTTGGGTCCTTCTGGGCAATAAACTGAAAGAAGGGTGAAGTTATGGTTTTGGATGGACCAGAGCTACTAACCAATGAAGTGTGGAGTTTAGTTTCAAAGATTTTCTTATTCACTTGGTTATAGCCTAACCCTTCTCTTTGAAAGTTAATTTTACTACCAAGTAATTTATCCAAATAGTTCTTTCTGTCTATAAACCTAGATAGGGAATTTTTCAAGTCATTGTTTTCTGACTGAAGAGCTGAGATTTGAAATTCATGGTTTACCATGTCTTCTTCACAGGAAATGATTTGTTGATGGAGTACATCATTCAAGTTTTTTAGAGTTTCAATTTCATGTTTCAATTTAAACTCATTTTTAGATTTTTCTTTCTTCAAAATCCATTTTCCTTTCTCTATGACAAGCAATCTTTCTGACACTGAGTTTAACTGCCTTACTTTTTCAATCTCTTCAATCAATTTGTCATTTGCTCCTTTCAGTTTTTCATTCAAGTCCTCCTCCAATTTATAAAATTTAATTTTAGTATCAAGCATATTCTTGTTTTCTTCTATCAGGGAAGCAATTAAATCTTGATGCCTTTCTAAATCAAGGTGAAGACCTTCATTTAATTCTTTGACAAATGAACACTTATTACAAATAGAACTATCATGACATAAATTTTGATCTTCAAGTTTTTTCAACTGTTTTCTGAGGCTGTCATTCTCAGTTTTCATATTTTCAATGAGTTCTTTCAAGGATGAGTTCTCATTACATGAGGAATTGGTAGAACATGTGGTTTTATGAAGTTCTACATTTACCATCCCGATAGCTTCAAATTTCTCAGAAATTAGTTGGTTCTTTTCTTCAAGTTTTCTAAGTTTTTATTCATCTTCTTCAATGTAATTTTTTAGAACCCCATTTTCACACTACAATTTATCTAGTTCTGAATGGACATTGTCATGATTTTTCAATTGTGTTTTAGGACAATCAATTTTAGATTTCAAAACATTAACAACTTCAATTTCAGAACAAGAATCAACAACATCATGCAATTTCTTTTCGAGAGACTTATTTTTTTCTCTTAATTTTTCATTCAAATCTATCAAATCAGCATATGCTTCTTCCCAATCTTCTATAGAAAAATTCACGAATGGAGAGCTTACCTCTTCATCCTCATTTTCACTTTCATTGAGTTGTATGCTGTTAACCATTAGACACTCATGTCGTTCTTCCTTCTTATTAATGGCAATGAGCTTGTCCAAGATCTCCTTGGCACTCCTGCAATCAGAAACAAAAGGGAACACATTATGATCAACAGCATTTCTCAATATATTGAGGGCTCTACAATTTTCACTCTCTTTTAATTTTTGAGCATTGGTCCATTTGGATGAGTCCTTGGGCAATCTATGTGGACCATGAGAAATCAGGAGCCAGAGTTTTGTATTAACAACATTAATGAACATGTAGATCTTACCTACCTCTTCTGAAGGAAGTTTGTCTGGTACATGCTACTTCCCTTTGCTACGAGTGGAAGGCGGAGACATCGTAGAGGCGGTAGACCTAGGGAAGAAAGCTCAGAAACGGTAGGGCACGAGCTGAGCGGAGATGTCGAACGAGACAGAGATGGATGGAAGTAGTTTGGCTGGAGCATGCCAACGATGAACTGGGAAAGGTTCCTGTGATAGAGGAAAGACGATGATGCACCGAGGCAGAGAGGGCTTAGTCGAGGTTGAAAGAGACGATAAAAACTCTGAAGTAAGAGATAGTCGGAAACTAGAGTCCATTTTATTTACCAAAATGATGGGGTAAATTACCAATTGCCTTTCCTTAAGAGTTAACTTTCGAAACTCTTATAAATTATACTGATTTAGAGTTTATAAAATTTAAATCAAAGACGCAATCAGCCTTAACTCGCTTTTAATGCATATGCAGTAGAAAAAGAATATTCATTTTTAGAGACATGCCCAGCCCATTTCATTTACCATTACTCAAGATTTTCAGATTACATCTCTGGAAGAAACTCTGACATATATTGAAAATAAACAATTTTAGACGACTGATAGATCTAGAGTCAACCATTTTTATTGACATTCAATTTATTTATTTATTTATTCTCAAATTTGAGCAGTCTAGTTTAGTCAACACTTTTTGTCACAAGGAATCACGTTTATCAGACGCCAGAATCCCTGGTTTCTTAGTGTGACTAACCATCATGCTTCTCTTTTTAGAACAAAGTTAGCAGTAGAAACGTCTTTTTACGTGAAGCACGACACGTCTTAGGTGAAGTGACCCAGTTACTCAACATTCTATGCTATTGCTCTGCAATATATATATACGTATTTGACTTATGGCATATTCCCTGACCCTTTTCAGATTAGTCTTGAAATTTTTATAGACAATATGTGCAGAGGTTTCTTTTACCAAGTATGCTTACTTTACTCACTATTTTCATGGTTCAAGAGATAGTTAGGGTAGAACATTTTTCAGAATATTTTGAACCTACTGTTAATGCAAGAAAGATTAGTTTGAGACATATAGTACTCTGATTTAATAATCATAAATAGAACACCATTATATCATAAGAATTTGGTCTCCCAAGACCAAAGGTACTCTTGCTAGAAGAATGCTAGTAATGACACCCTTTAAATCAGTAAGTAAATCAGATTCATGAAGTGGTGACTATCCCTTTACACAAGAATTAAGTAACAAGTGATAGGACAAGGTTGCAAAGAAGGGATACCGAGAACTTAAGAAACTGACAAGGTTTGGAAGAATTTGAATGCTTCCAAGTGTGAAGAAGGATAAGCAAAGTGAGGCAGACTCGATGAAAGAATGACTGTGTCGAGACATAAGGGTCGCATCATACCAAATAGGCAGCCACCAGATGTGCTGCTCCGACTTTCATCATTTGATGCCTAGACCTCACATGGCCATTCAGCAACTGGTCTTGAATAATCCTTAACAGCTACGTCGAGGCACTAGTCGGGTGCATCGACCTATCAAGCTACCTGACCCACTCAAGTTCAGTGATGCAAAGACTGACACAACCATAGATTCAGTAACCATAAACAACAGCCACTCAACAGCATAGGACCACTGACTTTTCCAGGGAAAACAACACAAGATCCTTCAAACTAATATTCCAGACACCCCCTCAACCATAGCATAACTTGTTCTCAGCATTACAGATCAACATCCCAAGCTCCCCCTCACTCAAGGAACATACTTTCTCACTTGCTCATGCAACATTCTAGACTCCCCCTCATGCATTGCACAGAGATACCAACAATGGCATAAAGAAGTGTAGGATTTAACTAAGATGTGCTCGTGAAAATCTAAACTATTCTATATGAGAGTTTGACCCTTGGTACCTAGGGGAGTATAGAGGTCCTAAGACCACCTAACACATAGGGATAGTTTCCAGACAGACTTGACCTGACTTTCCACATATCGCCATTTGATATACCATAGGGTCACGCATGAAAATGCAGCAATCAATGCATTTTAGTTTGATATGAGCAATGAATTTCAAAAAGGCATAGCGATGCCAAAGAAGGCATGTGAGGAAGTTTTCAATTTTAAACATTAATTTGCAATGACAGATCACAATTTCTTCAGGAGCATCAATTAGAACATTGAAGACGGTAGAATGAAATTACTAGAATTTAACTAGCAGAAACAATAAAAAACAAGGGTGGGGTTTGCCAAACCAGTGTGCCTTGCTTATTTCTCAACCCCCTTTTATTTCCTTACTCCAAAGCACACCCGCAAAACATTTCTTATTTTGGGTGCAAAGGTACCCAAGACTTCATAAGTCCTCTGAGGTTAGCAGCACCTTTGATGGGTGCTCTCCACATTTTTAGAACATTAATATCATCAAATTCCATCAGATAACAATTATTCATGGAATGCCCAACCTGGCCACAATAATGACATGCATTAAAGTGTTTTGTGTTTTTGTTGTGCACATTAACATTAGCATGAATTTTTTGTGCATAACCCAAGTTGTTATCATGAACCATCTTCTTTCCTTTCACATGCCAATAGGCCTTGACTGTATGGATAGGTTTTCCATAGTTATAACATGAAAAGGAATTATTTTTATTAGCAGCCAGCCAGCATTCAAATGTTTTGTGACCTAGCTTTCCACAAATAAGGCATGTAGGAATCCTATCTTTTGAATCAACTTTGTTTTTATTAAAGACATGTTGGCTCACGAAATGATTGACATGATTATTATGAGAATAAAATTTCCTTTATCCTTTAGATGACCAGCATTGAGCAGCTACATGTCCAATTTTACCACATTTGAAGCATGAAACATTTTTCTTCCTTCTGAAGAGAGTTTTACTACCATGTGCTTTTAAATCATATTGCTTCATGACATGGCAATCATGCATCAAATGATCAATTGTACCACAATAATAACATGACATTTCCTTTTTCTGTGCATGTATGTGTGTGGCAGATTTATGTGTTACATGCACTGTGGTAGCAGGTTTCTTATTGAACAATTTTTTATTTTTCATTGACCCTTTTCTGTTTTCACTTTGTCTTGGGTCCTTCTGGGAAGTAAACTGAAAGAAGGGTGAAGTTAAGGTTTTGGATGGCCCAGAGCTACTAACAAATGAAGTGTGGAGTTTAGTTTCAAAGATTTTCTTGTTCACTTGGTTATAGCCTAACCCTTCTCTTTGAAAGTTAATTTTACTACCAAGTAATTTATCCAAATTGTTCTTTCCGTCCAAAAACCTAGATAGGGAATTTTTCTAGTCATTTTTTCCTGACTGAAGAGCTGAGATTTGAAATTAATGGCTTACCATGTCTTCTTCAAAGGCAATGATTTGTTGATGGAGTACATCATTCAGGTTTTTGAGAGTTTCAATTTTCTGTTTCAATTTAAGCTCATTTTTAGATTTGTCTTCATTCAAATCTATTTTCCTTTCTCTAGGACAAGCAATTTTTCTGACATAGCTGAGTTTAACTGCCTTACCTTTTCAATCTCTTCAATCAATTTGTCATTTTCTCCTTTTAGTTTTTCATTCAAGTCCTCCTCCAATTTTTAAAATTTAATTTTACTATCAAGGAGATTCTTGTTTTCTTCTCTCAGGGAAGCAATTAAATCTTGATGCCTTTCTAAATCAAGGTGAAGACCTTCATTTAATTATTTGAAAAATGAACACTTATTACAAATAGAACTATCAAGACATGTATTTTGATCTTCAAGTTTTTTCAACTGTTTTCTGAGGCTATCATTCTCAGTTTTCATATTTTCAATGTGTTCTTTCAAGGATGAGTTCTCATTACATGAGGAATTGGTAGAACATGTGGTTTTCTGAAGTTCTACATTTACCATCCCGACAGCTTCAAATTTCTCAGAAATTAGTTGGTTCTTTTCTTCAAGTTTTCTAAGTTTTTATTTATCTTCTTCAATGTAATTTTTGAGAGCCCCATTTTTACACTTCAATTTATGTAGTTCTGAATAGACATTGTCAAGATTTTTCAATTGTGTTTTTGGACAATCAATTTCAAATTTCAAAACATTAACAACTTCAATTTCATAACCAAAATCAACAATGTCATGCATTTTCTTTTTGAGAGACTTATTTTGTTTTCTTAATTTTTCATCAAATCAATCAATTCAGCATATGCTTCTTCCCAATCTTCTATAGAAAAATTCTTGAATGGAGAGCTTACCTCTTCATCCTCATTTTCACTTTCATTGAGTTGTATGCTGTTAACCATTAGACACTCATGTCATTCTTCCTTCTTATAGATGGCAATGAGCTTGTTCAAGATCTCCTTGGCACTCCTACAATGCGAAACAAAAGGAAACACATAATGTAATACCCCAAATTCTTCTAGATATTTAATTAGAAATTTATTTGAATTTAATTAGAAATTATTTGAATTTATTTGAACTTAGGGGAATTAATTCAAAATTAATTAGATTAATTCTTTAATAAATAGAATAAGTCACATTTCGACTATTGTATAAAAATCCATAAAAATCATATTCTTGTAGAATCAATTGCGTTTAACAATTTTGTCTTCTATGACTAAGCCTAATAAAATCAGTAACTAGGCCGAATCAGTGGGATTAGTCAAATTTTCACACTTACCTAACCAAATTCGTGCTCAATAGTAACCACCACCTTAAAACATCAAATTCGAGCTCATTTCTCAACCAAATGAGGTGATTCCTGGGGCAAATGAAATCTATTAAAGAGAGGATCATTTCCCCTCTCATAATGCCACGAAATTTTGAGCTTATGGGGAGCATTTGGTCGCGCCTGGGCTAGGTCAACTTTGGCGGCGACGGTTTGAACACGCCACTTCAAGGGATGATTTCTCCCTTCTTGGAAGGATCCAGAATGAGTATGACCTATTAAAAGAAATCCCCATGTGTCTATTTTCATTTGGTAGCAGTGGTGTTCGCAGAGGATTCGGATCTAGTGAGATCTCTCGCGTTTATTGGAGGAGTGTCCGAGTTCGTGGGTTTTTCTTAGGCCCTCTTCCTTCCTTTGATTGAGGTAGGTAATCTTGGCCAAAACATGCACGTAGATATATCATTTTGTTCCTCTCTTAGTTAGCTTTCCATTGGTAGTAAAAGCCCCAAATTCCATTAGGTGTGGAGAGAGATCTCGTGGAAATAGTGAAGGGCTGTCAAACGAGCGTTCTTCTTTCTAACTTCTAAATCTCTCTTTGATTGAGGCAGGTTATAACAGACCAAACTCTAATTAACATATATGGTTGTAATCAGTAGCATGTTAGCTTTCATTTGGCATAGAAAGCCCTAAATTTTATGCATCATGTTTAGAGAATTTCTGATTTGAGTAAGAGCATGTCTAGACGTGGTTTATGATGTATTCTTTTGAGTTAAAACATGATTTTGAGTTATTAATCTTGATCCCCATATAGCATGTCATATATGGTTGGAATCAGCGTCGAGTAAGCTTTCTTTTAATATAAAAAGCCCCAACTTTTATAGACTATACTTAGAGAATTTCGTGTTTGATTAGAAGCATGTTAAGACTAGGTTTTTAAGTGTTCTTCCTAGATAGGTTGTGATTTCGATTGATTTTCCGGTGAATTTTGGGTTCCAAACCCTTTTATTGTGACCTTAATATGTCCATCAAGAACCTAGGGGCATGGGGTTAAGATCTCAGTCCAATTAGACCCCAATTGGGTGAGATTTTTTTCTGTTTTACGGAAGTCACGTTCGCGTCTGCGAACACAGGGGTCGACCCATACACCCTGGTGGTCGACCCATTGGGTCGACCCATACACAGACAGGAGTCTGTCCGTGCGAGGGTCGACCCAATGGGTCGACCCACACACTGGCAGACCCCTGGTTTTCCAGGGGTCGACCCATTTGCTGACAGCCCCGGTGGGCTTGTTTTCGACCCGAGGATCGATCCGGACCGTGAGGGGATCGACCCATTCAAGCCTAGTCCAATTAAAAATCATATTTTGAGGAACCAATGACCCATACATGCAACCCATTGATCTCAAATTAAGCCCGGCGTTCCTCAATCCATAATTGAAGAACAAAGTGTATAAACCATCCCGATTACCATCTCCACTTCAACGCACACAATGGTTAATTAGAAACCCATATAATAAAATGGTAATTTTGAAAGTAAATTGATGTCATGTATTACTGTCTATTATCATTATTGGCTTGTTCTAGTATCTTGAGTTACCATCTTGTAATTAACTTATCTCTTGAATTGAGATTTATAATAATTCACGAATCAAGGTATTTTTAAATGGCTGTTAGGAAATCAATTAAAAGCCCTTATACCCCGGTAGAATAGACTAATAGCACACTAACAATCTATATGGCATTACGGCCATTAAACCTAAATTGTTGTCCCTTAGTGCGATTCTACCCGGACACTCTATCTGGCAAGTTAGAATCCGCCATTTTGAGACCCGTATGACCCGGCTACGACCTGGAAATTGTGACCAAATCGCTGAGTTATATGTCACGGATCGACTTGGGCTAATCAGCACATGAGTAGCTTATAGTTGAACGCTTGTCTCCATGAACGGTCTAGTGTAGTCCGTATAAGTATCGTAATTGTGTCTTAAGGTCACGTACTGCTTACTTACCTGAACGGCACTGTCAACCGTTCATTCTTGACCTCGTGGACTGAGATTTGATCCAGTTCTTGTAATACGGCCAGTAGTAGCCGTATGTCCTGTCAAACAGCCCAGAAGTGACCGTATACCGAGTTTTTAAGTTAATGAATCCAAGGATAGGTTAGTCCTTTAAATCTTGAACTTCTGATAGAAATTCCTCTGATTAAATTGGCCATTTAACTTGACTGAATGTCTAGACAACGTGGGATCTTGGATCCAATAAATCAATGTCAATGCATTATAAGGGCCCGGTGTGGTCCTAGGGATAGCGCCCGAAAAATTATTGAGCCCATGGGATGTTATAATGACATGGTGAGACATTGCACCGAGTGCATGACTAGTGTGACGTCTATGACATGAAAATCTCTTGTTACTCTTGTTACTTGATCATGCTAAAATGATGTTTTAATTACCTGGTTGTTGGCCAATTCTCTATTACTATCTCATGTTGTAAATTATTGTACTTGTTATCTTGTTAATTCTTGTCATCATATATTTCTTGACCTTGCAAGATCTTTTATTACATTGTTTCATTGTATCGTCATTTATTTCTTTTATTAGCATGGCATATGAAAATGTAATTAAATTATTAATCATGTAAACTTGCCTGTTATTTCCTACTGAGCGTCAGCTCATAGTTGTTGTTTCCCCCCTTTCCAGACTGTTCAGGTGATGATGCGCATACCGATGGGGAGGGGCAGGAGTGATATCTTTGAGTGCACCAGTTCTAGAGTTGGAGTTGGCATAGTTATCCTACTTGTAGTTGTGCCTTAGAGTGTGTTTAGTTTCAGTTGTGATATTATTGATTGAGTTGTTATTGTCTCAGTTTGTATTAAGTTGGTTTAAGGATATTGTACTAGATTTGGAATATTTCATGATCAATAAGTTATCTCTTTTCTTAGCACCTGTGTAATTGTTTAGTTTAGAATATTTATATGATTTCTAGCTAGTTTCTAACTGTACGACCCGATATTCCGCGTCGGGGCGTGACAGTTTAGTTGGTATCAGAGCCCTAGGTTTAATATTCCTAGGTGTTCCATAGTTCTAGGTTTTCTAAGTTCTAGGGTTCTAAGTGTTATCATAGGACCCATAACCTTGGTATAAGTCTAAGGACCCGACCTGGTGAGATTCGGGTAGGGACTTGGGTTGAGTTCATACCTTAATTGTAATGTTATCTATCTTAGTGAACCTAAATGATCTATTCCTCGTGTAGGCCTTTGAGATGGCAGCTGATCGTGCGGAATGGATGAACTTGCAGCGTACGGTTCAAGGCCTTCCTCAGGCTTTGCAACAAGTAGCTCAAGCAGGAGCTGCAAACCATGGCACTAGCGATTTATATCGGAGCTTTCGGGGGATGAATCCACCGAGATTTGTGGGCTCGACTGACCCTGATGAAGCCGAGCATTGGCTAGATGAGATGGGAAGGATATTTGAAGTAATGCAATGTAGCAATCAAGAACGTGTCCTTCTCTCAACCTTTCAACTGGAACGTGATGCAAGGACAGGGTGGGAATCGGTAAAGGCGACTCTCGGTGATCAGCAAGTCACATGGGAGGAGTTCGAGGAATTCTTCAATGGGAAATATTTTTCTGATAGAGTGCAAGAGAAGAAGGCAGCGGAGTTCGCAGCTTTGAAGCAGTGAAGTCTATTCGTGGCAGAATATGAAGCTCAGTTTTCTCGGCTTTCTCGTTATGCTACTAATATCCATCGAGAAAATGAAGGCTAAGCGTTTTCTAAATGGACTGAGGCTGCATTATATTAATCAACTGGCACCGATGGAAATTTCGACTTATTCCGAGATGGTGAGGAAAGCTCAAGTCCTAGAAGATACTCTAGAAATGATGGAGAGAATTCCGAGATGGTGATGAAAGCTCAAGTCCTAGAAGATACTCTAGAAATGACGGAGAGAATCAGGGGAAAAGGCATAAAGAAGGAACAACCTACGGGTTCCGGGAATATCAAACCCGGGTATAGCAAGAAGAGGCCTATTAGTGGGCCTGGTTCAGGGAGTGGTTCTGGATCGTGGAAGGGCAAGATGCCGAAGCATGAAGACAAGAAGCCTGGCCCTATTGTTCCATTTAAGAGCGTGTGCAAGTTTTGTGATCGTCCTGGTCACAAGATGGAGGAGTGCTGGCGCAAGCTGGGCGCCTGTTTGCGATGTGGAAGTAAGGAGCACTGTATCCCTAATTGTCCTCTTTTATCAGAGCAAGCTACCTCGGCAAAACCACAAGGCATCTAAAAGCTGCAAGGCAAGCTCCAAGCTTTGCACGCAGATGAAGCAGGAACCGCCGAGGATGGTGGACTCGTCGAAGGTACTCTTATTATTCTCGACAAGCCAGCATTTGTTTTTTTTTTGATACTGGTGCCACACATTCATTTATTTCTCAGAGATTTGCTAAGTCTTTAGCTGTGGAACCTATTTTGATGAATTCTCCATTAGAAATATCAACACCTATTGGTTCTAGATCGACAATTCAGTATTTCTATCCTTCTAGTATGGTTATGATTGATGAACAGAATTTTCTAGCCGATTTAGTCTGCATGGACATAAAGGATTATGATGTAATCCTAGGAGCAGATTGGTTAGCTAGATACGAGGTAAATATTCACTGTAGTTCTAGCTCTATGTCTTTTACTAGGCACCCTGGACTTTCTTTTGTGGGAGTTAAGCACCATAACTCCGTATCAGTTATCTCGGCTCTTCGAGCTGATAAGCTGATGAGACGAGGATGCGAGGCTTTTCTAGCCTTCGTCCATGCTACCCCTGAGCAGTAGATTGAGATTAAGGACATTTCTGTTGTCCGAGAATTCCCTGATATCTTTCCAGAGGAACTACTAGGACTTCCGCCTGAGCGGGAAGTTATCTTCTCTATTGATGTTATTCCTGGCTCATCTCCGATTTCCAAAGCTCCTTATCGTATGTCTTCTGCGGAGCTGAGGGAATTGAAGCAATAGTTGATGGAATTACTTGAAAAGGGTTTCATTCGTCCAAATACTTCTCCTTGGGGAGCCCCTGTATTATTCGTTTGGAAGAAAGATGGTTCGATGACGTTGTGCATCGATTATCGGCAATTGAACCAGCAGACTATCAAGAACAAATATCCATTGCCGAGGATTGACGAATTATTTGATCAGATAGTAAGAGCTCAGTATTTTTCTAAGATCGATCTTCGATCTGCATATCATCAGTTGCGGATTAAGGAAGATGATATCTATAAAATAGATTTCCACAGCAGGTATGGTCATTTTGAATTTGTCGTTATGCCTTTTAGTCTAACGAATGCACCAGCAGCTTTCATGTAGTTGATGAACAATGTATTTCGGCCCTATCTTGATCAATGGGTCGTGGTGTTCATTGATGACATCCTGATCTATTCCAAGAATGAAGAGGAGCATGCTGAGCATCTGAGGATGGCATTACAACTATTGAGAGATCATCAGCTATATGCCAAGTTCAGTTAATGTGATTTCTAGCTGCAAGAGGTGTCCTTTCTCTGACATATTATCACAAAAGAAGGTATTTCTGTTGATCCTTCGAAGGTAGAGGTAGTGAAGAATTGGACCAGCCTACTAGTGTGACTGAAGTGAGAAGTTTCCTAGGCCTAGCAGGCTACTATCAAAGATTTATCCAAGATTCTCTAAGATTGCGATACCTATGACAAGATTAACCTGCAAGGAGAACAAATTTGATTGGTCCGAAGATTGTCAGTGAAGCTTTCAGACTTTGAAGGAATGTTTAACTACTGCACCTATATTGGCTTTACCTTCTGGTGAAGGAGGTTTTGTTGTATACACGGATGCTTCAGGTATCGGTTTAGGCTGTGTACTCATGCAACACGGGAAAGTGATTGCCTATTCTTCTAGGCAGTTCAGGAAGCATGAAGAGAATTATCCTGTTCATGATTTGAAACTTGCAGCAGTCGTGTTTGCTTTGAAGATATGGAGGCATTACTTGTATGGAGAAATATTCACAGTGTTTTCAGATCATAAGAGTCTGAAATATTTATTTTCTCAGAAGAAACTCAATATGAGGCAGAGAAGATGGTTGGAGTACTTGAAGGACTTCGACTTCTCGATTGAGTATCATCCTGGAAAAGGCAATGTTGTGGCAGATGCATTAAGCCGGAAGCCTGTAGCTAGATTGTCAAGTCTCATGTTACAAGAGTGGAAGCTACTGGAGCAATTAGCTAGTCTGGATCTGAATGTTGACAATGATCGGGTTATGATTGCACAGATTCAACTAAAACCTGAGTTGTTGATGGAAATCAAGTCTTTGCAAGATAATGATCCCGTGTTAGTAGAGATCAAGGGAGGCTTGAGCAGCAGACCTGACTTCACGATGGCTGACGATGGAAGATTGTTATTCCAGAGTAGAACTTGTGTACCTGATGAAGCTGAGTTAAAGAACAAGATTCTTGAGGAAGCACATACATCCAAATACACCATTCATCATGGAGGCACTAAAATGTTCAAGGATTTGAAAAGATCCTTTTGGTGGCCGAATATGAAAAGGAAAGTTGTAGACTTCGTGAGTAGATGCTTGGTTTGTCAGCAAGTCAAGGCTGAGCATTTCAGACTGGCAGGAAAGTTGAAACCACTCGACATACCCCAATGGAAGTGGGAAAGCATTGGCATGGACTTCATTATGGGTCTACCTAGAACTCGTGGTGGATTTGATGCAATATGGGTGATTGTCAACCGATTGACAAAGTCAGCTCACTTTTTATACATTAAGTCTAAATGGACAGTTGATGTATTGGCTGCTTTGTATTTGAAGGAAGTGGTAAGGCTCCATGGCATACCAGTCAGCATTGTGTCTGATAGAAATCCCAGATTTACTTCACATTTCTGGAAGGGACTGCAAGAGTCTTTGGCTACTCGTCTGAATTTCAGTACTGCCTTTCATCCACAGACAGATGGACAGACTGAAAGAACCAACCAGATAGTGGAAGATATGCTTAGAGCATGCATGATTGATTTTGGAGGTAGTTGGAGTGACCATTTGGCTTTGATTGAATTCGCCTACAACAACAGTTATCAATCCAGCATTCAAATGGCTCATTTTGAAGCATTGTATGGAAGAAGTTGTCACTCCCCGTTATGTTGGGATGAGGTAGGTGAGAAGCAATGGCTTGGACCGGATCTTATTTTAGAATCATCACAGAACATCCGTATTATCCGAGACCGGTTACAAGTGGCTCAATCAAGACAGAAGAGTTATGCCGACAATAGAAGAAGGGCATTATAATTTCAAGTTGGCGAGCATGTATTTCTGAAAGTCTCTCCTACAAGAGGAATTCGAAGATTTGGCATTCATGGGAAGCTGAGTCCGAGATATATTGGTCCGTTCGAGATTCTGGATAGAGTGGAAGAGGTTGCTTACAGATTGGCATTACCGCCTCAATTGTCAGGCGTACACAATGTTTTCCACGTGTCTATGTTACACAAATATGTGTACGACCCCACTCATATCATTCAGCATGTGGATTTCGAATTGAAGGAAGATTTGACCTATGAAGAAAGACCTATCAAGATTCTGGATCAGAAGCAACAGTAACTCCGGAATCGTTCCATACCTATGGTCAAAATTCAGTGGAGTCGGCGTGGAGCTGAGGAAGCTACTTGGGAGTCTGAAGATACCATGCGGAAGTAGTATCCCGACTTATTCTAGGTGAGCTAATCTTTCCCTATCTCTGTATTAACATGTAGTGAATTTGGAGGACCAAATTCTTAAGTGGGGGAGGGTGTAATACCCCAAATTCATCTAGATATTTAATTAGAAATTTATTTGAATTTAATTAGAAATTATTTGAATTTATTTGAACTTATGGGAATTAATTTGAAATTAATTAGATTAATTCTTTAATAAATAGAATAAGTCACATTTCGACTATTGTATAAAAATACATAAAAATCATATTCTTGTAAAATCAGTAACTAGGCCGAATCAGTGGGATTAATCAAATTTTCACACTTACCTAACCAAATTCGTGCTCAATAGTAACCGCCACCTTAAAACATCAAATTCGAGCTCATTTCTCAACCAAATGAGGTGATTCCAAGGGTAAATGAAAGGTATTAAAGAGAGGATCATTTCCTTCTCATAATGCCACGAAATTTTGAGCTTATGGGGAGCATTTGGTCGCGCATGGGCTAGGTCAACTTTGGCGGCGGCGGTTTGAACACGCCACTTCAAGGGACGATTTCTCCCTTCCTGGAAGGATCCAGAATGAGTTTGACCTAGTAAAAGAAAGCCCCATGTGTCTATTTTCATTTAGTAGCAGTGGTGTTCGCAGAGGATTCCGATCTAGTGAGATCTCTTGTGTTTATTTGAGGAGTGTCCGAGTTCGTGGGTTTTTCTTAGGCCCTCTTCCTTCCTTCGATTGAGGTAGGTAATCTTGGCCAAAACATGAAAGTAGATATATCATTTTGTTCCTCTCTTAGTTAGCTTTCCATTGGTAGTAAAAACCTCAAACTCTATTAGGTGTGGAGGGATATCTCGTGGAAATAGTGAAGGGCTGTCAAACGTGCGTTCTTTGTTCTAACTTCTAAATCTCTCTCGATTGAGGTAGGTTATAACAGACCAAACTTTAATTAACATATATGGTTGTAATCAGCAGCATGTTAGCTTTCATTTGGCATAGAAAGCCCTAAATTTTATGCATCATGTTTAGAGAATTTCTGATTTGAGTAAGAGCATGTCTAGACGTGGTTTATGATGTATTCTTTTGAGTTAAATCATGATTTCGAGTTATTAATCTTGATCCCCATATAGCATGTCATATATGGTTGGAATCAGCGTCGAGTAAGCTTTCTTTTGATATAGAAAGCCCCAATTTTTATAGACCATGCTTAGAGAATTTCGTGTTTGATTAGAAGCATGTTAAGACTAGGTTTTTAAGTGTTCTTCCTAGATAGGTTGTAATTTCGGTTGGTTTTCTGGTGAATTTAGGGTTCCAAACCCTTATATTATGACCCTAATATGTCCATCAAGAACCTAGGGGCATGGGGTTTAGATCTCAGTCCAATTAGACCCCAATTAGGTGAGATTTTTTTCCGTTTTACTGAAGTCACGTTCGCGTGTGCGAACGCAGGGGTCGACCCATTGGGTCGACCCATACACCGCGTGGGTCGACCCATACACAGACAAGAGTCTGTCCGTGCGAGGGTCGACCCAATGGGTCGACCCACACGCTGGCAGACCCCTGGTTTTCCAGGGGTCGACCCATACACCCTGGATTTCCAGGGGTCGACCCAATGGGTCGACCCATTTGCTGACAGCCCCGGTGGGCTTGTTTTTGACCCGAGGATCGATCCGGACCGTGAGGGGATCGACCCATTCAAGCCTAGTCCAATTGAAAACCATATTTTGAGGAACCAATGACACATACATGCAACCCATTGATCTCAAATTAAGCCCGGCGTTCCTCAATCCAAAATTGAAGAACAAAGTGTATAAACTATCCTGATTACCATCTCCACTTCAACGCACACAATGGTTAATTAGAAACCCATGTAATAAAATGGTAATTTTGAAAGTAAATTGCTGTCATGTATTACTGTCTATTTTCATTATTGGCTTGTTCTAGTATCTTGAGTTACCATCTTGTAATTAACTTATCTCTTGATATGAGATTTATAATAATTCACGAATCAAGATATTTTTAAATGGCTGTTAGGAAATAAATTAAAAGTCCTTATACCCCGGTAGAATAGACTAATAGCACACTAACAATCTATATGGCATTACAGCCATTAAACCTAAATTGCTATCCCTTAGTGCGATTCTACCCGGACACTCTATCCGGCAAGTTAGAATCCGCCATTTTGAGACCGGTATGACCCGGCTACGACCTGGAAATTGTGACCAAATCGCTGAGTTATAAGTCACGGATCGACTTGGGCTAATCAGCACATGAGTAGCTCATAGTTGACCCCTTGTCTCCATGAACGGTCTAGTGTAGTCCGTATAAGTATCGTAATTGTGTCTTAAGGTCACGTACTGCTTGCTTACCTGAACGGCACTGTCGACCGTTCATTCTTGACCTCGTGGACTGAGATTTGGTCCAGTTCTTGTAATACGGCCAGTAGTAGCCGTATGTCCTGTCAAACGGCCCAGAAGTGACTATATACCGAGTTTTTAAGTTAATGAATCCAAGGACATGTTAGTCCTTTAAATCTTGAACTTCTGATAGAAATTCCTATGATTAAATTGGCCATTTAAGTTGACTGAATGTCTAGACAACGTGGGATCTTGGATCCAATAAATCAATGCCAACACATCATAAGGGCCCGATCTGGTCCTGGGGAGAGCGCCTGAAAAATTATTGAGCCCATGGGATGTTATAATGACATGGTGAGGCATTGCACCGAGTGCATGACTAGTGTGACGTCAATGACATGAAAATCTCTTGTTACTCTTGTTACTTGATCGTGCTTGAAATGATGTTTTAATTACCTGCTTGTTGGCCAATTCTCTATTATTATCTCCTGTTGTAAATTCTTGTACTTGTTATCTTGTTAATTCTTGTCATCATATATTTCTTGACCTTGCAAGATCTTTTATTACGTTGTTTCATTGTATCGTCATTTATTTCTTTTATTAGCATGGCATATGAAAATGTAATTAAATTGTTAATCACGTAAACTTGCCTGTTATTTCCTACTGAGCGTCAGCTCATAGTTGTTGTTTCCCCCCTTTCCAGGCTGTTCAAGTGATGATGCGCATACCGATGGGGAGGGGCAGGAGTGATATCTTTGAGTGCACCAGTTCTAGAGTTGGAGTTGGCATAGTTATCCTACTTGTAGTTGTGCCTTAGAGTGTGTTTAGTTTCAGTTATGATATTATTGATTGAGTTGTTGTTGTCTCAGTTTGTATTAAGTTTGTTTAAGGATATTGTACTAGATTTGGAATATTTCATGATCAATAAGTTATCTCTTTTCTTAGCACCTGTGTAATTGTTTAGTTTAGAATATTTATATGATTTCTAGCTAGTTTCTAACTGTACGACCTGATATTCCACGTCGGGGCGTGACACGTTATGATCAACAACATTTCTCAACATACTGAGGGCTCTACAATTTTTACTCTCTTTTAATTTTTGAGCATTGGTCCATTTGGATGAGTCCTTGGGCAATCTATGTGGACCATGAGAAATTAGGAGCCAGGGTTTTCGATTAACAACATTAATAAACATGCAGATCTTACCTAGCCACTTCTCAAGGTGAGATCGATCGAACACAGGTAAAGAGTCCATGAAGATAAAATTCAGAGAGATAAAAACTAGTAAAGAAGCACACAGATCTTTTCTCTGCTGATTTTTAATCTGAAACAAGATCATAGACCCGCTCTGATACAAATTGTTAGCGTGTAAGACAGGATCTAGAAGGGGGGGATGAATAGATCCTTTAAAAAAATTACTCAAATAAAAATACACAGTAAGATGAAGTGCAACGGAAGCTTAACGCAGTAAACTGACTGGACTATTGATGATTAAAACAATGCACAATGGCACCTAGCAGATAGTACACTGGTTAAATCAATTCGTACAGGACAGAGCCCAAACGCTTAACACTCAACAATCTTAACTACACTGCAAGCAATAATGCAAATAGCTAGATGACATCAAGCTCAGCAAACCGTACATCATGCAATAATCCAATTGAGATGCAGCAGAAACTAGTTCACATAGATATACTATCGAGGGCCAGACGGTTATATCAGAATGAGTGATGAAGTAACTCATACGCCAAACCTGTGAAAGTGGTAGATGAAAAGGAATCAACCACAAAACCAAACACACGATGCACAGAAGATTTTTTAGGTGGTTCGGCCAGACACCCAGTCTGCTTACGTCCACCCCTCACTCAAACCAAGTGAAGATTCCCTTGCATACAGCAAGAACGCAGACTCAGTCTACAAACAAGGGCTGACACACAGCTTGACCTGGGGGAACACACTTCTCCCTTTTTCTGAGTTCCCAGAAGGAAATGTGAGCAACACCCTATTGCCCACAACCAGAGGATCAGTCCTCTCTTCCTCTGAACCACAGAGGGAACCTGGAGAACAAATCTCCCATCCTCTGATAAACTCAAAGACAACACCAGGATGATGTGACACACCCTTGGACCAAAATGAACAAGCACAATTTGCAATTCAAACGGACCGATAATGGCGACCGCTCACCCGATGCTCACCAAAGACCCGGGGTAGCTTGGAAATGCCAAGGAGAGGTTGTGAGGGCTGGGCCCTTGCTGGTAGAGGGCCAGCAAGGCCTAGGTTAATTCCCAAGGGTAATGGCAGCCCAATTCAAGGGAGCCGACGAGGTGCCAAGGCACGGGTTACACTCTTCACCCCACGGTGATCTCTTGAAGCAAGGAGCTCAAGGATCGGGCTCTCACCCTCACGGTCAGCGGAGTTTATGAACTAATATTAGAAAGAAAAAGCACTAAATGAAGCTAGGAGTGGAGCACTTACTCGACCGGTTTGAAGAAACCGGTACCGCTCGGAGACGTGGGCGAGCGGGGAAGCGTGTGTTCCCCACACACCGCACCGGGGTAGCTTGACCTGCTCAAATTGTTACAACACTACACCCCATGCAAGGGGGGGGGGATCTAGGGGTGGGGGTCAACTGATATTACATCCAAAACTAACTCCACACAGGGAGGGGCCTTCAGCCGGTCAAGCGGGGAGGGGTGACACCGAACTAGCGATCAACAAGGAAGCCGATGTCGGTTCTGTCCGCTGTCTGTGCTTCAGGACTGACTGATGGTTATCATGATGCTGTGGCCACTCCAGAATTTTTCCTATGACGAGACCACTTGGATATTCTTTGTATCTAGATCGGGATGATGCTTGCATTTTTTTGATTTCTTTGGGCACTGCTGCTGGTCGGGGTAGGGGCTTGAACAGGGTGGCAGACCCTCGGTTCTGACAGCTTCAGGTTTCCAACAGCAAGAAGGAGAGGATGCCACGACCGCTCCCGAACTCATAATCAGGTGCCGCCAAAGCCGTTGGAACCGTTGACAGGTCCTCTTCGAAGCAAAACTGGCGAGGAAGCCAAACATTGTCGGAGAAGACCAGTGGGCTTTGAACTCTGATGAGAGGTTGATGCAGACTGTGGGGAAGCAGAACTGCGCACCCGGGAGAGAAAATTGATAACTCCTGGTTCCAGACGCCAAACTGAGCTATACTTTTTGGAGAAGAAAGAAGACTCGTAGTAGAAGCTTTTTAGAGAAGACCTCTCGATCATATTCCAAGCAGGACCGTCGCAGTCGGGCTTCCACTCTGGATCTGGTCTCCTGCCAAGGAGGCTTTACGCAGTCGGGGAAGAATGACTCCCCTGGGCGATCACGAACTCAGAACAGGATGGGACCACCGCCGTTGCAAAGAGTACTGGAAGATGCTTCCAACGATGGCTCTTGATTCTTCAGAAACATCCCGAGGAAACCGTGGTCGCCTCTGCAAGGTGCTACTCTTCTGCAGATCTGCAACTGGGAACTATAGGTTGAAGATGACGGGGGGGAATGGGGTATATGGGAGGGGAAATGGGGGTGGATGAGTGTGGGGAAAGCCCGGGCTGTGAGGGGGTCTAGGAGGGGCTGTTCCAAGGTGGGGGAAGGGAAGAATGGGGTCTGGAAGGGGGTCTAACAGGTGGTTGGAGGAGGAGCTACGAATTTGGGAAGGTGGGTGAGAGGGAAAGGGTATTTGAAAATGGGTTTAAGGGTGGGATTAAATTTTGGTCTTGGGGGATGGGAAGAGGTGTGTGGGGAAGGTAAAAGGGGGCTTGGGGAGTGGGAATTCTCCCTTGGGAGATGAGAGGGTGCTTGGGGTAGGGGAGTGGGTGTCTGGTGGTTGGAGGGTTGAGTGGGGAGTGGTGGAATCTCCCTTGGGGCTGGGGTGGAGTTAAGGTGGGTTGGTGCGGAGTTGGGGATGAGTTATTGGAGGGGGGGAAGAGAGAGAAAGGTGGTTGGGAGGGGAGGAGAGAGAAAGGGGTGCAAGTTTTAGAGGGAGAAAGTGGAGGAGAGAGAAAATGACTTATTAAAGAGAGAGAGGTAGAGAGAGAGAGGGGGATAGGGGGAATCACTCCCAAGGGTTTCTCACCCAACTAATAGAATCTCTCCAATAGGAAATTTGAACTCTCAAATGGTAATTTTCATTCATTGATTCCTTCGTTCAAATGGAGGAAATGGGGTCCTATATATAGGCAACCCACATTTCTACAAAAGTCCCTGACTCTTACTACAATGACCAAAGACCAAGGGGGTAGGGGCGCCCCTGGGCCTAGCCCAAAGAATTGGGCCCAATAACTATTCTAAACAATCTAATGACACTTAACGTAGGTAGGTAACTCATTAACTTAGGTACATGACTCAAATAAAAGAAAAATTACAATGACATGACTCAAATAAAATATGAAAATTACATGACTCGACTCAGAAAAATATGACGGACACAATGGAGCTATGCTGGCGAGCAATCGAAGCTGTGGAAAAATGTGAAGGGTGAGAGATGCCCCCATCATACTCCCGGGGTGAGGAGAACTCGACTCCGTCGAGTAAGAGTCCTTCCCTCCTTGGAGGGTGTAGAAGTGATATCGCCCATAAGTCATTAGAAGGAGATCGATCCGTCCACCCGATGAGATAGCGCTCATACACCTTGCTCCTGATGGCAGTGACATGTTCATCCAATATTTGCTCAATTTGCTCACGCTGGGCTCTCTTGGCTGGTGGTCTCTCCTCACAGGTGGGTGCTCTCTCAAGGGAAGGAATAGGCTCAATATCCTCACTGGGTACCTCCGTGGGTCCCTTATATGGCACTAGGTCGGCGACATTGAATGTGGGACTTACCCCATATTCCTCGGGAAGATATAACTCAGCGCCAATGTACCTCATAACCTGGAAGGGACCAGCCCCACGAGGCCTCAATTTGGAGATGTCTCCTGGGGAGAGCTTCTCTGTCCTTACCATCACAAAGTTACCCACGTGGAAATTTTGGTGACGTCGATGAGAGTCGGCCAACCTTTTATAAGTCACATTCTTCTTGCTAATGTGCTTGCGGATCTCTTTATGTAATGTTGTGAATGCAGACATTCTAGGGGTGATGGGTGGAACTGGGTAACCAAAAGTAGACCTATCATGTAATGATGCAGTGTAGACTTTGGTCAGCCTAGGTGGGCCCCGTAGGTGGCCCTATCATGCAAATTGGTGATAAATATCGGGAGACCCGGACATCCGTAGATGCCTTTGACATGCTTAAGACCCATGATGAATGAAGGTGGACTATGACATCCGAATATGGACCACTCATACTTTCTACTTGACATGTGGGTGATATGAATGAATGGACCCAACATAGTGTTCATGCCAAGGGGTGTGGTAAGCCTAGACACATGCATACTTTTCCCAAAGGTGACATCCATGTGTATAGGTGTGGGACAACATTTGAACTCCCATTGGAAAGGATTGAATGGATCTAAGAAGGTGGTCGTCATGGGGTGGGGCACAACCTTATTACCTAGGGATATGTGGCCCAAGGTCATGGCTCCCAAGGTGTAACCCGGGTCTAGGATGGGGTGGATTTGGTCAAACATGGTGGGTTGGGATAGGGAAAGGTGGGTGGTGGATAAGGTGGTTGGGTCCCATGGGTTCTTTGACCCCTATTAGAAGGGATCATAAAAAGGGTTATCGAGGGGGAGGGTCCCTATGTCCTCAAGATCCTCAAGTGGTGGTGGGTCATCCTCATCTAATGAGACAATTGGGCCGAAGTTCTTTGTGAGTGGGTCGGCCATGAGTGGAGGGCTCGACGTTCTACCCGAGATAAGCAACTCTAATTCATGGATAGCATCAGGCTCATCGGGTATAGGGAGGAATAATAGGAGGTCACTAGTGTAGCAACCAATGGTGCACATTGAGATGATGGACCCAATACATAGGTGTAGGAGGTCTAGGCTCCTAGGTTGTTGGGTCATGGGAGTCAACATGCCAGTCAACTCTAATTGCCATGCTAAGCCCTTAAGAAGGTCCTCTAAGGTTTCCACTAGGTAGGATGTTTGGATTATGGTGTGATAAGATGAGAAGGGTATGATGGGAAGGTTTTGCTCTATGGGAGGGTAAACATAGGACATGATGGGGTGAATTGGTCTCTCCTTTAGCCATCTAGCTAGGGGCCCATCTATGATTATAGTGCCTTTTGTGATGGTTGGTGGCTCTTGAAGATCAAGATTATTTGAAGTGGTGAAGGGTTGAGGCTCTTCCTCACCATTGGTGTGAACTCGGACTTCCTTATGGGCGGGGAGAGGGTTTGGGCTATCAACTATTCCTATGTGAGTGGGTGTGGCCTTCTTTCTCAAGGGAATGGGAAGGTCTTTTGGAGATGGGGTGATGATGGTTGGGGCATGGTGTACCCGGGGTGGTGAGTGAGGTCGAACTTGGGTTGGGAGTGGAAGTAGTGGTGGCCTAGGTTGGGGTAGGGTTGGGGTTGGAAGTGGAAGGTGGGTTGGTTCAGTTTGGGTTGATTGGAGGGGTGTACCCTTTTTAGGGGATGATGGAGGGATAGTGGTGGGGACCAAGGGGAATTGTGGGGTATGGGTTTGGTGAGGGATTGTGGGTTGGGTGGTGGTGGCCATCATGGGTCTAGGTGGAGGGATGGACACAGGGTCCACTTGGGTTTGAATGGTGAGAATAGGGTGAGTGGTGGTCCTTATTGGGGAAACCGGGTCGGTTATGGGTCTCTTCCCCTTGGGATCGGTCGGTTGTGGAGGGGGGAAGTGGGGGCCAATTGAGTTTGGATAGTGATTTTTGCGGAAGGGGGTTTTGGTTGGATTGTGGGGACCCTTAGGGGATTTGGTGGAGAGGTGGATGCTTGGTTTATTTGAGTCTTAAGGAAGAGGACTTGGTTGCGAAGTGTAGTTATGATGGTTGAGAGGTGATTTATTGGGGGTGGTGGGGGTGGAGACCAAAGGTCGGTCTCAAGTTGGCCGGGTGGGGATGGAGGAGTGGTAGTGCATGATGTGACACAACCTAAGACTTAGGCAAGCAAGCATATTCACAATCAAAAGAGCCAATTTTGGGCCGCCGCTCTCCCGTCGCTCACCCAAGCCCGGGGTGACTTGGTGATGCCAAGTGGAGGATGTGGGGTTGGGCCCTTGCTGGTAGAGGGCCAGCAAGGCCAAGATTTGATTCTCAACGGATGTGGAAGCCCAATTCAATGGGGTCGACAAAGTGCCGAAGGCACCGGTTGCACTCTTCCCACGGTGATCACTCAAGGCAACGGGGCTTGAGGATCGAGCTCTCACTCGCATAACCAGCGGAACTAGAACTAATATTGAAAGATAAGCACTAAATGGAGTGAGGTGTGAGCACTTACTCGATCGGTTTGAAGAAACCGGTCCCGCTCGGAGACGAGGGCGAGCGGGGAGGCGAGTGGATCCCCACACGCCGCGGCGGTGTAGCTTGACCTGCCCACACAAGTTACAACACTACACCTCTCGCAGGAGGGGGACCTTGGGGTGGGGGTTAATGGATTACAACCAAAACTACCTCCGCATAGGGAGGGGCCTTCAGCCGGCCAAGCGGGGAGGGGAAACTAGGGCTAAAAGTAAAGAAGAGATGAAGACACCGGTTCTGCCTACTCTCTCTGAACAGGGACAGGTAGTCGATGTTACTGCTGCAGAACTTGCTCAAGAATTTTTCTGATAGCGGGACCTATGGGAAACTCTTTGGGACTGGTACTGGAACACCTCTGAATTTTGTTGAATTCTTCTGGAGTCGCTGCTGGCCTCGGTGGAGGTTCGAATAGAGCACCAGATTCTCGGGCTGGCAGCTTCAGACTTCTAACAGCAGGTTGTAGAGGACGCCCCGATAGCTCCCGAACTTGGAATCAAGCACCGTCAGAGCTGTTGGAACCGTAGATGAGTCCTCTTCGCAGCAAAACTGACGGGGAAGTCAAAAGATGCCGGAGAAGACCTGGAGTCTCTGAACAAGGATGACTGGTCGGTGCAGACTGTGGGTAGCAGAACTGCGCAGCTGAGGGAGAAAAATGATAACTCTAGAACACGAACGCCGAATGAAGATCCATTTCTTGATTCTGAAAGTAGACATGGCGATGAAGAACTTTTCAAAAGAGCTCTCGAACTGATTCTTCTGGGGTTTGTCGTGGCAGAGCTTCTACTCAGGATCAGGTCTTCAGCAGAGGCACCACTGCGCAGTGGTGGGAAAATGGATCTCCTGGGCAGCTCGAAGCTCAGATTGGGACGAGACCGCCACTGTTGCGAAGGAGACCGGTAGACGCTTCCAACGATAGCTCTTGGGTCTTCAAACTCGTTCGGAGGAAGTCGTGGCGGCCGATGCAAGTTGCTGGTTCACCTGTAACCCTTGGACAGCAAACTGCAACTTCGAAGTAGCTTCCAATAACCAAGAGAGAAGAAGGAAAGGGGGTCTATGGTGAAGGGGAGGTGGATGGAGGGTGGAGGGGGATTGAGGGGGAGTTGTGGAGGTTGTCTAAGGGTGGTGGAGAGGCTGGCGAAGGGGAAGGGTGCAGATGTTGTTATGGGTTCAGCCAAAAGGGGAGGATGAGAGGAGGGTGGAGGGTGAAGTGGAGGGTGAGGGGTGGAGGGAATGAGGGGGGCGAACTTGGCCAAGGGGAAGGGGAGAGGGGCGGCCAAAGCTTTGGAGGGAAGGGGTTTCAAAATTCAAATGGGCCTAGGAAGTTGTGGTATTGTGTGGGGAAGAGGGGTGAGTGTGTTGGAATGGGGAAGATAGTGTTGGAATGGGGGGAATGCTACCTTGGAACTAGGGGGGTGGAGTAATGGTGGCTATGGGAAGTGGAGGGACTTTAATGGGGTAGGTGGGGGTTGGAAGTTGGGAGGGAGGAGGAGGAGAGAGAGAGAAAGGGGCGAACCCCTTAGTGGAGGAGAGAGTGGAGAGAGAAGAAGGGGGGGTGGGGACTCTCTCACCCTAGGGCTTCTCACCCAATTGGATTCTCTCCATTAAACTAAGCTTTGAACTCTCAAATGTCATTTTTTCATTGATTGATTCATTAAGTTGAAATGGGGGGAATGGGGTCCTATATATAGGAAACCCACATTTCTACAAAAGTCCCTGACAATTGACTCAATGACAAATAACCGAGGGGGTAGGGGAGAGCCCTTGGGCCAAGCCCAATGAATTGGTCCCAATAGCTAACTAGACAACCTAATGACACTCAAACTTAGGGAAATGAACACAAGACCTAGGAACATGACTCAAATAAAAGGGAAAATACATCAAATGACTCAAATAAAAATTACATAGGACTCAAAATTAAATGACTAGACCATACCGGATGCAACCGGGGCGAGGAGACGAGCTGTGAACGTGGGCATGGGAGGTGATGTCCCCATCAGTGCACCTCGGGTTAGGGGTGCTTGAGTAGGAGGGGTGGGAATGTTTGGGGATGTAGATCTTTCTAAGTTGTACGTTCATATCATCCCATGAGGAAATGGGCTCTTGCCTCCTAACCCTTCTTAATCCCTCTATGTGTTCCCACTTACTCTTGGCTTGACCCCGAAACCGTCCCTTGGCCTTTCGGACTCTCGCGGATCCATATACCCAAGTCTTTTCAAAGTACTTTTCTATGGTAGCCTCCCACCTAACATAGTCACTAGAACGTGATCCGTCAAAGGTAATATCCCTATCTAGGATGAAGTCCATGGGTGGTGAGTAGGCTAAGTAGGAGGTGGCCATGATGATCGGGGGGATCAATGCAAGGGTCGGATTGATGATGACTCCAATGCAAGCACGCCCTATGACTTGACTTGTAGAGACAAGTCATTGACTTGCTCTGATACCAATTTGATGTGACACACCCTTGGACCAAAATGAACAAGCACAATTTGCAATTCAAATGGACCGATAATGGCGACCGCTCACCCGATGCTCACCCAAGACCCGGGGTAGCTTGGAAATGCCAAGGAGAGGTTGTGAGGGCTGGGCCCTTGCTGGTAGAGGGCCATCAAGGCCTATGTTAATTCCCAAGGGTAATGGCAGCCCAATTCAAGGGAGCCGACGAGGTGCCAAGGCACGGGTTACACTCCTCACCCCACGGTGATCTCTTGAAGCAAGGAGCTCAAGGATCGGGCTCTCACTCTCACGGCCAGCGGAGTTTATGAACTAATATTAGAAAGAACAAGCACTAAATGGAGCTAGGAGTGGAGCACTTACTCGACCGGTTTGAAGAAACCGGTCCCGCTCGGAGACCTGGGCGAGCGGGGAAGCGTGGGTTCCCCACACACCGCGCCGGGGTAGCTTGACCTGCTCAAATTGTTACAACACTACACCCCATGCAAGGGGGGGGGGGATCTAGGGGTGGGTGTCAACTGATATTACATCCAAAACTACCTCCACATAGGGAGGGGCCTTCAGACGGCCAAGCGGGGAGGGGTGACACCGAACTAGCGATCAACAAGGAAGTCGATGTCGGTTCTGTCCGATGTCTGTGCTTAAGGACTGACTGATGGTTATTATGATGCTGTGGCCACTCCAGAATTTTTCCCATGACGAGACCACTTGAGATTCTTCATAGCTGGATCGGGATGATTCTTGAATTTTTTTGATTTCTTTGGGCACCGCTGCTGGTCGGGGTAGGGGCTTGAATAGTGTGGCAGACCCTCGGTTCTGACAGCTTCAGGTTTCCAATTGAAGGAAGAAGAGGATGCCACGACCGCTCCCGAACTCAGAATCAGGTGTCGATGGAGCCGTTGGAACCGTTGATGGGTCCTCTTCGAAGAAAAACTGGCGGGGGAGCCAAACGTTGTCGGAGAAGACCAGTGGGCTCTGAACTCTGATGAGAGGTCGGTGCAGACTGTGGGGAAGCAGAACCGCGCACCCGGGAGAGAAAATTGATAACTCCTGGTTCCGGACGCCAAACGGAGCTCAGCTTTTTGGATAAGAAATAAGACTCATAGTAGAAGCTTTTTAAAGAAGAACTCTCGATCAGATTCCAAGCAGGATCGTCGCAGTCAGGCTTCCAATTCGGATCTGGTCTCCTGCCAGGGAGACTTTGCGCAGTCGGGGAAGAATGACTCCCCTGGGCGATCACAAACTCAGAACGGGATGGGACCACCGCCGTTGCGAAGAGTACTGGGAGACGCTTCCAACGATTGCTCTTGATCCTTCATAAACGTCTGGAGGAAACCGTGGTCGCCTCTGCAAGCTGCTACTCTTCTGTAGATCTGCAACTGGGAACTGTAGGTTGAAGATGACGGGGGGGAATGGGGTATATGGGAGGGGAAATGGGGGTGGATGAGTGTGGAGAAAGCCCGGGCTGTGAGGGGATCTAGGAGGGGGTGTTCCAAGGTGGGGGAAGGGAAGAATGGGGTCTGGAAGGGGGTCTAACAGGTGGTGGGAGGAGGAGCTACGAATTTGGGAAGGTGGGTGAGAGGGAAAGGGTATTTGAAAATGGGTTTAAGGGTGGGATTAAATTTTGGTCTTGGGGAATGGGAAGAGGTGTGTGGGGAAGGTAAAAGGGGGCTTGGGGAGTGGGAATTCTCCCTTGGGAGATGAGAGGGTGCATGCGGAATGGGAGTGGGTGGTTGGTGGTTAGCGGGTGGAGTGGGGAGTGGTGGAATCTCCCTTGGTGCTGGGGTGGAGTTAAGGTGGGTTGGTGGGGAGTTGGGGATGAGTTATTGGAGGGGGGAAGAGAGAAAAAGGTGGTTGCGAGGGGAGGTGAGAGAAAGGGGTGAAGGTTTTAGAGAGAGAAAGTGGAGGAGAGAGAAAATAACTTATTAGAGAGAGAGATGTAGAGAGAGAGGGGGGATAGGGGAATCACTCCCAAGGGTTTCTCACCCAACTAATGGAATCTCTCCAATAGGAAATTTGAACTCTCAAACGGCAATTTTCATTCATTGATTCCTTCGTTCAAATGGAGGAAATGAGGTCTTATATATAGGCAACCCACATTTCTACAAAAGTCCCTGACTCTTACTACAATGACCAAAGACCAAGGGGGTAGGGGCGCCATTGGGCCTAGCCCAAAGAATTGGGCCCAATAACCATTCTAAACAATCTAATGACACTTAACCTAGGTAGATGACTCATTAACCTAGGTACATGACTCAAATAAAAGGAAAATTACAATGACATGACTCAAATAAAATATGAAAATTACATGACTCGACTCAGAAAAATATGACGGACACAATGGAGCTATGCTGGCGAGCAATCGAAGCTGTGGAAAAATGTGAAGGGCGAGAGATGCCCCCATCACAGGAGATACACTCTCTTTTCTTCTGATCACTCGGAAGGGAATCAATCCCCAAACAAGGAATCAGAAGAACATAAAGAAAAATGGGAAACAATCAAATGAGAAGCAAAAAGAAAATACAACGGAAATAGCTAGAAAAAATGTAGCTCCGAATGAGCAAATTTGGCTTAGATTTGATTCATAAGCGAATGGACGACCTGATCCTCAATCACATGATCTTTCTCTTCTTCTCTCACAGATAATCTATCAGATTCTTCTCATAGGCTGGCTCTCTTCGCAGCTATCCTGATACTCGTCTTCCTTCCCCTTCCTCTTCTTCTTCTTCTGTTGCTTATCTAATTTTTGAAGATGGAAGTGACGTATATATATATATATATATATATATATATATAGGACAGAGTTTGGTAATTACAGAAAGAGGATAATATTCTGATCTGGAACTTCATTGGTCTTGGTGTCATTTCTGAATATTCTTCTTCAGAAATCATCTTCAGAGATTGCCACGTGGCCTGGAAATGTAAGTGACTCACTTGAGTTCGAAAGCACCTAATTCCATTAAGTTGCTTACGTGCTTTGCTGGAATACTTGATGCTTTGACGTGCTACGAAGATAGGTCGAGGCATCTCATTGATGCTTTGACGTTTCAGGCTTCCAAATGCTGGTTCTGAGCTGAGTGCATCGAGGAATTTCTCAGATGCGTTAGTGTAGTGTGAAGGTAGAGCCTTTTGGACAAAGAGCTTCGACTTGGATTTTGACATGGTGCATCGAGGCAGCTTCTTGATCCATCGAGGTATGTTCTCTTGCAAGCCAGATTTGTACTTGATGCATCAAGGCAATATTCTGTTGCGTCGAGGCAAGGCTTTGGAGTTGGTTTCTTGAACTTCACTATGTCGAGGAAGTTCATTGTTACGTCGATGAAGGAATCTGGAAGTAGCTGGATTGGGCATCACTGCCTTGAGGCAGTGGTGGTCCTACTTCGACTTTGTCACGCCCCGACGCGGAATATTGGGACGTACAGTTGGAAACGAGCTGGAAAGAGAGAGAACTAATCTAAATATATACAAATGCTAAGAAATGGACATAACTTATTGACCATTAAACAAAACACAACTGGTACATAATCCTCAAATCAACTCAATACAACTGGGATAACAACTCTAAACCACAATAATATAACTGAAGCACAACACACTCTAAACACAACTAACTGATACACTCAAAACATCACTCCTGCCCTTCCCCATCGGTAAGTGCGTCACCTGAAAAGCCTCGAAAGGGGGGAAACAACAACTATGAGCTAACGCTCAGTAGGAAATAACAGATAGGTATAAGTGATTAGCAGTTTAATTACATATTCAAAATATCATGCTACAAAGGATAATGCAATAAAAGAATAATGATGATATAATGAAACAAAATTTAAAGATCTTGCAAGGTCAAGAAATATAAAGGAATAGAATGGTAATACTTAAGAGGAATAACAAAGATAAAAATTTACTACAGGAGATAACGATAAAGAGTTGGCCATATCAAGATAATTCAAGTCATGTCAAACACGTGTGTAGTTTCATTTCCACGTCCATGTAACAGCAAGTAAGTAACAACAAGTAGAGTATAGAACAGTGAAGAGTGGAAAGTGAAAAGTAGTAGAGAGTAGTAGAGAGTAGTGAAGAGTAGTGGACAGTAGTGGACAGTAGTGGACAGTAGTGGACAGTCCTAGATTTAACTCATGTCATGGTATTGGTGCCAAATGCCACACCTAGTCAATCACCTCCCCGGGGTACACGTAGTGTTCGGGCGCTCCTCCCAGGACTAGACCGAGCCCTTAATTGTTTGTCAGGCATTGATTTCTTTGGATCAAAGATCCCACGAATCTAGACTTCCACAATTTATGGCCAGAATTCCAAGGTTTGAACATGTAGCAATAACAATTTCAAGTAGGAAGGAGATTCATTTTAGAATTTCAAGGTAAGCACAATCATCAAGAAGATTGAAAACCAAGTCACAATAAGAGTTAATCATGCTGCGCTACTGTAGTACAGCAGCTATCCAACAAGCTAATCAACATATTAATCCTAATTATCAAGTTAATATGTCAAAGATTATCCATTATCATTTGCATTAAGATAATTGCCAAAAGCTGATTCAAGATGATAAGGTAAAGGAACAAGCTTGTATAGGAAGGAAAAAGAATGCATTAACATAGATTTAATTACACCATTAACCACTAATTATGTAGGTTTCAATTTAACCAATGTATGAGTCGAAATGAAGATGGTAAACGGCATGTTTTTACACTATATTTGCAAGTAGGAACCAATGTAAATTGAAATTATAAGGTTTCCAGAATAGGTCACTGGTTCTTCAAAAGTTTAGTTTTCAATTGGTCTAAGTTCAATAGGTCGATCCCTTAATGATCCGGATCGATCCACGGGTCGCAAAACGATGAAAACCGGGCTTCTGGTACATGGGTCGACCCCTGGGGTCGACCCCTGTAAAAATGGGGTCTGGCAGCTGAATGGGTCGACCCCTGGGGTCGACCCCAGCAAATTCTAAAGGAAGGGTCGAACCCTGGGGTCGACCCCTTCAATCTAGCGCAAGGGTCGACCCTTGGGGTCGACCCCCATGCAGGGGTTGGATGGGTCGACCCCCATGCAGGGGTTGGATGGGTCGACCCCTGGGGTCGACCCTCGGGCCTGCTGGGTTTCCCAGAAAATGGGTCGACCCCTGGGGTCGACCCCTGCAAGAACAGCAACGAAAGTTGACTCCGGAAAACACATGAACTCATCCAAATGAGGTCCAATTGAGTTGAAATCAAAACCACATGATCTAGGAATCCTAATAGACATTCTAGGGTCATGATACATGAGTTTAGAAACATGAATTTTCACAGAAATCAATTAAATCTCAACTTATACATGATAAATACATGAAAACCCTAGTTCCTGACCTACTTCTACTAAATCATGCAATTCTCTCAACATAAGCAATGAATTTTGGGGCTTCTTGCGTCAAAAGAAAGCTAACTCGATTATGAATCCAACCATGTATGATATGCAACATGAAGATCAGGTTACTAGACTCAAAATTAGCCCGAAATCAAGATCTGACTTAAAGGAACACTATATGAATCATGTTCTAGGCATGCTCTTACTTCGATGCAAAATACTCTCAACATGCTCAATACAAATTAGGGGTTTCTTTGTCAAATGATAGCTAACAACATGCTCATTACATCATGTAAGTTAATTATAGTTTTGTTGTTAGATCCTACCTCAAATCGGAGAAAGAATTCGAAACCCTAGAATGAAGAACAAGCTTGACAGCAACTCACAAAAAGCTCGATATCTCCACGGATACCTAATGAAATTTGGGGCTTTCAGTCCCATTGGATAGCTCTCGTCGAGCTGATCAAGATACTATATTTACAAGTCTCAATTGGTTAAGGGTACCTACCTTAATCGACGAATTAAAGGGCTGGAGATGAAGAACGACGAACTACCAACACCCTCCACAAAAACGACGAATGCTCCCAGATCTGGACTCCTCGTCGGCTGACCCAGCTACCAAATGAAACTAGAGTTGAAGAGCTACATTTCTATAGGTCATGGAGCTTCTGGAGCCTTCGGAGTTTGGAGTATTCGGTGTTGCAAGTTACGTGTTTAGAAACGGCGCCGGAATCCTTGACTCGACCAAATCTATGTCGGCAGCACGTTTTAGGGCTAGGTTTACCTCAAATTGATTGAGGGTAAATGTTCCTTACCTCGTGGCCTTCCATTTGCCCTTCATTTCAGATCATTTGGTTGAGTAATAAGGTCGAATTTCACGTTTTAAGTTACGATTAGGTAAAGGGTAGGTGGAAGTCAAATTCAAGATTAATCCTCTAATTAGACAAGGTTACGTAATTAATTTGGGTCAAGTCCAGAAGATAAAATTGCTATAAAAATGATCTTTTACCCAATTACTATTTTTACAGATTTTTCTAAGGTAGTCGAATTTATAGGTTCTATTTTCTAATGAATTAAATATTAATATTTTGAAATTCAAACATTAATTCATTTTAATTCAATTTTTAATTAATAAAAGCTCAATAAAACTTAATAAATAATCAGGGTATTACACCCTCCCCTACTTAAAGAATTTGGTCCTCCAAATTCACTGCACTATATACGGAAAGTAGGGAAAAGATAGATCACCTAGAATAGGTCGGGATACCGCTTCCGCATAGTATCTTCCGATTCCCAAGTAGCTTCTTCGGTTCCACGCCGACTCCACTGAATCTTGACCATCGGTATAGACCTATTCCGGAGTTGCTGTTGTTTCCGGTCTAGAATCATGATAGGTCTTTCTTCATAAGTCAAATCTTCCTTTAACTCAAAATTCACATGTTGAATGATGTGAGTGGGATCGTACACATATTTCCGTAACATAGACACATGGAAAATATTATGTACACTAGATAACTGAGGCGGTAATGCCAGTCTGTAAGCAACTTCTCCCACTCTATCTAGGATCTCGAATGGACCAATATACCTCGGACTCAGCTTGCCATGAATGCCAAATCTTCGAATCCCTCTCGAAGGAGAGACTTTCAGAAACACATGCTCGCCAACTTGAAATTCTAATGCTCTTCTCCTTGTGTCTGCATAACTCTTCTGTCTTGACTGAGCCACTTGTAACCGGTCTCGGATAACACGGATGTTCTGTGATGATTCTGAAACAAGATCCGGTCCAAGCCATTACTTCTCGCCCACCTCGTCCCAACACAACGGGGAACGACAGCTTCTTCCATACAAAGCTTCAAATGGAGCCATTTGTATGCTGGATTGGTAACTGTTGTTGTAGGCGAATTCAATCAATGCCAAGTGATTACTCCAACTGCCTCCGAAATCAATCATGCAAGCTCGCAGCATATCTTCCACTATCTGGTTGGTTCTTTCAGTCTGTCCATCTATCTGTGGATGAAAAGCAGTACTGAAATTCAGACGAGTACCAAGAGACTCTTGCAGTCCCTTCCAGAAATGTGAAGTAAATCTCGGGTCTCTATCAGACACAATGCTGACAGGTATACCATGGAGCCTTACCACTTCCTTTAAATATAAAGTAGCCAATACATCAACTGTCCACTTGGACTTAATGGGTAAGAAATGAGCCGATTTTGTCAAGCGATCGACGATCACCCATATCGCATCAAATCCACCACGAGTCTTAGGTAGACCCATAATGAAATCCATGCCAATGCTTTCCCACTTCCATTGGGGTATGTCGAGTGGTTTCAACTTTCCTGCCGGTCTGAAATGTTCAACCTTAACTTGTTGACAAACCAGATATCTACTCACGAAATCTGCAATTTCCCTTTTCATATTTGGACACCAAAAGGACCTTTTCAAATCCTTGAACATTTTAGTGCCTCCAGGATGAATAGTGTATTTGGATCTATGTGCTTCCTCCAGAATCTTGTTCTTTAACTCAGCTTCATCAGGTACACAAGTTCTACCCTGGAATAACAATCTTCCATCGTCAGCCACCATGAAGTCGGGTCTGCTGCTCAAACTTCCCTCGATCTCAACCAGCTCGGGATCATTATCTTGCAAGGATTTGATCTCCATCAATAATTTGGGCTTAAGTCGAATCTGTGCAATTATAACCTGATCATTATCAACATTTAGATCCAGGCTAGCTAACTGTTCTAATAGCCTCCACTCTTGTAACATGAGACTTGATAATTTAGCCACAGGCTTCCGGCTTAATGCATCTGCCACCACATTGCCTTTACCAGGATGATATTCAATCGAGAAGTCGAAGTCCTTCAAGTACTCCAACCATCTTCTCTGCCTCATGTTAAGTTCTTTCTGAGAAAATAAATACTCCAAACTCTTATGATCTGAAAATACTGTGAATGTTTCTCCATACAAGTAATGCCTCCAAATTTTTAAGGCGAATACAACTACTGCAAGTTCCAAGTCATGAACGGGGTAGTTCTCTTCGTGCTTCTTCAGCTGCCTAGAAGAATAAGCAATCACTTTACCATGCTGCATGAGTACACAGCCTAAGCCAATACCAGAAGCATCGGTATAGACCACGAAACCACTATCGCCAGAAGGTAAAGCCAATACGGGTGCAGTAGTGAGGCAATCCTTCAATGTTTGGAAGCTCTGCTGACATTCCTCGGACCATTCAAACTTGTTGTCTTTGCGGGTCAATCGAGTGAGAGGTACCGCAATCTTGGAGAAGTCTTGAATAAATCTCCGATAATAGCCTGCCAGGCCTAGAAGCTTCTCACTTCGGTCACTGTAGTAGGCTGATCCCAGTTCCTTACTGCCTCCACTTTCGAAGGATCAACTGAAATACCTTCTTTGGTGATGATATGTCCTAAGAAGGACACTTCTTGCAGCCAGAAATCACATTTACTGAATTTGGCATATAGTTGATGATCTTTCAATATCTGCAATGCCATCCTCAAATGTTCGGCATGCTCTTCTTCAGTCTTGGAATAAATTAGTATGTCGTCAATGAATATCACGATCCATTGATCAAGATAAGGCCGGAATGCATTATTCATTAACTGCATGAAAGCTGCTGGTGCATTCGTTAGACCAAAAGGCATAACGACAAACTCAAAATGACCATACCTGCTGCGGAAAGCCGTTTTATAAATATCATCATCCTTAATCCTCAGCTGATGATATCAAGATCGAAGATCGATCTTAGAGAAATAATGTGCTCCCGCTATCTGGTCGAATAATTCGTCGATCCTCGGCAATGGGTATTTATTCTTGATAGTTAGCTGGTTCAGTTGCCGATAATCGATGCATAATCTCATCGAACCATCCTTTTTCCTAACGAATAATACAGGAGCTCCCCAAGGTGAAGTACTCGGACGAATAAAGCCCTTCTCGAGCAATTCCATCAGCTGTTGCTTTAATTCCCTTAGCTCCGCAGGGGACATACGGTAAGGAGCTCTAGAAATAGGAGACGCGCCAGGAACAATATCAATGGAGAAGATAACTTCCCGCTCAGGCGGAAGTCCTGGTAGTTCCTCCGGAAAGACTTCGGAGAATTCTCGGACAATAGGAGTGTCCTTTATCTCAACTCGCTGTTCCGATGTAGCGTGGACAAAGGCTAGAAAAGCCTCGCAACCTCGCCTCATCAGCTTGTCGGCTCGAAGAGAAGAGATGAGCGATATAGGGCTATGGTGCTTGATCCCTGTAAAAGATAAATCAGAATGTCTAGTAAAAGTCACTGAGCTAGAACTGCAGTGAATACTGGCCTCGTACTTGGCCAACCAATCTACTCCAAGGATTACATCATAATCCCTCATATCCATGCAAACTAAGTCGGCTGGAAAGTTCCGTTCATCAATAATAACCTTACTAGAAGGATAGTAATATTGAATAGCCGCTCCAGAACTAATAGGAGTTGATATAACCAATGGAGAATTCATCATAATAGGTTTGACAGATAACGACTTCGCAAATTTCTGAGAAATAAAAGAATGCGTTGCACCAGTATCAAACAGAACAAATGCGAGCTTGTCGATTATAGTAAGGGTACCTTTGACGAGTCTGCCATCATCAGAAATCCCAGTTTCATCCGCATGTAAAGCTTGGAGCCTTCCTTGCGGCTTCTTGATAACTTGAGATTTTGTCGGTGTAGCTTGTTCCGATAGAAGAGGGCAGTCAGGGATACGGTGTTCCCTACTCCCACATCGTAAACACGCACCTAGCTTGCGCCAGCATTCCTCCATCTTGTGACCTGGACGATCACAATACTTGCACTTGCCCTTGAATGGAACAACAGCGCCGGGTTTCTTCTCTTCATTTCTTGGCATCTTGCCTTTCCACGTTCCCGATCCGGTCCATGAACTAGACCCACTCATGGGCCTCTTTTTGCTAGTGCCAAATCCGGGTCTAGGAGTTGGTTGTTCCTTCTTCATGCCTTGCCCACGGATCCTCTCCGTCATTTCTAAGGTATCTTCTAGAACTTGTGCCTTTCTCACCATCTCAGAATAAGTCGAGATCTCCATCGGCGCCAGTTGATTGATGTAGTGAAGCTTCAACCCGTTGAGAAATCGCTTAGCTTTCATCTTTTCTGTGGAGATAAGGTGAGTAGCATAGCGCGAAAGCCGAGAGAACTGTGCTTCATATTCGGCCACCGATAAGCTTCGCTGCTTTAGAGCCGCGAACTCCGCCGCCTTCTTCTCTTGTACACGATCGGAAAAATATTTGTCGTTGAAGAATTCCTCGAACTCTTCCCATGTGACTTGTTGATCGCCTAGAGTTGCCTTCACGGAATCCCACCAAGTACGCGCATCCCGCTCCAATTGGAAGGTAGAAAGAAGGACACGCTCTTGGTCGGTGCATTGCATGACTTCAAAAATTCTCCCCATTTCGTGGAGCCAATGCTCGGCCTCATCGGGGTTAGTCGAACCAGCAAATCTTGGCGGGTTCATTCCTCGAAAGTTCCGGTATAAGTCACTGGTGCCATGACCCGCTGCTCCAGCTTGAGCTACCTGATGTAACGCCTGAGTCAGGCCTTGAACCGTGCGCTGCAGGTTCCTCCATTCAGCACGATCGGCTACCATCTACACGAGAAATAGATTACTTAGGTCCAATATAATAGATAATAACACGATTAAGGAACGAACTTAACCCAAGTTTCTACCCAATCTCACCAGGTCAGGTTTTAGACTTTAACAAGGTTAGAGGTCTAATGCACCTAAACACGACAAAAAACTCGGTACCTGGCGGAGCTAATCGGTCCGAAGACCACTCGCGCAAGTATGCGACCTTCCTGATAGGCGTAGCCTAACGTTTGGACAACATCTTTTGATATACCGATTATTGGAATGCAATGCAAGAAAACCTAAACTTAGGGAACCTAGGAATATGAAACCTAAGGCTCTGATACCAACTAAACTGTCACGCCCCGACGCGGAATATCGGGACGTACAGTTAGAAACGAGCTGGAAAGAGAGATAACTAATCTAAATATATACAAATGCTAAGAAATGGAAATAACTTATTGACCATTAAACAAAACATAACTGGTACATAATCCTCAAATCAACTCAATACAACTGGGATAACAACTCTAAACCACAATAATATAACTGAAGCACAACACACTCTAAACACAACTAACTGATACACTCAAAACATCACTCCTGCCCTTCCCCATCGGTGAGCGCGTCACCTGAAAAGCATGGAAAGGGGGGAAACAACAACTATGAGCTAACGCTCAGTAGGAAATAACAGATAGGTATAAGTGATTAGCAGTTTAATTACATATTCAAAATATCATGCTACAAAGGATAATGCAATAAAATAATAATGATGATATAATGAAACAAAATTTAAAGATCTTGCAAGGTCAAGAAATATAAAGGAATAGAATGGTAATACTTAAGAGGAATAATAAAGACAAAAATTTACTGCAGGAGATAACGATAAAGAGTTAGCCATATCAGGATAATTCAAGTCATGTCAAGCACGTGTGTAGTTTCATTTCCACGTCCAAGTAACAGCAAGTAAGTAACAACAAGTAGAGTATAGAACAGTGAAGAGTGGAAAGTGAAAAGTAGTAGAGAGTAGTAGAGAGTAGTGAAGAGTAGTGGACAGTAGTGGACAATAGTGGACAGTCCTAGATTTAACTCATGTCATGGTACTGGTGCCAAATGCCACACCTAGTCAATCACCTCCCCGGGGTACACGTAGTGTTCGGGCGCTCCTCCCAGGACTAGACCGAGCCCTTAATTGTTTACCAGGCATTGATTTCTTTGGATCAAAGATCCCACGAATCTAGACTTCCACAACTTATGGCCAGAATTCCAAGGTTTGAACCATGTAGCAATAACAATTTCAAGTAGGAAGGAGATTCATTTCAGAATTTCAAGGTAAGCACAATCATCAAGAAGATTTAAAACCAAGTCACAATAAGAGTTAATCATGCTGCGCTACTGTAGTACAGCAGCTATCCAACAAGCTAATCAACATATTAATCCTAATTATCAAGTTAATATGTCAAAGATTATCCATTATCATTTGCATTAAGACAATTGCCAAAAGCTGATTCAAGATGATAAGGTAAAGGAACAAGCTTGTACAGGAAGGAAAAAGAATGCATTAACAGAGATTTAATTACACCATTAACCACTAATTATGTGGGTTTCTATTTAACCAATGTATGAGTCGAAATGAAGATGGTAAACGGCATGTTTTTACACTATATTTGCAAGTAGGAACCAATGTAAATTGAAATCATAAGGTTTCCAGAACAGGTCACTGGTTCTTCAAAAGTATAGTTTTCAATTGGTCTAAGTTCAATGGGTCGATCCCCTAATGATCCGAATCGATCCACGGGTCGCAAAACGATGAAAATCGGGCTTCTGGTACATGGGTCGACCCCTGGAGTCGACCCCTGTAAAAATGGGGTCTGGCAGCTGAATGGGTCGACCCCTGGGGTCGACCCCTGGGGTCGACCCCTTCAATCCAGCGCAAGGGTCGACCCCTGGGGTCGACCCCCATGCAGGGGTTGGATGGGTCGACCCCCATGCAGGGGTTGGATGGGTCGACCCCTGGGGTCGACCCCTGCAAGAACAGCAACGAAAGTTGACTCCGGAAAACACATGAACTCATCCAAATGAGGTCCAATTGAGTTGAAATCAAAACCACATGATCTAGGAATCCTAATAGACATTCTAGGGTCATGATACATGAGTTTAGAAATATGAATTTTCACAGAAATCAATTAAATCTCAACTTATACGTGATAAATACATGAAAACCCTAGTTCCTAAACTACTTCTACTAAATCATGCAATTCTCTCAACATAAGCAATGAATTTTGGGGCTTCTTGCGTCAAAAGAAAGCTAACTTGATTATGAATCCAACCATGTATGATATGCTACATGAAGATCAGGTTACATGACTCAAAATTAGCCCGAAATCAAGATCTGACTTAAAGGAACACTATATGAATCATATTCTAGACATGCTCTTACTTCGATGCAAAATACTCTCAACATGCTCAATACAAATTAGGGGTTTCTTCGTCAAATGATAGCTAACAACATGCTGATTACATCATGAAAGTTAATTAGAGTTTGGTTGTTAGATCCTACCTCAAATCGGAGAAAGAATTCGAAACCCTAGAATGAAGAACAAGCTTGACAGCAGCTCACAAAAAGCTCGATATCTTCACGGATACCTAATGAAATTTGGGACTTTCAGTCCCATTGGATAGCTCTCGTCGAGCTGATCAAGATACTATATTTACAAGTCTCAATTGGTTAAGGGTACCTACCTTAATCGACGGATTAAAGGGCTGGAGATGAAGAACGACGAACTACTAACACCCTCCACCAAAACGACGAATGCTCCCAGATCTGGACTCCTCATCGGCTGACCCAGCTACCAAATGAAACTAGAGTCGAAGAGCTACATTTCTATAGGTCATGGAGCTTCTGGAGCCTTCGGAGTTGGGAGTATTTGCCGCTGCAAGTTACGTGTTTAGAAACGGCGCCGGAATCCTTGACTCGATCAAATCTATGTCGGCAGCACGTTTTAGGGCTAGGTTTACCTTAAATTGATTGAGGGTAAATGTTCCTTACCTCGTGACCTTCCATTTGCCCTTGATTTCAGATCATTTGGTTGAGTAATAAGGTCGAATTTCACGTTTTAAGTTACGATTAGGTAAACGGTAGGTGGAAGTCAAATTCAGGATTAATCCTCTAATTAGACAAGGTTATGTAATTAATTTGGGTCAAGTCCAGAAGACAAAATTGCTATAAAAATGATCTTTTACCCAATTACTATTTTTACAGATTTTTCTAAGGTAGTCAAATTTATAGGTTCTATTTTATAATGAATTAAATATTAATATTTTGAAATTCAAACATTAATTCATTTTAATTCAATTTTTAATTAATAAAAGCTCAATAAAACTTAATAAATAATCGGGGTATTACAGACTTGATGTCATGTGCTGATGCTTTGCATCGATGCACCACTTGATGCGTTGATCTATCTACATCAGTACCATGAATGTGACACCTGTTCAATATGTTTAAGATTCTGAGTTCATATCATTATATCAAAATTCATAGCTGTCATCATCAAAACTAGAGATCCAACACAAGCAATGGCACGGCACCCAACGACATCAAGGCACACATAGCCAAGACAATGTCACACCGAGGAAACAATCCTCTCAGTCGGTCAGAATCTTCCAACCTAATGATTCTCGACCTGTGGGTTATGAGCCCACACGCTTCCACTGCGCACTCAACACAACGCACACAGGCATCACCGATAACTCTGCATTTGCATCTCAGGACAACTCTTGGCACCATCGCAACTCACGAAACTACAATATACCATGCCTCGAGCGCTGATCCTACCAACAGCCGATCATAAGTTGCCATAGTGCAAACCATCGTGCCAAGAGCCATAGCACAAGCCACAACTTATCCTCAAAATAATGCCATAAGGCAAGATGAGAAAGATCAAGCTCGGCTAACATAGCTCACCAGGAAGTGAATCCTAAGCTCGCCCGAGCACTCTCTCAAATAGGGCATCCATACAACCACCTCAACCACAACCTTAACACCTCAGGGGCTGACCAAACCTCAAGCTGGGACGGCCAAAACAACATTAATCACCCCCAGAGAACATGCATGGTCATCACACCAATGATAATTCCATCAACCTCCTGACCACGTAACATAAAATCTCGAACGTAGCACCACAGACCCACACCTACCGGCAAACTATACCCAGTGCAGCATAACAGAGACCAACACCATGAAGAAAGAGAACTCTCCATCACATCTTGACAAGAGCAAGACCTCATACACAGCGCCAACATAGCCCACCCAAGCTCTCATGCGAGAAGCAAAGTGGTAAGGAAACACAAAACCTATGCCCGTTGCCGACTGTATAGGAACTTATGGACTCTGATTACTACAATATCTCAAATTCCCATGTACTTTCACACCACTCTCGCTCTGATACCATCTGTGACAACCCAGCATCTGGATACCGGGTAAACCCGATACCACTTGGATCCTGAGAGGCCTCCCAAGAGCTGTAAGGCTCCGAAGGGAAAGAAAGGTGTCGGTGGAGTACATTGAACTTCCAGATAAAGCATTAAACAATTAATTACTAAGATCATGATTGCTAAGTTAGTAGAAAGAAAATTACATTTTTATTGAATAATTAAAACTACAGAGCTAATAGAGTCCAGTCCAACTAAAGTACAGTCCAACAGGAAAGAGAAACGTACTCTCAAGTCGGGAGAAGCCCGACACTAGCAAAGCTAGCAACTAAGAACCACCGTACTACACCTCCGAAGCACGAGGAAGAACAGCTACACTTGAAAAGTTAGGGGTGAGCTGTTGTATATGGTGCATATGTTTTTGATGATAACTAAACTTTATAGTTTGATGATAACTAACTTTATGGTATGAGGTTTTATGATGTTACTTGGCTGTGTGGTATTTCTAGTGTCCTTTTGCTTTTGCTGCTTATGTATGGTTGAGATGGCAATGATCATAATCTCTTTAATGTGAACAAGAACAAGAGGCAAGATGTTTCATATTATTGTGAACAAAAACAAGAGGATCAAACATCATGACGATTGCTTGGAAGGTAAAACAAACGTGTGGATAAGCACATTGCTATCCACAATCTAAAACATGTGGTAAATCATGTCTACACTCTTCAAGTACCCTTGGTAAGGCTATGGAATTCTCAATTCTGTTAAAGCAAGTAAAGCCGACTTACCTACATGGGAAGTTGATTTGATCTAATGTGAAAAGGTTCTCTATTCTTGAACATATGGATTTGTTTGTTGGTGGGTGTATTGACTTAACCTTGGTCAATCAATTTGGATGAACAAGTGTTCAAACATTTCATATGCTCTTTGCTCATGTGCTTTTCATACATGAACTTCATGTATTTACCATATGGATTATTGAGCTAAAGTTCTAATCCTTTTTTGTTGGTTTTGCAGGTCAGATCCTCAATATGCACCCTCCAAGATCAAAGGGGTTTAATGCCACAGAGTTTGGAAGGGTTGTAATGGAGTTTGGGGCTAAAATCTATGAGTCTGGAATTTACTGTAGCAATTGGTCAACCGACCTTATAGCATTGGTCAACCGAAATTACCATAGTTCAAAAAACTACAATTTTTAATAGTTTGGTCGACCGACCTTAGGGGATTGGTCGACCGAAATTTCCAGGGATCAAAAAACTCAAGTTTTTCACAGTCCGATCGACCGACGGGCAGTGACCGGTCGATCGAAATTTCTAGAAACAAAAATTCTTGGCCCTGCAAAATTCCGGTCGATCGACCCAGTGTCGCCCATCGATCGACAGCCCTGAGGTCCCCCTTTGTTCACTTTTGTTTCAAGCTCGTGGAGAGGTCTTTCTTCCCATTGGTTTAATATCAATGACCCCAATTAATTCGGTTGGCCCAGATACACAAAATTCCTATATATGTCATATACACAGATTCAAAAGCTCTTATAGATCTGTTGAACAGCAATAAAGACCCCCCTTGGTCTTTACTTCCTTGGTGGCAATCTATAAAACAAGTATACTCATACTCTCATTGTTCTTTTATTCACTCATACAGAGAGGCAAATCAGCTCACGGATGCTTTGGCTAATCATGCAGTCTTTATGGGGTGTAACATGGAGTTTTACTCTATTAGGGAGTTGCCTTTATTTGCCAAAGGATATGCCTTAGCTAATGCTAATGGCATACCTAACATTCGTATGAAATTTGTATAGATTCTATACTTTTTTTTCCTTTTCATTGTATCCCAAAGGCTTGGCCTCTCTGTATAGCTGTATTCTATCTGGAATATTAATAAAAAAGCATTTAGTAGCTATAAGGTGGAGTGACAACATTCCCTTCCGCTGGAATGGGGGTACACTCTCCCTTTGATCTACTAGATGACTGAGTTTTTACAAAAAAAAAAAAATGACCCCAATTAAGCCATAATTCGTGGATCTGGTCTGGGGCTTGTCCATGGACCGTTTAAGGGTTATAAAACATCTCATTTGGAGTCATAAACCCTAACTATCTAAGAGATCCAAAGGGAGATCAAGGGGAAAGGCTATCAAGTGAAGAAGAAGGCTGTTGCAACCCTCCGTGAACAGTACTTCGTTCAGCAACCTCTTTATCCATCTGAAGGTATTCAAGCTCCATTTGAAGCCAACAACCAAATAGGAAGAGAAGAAGCAAGCAAGGATCAAGGAGATCAAGGAAGTTGTACAAGGAAGAAGGAAATGTTACTGTAGCTGTGAATAGTGATCCGTGGATCAACTCTTCATCCAGGAGTTGAAGATTCAAGGTCCATCTGAAGCCATCAACTTCCAGTGAACTGAAGAAGCGAGCATCACTCAAAGATCATCAGCATACATTCAGGGGGAGTGAAATCAAGAGTTTTTCTAAACTGTGCCTTATTGTGCTTTGAATTTCAGATTTGTGTTTCTTATAAACTGAAAACATCCGTATGTGTGTGGATCAGTTCAGAATCGTGGTCATGTGTGGTCGTTGTGTTCCATTTGTGTGTGCGTAGGTCTTCTTAGATCTGCGTGTGTGTGTGTGGATTTATCCAGATCTTAGTGTTTGTGTGTGTGGAGTGCTGCATCTGTCGCAACAAGTGTATGTGTAGTTGATCCGGTTGTCGGATCGTGTTGGAGACCTCGTCTCCATGTGTGTGTGTGTGTTGGGGCGTGTCCCCGTGTGTGTGTGCGGGCGTCGTCCTGTGTGTGTTTGGAGCGTCGTCTCCGTTTGGGGATGTATCCCTGAGTGAAGCCTCACCACATTTGGTGAGGGGTGGACATAAGATTGTCGTCGTTGCATCCGAACCACCTTAAAAACCGTTGTGCATTGTGTTTTAAATTGTGTGATTTGGTCCTTTTCTTCTACCTCCATTCCACGTGAGTGTTAGTGTAAATTGTTATTCTGAATTTATTCACGTATATCTTGCATAATACATATCATTATCGAATTAAGTTTGATAAATCTAATTTGTGAACAAACAGATTTGCGCCTCTTGATTAGCTTTGTATCACATTATTTTAAAAGGCCAAAAGTTTTCTTAAAATTTGTAAACACCTAATTCACCCCCCTCTTGGGTGTCATTGATCGCGGGACTTCAATTGGTATCAGAGCTAAGGCTATTTTTTCATAGATCTAACGATCTAGAGAGATCCAGATCAATGACTACCAAATTGTACACATTAAACTCTCCGCCCACGTTTGATGGTTGCAATTTTAATTTATGGTTAGGACGAATGCTTCGTCTAGTCAATTCATACGATCCTAAGCTATGGAATCTTATTTCACATGGTCCTTATGAATTGTCTAAAGATAAATATGTCTGGACTGCAAATCAAAAGCTCAAACATGATCAAAATTATTTAGTTTTAAAGGTATTTACTATCGTAGTCAATTCTAATCATTTTCGTCTATCTCCCATTGTAGATCTGCGAAGAAAATATTGGATGGATTAGCAGACCTCAAGGAAGGACATGAAGACCAATGTCTTGTGGCAGGCACGAGTGATCATGGGAGTGATCAGCAAACTGGATCAAGCTCAAAGATAAATTCTGATTCTGATAATGAAGATGAATTTAGCTATGAAGAATTGTTGAATGCATATGATGAACTTGTTGATAAATACAGGAAGTTAAAATCAGAAAACAAAAAATTAAAAAATGATACTGGACAAAATAAGTGCAATTTCTCTTGTAAAAAATACTTGCATCTAGAGGAATTGATTGAGTCTCATGTGTTCGATCTTGAAATTCATAAAGATCAAAATTTCTCCTTGAGAAATGAAAATAAAGAGCTGAAAGAGAGAATAAGTCTGATGAACAATGGCCAAAACGAATCTGCTCATGATAAAAAGCTTGAAAAAAAATGAGAAACTGAAGGAATTGAACACAGCCATATCTGAATGCTTGCTTACTTTTGAAAAAGGAAAATCTATGAATATTGATGAATATGAAAAAATACATGCTTTCTTAGCAGAAATTGAAAGTCATAAAACCATCAATGCTACTTTACATGAACAAGTCAATTCGTGTGAAAAAGAGATGGCTTCCTATGAATTCAACATTTCATAACTTGAAAAGAAAATCCTTGATTTGAATGCTTCATTGTCTAGATTTGTGAATGGTCAAGAAAACTTGGATAAATTATTGGGAATGAAAGTGAACTTTCAAAGAGAAGGGATGGGTTTAATCCTGTGAACAAAAAGAAATTTGAAAGTAAGCTACATACTTCATTTGTTCATACCACTTGTGCACCCAGCACCTCCACATCTCACTCCCAGCAACACACCATGTCAAGAACTCCACCAGATTCGAAAAACAGTGTGAATGTCCAAAAGATTCAAAAAGAAAATAAAAATCATAAAATCACCTTGCATCAAAAATCCAAAAATGCTGCTAGCATCATTATGCGTGTTAAGCATAATTCTGACACACACACACATCCATTGATTAAGAAACTCTCATGCTTTTACTGTTGAAGACATGGACATGCCATGCACAGTTGTTTCATTATGAAAGATGATGACTTGAGAGCATGTAGAAACCAAGCTGGTCTGAAAAACTCAAAGCAATCATTTACCACAAAACCTTCCATGCATTATAATCACTTTGTAAAAGAGGTCACATAAAGTCACACTACTGGTTACTCATTAAGAAAAGGAGTTTTCACTCAACACGTCATGCTCACATACAAAAACCCAGTAGAGCCAATGAGAAAGAAAATTGTAATGCCACGTGTTGCCCCCCATCACTTTAGCAAATCTAGAAATGTTAAGCATAATTGTTTTCTTGTGAAAGATGATGATTTGAATGTTGTTAAAAATTAGAAATTACATGCCAATGTTGTTGCTAACCCACAAGGACCCAAGATGATTTAGGTACTTAAGAATGTAAATTGAGAAATTTGTTTTACAGGTGTGCCATGAGAATATGAAGTGTGGAATGTGTTTTTAGTTAAAAAGGTAACACAACCAGAAAAAGCGGGATTTCAGACGGACGTTATCCGTCTCAAATCCGTCTGAAAATCCGTCGCAACACATATTTGTAACGGATTTCCGACGGATTTAAGACCGAACTCGACCGTCTGAAATTCTTAGTCACAAATTTGTGACAGTTAACTTTTCGGTCTGAAATTCCGTCTGAAATTAAGACACAAATAATTTCGGTCATAAATTCCGTCTAAATCTCACACGATAAAATTTCCGTATGTAATTATCAGTCTGAAATTTCCGTCTGTATTTCATACGATTTTTAAGACGGATTTATTATCCGTTGTAAATACCGTCCGTAATCCGTCTGAAATATTGTCTGAAATCCGTCTCTATTTCTGCCGGATATTACGACGGATTACTTTGTCGTCGTAACTTCCAACGACGGTTCCATATGTTGTTCGTCCTAAATCCGTCGGTGTTTAAAACGTAATTCACGACGGATATGAATTCCGTCTGAAATTACCGTCTCTATTACAAACGTCATTTCAGACGGATTATAAATCCGTCTGAAAAAAAAATATTTTTTTTAAAAATTTAAGTTTATTTATCTAATAAACCTGTTAAAAAAAATTATTGGAACTAACCACAAAAAAAAACTCAACATCAACATACCCAAATAAATAAACACCACCGAAAAAATCTCAACATAACATAGATGTTCAAATAAATAAACACCACCAATAAAAAAATTCAACACCATGCTGACAAAATAAATACAAAGAAAAACACATTAACCCTGCTGATCCGTCTGAATAACATAAAACAAATATCATTAAACATCAAGAAATATCTGGTACATCGTCAATATCCTCATCATCCATATCGTCACTGCCCTGCTCATCTCCTCTGTCGCTGCCCGCAGAAGGATCCCCCTACATTAAAAAAATAATAACATTCATTCATAGATAAAAAAATTAGTGCGAAGAAATGAGCATAAATATAAATCAAACATATCAAATTGATAACTGCAGATTTTATAGATCAACTACTAGCTTGAAACAATATTTAGACCCCCGGACCTGACCTGGGAGTTCATTTAAGCTAAGTTTATTTTAAAACTGAACTTTGAGTGCCGAGCTCAAATCGGACATCCGATTTGGATTCCGTCAGTTCTGACAAGTCACTTTCATCTCCCCGGTCGCGTTGGAATGATCGGCACGGCCGTCCGACCGGTATTTCCAATTTTAGACCCCCGGACCCGACCTGGTAGTTCATTTAAACTAAGTGTATTTTAAAACTGAGCTTTGAGCGCCGAGCTCAAACCGGACATCCGATTTGGATTCCGTCAGTTCTGACAAGTCACTTTCATCTCCCCGGTCGCGTTGGAATGATCGGCACGGCCGTCCGACTTGTATTTCCAATTTTAGACCCCCGGACCCGACCTGGTAGTTCATTTAAACTAAGTGTATTTTAAAACTGAACTTTGAGCGCCGAGCTCAAACCGGACATCCGATTTAGATTCCGTCAGTTCTGACAAGTCACTTTCATCTCCCCGGTCGCGTTGGAATGATCGGCACGGCCGTCCGACCGGTATTTCCAATTTTAGACCCCCGGACCCGACCTGGTAGTTCATTTAAACTAAGTGTATTTTAAAACTGAACTTTTAGCGCCGAGCTCAAACCGGGCATCCGATTTGGATTCCGTCAGTTCTGACAAGTCACTTTCATCTCCCCGGTTGTGTTGGAATGATCGGCACGGCCGTCCGACTTGTATTTCAAGTTTTGACCCCCGGACCTGACCTGGGAGTTCATTTAAGCTAAGTTTATTTTAAAACTGAACTTTGAGTGCCGAGCTCAAACCGGACATCCGATTTAGATTCCGTCAGTTCTGACAAGTCACTTTCATCTCCCCGGTCGCGTTGGAATGATCGGCACGGCCGTCCGACCGGTATTTCCAATTTTAGACCCCCGGACCCGACCTGGTAGTTCATTTAAACTAAGTTTATTTTAAAACTGAACTTTGAGCGCCGAGCTCAAACCGGGCATCCGATTTGGATTCCGTCAGTTCTGACAAGTCACTTTCATCTCCCCGGTCGCGTTGGAATGATCGGCACGGCCGTCCGACTGTATTTCCAATTTTAGACCCCCGGACCCGACCTGGTAGTTCATTTAAACTAAGTGTATTTTAAAACTGAACTTTTAGCGCCGAGCTCAAACCGGACATCCGATTTGGATTCCGTCAGTTCTGACAAGTCACTTTCATCTCCCCGGTCGCGTTGGAATGATCGGCACGGCCGTCCGACTGTATTTCCAATTTTAGACCCCCGGACCCGACCTGGTAGTTCATTTAAACTAAGTGTATTTTAAAACTGAACTTTTAGCGCCGAGCTCAAACCGGGCATCCGATTTGGATTCCGTCAGTTCTGACAAGTCACTTTCATCTCCCCGGTTGTGTTGGAATGATCGGCACGGCCGTCCGACTTGTATTTCAAGTTTTTGACCCCCGGACCTGACCTGGGAGTTCATTTAAGCTAAGTTTATTTTAAAACTGAACTTTTAGCGCCGAGCTCAAACCGGACATCCGATTTGGATTCCGTCAGTTCTGACAAGTCACTTTCATCTCCCCGGCTGTGTTGGAATGATCGGCACGGCCGTCCGACTTGTATTTCCAATTTTAGACCCTCGGACCCGACCTGGTAGTTCATTTAAACTAAGTGTATTTTAAAACTGAACTTTTAGCGCCGAGCTCAAACCGGACATCCGATTTAGATTCCGTCAGTTCTGACAAGTCACTTTCATCTCCCCGGTTGTGTTGGAATGATCGGCACGGCCGTCCGACTTGTATTTCAAGTTTTTGACCCCCGGACCTGACCTGGGAGTTCATTTAAGCTAAGTTTATTTTAAAACTGAACTTTGAGTGCCGAGCTCAAACCGGACATCCGATTTGGATTCCGTCAGTTCTGACAAGTCACTTTCATCTCCCCGGTCGCGTTGGAATGATCGGCACGGCCGTCCGACTTGTATTTCCAATTTTAGACCCCCGGACCCGACCTGGTAGTTCATTTAAACTAAGTGTATTTTAAAACTGAACTTTGAGCGCCGAGCTCAAACCGGACATCCGATTTGGATTCCGTCAGTTCTGACAAGTCACTTTCATCTCCCCGGTCGCGTTGGAATGATCGGCACGGCCGTCCGACTTGTATTTCCAATTTTAGACCCCCGGACCCGACCTGGTAGTTCATTTAAACTAAGTGTATTTTAAAACTGAACTTTTAGCGCCGAGCTCAAACCGGACATCCGATTTGGATTCCGTCAGTTCTGACAAGTCACTTTCATCTCCCCGGTCGCGTTGGAATGATCGGCACGGCCGTCCGACTTGTATTTCCAATTTTAGACCCCCGGACCCGACCTGGTAGTTCATTTAAACTAAGTGTATTTTAAAACTGAACTTTTAGCGCCGAGCTCAAACCGGACATCCGATTTGGATTCCGTCAGTTCTGACAAGTCACTTTCATCTCCCCGGTCGCGTTGGAATGATCGGCACGGCCGTCCGACTTGTATTTCCAATTTTAGACCCCCGGACCCGACCTGGTAGTTCATTTAAACTAAGTGTATTTTAAAACTGAACTTTGAGCGCCGAGCTCAAACCGGGCATCCGATTTGGATTCCGTCAGTTCTGACAAGTCACTTTCATCTCCCCGGTCGCGTTGGAATGATCGGCACGGCCGTCCGACTGTATTTCCAATTTTAGACCCCCGGACCCGACCTGGTAGTTCATTTAAACTAAGTGTATTTTAAAACTGAACTTTTAGCGCCGAGCTCAAACCGGACATCCGATTTGGATTCCGTCAGTTCTGACAAGTCACTTTCATCTCCCCGGTCGCGTTGGAATGATCGGCACGGCCGTCCGACTTGTATTTCCAATTTTAGACCCTCGGACCCGACCTGGTAGTTCATTTAAACTAAGTGTATTTTAAAACTGAACTTTGAGCGCCGAGCTCAAACCGGACATCCGATTTAGATTCCGCCAGTTCTGACAAGTCACTTTCATCTCCCCGGTTGTGTTGGAATGATCGGCACGGCCGTCCGACTTGTATTTCAAGTTTTAGACCCCCGGACCCGACCTGGTAGTTCATTTAAGCTAAGTGTATTTTAAAACTGAACTTTGAGCGCCGAGCTCAAACCGGACATCCGATTTGGATTCCGTCAGTTCTGACAAGTCACTTTCATCTCCCCGGTCGCGTTGGAATGATCGGCACGGCCGTCCGACTTGTATTTCCAATTTTAGACCCCCGGACCCGACCTGGTAGTTCATTTAAACTAAGTGTATTTTAAAACTGAACTTTGAGCGCCGAGCTCAAACCGGACATCCGATTTGGATTCCGTCAGTTCTGACAAGTCACTTTCATCTCCCCGGTCGCGTTGGAATGATCGGCACGGCCGTCCGACTTGTATTTCCAATTTTAGACCCCCGGACCCGACCTGGTAGTTCATTTAAACTAAGTGTATTTTAAAACTGAACTTTGAGCGCCGAGCTCAAACCGGACATCCGATTTGGATTCCGTCAGTTCTGACAAGTCACTTTCATCTCCCCGGTCGCGTTGGAATGATCGGCACGGCCGTCCGACTTGTATTTCCAATTTTAGACCCCCGGACCCGACCTGGTAGTTCATTTAAACTAAGTGTATTTTAAAACTGAACTTTGAGCGCCGAGCTCAAACCGGACATCCGATTTGGATTCCGTCAGTTCTGACAAGTCACTTTCATCTCCCCGGTCGCGTTGGAATGATCGGCACGGCCGTCCGACTGTATTTCCAATTTTAGACCCCCGGACCCGACCTGGTAGTTCATTTAAACTAAGTGTATTTTAAAACTGAACTTTTAGCGCCGAGCTCAAACCGGACATCCGATTTGGATTCCGTCAGTTCTGACAAGTCACTTTCATCTCCCCGGTCGCGTTGGAATGATCGGCACGGCCGTCCGACTTGTATTTCCAATTTTAGACCCCCGGACCCGACCTGGTAGTTCATTTAAACTAAGTGTATTTTAAAACTGAACTTTGAGCGCCGAGCTCAAACCGGACATCCGATTTGGATTCCGTCAGTTCTGACAAGTCACTTTCATCTCCCCGGTCGCGTTGGAATGATCGGCACGGCCGTCCGACGGTATTTCCAATTTTAGACCCCCGGACCCGACCTGGTAGTTCATTTAAACTAAGTGTATTTTAAAACTGAACTTTTAGCGCCGAGCTCAAACCGGACATCCGATTTGGATTCCGTCAGTTCTGACAAGTCACTTTCATCTCCCCGGTCGCGTTGGAATGATCGGCACGGCCGTCCGACTTGTATTTCCAATTTTAGACCCCCGGACCCGACCTGGTAGTTCATTTAAACTAAGTGTATTTTAAAACTGAACTTTTAGCGCCGAGCTCAAACCGGACATCCGATTTGGATTCCGTCAGTTCTGACAAGTCACTTTCATCTCCCCGGTCGCGTTGGAATGATCGGCACGGCCGTCCGACTGTATTTCCAATTTTAGACCCCCGGACCCGACCTGGTAGTTCATTTAAACTAAGTGTATTTTAAAACTGAACTTTTAGCGCCGAGCTCAAACCGGACATCCGATTTGGATTCCGTCAGTTCTGACAAGTCACTTTCATCTCCCCGGTCGCGTTGGAATGATCGGCACGGCCGTCCGACTTGTATTTCCAATTTTAGACCCCCGGACCCGACCTGGTAGTTCATTTAAACTAAGTGTATTTTAAAACTGAACTTTGAGCGCCGAGCTCAAACCGGACATCCGATTTGGATTCCGTCAGTTCTGACAAGTCACTTTCATCTCCCCGGTCGCGTTGGAATGATCGGCACGGCCGTCCGACTTGTATTTCCAATTTTAGACCCCCGGACCCGACCTGGTAGTTCATTTAAACTAAGTGTATTTTAAAACTGAACTTTTAGCGCCGAGCTCAAACCGGACATCCGATTTGGATTCCGTCAGTTCTGACAAGTCACTTTCATCTCCCCGGTCGCGTTGGAATGATCGGCACGGCCGTCCGACTTGTATTTCCAATTTTAGACCCCCGGACCCGACCTGGTAGTTCATTTAAACTAAGTGTATTTTAAAACTGAACTTTTAGCGCCGAGCTCAAACCGGGCATCCGATTTGGATTCCGTCAGTTCTGACAAGTCACTTTCATCTCCCCGGTCGCGTTGGAATGATCGGCACGGCCGTCCGACTTGTATTTCCAAGTTTTAGACCCCCGGACCCGACCTGGTAGTTCATTTAAACTAAGTGTATTTTAAAACTGAACTTTGAGCGCCGAGCTCAAACCGGACATCCGATTTGGATTCCGTCAGTTCTGACAAGTCACTTTCATCTCCCCGGTCGCGTTGGAATGATCGGCACGGCCGTCCGACTGTATTTCCAATTTTAGACCCCCGGACCCGACCTGGTAGTTCATTTAAACTAAGTGTATTTTAAAACTGAACTTTGAGCGCCGAGCTCAAACCGGACATCCGATTTGGATTCCGTCAGTTCTGACAAGTCACTTTCATCTCCCCGGTCGTGTTGGAATGATCGGCACGGCCGTCCGACTTGTATTTCCAATTTTAGACCCCCGGACCCGACCTGGTAGTTCATTTAAACTAAGTGTATTTTAAAACTGAACTTTTAGCGCCGAGCTCAAACCGGACATCCGATTTAGATTCCGTCAGTTCTGACAAGTCACTTTCATCTCCCCGGTCGCGTTGGAATGATCGGCACGGCCGTCCGACTTGTATTTCCAATTTTAGACCCCCGGACCCGACCTGGTAGTTCATTTAAACTAAGTGTATTTTAAAACTGAACTTTGAGCGCCGAGCTCAAACCGGACATCCGATTTGGATTCCGTCAGTTCTGACAAGTCACTTTCATCTCCCCGGTCGCGTTGGAATGATCGGCACGGCCGTCCGACCGGTATTTCCAATTTTAGACCCCCGGACCCGACCTGGTAGTTCATTTAAACTAAGTGTATTTTAAAACTGAACTTTTAGCGCCGAGCTCAAACCGGACATCCGATTTGGATTACGTCAGTTCTGACAAGTCACTTTCATCTCCCCGGTCGCGTTGGAATGATCGGCACGGCCGTCCGACTTGTATTTCCAATTTTAGACCCCCGGACCCGACCTGGTAGTTCATTTAAACTAAGTGTATTTTAAAACTGAACTTTTAGCGCCGAGCTCAAACCGGGCATCCGATTTGGATTCCGTCAGTTCTGACAAGTCACTTTCATCTCCCCGGTCGCGTTGGAATGATCGGCACGGCCGTCCGATCGGTATTTCCAATTTTAGACCCCCGGACCCGACCTGGTAGTTCATTTAAACTAAGTGTATTTTAAAACTGAACTTTTAGCGCCGAGCTCAAACCGGACATCCGATTTGGATTCCGTCAGTTCTGACAAGTCACTTTCATCTCCCCGGTCGCGTTGGAATGATCGGCACGGCCGTCCGACGGTATTTCCAATTTTAGACCCCCGGACCCGACCTGGTAGTTCATTTAAACTAAGTGTATTTTAAAACTGAACTTTGAGCGCCGAGCTCAAACCGGACATCCGATTTGGATTCCGCCAGTTCTGACAAGTCACTTTCATCTCCCCGGCTGTGTTGGAATGATCGGCACGGCCGTCCGACTTGTATTTCCAATTTTAGACCCTCGGACCCGACCTGGTAGTTCATTTAAACTAAGTGTATTTTAAAACTGAACTTTTAGCGCCGAGCTCAAACCGGACATCCGATTTAGATTCCGCCAGTTCTGACAAGTCACTTTCATCTCCCCGGTTGTGTTGGAATGATCGGCACGGCCGTCCGACTTGTATTTCAAGTTTTTGACCCCCGGACCTGACCTGGGAGTTCATTTAAGCTAAGTTTATTTTAAAACTGAACTTTGAGTGCCGAGCTCAAACCGGACATCCGATTTGGATTCCGTCAGTTCTGACAAGTCACTTTCATCTCCCCGGTCGCGTTGGAATGATCGGCACGGCCGTCCGACTTGTATTTCCAATTTTAGACCCCCGGACCCGACCTGGTAGTTCATTTAAACTAAGTGTATTTTAAAACTGAACTTTTAGCGCCGAGCTCAAACCGGACATCCGATTTAGATTCCGTCAGTTCTGACAAGTCACTTTCATCTCCCCGGTTGTGTTGGAATGATCGGCACGGCCGTCCGACTTGTATTTCAAGTTTTTGACCCCCGGACCTGACCTGGGAGTTCATTTAAGCTAAGTTTATTTTAAAACTGAACTTTGAGTGCCGAGCTCAAACCGGACATCCGATTTGGATTCCGTCAGTTCTGACAAGTCACTTTCATCTCCCCGGTCGCGTTGGAATGATCGGCACGGCCGTCCGACTTGTATTTCCAATTTTAGACCCCCGGACCCGACCTGGTAGTTCATTTAAACTAAGTGTATTTTAAAACTGAACTTTTAGCGCCGAGCTCAAACCGGGCATCCGATTTGGATTCCGTCAGTTCTGACAAGTCACTTTCATCTCCCCGGTCGCGTTGGAATGATCGGCACGGCCGTCCGACTTGTATTTCAATTTTAGACCCCCGGACCCGACCTGGTAGTTCATTTAAACTAAGTGTATTTTAAAACTGAACTTTGAGCGCCGAGCTCAAACCGGGCATCCGATTTGGATTCCGTCAGTTCTGACAAGTCACTTTCATCTCCCCGGTCGCGTTGGAATGATCGGCATGGCCGTCCGACTTGTATTTCCAATTTTAGACCCCCGGACCCGACCTGGTAGTTCATTTAAACTAAGTGTATTTTAAAACTGAACTTTTAGCGCCGAGATCAAACTGGGCATCCGATTTGGATTCCGTCAGTTCTGTCAAGTCACTTTCATCTCCCCGGTCGCGTTGGAATGATTGGCACGGCCGTCCGACCGGTATTTCAAATTTTAGACCCCCGGATTTTCTCAATTATTCTGAAGTAAATGAGTTTTAAAATTAATAATGAACATAATTGAGTAATTCCATCAAAATAAAAACTTGGCTAGAGACTCACCTGTGCGGGCTGTGCTGTGGTGGTGGTTGATTTCTGAGGGACCATTCCGCTCTGGGAGAGGAGGCCACTAATTGCCTGCAAGAATACTGACACTTGGCTAGAGATCTCTTGCTGGAAATGCTGCTGCTGCCGCTGCATATCAGAAATCTGCGATCGGACCATGTCCATCATGTCGCTGGCAGAAGCGCTGGGGGCAACGGAAGGTATAGTGAAGGCACTGCCACTGGAAGAAGTATAGCTAGAACTCGCACACGCTGATGTCACCGCGCTTGCGTCTAGGCTCTCCCCAAAACCATATATTCGGCCTTTCTTCGGTACGCCAGCTGCTGCCACCCACTCCACCGGATCGAACTCCGGCTGCTGCGTGTCTCCCTCCCCGTACTTCTCTGTCACTGCTTTGCTATATGTTTCCTACAAATTGAATAAAATAACTAGTCAATTTCATATGAATTACATGCCGATTTAAATGAACGGTACAAGTTACATATGTAGATAAACTTACCGCTGCTGACTTAGCTGTGTCACTCACAAAATCATTAGTCCCCTTCTTTTTGTGTGTTCTGTCGAACACCTCGAGGAACGACGGAGGTCGATTAAGCTCCACAGCCTGTTATACAATTCATAGTAAAAAAAAGTCAAATATTGGGATAAATTGTAAGAAGATAAATTGGTATATTACTTACCAATTTTTGTTTATGAGCCGCATAAGAGATGGACCCACTCGTATGCAAATTTGAACCTGGTTTTGACGCCCTGTTTGCTTTGGCTTTTTCGGACTTTTCTATCCACTTGGGGTCGGCAAAATGGTCACAAGATATCTCCCAATCCTCCTGCCTCATCCATAGAGGGCGATGCGCCTTCCACAATTGTCGGTCTTCACTCCCCCCACTCAATTTTTTAGCGTGTGCTCGGGCCTCATGTATTTTCCTCTTGTAACTTGAGAGCATAGTAGACTCCCAGGCACGACGACATCTCGCCGCGTCATGTCCACATGTGAATTGAAAAGACCGCTGTAAATCAATTGCTTTTCACACTTAGTATAAAGTTGTAAATAGACTTTGGGAAATACTTGAATTAAATGACGTAATTACTTACTAAGAACATGTTGTACAATGAATCGCGGACGGACATCGGAAAATCTCTGAAAGTGGAAGCTGCCCCGGGCACATGTGCCAACATGAGTTCGGTGGAATGATGGACAGCGCCGTGGGGTTCAAATTTCATACTGCAATTGCAAATGTCAAAATATTCATATTACACAGTTGAGGGCTAATTAATGTAATATAACCTTATAGATTTACCCGGATACCCAACACGGGCGACGTCTATCATGGGTCGTGCCTCCCTCGTGACAACTGCCGACATCGTCAAGGGGCTGACTGGTGGGGGTGGGCCCTGTACAAGTGGGAGGTGGTGGGAGGGCACTGAGACCTGCAAGAATTTATTGTCATGTGGAGTGATACATATACTGCGAACATATAATTAAAATATACATACCTGCAGCGGGAGGTGGTGGGGTTGGCGTATGCACAACATGTGGGAGGCCACTGAGACCTGCAAGAATTTATTGTCATGTGGAGTGATACATATACTGCGAACATATAATTAAAATATACATACCTGCAGCGGGAGGTGGTGGGGTTGGCGTATGCACAACATGTGGGAGGCCACTGAGACCTGCAAGAATTTATTGTCATGTGGAGTGATACATATACTGCGAACATATAATTAAAATATACATACCTGCAGCGGGAGGTGGTGGGGTTGGCGTATGCACAACATGTGGGAGGCCACTGAGACCTGCAAGAATTTATTGTCATGTGGAGTGATACATATAATGCGAACATATAATTAAAATATACATACCTGCAGCGGGAGGTGGTGGGGGTGGCGTATGCACAACAGGTGGGAGGCCACAGAGACCTGCAAGAATTTATTGTCATGTGGAGTGATACATATAATGCGAACATATAATTAAAATATACATACCTGCAGCGGGAGGTGGTGGGGGTGGCGTATGCACAACAGGTGGGAGGCCACTGAGACCTGCAAGAATTTATTGTCATAAGTAGAACAAATATTGAAGAATTTAAATTAAAATATACATACATGATCCTCGAGTCTTTTTGCCACTGAGACCTGCAAGAATTTATTGTCATGTGGAGTGATACAAATATTGCGAACATATAATTAAAATATACATACCTGCAGCGGAAGGTGGTGGGAGTGGCGTATGCACAACAGGTGGGAGGCCACTGAGACCTGCAAGAACTTATTTTCATAAGTAGAACAAATGTTCAAGAATTTAAATTAAAATATACATACCTGTAGCGGGAGGTGGTGGCGTATGTACAAGTGGTGGTGAGCCGACACTTGCACCTATAAATAAATTCTTTTAAGTTTGTAAATAAATAAAATATTTATATAGCTAACTTATTGATCAAATATACCTGTGTCTGAAGAAGATGGTAGCGAGGAGATAGTAGTGCCCCTCTCACTGCTAGATCTCCTCCCACCCCTACTACGACCTCCTCGCACCATTTCCTTATTAATAACAAAACAATTAATACATATTAATCCACAATTATATAAGGCTAGACAAATGTTATTTAAAATTATGCTTAAAAGTAAGAATCTTCTTACTAAATTATCAAAACATGCCTCCCTCATGTTGATATATCTAGCTCAACTTCATCATCTTCGTCATCCATAGTAGTCTCATGAGATTCAAAATCTTCATCTTCATCTGATTCTTCCTCCCCTCTAACATCAACATTTAGCTCCGTCGGATCGACTTCTTCCACGCCATCTCGCGTACGTAATGACAGTGGCTCATCAGATTCGTCCATATTAAACCTAGAGGAACCGACAACGCCAACTTCGTCTGATTGATAATATTCAGCACGAGCAACCTCTGAGACATCTCCACTCATAGTTAACTCATAAGTGGGAAAGAGTTTTGAGTTAACCCTGCAAACTGCCCACCAATCTCTATTCTTGGATGATGGATAGCTTGAATAGTACACTTGCTGGGCTTGTGCGGCTAAAATGAACGGTTCATAGGTCTTAAGTTTAAACCTATGCTTGACATTGACAATCCCATAATTTGTGTCATGTAGAACAGAATTAGGATCAAACCATTGACACTTAAATATATATACATGATTGTCTTGTCCCAAATACTGAAGTTCTAAGACTTCTTCAATAATACCATAGTAGTCCAATTCCATTTCATTGTATAAATTTCCCTTCACACATACGCCGCTGTTCATCGTAGACTTATTTCGCCCATAATCCCTTGTATGAAATTTGTATCCATTCACAATATATCCCGGATAGGCACGTGTCTGGTTCGAGGGGCCATAACTTATCTGTTGTACTCTTTGATCAGTAATGAGACCTTGTTCAACCTATATTCAAATTAGAGTAGTTAAAATAATAACAATTACCTCAACATACGTAAATACAAACATATATATTCAGAGTTCACACTAACTCGGTTTCTTAGCCATTTGGAAAAAAACTTGTCGCGTTCTTTTTCAATCTCCACATCCTGGATATTTGGACATTTTTCAGCTAATTCTGAATCAAATTGTCTGCAATATAAATGTAGCACCCCGTAAAAAAAATGATTAAAAAAATTGATAAAGCCAATGTATAGACTTTGTGAAGTCAATGTTGTATAGACTTTGAGGAAGCCAATGTATAGACTTTGAGGAAGCCAATGTATAGACTTTGTGAAGTCAATGTTGTATAGACTTTGAGGATGTATAGACTTATGGAGTTGCTGGAAATGTGAATTAATATCTTACTCAACATAAGGTTCAATCTCGAGGCAATTCAAAAGAATATATATCTCAGCGGCGTGCAACTCTCTATCTTCGAGCGTGCGAGTCAAGCAACGTCCGAACGCACGTCCAGGATGTTTAAATATGGAGAGCCGATCGGACGATTCATCCACTCCCCCATCATCATTACGTGGAGGTCGAGTACGACGAGTTTGAATCTCTGGCTCAAAGTACATAGAACAGAAGTTCGAAATTTCTTCAAGAATGTATGCCTCAGCAATCGAACCCTCCACCTGTGCCTTGTTGCGAACTTTCATTTTTAATTCATGCATGCACCTACAACAACAAGTCAGATGGCAACAAAATGTAGCGGCTATGGACGACTTATAAGTTAACAAAAATTGTCACATACCTCTCAAATGGATACATCCATCGAAATTGTACTGGACCTCCGACGATAGCCTCATATGGCAAATGAACTACCAGGTGCTCCATCGAATCAAAGAATGCCGGAGGAAATATCTTCTCTAGCTTGCAAATGGTTGTGACAACATCTTGTTCGATAGTTTGTACATCCCGAAGTCTGAGTTCAGATGCACATAAAATCTTGAAAAATTGACTCATCTCAGCTAGTGCTCCCCATATCTGCTTTGGCAACAAATCACGAAATGCAATGGGCAGTAGCCTCTCCATGAACACATGACAGTCGTGACTTTTCATACCATATATTTTCCCCTCATTAACATTCACACAACGGGCTATGTTGGATGCATATCCATCTGGGAATCTCAGTTGTTTCAACCACTGGCATACTTCCTTGATCTGTGTATCATGAAGCACATAAGTTGCTTTAGGCTGCACAGTTTTGCCATTGACACTTTGTAGTTCCAATTCTGGACGTCTACAAAGCATCTTTAAATCCATACGTGCTTTGGCGTTGTCCTTTGTTTTCCCTTTAACATTCATGATCGTATTGAACACATTATCAAAAAAATTCTTCTCGGTATGCATGACATCCAGATTGTGTCGTACAAGAAGAGTTGACCAATAAGGTAATTCCCAAAAAATGCTTTTCTTGACCCAGTTGTGATCCTTTCCAAAATTAGGGAGTTGCCGTGTGCTACCAGACAATTGAACTACATCTGGTAAATTGTGCACCCGTGACGCCATATGTAGACCCGACACCCGTTGCAAGTCAGCTTCATCCATTTCAACAGTATTTTTTTTAAACGAGTCTTTTTGCCTTCGAAAAGGATGGTCACTTGGTAGCAACCGCCGATGGCAATCAAACCAGCAGCTTTTCCCCCCATGTTTCAATACAAATGATTTGGTATCTTCCATACAGTAAGGACATGCTAGCCTCCCATGTGTGCTCCAACCAGATAGCATTCCATATGCAGGGAAGTCACTTATTGTCCACATCAGTGCAGCCTTCATAATAAAATTTTTCTTCCTATATGCATCATAAGTAACAACTCCATCAGTCCATAAAACTTTGAGCTCATCAATCAACGGCCTGAGATATATGTCCAAATTTTTTCCGGGACTTTTTGGACCAGGAATTACTAGGGACAAAAACAGATTTTCTCGCTTCATGCACATGTGCGGCGGAAGGTTGTACGGTGTCATGAACACTGGCCAACAAGAATAAGCTGCCACTGAACCACCGAATGGATTAAAGCCATCTGTGCATAAACCCAATCGAACATTACGTGACTCCCTTGAAAAGGCAAGATGAGTACGACTAAAGTGAGTCCAAGCTTCACCATCGGCAGGATGACTGATTATATCATCGGCACGACGTACTCTTTCGGTGTGCCATGTCATATGCCGAGCCGTCTTTGAGGACATATACAGTCGCTGCAGCCTAGGCACAAGAGGGAAGTATCGCAACGCCTTGTAAGGTACATCTTTTGCCTTTGAATTGACCCCCCCCCCCTTAGGTTTGAATCTGTCATGGCCACAAACTGAACATGATATCTTATCTGCATCATCTTTGTAATATAACATACAATGATTCGGACATGCATCTATTTTCACATATCCAAGTCCTAAGTCATTGACCATCTTTTTTGCACGGTAAAAAGTTTCTGGCAACTTCTCGTCTCGAGGTAACATACTCTTGATCAAGAGGAGGAGACGGTCAAAACAAGTCTCACTGATGTGAAATTCAGATTTCAAGTTCAACAACTGTGACACTGCAGACAATCGAGTGTGATTTTCACAACCATCCCACAGCGGCTCATCAGCATCCCTAAGTAGTTCATAAAATCTTCCGGCTATCTTATTCGGCACTTCATCGTGAATATTAAAACTAGGACCAGCAGCATCTACAACCATATCCACGTACCCACTTGTGCCTGCAATATTGTCGGGCTCATACCTCCCGAATTGCTCACCATGACACGTCCAATTCGTATAACCATCCACGAACCCTTTCGTGTACAAATGATGTTGCACATCCCATGTTGAACACCACCTCAAGTTTCTACAACTTGAACAAGGGCAACGAATGTGACCGTCGCGATCTATTGCTGCATTTGGATTCCCCAATGCAAATTGAATGAAACTCTCAACCCCAAGCTTAAAGTCATATGAGACCACCCGGTCAACTATTCTACGATACATCCATGAACGATCTGTCGACATTTTGCCTGCACCCAATAAATGACAATACACATCCTAACTTTCAAATCATTACTCATAATATTACACCCGACCCTTTCCTCACATCGTTCATCATAGACCATTTGCAGTTGGAAGAGGAATATTGATTAGATTATCACTTTTTAACCCATCCATGAAGGTTTGATCGCACAATCACTTACTATATGTGCTGCACGATTTGCTAAAAATTTCGGCATCATCTCCCCACATTTCTCCAATATACCAAATATATTTATTGATTTTGAAATTTTCTTAAACACTTACAAGTAAGTGGTTAAGAAAACACTCAAAATCAATAATGGTATATCAGAGAAGAGTGAGGAGACGCAACCGAAATTCTCAACAAACCATACAAACATATATAGTAAATGACTGCCTAAGTGCGATCAAACATTCACAGACTGTCCAAACGGGACAATTCAAGACTTTGAGGTAGATATATACATTCTCATAAATAAATGAGAATATACATATCAATCCCAAAGTCTTGAACGGGAAGGCACATTGACACGGTTTTAACGCGCTCTCCTGAGGTGCGTGTAATGTTAGGTCGCACCCACGCACCTCAACTCACAGGGAATACCCCATGCATTTATATAACATAAAATTAAATAACAACGCAATTATCATTATGCACATATCAAATTAAATAACACCCAAATTACAAAAAATTTCAAATGAATAACATCGAAGCAAAACAATCTACAATTTTGAGCTAAATTAACATCAAATTTCTATTAAAATCAGATTTAAAATTATATTTACATGCAATTAAAATCCACAATGTTTTAAATCACAAAACGAATTTTTTGGGTATTTACCTATTGCTATAGAGAATTCTGATTTCTTTGCATTTATCCACATCTTTGTATATATGTACTACTTAAGATATGTGGTCATTCCATTTCTCTATATCTTCTTATCATCATAAGACAAGGTTCAAATGGGATCACTTTCAACCTCAGTGGAGCATGTACGGATGCCCCTCCCACAAAGCTCCCCCTCCTCCCACCCGCCCTCCTGCTCCCACTGAGCTCCCCCCCACTGGAACCCTCTCGGATGCCCCTCCCCCCTCCCACCGAGCGCCCCGTCCCACAGAGCTCCCCCCCCTCCCACCCCCCTCCCACAGAGCTCCCCCCCCCCACTGGAACCCTCTCGGATGCCCCTCCCCCCTCCCACGGAGCTCCCCGTCCCACCAAGCTCCACCCCCCTCCCACAGAGCTCCCCCCTCTCCTCTGTATGCTGAACAGTCGAGCAAGATCCTACTTCAACTCATCATTGCCTGAAGACCGAGTGATATCTATTGATCTACCAATCAAAAAGCTGCTATCATTAGTGGAGTCACTAGAATTAAATGCCACATCTGGAACCCCAAAAGATTGAGAAACAATTGATGTTGAGAATTCTGCTTGAGTTTCCTTGGAGCCACTGGAATTGGAAATAATGTTGTTTGAAGTGAGATCAGTCTGATAGTCTTTGCCAGAGCTTATATTTTTTGCTAGTAAAGGATCACTAGGCATTGGTATCCCAAGAGGGTTATCAATGTCAACTCCAAAAAGGACATTGTTTCTCGGATCAGAAGTTGGAACTTCACTTTCCTGCATACCATCTGAACTAAAAATTAATGATTGTTGATTGAATGAAGGTTCTTTGATGATGTTCTTGTAAACTCTGGCTATTTATTGCGTTTAGAATGTCACATGCCCAGGAAAGGAAAAATACAGCTATCATCAAGTTCTGTCCGGGGCAAGACTAGGAACATGTGTAGCATTTCACACAAGTGATTTATTTTTTTTAAAAAAAATAACCTGTGTATCGTTAAACTAAACCCATGGTTGTTCAGTCCAAATCAGTCTCCGTGGGTCCGACGAGTCTCCCCAGTCTAATTCAGTCCAAATTAATCAGGAAGAAGCTACCCAGGGAGATCCCAAGTGATGTGAAATTGTTCACAGTGGCCAATTTGGGCAGGGAGTGAGACGGTCACTTAGGCCACGGGTCCAAATTATCTATGACTCCGTTACGTGGAGTTCGGCTGGATTTGTGGGGATGAGTTTTAAAATTCTACTCATTAAAATATCTGACATCTCTATCATTTTAATCAAATGTAGTATTAAGATCTTGACTTATGCGCCCTGATAGATTTTTGGAGGAGAATAAGACATGTTCAAACTGAGTCTATTTTCGGAATTTGCGATATCTCACTCCAACGAGTTTTTAGATAGATTCTACAAATTAAAATACATCCACCTAATGTTCAAACTAGATTTTACAAGAACAGCATCATAATGAGAGGGGGAGAGGGGCCACGGACAGGGGAAGAGAGGGCAGTGGAGGGGGTGGGGGAGGGCGGCCAGAGGGAGTGAGAGGGAGAGGGAGTGAGGGAGCCGGACAGGGGAGAGAGGGCAGTGGAGGGGGTGGGGGAGGGCGGCCAGAGGGAGTGAGGGAGCGCGAGAGGGGAGAGGGAGAGGGAGTGAGGGAGCCGGACAGGGGAGAGAGGGCAGTGGAGGGGGTGGGGGAGGGCAGCTAGAGGGAGTGAGGGAGCGCGAGAGGGGAGAGGGAGAGGGAGTGAGGGAGCCGGACAGGGGAGAGGGAGAGGGATTGAGGGAGGGGAACATGATCGGGAGAGAGAGAGGGAGAGCGAGGCCACTTACCGCGGGTTTTTTGCATGAAAATTATTGTTAGACGTGAATTTGTAAAAAAAAAATTACTCGTGAAAATACATTAATAGTTATATCACTCTGTATTAAGGGCTGTCAATGGGCCGGGCCTGGGCTGAGCTTAAGTTGACCCGGCCCGAGCCCGACTTGTTAATATTAAGCTCGAGCTCGGGCTGGGCCCGATATTATTTAAAAAACATAAAGCCCGACTAAGGCTTGGCTCGGCCCGACAACGTAAATAGAAAAATAAAAAAAATAAAAATTAATATATTTAATAATATAAAGTTTATAATCTCACTAAATTAATTAACAAATTGATATTAATTACATAATTTATGTGAAAAGAGAGTTTTAAATTTTCTAAGTAAGTAAAATAACATAATTTTAATTAAATAATTTTTAAATTTTAAAGTGGGAATAAAAAAAGAGAACGGGCCAGGCCGGCCCGCGGGTCAAACTCAAAGCTCGAGCCCGACCCGCGGGTCTAGTCGGGCCGGGCTTTTAGGTCCGACTAAAAACCCGCGGGCCGAAAAAAATCTTGTGGCCCGGCCCGAAATCAAGCCAAACCCGAGGGCCTGTCGGATCGGCCTGCCCCATTGACAGCCCTACTCTATAAACCCTAATTGTGCAAAAATGTCATTATCGTAATTATTCGTTATTGCCCGAGAATCTAACCATGATTAATTTTAACCAGACATTGAGAAAAAATTAACATATACCTAACTAAAATAAAATAAAATAAAATAAAATAAAAATAATTTGTAACACCCTCCCCAACCTCCCACCGAAATATGCCCCCACACTCACACCCCACCGTATGCTCCCCATCCCCGTCGGAGTTAAGCCCCCTCCACCACCCCACCCTGCCACTACAACCCCCCCTCCCCAGTCCCCACCAAGGTAAATCCCCCTCCATCACCCCACCTTGTAGTTGCAGCCCCCCTCCCTGCATGAGTAAGCCCCCCACACACCCCACATCTATGCTGCCTCCTCCCGGTGGGAGTAAGCCCCCCACCAACCCTGTTTGACCCCCTCCCCACTGGAGTAGCCCCCACACCCTACCCCCCTCCCCGCTGAAGTTAGCCCCCCCCCACCCCCACACTGTGAGCCCCCCTCACCCACCAGAGTAACCCTGCCCCACCCTACCCCCTTCTCACCAGAGTAAGCCACCCCCACCCCCCACACTATATGAAACCCCCCTCCCCATCTGAGTATTCTCCCCAACCGACCCCCCCGTCCCCTCGCTGCCGGCCACCGCAGGAACCCCCTCCCCTTCCAAAACACCCGTCCCCTCATCGCCGGCCCCCCTCCCCTTCCCAAACCCCCATCCCCTCACCCCCGGCCGCCATGGGAACCCCCATCCCCTTCCCAACTGCCCTCCCCAACCGACCCCCCTCCCCTCGCCGCCAGCCGCCGCCACGGGAACGACGCCCCTCCTCTCCCCTTCCCCATCGACACCCCTCCCACACCCCCAGCGAGAACAAATGCAGGTTAAAAAAAAGACAGAGGGTGAGGGGGGACATACCGGCGGCGATCGTCTGAGCTTTGGCGAGGAAGGTGGGCACGGCTGCGAGCTAACACGAATGGCGGTGGGCACGATAGCAAGGACGTCGACGTTGAGGATGGCGAGGATGGCGACGGTGGCTTCTGACGACTTTGCGGCTCCGGCGGCTCGGCGGCTCGGCGACGACCGGAAGCAGAGGGCAGAGGAGAAGGAGAGAGTGAGAGGGAGAGTGGGGGGGGTGGAAATGGGGTCGGGTGGAAGGGGTGGGAGGGAGGGGCCGACGGTGGCGGGAAAGGGGGAATTTTGAGACGGAAATTTGGACGGAACTTATTTCCGTCTGAAATTTCAGACGGATTACTTCCGTCTGAATATCCGTCCTAAATTTATGACGGATATAAAGACGGAATATATTCCGTCTATAATTATAGACGGATCTTCAGAGCGAATGTAGTCTGTCGTTAATAGAGATGGAATTTGTGACAGAAACTAATCCGTCACAAATACAGACGGATATTAAGACGGAAAATATCAGTCTGAAATATCCGTCTGAAATCCCGCTTTTTTTGGTAGTGTAAGGCACACGAGTCAAGTGACTCAAGCAAGCTTAAAAGAAAATTCAAAACTGAAATCTGAACACTAAGGTGATATCCCTCCTACTCTCTCCAATGACTGTGTCATGTTTTGATTTATTCTGTGTCATATAGTCATGTAATCATGTATATGTCTGAACATGCATCTCATTCATAGTCAGTTGCGTATTGTTGTGCATGTCAATTGTCACATAAGCATACTATTATGGGAATTTGGAAACCTTCAATTTTACTTCCACCACACACATTGAGTTTGTCATATGTGTCATATGTCTTCACATCCTATCATGCCGAAGTTCACCCTTGTGAACTCTTGAAATAATGTATTACAATTCATTTGCATTCATCACATCCATGATTGCATCTAGTATTAGAATGATTGTTGGACATCTTGCATTCATGCACACACAAAGGGGGAGCAACCACATTCATCATACGGACTTAGTGTTAGGTTCACATATGACTCATGCATCAACTCTGGAGTTTATTAAGGGGATGTTTGGTTGTCAAAGGAATTCTTTATGTCATTGATTAATAAATTTGAATCAAAATTGACAAATGAAGTCCGTTTATCTTTGGATGCAGATTACACTCCCAAAATCTAAATGATGATGGGCTAGTCATGGCCAAGCTTGAGTCAATGAAAGGAATACCTTGCAAGGATAAAAAATGATGACAACTTTCTTAATTGCCACCAAGAGATACCAGAACTTGAACAACCTCCAGGATCGAGTTAAGTACAAGCTGGTGAAAGTCTTGTACGTGCTGAAGTAAGTATCCAAGACATGGTATGAGAGGTTCACATCGTTTTGATTGAGAACGAACTCAATAGGTAAGGTTGATCAAACACTTTTCACGAGGTAAGCAGGTAAACACATTTTAGTGGTTCAAGTACATGTGGATAATATCAATTTTGAAAGCTACTAATAATGCCTTTTTTGTGAATAATTTCCAGGGATTGTGCAAGGAGATTTCAAAAGAAGCTTAATGGGTGAACTGAATTCTATTCTTCTTTGGATTGCAGGTGGAAGACTTAGAAGATGATGGATGCTCAAAGCACAAGTATTGAAATTAATTTCTGAGCTCTGTTTAAAAACCAACATTTGTTTTAACCATATTTTCATGAATGAAAATAAAAAAAATGGTTTTAATATTAGCATGCATATCCATTTTCATGCATATACATTATTGATGAACCTTGACATTTGCATGTGGGAGATTATGGAATGCACCTCTCAACAGGTCTGCTGAACTCAGGTATATATTCTGAAAACCTGACATGTTGTTGCCCTAGTTCGATGTGATGATTTTGTCAAATTGGTTGAACCAAATTGAAAATCTTGAGAAATATGTATGAGGTGATTGGCTATTGAATATTTCTCAATTTGAATTGCATGATGACATTTGAGCTTAATTGAGTATCTGGTATATCAAATACTGAGTAGTGAAAAGGTGGGTCACATCCACCTGGGAACTCTCACTATGCGTGAGTTGATCTTTGGATCAAGGTTCTCCGCCTCGTACTAGAACTCAGAGAAGTCAAATGGTTGATTTATGAATGAATCTTTGAACTGAGTTATTTCAATTGAAAATATGTTTTTGCTCATGACTCAAACAATTGGCTTATAAATGATTTCTCAGTTCTAACTTGTGAAATGATCTTAAAAATCTGTCTTGAACAAATTTCTGAAAAATGGGTTGCATTGCTTAAGTTTTGATTTTGTATGCACCCTTATTCATAAAGGTCATGTCATGAAAGATGCTTGTTTGATTCATTAATAAAATTTGAATGCCATTTGTCTCATTGGTTTAAAAAATAAGCACTTGCATCTTACCTTTGCATATTACAGTGCATTCTTATGTCCTCATAGGCTGCATTGCATTAGAACTCATGCATTAGCTACATTTAGTTCATTCAGTTGATATCCATTCAATTGTATCAGCAATTTTGCATTACATTGCATATCTGCATTACATGTTGCATACATTCTCTCTGTGTGGTTGCTTGATATTATATGCTATTCACCCCCATTCATTGGAATTTCTATGACCTTATGACTTCTTGACAAATAATGTGCATTTGAGTCATTATTGGAGTGTTTCATGTTATACACTCTGGGGGATTTCATAGTTCATAAGTGCATCTATTTAGGGGGAGTTGCACTGTTATGTGTTCATGATATTTTCGGGATACGTGTTGAATCAAATTCATACACTTCTTGCACAAAATGTGAAAATGAGTGTTAAAGATAAGGACATATGAATTTTTTTTCAACACTCTCGAGATGTTAAACTTGATTCATGCATGTTGAAGAGACAGTTGAGGAAAAAGATGCCTACCTATCCTTATTTGAAAAATCTGAAATGAAAAAGAATGGCAGAGCAATGCTCTATCTCACTGAGTAACTTGAGCACATGTCACTTGAGACGTGATGTGGTTCATTTCTGAAAAGTATTGACTAAAGTACCTCTATTCAAGATGAGGTGAAATGGTTCAGTATTCTGAGTAACCGGGGATTCTGGCATGAGCTCCATGCGTCTACTCGCGTAAAATGAATTATTTGAACCTGATCACTCTTAGAAAAATTCTGATTATCTTGTGATATCATTAAAATTTGATGTTGAAAGTTTTTGAGGTAGAGTGAAGCCTCCAATACGCTGTTCTCAAGATTGAAGTATAGTATGTAAAATGTCTCCTTATGTTGATCGGAAAATCTGAATATCCATATTGCAACTATCATTTTTCATGTTACTCACTTACACATCTAGAAATTTAATTTATTATGTATTCAGAAAATTGATTGACTGCGTTAGCAATTGCACGAATCACTTATATGATTGTATAATCTCCCATGTGCTACACATGTGCATTTCAGTTGTCATGACTCTCATGCATCTTTCTTATATCCATTTCCTTCGTATATATGTACGTGAGAGATATGTTGCATGTATGTTTATATGTAACTGTTTGGTTGTATTGTGTACACTTCATGTGTCATCATTTGCATGTACATAGCTTCATGTATTTCAACAGAAAATGTAAAACATCTTAAAATTAATAAAAGTCCAAAATTTTGGACTTCAATCTCTTTACACTTGCTATACATGATATTTGCCTTCCATTGGTATTCACTGTGTCATCATATGCTTGCATTGAGTTTTTATGTATTTCCAAAAAATATAAAAATCGAAAACTTTGAAAATCAAAGAAAATCTTCTAATATGCCCTCCTGCTCTTGCATGTTGTGCAAATCTGAGATGGGTTCGAGAATTTGAATGCTATCATGCTGACCATCTCTCCTGTGCACATCTTCCACCACTGGTTCATACCCTTGAGGCCAACCATTACCTTCAATTGGTATCAATACGTGCTTGAATATATTTGCCTTCCATGGTCTCATCTTGATTTGTGAATCAGGGTCGGCAACTCTTAAGTCTACACACCTTTCTAACCCCAATAATCAACAATTGGCATCACAAAGACTAAACATGGTTTGATCTCGTATCCTTGCCTTGCTATTGCCTTACTTACACTTCTAATGTAGTTCTTCATTGCTTTATGAATCTGCTTGCTGAAATTTAAACTTCATAGTCTTCCTCCCACTTTTTGATCATGTCAAAGGGGGAGAAGAATATGGTTTGACTATGTCAGTCATAAAGTTTATCATCATCAAAAAGGGGGAGATTGTTATATATGGTGCACATGTTTTTGATGATAACTAAACTTTATAGTTTGATGAGAACTAACTTAATGGTATGAGGTTTCATGTTGTCACTTGGCTGTGTGATATTTCTAGTGTCCTTGTGCTCTTGCTGCTTATGTATGGTTGAGATGACAATGATCATAATCTCTTTAATGTGTACAAGAACAAGAGGCAAGAGGTTTCATATTATTGTAAACAAGAACAAGAGGATCAAACATCATGATGATTGCTTGGAAGGTAAAACAAACGTGTGGATAAGCACATTGCTATCCACAATCTAAAACAGGTGGTAAATCATGTCTACACTCTTCAAGAACCCTTGGTAAGGCTATGGAATTTTCAATTCTGTTAAAGCAAGTAAAGCCGACTTACCTACATGGGAAGTTGATTTGATCTAATGTGAAAAGGTTCTCCATTCTTGAACATATGGATTTGTTTGTTGGTGGGTGTATTGACTTAACCTTGCTCAATCAATTTGGATGAACAAGTGTTCAAACATTTCATATGCTCTTTGCTCATGTGCTTTTCATACATGAACTTCATGCATTTACCATATGGATTATTGAGCTAAAATTCTAATCCTTTTTTCAATGGTTTTACAGGTTAGATCCTCAATATACACCCTCCAAGATCAAAGGGGTTTGATGCCATAGAGTTTGGAAGTGTTGCAATGGAGTTTGGGGCTGAAATCTAAGAGTCTAGAATTTGCTGTAGCAATTGGTTGACCGACCCTATAGCATTGGTCGACCAAAATTATCAGAGTTCAAAAAACTACAGTTTTGCATAGTTTGGTCGACCGACCTTAGGGGATTGGTCGACCAAAATTTCCAGGGATCAGAAAACTCAAGTTTTTCACAGTCCGGTCGACCGACGAGCAGTGGCCGATCGACCAAAATTTCAAGAAACAAAAATTCTTGGCCCTGCAAAATTCCGGTCGACCGACCCAGTGCCGCCTGTTGATCGACAACCCCGAGGCCCCCTTTTGTTGACTTTTGTTTCAAGCTCGTGGAGAGGTCTTTCTTCACATTTGTTTAATCCCAATGACCCCAATTAAGCCATAATTCGTGGATCTGGTCTAGGGCTTGTCCATGGACCATTCAAGGGTTATAAAACATCTCATTTGGAGTCATAAACCCTAACTATCTAAGAGATCCAAAGGGAGATCAAGGGGAAAGGCTATCAAGTGAAGAAGAAGGCTTATGCAACCCTCCGTGAACAGTACTTCATCCAGCAACCTCTTCATCCATCTGAAGGTATTCAAGCTCCATTTGAAGCCAGCAACCTAATAGGAATAGAAGAAGCAAGCAAGGATCAAGGAGATCAAGGAAGTTGTCCAAGGAAGAAGGAACTGTTACTGTAGCCGTGAATAGTGATCAGTGGATCAACTTTTCATCCAGGAGCTGAAGATTCAAGGTACATCTGAAGCCATCAACTTCCAATGAACTGAAGAAGCAAGCATCACTCAAAGATCATCAGCATACATTCAGGGGGAGTTGTTGGCAATCAAAATATGATCGTCGGTGACCAAGCCATAAGGACGAATGACCCGGCCCACCGAAGTACGGAAGCCGATAAAGATCAACATATTGAAGACTTCTCAAGCTGACAGAGCCTCGAGTCACTCCATGTGGACACGGGAACTTCACCTCAGGAGAGCAGAGACAAACTCGTCAACCAACCGGCAGTGCGACCAAGCCTGCCCAATGAACCGGCATCGACTTTGTCATGCCGCATACACTACACCCGTTGTCCGATCAAGGACGACGGTCTATCTGGTGGTTCCCCCACCATATGAAGAGGTTCTCCCGAAGATGAAGGAGTTCCCCCGGCTCTCCGAGACGGAGGACCGAAAGCTCTGTCGGCAGAAGATCCCGATCACCCGGCACGGGTACGGCCCTGCCAAGGTGGGCCCATTAGTGGCCGAATGATCACCCAGCTCAGGCGGAACTATCCCTGGTGTTACACCACCCCCTAAGGAGCTTTGGGCACGAGCCAGACCGAGCCAGCAGCACGAATCATAGAGCCGAAGGTGGTGTCAGTGGAAAGCCCGTATGATCAAATCAAAGCTATTTGGAGTCTCGAGAATGGCCGTACTTCAACCGGGGAGCTTCTACAAGAGATCTCGTCGAAGTTTCGAGGAGCATTGGCAAGATAAATGTTCATGGAGACCCCCGGAATCATCCCCGGACTCATCAACTGGCTCGAAGCCCACGAGGAGCATTAGCCCGGCGCGCCCTAAACCGGCGCGCCCCTCACTTGATGCCCTCTATCCCGGCGCGCTGAACCCTATCCATGGCCTGGCTATTCCGGCGCGCAAAGGCCCATGAAGCCTTTCCCGGCGCGCAGTTCTTCACGCCGTATGAGGCTTGGGGCTCGATCATGTATATATACAAATGGCTATTCGAAACAAAGAAAGGGGCTGAAAAAAGGGCGAAGAAGCAGAGAAAAGCTGAGAAGCAGAAGAGGGGGTAGACAGAAGGTTAAGAAGGGGGTCTTTCGAGAGAGGCCTTCGGGAGGAGAGAGAGCCTTCTTGGAAGAGGAGTTTCTGTCCGAGCGTCCTTCAATGGCCGTCTTCCTCTGTTCTGGTTGAAGTCCTCCGGACCCGGAGAAGGAGAAGCGGGCCGATACTCTGTTTTGAGAACAGGTGGGCGCCGACGTCTATCTCTCTTTATTTTTCGTGGATTTTCCTCTTTCGGAGTCTCCGTCTACCAACTGTAAGCAAGAGAGGGGAGGGATGGCAATGATATGAGCCGACCCCTCCCCTCCTCTGCGATTTCTTTTCCTTACTGTATTTTCCCCTGCGAATGATGAACGGCGACCGAGCAATGATGCCGGTGCCGGATTCATAACGTGTAAATGAGTGGCCCATTCCTGTTTCTGGGATGGCAAGGTGTATTTGAATGTCTGGACCAGCAGGTCAAATGAGTGATTTGAAACTTCTGTCTACTTCTCTATCTACATCGATGTGTATGTTTAAGGTCTTCTGTGCGTTTTCTCTGATCCTGGTTTTCCCGAAGCCCCGATCATGCCCCGAAGCACCGTGGGCTATAGAAACACCCCTCCCCGGGGTTTTCCCTTCTTGACCATGCTCGTGTCTGATTTAAGGGTCTCCGCATACCCTCTGTGGACAGAGCTGCGCTTCTGCGTATGCTTCTTTCTACCGTATTGTCAAGGGACTAACTCCCCTCGATTCCTCTCTTCCTGTTGCCCTGTGGCTCGCGAGGTGGGAGTCGTTCTTGGGATTGCAAGATGCATCGATTTAACACTGCGTCGTAACTGTTCGAGCATATGCCTCTATGTTTGGCTCGTCTCGCCTGTGAATTGATTACCCCTCTGCATTATAGTCATGTGAACTGCTCCGAGATTCCTTTATTTCATCTTAATCGTCCGGGGAGGGGGACATTCCCTGTTACTTCGCACAGCTGCTGGGCGATCGAGAACTTTACCCCTCAATGGTAGATGTTTCCCCAAGGCCATAGCAGATAGCAACAGGGGTCTTAACCTAACAGGCTTAGCCCCGACAATCTGAGACCCAATCGAGGCCGAGAGATGTATGCTCCTCGTAGGCCAGCCCTCGGAGCTTCACCCTCTTGGTGGTCGGTTCCTCCACGGGATGAGTCATAAGCTGTGGGTTGTCCACCCCTCGCAGGCTAGCCCTCGGGGTGATGCTCCCATCATCAATGACCTCATCTCTCTATCTTTCCCCTTACGGAGCCTTGGTGCCCCTCGTAGGCTAGTCCTCGGGGTATCCTATCCGATGGGGTTTGCTGGGTGCCTCCGTGTACACTGGCGATTTAGGGGCTTGTTCCACAGGTGAGTATGACCCCGCTTCTCCCCTGCAACTCTTCAGGTTCAGGGGAGATGCTGTCCAATTTTGGACAGATTAAGATTGAATAAGCCTTAATGAAACGCTCGTTCTGGACTTAGTTACCTCAGTGCTTGAGTATGAACCTTGCACTGACTTGCTCCCTCATTCCTAGAAGGCCATGGGCTCCAATTAAACAATCAATTGGCCTAAACAACTCTAAAATGTTCTATGGGAGCTTAATAAACTTAAAAAAAGTTCAAAAATTAACAAAATAGGGTTAATACGGCGCGGTCTTAACCGGCGCGCCTTAAACCGGCGCGGTACCCCCCCGCGCCGGGTTAACCCCACACTCATAATCAAAAAAATTTTCCTTGCGACTTTCCGTTGCGCCCCAAGCCGGCGCGCCCCATCCTCTTGCGCGCCGTTTTAGCCGGTTATGGGGCCGCGCCGTATTACCCGTCCATACTGATGTTCTATCGCGCCGTATGAGTTACCTCTCGCATGGTTGCGCCGGTTTTGGAAGCATGTTGCCATTTTTGAAGCATAGCTGGTAATAAATTGAATAAAAGAAGGGCCTAGCGAGCCCGAACTATATTGTTATCATATCTTCATTACCATATCCGTTAGCACTTTGCTTTCGCCATCATATTTGTGCTGCCTTCTTCCTTCCTCTCGATGGGGAGTAATAAACATGGTTGATCACCATTTGCTTCCACAATTCCGTTATCATGCTTAATATAGTTATGAACGTCATGTGTGCATCCACGCATACATCCTCGAGTAGATCAAATGGCGTTGACAGAAAAGACGGATTACGTCTGGTCAGAGGTCTTCGCTGTGTGCGGCGGTGGTCTTCGGACCTACGTCCTTCGCCACGTACCGAGGATCCATAATTCCATGAACTATGCATCTTCTACACGATAAACATGTGCATCCTGCATGTCTTCCTCATGATCATCATGTAGCTCTTTTTAATCCGGCTTCGACAGCCCGATGTCTCGGCAATTAATCAAAGGTGTTCCCTCCTCGTGGGGGATGTAATTAACGCCATAACCTTTATGGTATGGCGGACTGCTGGTCCCGACCGAACCTCACATTCGCTCGACATGGGTCAGAATGAGCGCACAATAAAATTGTCACTCATGTGACTGGCACGCCCGCGTCGTCAATCAGTCAGTTGACTACCAGTTAGCCAAATGGTTGATCGATAAGCGAACGAAAAGGGAAAGAAAGAAAACGCTGAAACAAGTCTGGCACGCCCGGTGGGACTGGTGTCACTCTTCATCTCTTTGCCGAGATATCCGGGCTTCGAAGCCCTTTCAAAGGCTACTGATTATTTTTCACCATTTGTCTTTGTAGGCAAACAATGACAACTCATGGAATAGCTGGCGTCAACTTCGATCAGTCGATAGTCGCTGGACACGCGCAAGGGTACCTGGCGGTACCTATGGAATTCGGCAGCTTCCCTACCGCTGTAGGATTCCCCAACTTCCTGGGCTTGGCCTTCGTCGACATCCTAGAAGTCGAAGCCCCGGAACCTTCCAAGCAAGCTATGGAGGAAGTAGAACCTATGAAGGTTCCCCGCTGCGACGACTTGCTCAAGAATCCGGCCCCAGCCGCTAGCTACATGGTGCACCACGTTGTACGTGGGACGCACCCCGCTGTAGTCAACAAACCCCCTGGAGGACGTCAGCGTCGCCAGGCTCGCAAGAACACCGCTGTGGTTACCGGAACTGTCTCTCAGTCCGGGAAGTCAATGCTGGTGGGAGGCATGCGTGTCTTCCTCAACGGGCACGCGGCACGGGTGACCCCAGACCGAGTCATCCCAAACGTTCCTGTCAACAACACATATCAAGCCCTTGGTGGAAGGAGGGCAGGAATGAAAGAAGCCGGCCACCATGGCCAAGGAAACCCGGCACTCAAGCCGAGGAAGTTCAAACAGGTGTGGGTTTTCAAACGGACCCGACCTGTCCACCAGCCGACACCCATCCGCCGCCATCCTGTGAATGACGATGTGGAGGTGATAAGAGAAAGGGGCCTACCCCCGAAGATGGGAGAAGAGGTGGTTGCGGATCCTCCGCGCCACAGAAGTTTCCGGGCTGCGGCCCGTCAAGCCAACATCCCTGCCACGGGGCGAAGATTCCAACAGCCAGCCGACAGAGCTCGACTGGCCTACATTCCTCCTTCTGGAGGCCGACCACTATCCCCCGTGCTACATCAAGAACGGGGTCGAGAAGAAATGGCATGCCTGGTCAGAAGCTATTTCCGAGGATTGGGCAACACCTCACTCGGACAGCAGCGGCTGATGCAGACAATCGCCACTGAAGAAGATTACTGTCCATCAACGGCAGATGAAGAAGAGATAAGAGACAGAATGAGGATGTCATCGGTCGACGATAATGGATACGATGATGGCTTTGAGATCGAAGCCGATGAAGCCTTCCCCGAGCGAGAAGAAAGAAGAAGAATCTCTGTGTTCGAGAGGCTGACCTTTCCGCGGCAAGCCAGACGGAGGGTCCATCGACAGAAGAGAAGGATGCGGGTCTTTACCTGCAACATGGCTGGTGTACCCAGCCGATATGGGGAGCTCCCTGAAGACCCCCAATAACTGGCTCAATTGGCCGTACGGCCATGGCCAACTACCCGCAAGACAGAAGCAGCAAGAGGGCTTCTGACGATGATGAAAGAGAAACAGCCCCAGGTCTACCTCCACTGGGATGATAAAGCCCCCGTCTTGACCGCTAATGTGGTGACGACGGAAGAAGAAGATGACGTACTCCTCGACATCCTGCCTGAGGGTACGTCTGGGGAAACAACAGAAGGTGTCCCCACCACTATAGATCCATCAGTTCTGATGCTGCTGCAAAAATATCAACGGGAAATAGATTCCCTGAAGAAACAGCTGATAGAAAAGACTGAGCACTCATCAGCTTCTAAACCACCCAAAGTCCAGGGTGAATCATCCCGGGGAGCGGCTCGTCGAGACGACCCTCCACCTCTTTATACACTACCCCAGCCGTCAGAACCAACCGTGACGACAGCACAACAGCGGCCACCACAGCCTCAGCCGCTGCTACCTTCGTGCTTCCTTAGGTGCACCCAACACCCCCGCTGCTGCATCCTCCACAGGCGACCACCCTGGTCAGCCCATACCTGCAGCCAGCAGACTTCTATCCGGAGCCAGTCGACCCCACGGTCATGAACCGGATGATGGTGGAAAGGATGATTGACCTGAAGCTCGCAGATAAGAGTGAAGGCGACTACGTCGCATTCGATGCCTATCGGGTGCCCTACCCGCAACACCATGCGGCTAAACGACTTCCCCCGGGAGTCAACAAGCCGCCCAAATTTGACAAATTCAACGGGAAAGGTTCCCCAAAATAGCATATTGCATATTATATGACCGTTATGGGTGATCTGGCCACCGACGAGTCGTATCTGCTGAAATTCTTCGGGTCCTCGCTTACAGGGCTCGCATTTGAATGGTACTTCAGTCTCTCGGCCGGGTCAATTAATGACTGGTCAGATATGCAGAGGAAGTTCAGAGAAAGATTCCATGTCACAGAGAGGGAGGTCACAGTGGCCGAGCTCTATTCAACAAAACAAAGGGCAGATGAGACAGCCCTTGACTACATCAAGAGGTGGAGGAACCTCGGAATGAGATGTAAGCGGCCCCCGCATCAGGAGGACTCTGTGCAAATATGTAAGCAAAATCTCAGGAGGGAGGTCCTGGAAAAGATGATTGGTATGGAAATACGGTCATTCGATCGGCTGAATAATGTGGTGGCTGAGGTGGAAGCTTTTCTAGCCAAGCCTGTCCCGACATCAACTGCCAGCATAGCCCAGAAAGGCAAGGCTGCGGAATGGCGCCCCACACCTAAAGAAGCGAATGCGCTTGATATCAAGGCGGTCGAACAACAGAAGGAGAAAGGCAAGAAAGCGGCTCCCCCGCAACATGTGAAAGCTCCAGATGATAAAGAAGGTCCTTCGCTGAGGGACAAAATGAAGAAAGCTTATTCCTTTCCAAAAGACAAGACCCGAGTCCTGTTCGACTGGGTAACAGAATACAACATGGTCACTCTGCCTGAACCAAGGAGGCCGGAGGACCTGAAGAGAAAAGACAGTCCAAGATTCTGCCCCTACCACCAGATGTTGGGACATCCAATCGAAGACTGTTATGTTTTCAAAGACGTCATCGAAGGGATGGTGAAGAAGAATGAGATAGAGCTGGGAGAGTACAAAGTAGACCCTCCTCAGCCACATGAAGCCCCTTTTAGGAGGGCAGCAGTCAACATGATCTCCCTCTACCAGGCATTACCTGAGGAAATCTCTGAAGCAAGCACACGGAGCACCTACGAAATCCATTTTCTGGAGCCCGTGAAGGAACAGCAGGGGTGGCAGCAAATCCCTGTGAAGCACAAGAAGAAGAGGGCACCCCGCCCAAAAGAGGGGGCACGCATCCGTGGCATTACACCTCGGCCTGCTCCGCCAGTGGTAGCACCCGTATGGGTCACTCCCCCTACAGCTGTCAGAATACATACACCCAACAGGAGGAGACAAACTCCGCTGTCAGTAATCAAGGAAACCAATCCTGGGGTCCTTCGAATGCAACACTTAATTGAAGGGCTAGATGAATATGTACAGCCCGAACTGAAACCTCTGCTGGTACGGGACCACGTCCCATGGCAAGAGCTGGAGCAACTCTCACTCAAGCAAAGGGAGGAAGCTGAAGCAGCACCACCTCAAGAGAGCAACCTGTTCTGGGGGCAAGCACCTGCAGAAACCAAAAAGAAGAAAAAGCAAAAGAAAAAGAAAAGAAGGGCCGCTGGGGCCCATAAAACACAGGTCGTCTCCTGCAATACCCTGTCAGCACTCTTCAACCTGCCCGGAGAAGAGGAAGAAGAAGAAATTTGCTTCACACCCCATGCTGGGGGAGGCAAGGCCGAGGCCGCAACTGCTGCACATGCCACTCGGTCAGGCCAGAAATGGGGGCGCCAGCCGCCACCCAATCACAACATTATGTTCAGAGGGGAGCAACCCTACAAGACACCTCCGCCGGAAGTTAAGGGAGTTCAAATCCCTCCTCCGTCAGGTCTATACAACAAGACTGGGGGCAAGACAGTCCCTTCATTCCTTGAATTCATGAAGATGTTAAAGGGGAAGCAGCCTTGTCAGGAGGCTAACCCTACGCCCGGGGTCATTCACCCGCAGCCAGCGCAATCTACTGAGGATGCAAATGCAGATGGGGCTTGCCCTACAGCAGCTAATAAAGAAGACCCGACAGCCGATGCCAGTCAAGAGGGTGCCGAGTCCGAGGAAGGTGAAGCAGGTCCGTCAGGGCCCGCGAATCAAAACCTTTCCAAGCCCAGATGGGCTAAAGAAATGAAGCTCTCCAATGTCTGAGCTGGAAGCCGAATGATGAAGTTGCTCAAGAAGCTCCTTGCTCGATTTACGATCTGGGAAATTTTCTCTTTGAGTGAAGAGACTCGACAGGCGATCATCACTGCTCTGCAGACGCCTGCTCATTTTGAAGCCTGCATAGCTGAGGCTATACCAGAAGCCAGTATGACCTTCTCTCCAGAAGAGATGCTACTACCTACTGCCAGTCACAACAGGTCGCTATATAAGAAAGGGCACCTGAACGGAAGAGAACTGAACCGGATTCTGGTTGATCCTGGTGCAGCAGTCAACATCCTGCCATATAGAATATACGAGAGGTACCACTTTAACGTGCATCTCGAGAAAGTCGGGGATATGCGTATCGCTGGCTTCAACCAAAAATGTGAAGTATCTATGGGGGTGGCAGAGTTCACACTGACCCTGGCAGATTTCACTACAACGGTGCAGTTTCATGTCATTGACTCTCGCACCTCCTACAAAGCACTGCTCGGCCGCCCATGGCTGCATGAAAATATGGTGGTGCCCTCCACGCTCCACCAATGCATCAAATACAGCCTCCAGGGGAAGGAGGAGAGGATATTTTCTGACATCCACCCATTCGAGGTGTTTGAATGTCACTTGGCGGACGCCAACTTATATACGGGGTCTCCCCGGAAGGTTTCTGAAGCTGAAGCCCCCGTAGGGGCATCGAAGAATAGATCGGGTGAGGGTTGGTATCCACCACCGCCGCGCGGATATGTCAAGCCGAAGGTGGTCTCCCACATCACGGCTTCTGGAAATGTCGGCAGGGTGACACCCCCAGCATTATACCCCAAAGCTAAGGAAGTACATGTCGATCGACAGCACGACCGCATCGGAGTCCCGGCCGGCCTCACCAAGCCAGTCTCCGGCCTCAATGATCTCATTGTCGAACCTTTCAAAGCCTTGGAGGTGACACAGGAAGATGGGCCCAGCATCTTGTTCTACACAGCTGAGGAGCATCCCACTCAGGAAGACACAGACTGCAGCCTCCCTGAGGATCTAGCCAACCCACGGGTTCCTGTTCAGGGCCTGGCATTTACAACTGATCGAACGGCCAGGATGTTTCAAAAGCAACACATCCCTCCCGATCAATCTCAGAAATGCAAGGAATCTTTCCAGAAGATGTGGTATCCTGCAAATCTGGATAAGTAAATGAGGCGTGTCTCTCAACATCCAGGGTTGGGCTTCACCCTGGAAGACTACTATTACAGTGGGCGGTACAAGGTGGATACTATCTCCGCCTTCTATCCTACTGAAGATAGCCCTCTGAGGGCAACCTTTGATGAGTATCCGGCAGAAGCCGAATATCTTGAACTCGTTCAATCCCGAAATCAAGAAGCAGAAACCTCGGCCCCTTGCCGATGCTGGGAGCAGGTTCATCCTGAAGAAGCGGCCTTTCAAGCCGAATTTGATACGGCTAGCAGCAGCGAAGTCGAAGACATTCAAGAAGTAGGGGTCTCTCCCTCTACAGGGGTCCTACTAATGACAACTTCAACACCCTTTCTGCTAATCAGGGAGGCCTTGGTCGACTCCAATCAACGGGAGCCAGCTACCAGAGAAGGAAAAGCCACTTCTCCGGAAGATACAACTGTCCCAGAAGGTGAAACTCCCTCAACTTCTGCTACAAAATCAGCATGCTGTCTGAGCCAACGGTTACCAGCCTATCATGGCTGTAATCTCATCTGCAAACACCAAGGCTGCTCTTTCATCCTTGGAAGCTGCAACGGCAATGGATCTGCTAATAGAACAATCCACCCAGCCGCTAGCACAAGAGATCAAGAAACCTCAGGAAGCTCTGACGGTGTCTGACGAGGAAGTCGAAGTGCTCGACCCTCAAGATGGCGTTCCAGACTTCGTTGACCTCCAACCGGCGCCTCCGGAAATAGAAGACGGAGGCCAAGCCACAGTCGATGAACTGATAGAAGTCAACCTGGGAGATGAGAAGGACCCTAGGCCTACCTTCCTTAGTGCCCAACTGTCTCCAGAAGAACGGGAGCTGTACATTCAACTACTGCTAGCATACCGGGATTGCTTCGCCTGGACTTATAAAGAGATGCCAGGTCTAAGCCCCGCTGTCTCACAACATGAGCTGGCAATCAACCCTGAAGCCGAGCCGGTGAAGCAACCACCGCGGTGCATGAGGCCAGAGCTCATCACCCAAATTTGCGCTGAAGTCGACAAGCTCATTGACGTGGGATTTGTTGAAGAAAACCAGTACACCACATGGCTAGCGAATATCGTCCTCGTGAAAAAGAAGAATGGACAGATCCGGATATGTGTCGACTTCCGAGATCTAAATAAAGCCTACCCCAAAGATGATTTCCCGGTACCAATAACCGAGGTCATGATTGATGCTACAACCGGCCATGAAGCCCTGTCATTCATGGATGGGTCTTCCGGCTACAATCAGATTTGGATTGCGGAGCGCGACCGAGTCTATACTGCTTTCCGAACTCCTAAAGGCATTTATCATTACAAGAGAATGCCATTCGGACTGAAGAATGCCGGCGCAACCTATCAGCGCGCAATGACCAAAATCTTTGATGAATTGCTCTACCACAAGGTCGAGTGCTACATAGATGATCTGGTGGTCAAAACCAGAAGAAAAGAAGATCATCTGCAAGACCTCCGGATTGTTTTTCAGAGGCTGAGGCAGCATGAGCTAAAAATGAACCCTATGAAATGTGCATTCGGAGTGTCGAGCGGAAAATTCTTGGGCTTCATCGTCCGATATCGGGGAATCGAGATAGACCCCGTAAAGATCAAGGCGATTCAGGGGTTACCCCCGCTAAGAAACATCTCCGAGCTGAGATCACTACAGGGCCGTTTGGCTTATATCCGGCGTTTCATTTCCAATTTGTCAGGGCGATGCCAGCCTTTTCACAAGTTGATGATGAAGGATGTCCCCTTTTATTGGGATGAAGATTGCCAGGCAGCCTTCGACAAGCTAAAAGACTACCTGAAAACCCCTACAGTGTTGGGCGCACCGGTGAAAGGGTGACCATTAATACTGTACATAGCCGCTACACATAATTCTCTGGGGGCAATGCTGGCCCAGAATAATGAAGAAGGGAAAGAACAAGCCCTCTATTACCTCAGTCGGAGACTGGTCAGAACTGAAGAGAAATATACTTATATTGAGATGATCTGCCTGGCACTAGTCTTCGCAGTCAAAAAGCTCCGACATTATATGTTGTCGCATGAAATCAGCTTGGTGTCCAAGGAGGATCCCCTGAAATATATCATGTCCCAGCCAGCACTCAAAGGCCGCCTAGGCAAATGGGCGGAAATCCTTATGGAGTTTGATGTCTCCTACGTACCGCGCAAAGCCATCAAAGGTCAAGCTATTGCAGACTTCTTCGCCGAGCACCCAGTGCCCGGGGAAAGCCCGTGGGAACCGGAACTTCTCGAGGATGAGACCCTAGAAGCCGCCCAAGTACAGCCTTCCTCATGGCAGCTATACTTTGATGGCGCTTCCAGAATTGACACCTCTGCTACCGGGTTATCTAGGGTCAGAGCAGGAGCAGGCATAGTCTTGAAGTCCCTAGAAGGAGAAGTGGTGCATACTTCCTGCTCCATAAACAAATAATGCACAAACAATGAAGCAGAATATGAAGCCCTGATAATCGGGTTGCAGATTGCTCTATCCATGGGAATTCAGATGCTGGAAGCATTCGGAGACTCCATGCTAGTTATAAAACAGCTGGAAGGAGAGTTCGAGGTGCGAAAGCAAGAGCTCCTCCCCTATCACCAGTTGGCAACTCGCCTGATGTCAAGATTTTACTTCATCAGCATCAAGCACATCAATCAAGGCCGGAATGCTCAGGCAGACGCCCTCGCTAAGCTGGCCAGTTCATTGGCGGTCCCGCCAGACACAAGCCTGAATATAACAGTGATCAACCGCCGACAGGTCCCCAGCGTAACAGAGGTTCTGGCCGACGAACAAGAGATGGAAGTAGCAGTCATCGAAGGGGTTCAGCAGCCCGACTGGCGAGAGCATCTCCTACGCTGGTTTCAACACCAGCAACTTTCAAAAGAAAAGGAACAGAGAATGAAGCTCCTGAGGATCAAGGATTCTTACGAGATGAGAAGCGGGACCTTGTTCTGAGTTATGGCAGATGCCCGAAGGAAAGTCCTACTCCGTTGCTTGTCTTCAGCAGAGGCGGGACAGGTGATGCAAGAAGTTCATGCAGGATCAGCTGGAGCACACCAGGCTGGCCCGAAAATGAAAATTGAGATAAAGAAGCTGGGTTATTATTGGCCCACTATATTTGATGATTGCTGCAAGTTTGCCAAAGCTTGTCAGAAATGTCAAGAACACGCTAATGTGGCGAGGAGACCTCTAGTGCCACTGCATCCCACTCTGCCAAGTTGGCCGTTTGCTCAGTGGGGCACGGACGTGGTAGGGCCACTACCAGCATCTTCATCAGGATGCAGATACATCTTAGCAGCTACAGACTATTTCTCTAGATGGGCGGAGGCAGTAGCACTAAGAGATGTGACAGGAGAACTAGTTGTAAGATTCTTCCGGCAGAATGTAATATTCTGGTTCGGGATCCCCAGCCGAATCATCTCTGATAATGGCAGCCATTTCAGAAATCAGAAGGTTTACCGGCTAGCCGACAAATACAAAATTGACTGGAGGACATCGTCCCCCTACAACCCTCAAGCCAATGGACTGGCAGAGGCCTTTAACAAGACCTTGTGCACACTATTGGCAAAGACTGTCAAGTCTAACAAAAAGGATTGGGAAGAAAGGATGTACGAAGCACTTTGGGCTTATCGTACTATCTACAAGACCCCAATCGGCTGTTCACCTTTCTCCCTTGTCTATGGGTCGGAAGCTGTAGTGCCGATTGAACTTGAAGTTCCTTCATTGCGAGTTGCCATCCAGCACGGATTAGTCAGTGGTGAGCAGACCAATGTAGAAAGAAGATTGGAAGAGCTCGCTGAGCTCGAAGGAAAACGCCTCTAGGCGCAACAAAACATCCAACTCTACCAAGCTCGCATGGCCCGTGCTTTTGACAAGTTAGTCAAGGGTCGAGAGTTCAAGAAAGGAGACCTGGTGATGGTCAAAAGAAGAGAAGTGATGGCCTCTAACCCCAAAGGGAAGCTGGTCGAAAACTGGGTCGGACCGTATATCGTCCGCCGAGTATATGAAGGGGGTGCCTACGTCCTTGTAGACCACAAAGGAGTCATCCAGTTCTCTCCCCTCAACGGAAAAAACATTAAGCTGTATAGCCGACACACCCCGAGTGATCGGTCGGAACACCCTTTCCTTGGTCTAGTGGCACTCCGCCCTAACCGAGCTACCTTCCCCTTGGTTTGGCGGCATTCCGCCCTAATCGAGCTACCCTTTCCTTGGTCTAGTGGCATTCCGCCCTAACCGAGCTACCCTTCCCTTGGTTAGCAACATTCCGCCCTAATCGAGCTACCCTTCCCTTGGTTAGCGGCATTCCGCCCTAATCGAGCTACCCTTTCCTTGGTCTAGTGGCATTCCGCCCTAACCGAGCTACCCTTTCCTTGGTTAGCGGCATTCCGCCCTAATCAAGCTACCCTTTCCTTGGTCTAGTGGCACTCCGCCCTAACCAAGCTACCCTTTTCTTTGGCTAGTGGCATTCCGCCCTAATCGAGCTACTTTTCCTTGATTAGCGACATTCCCACCTAATCGAGCTGCTTTTCCTTGGTTAGTGGCATTCCGCCCTAATCAAGCTACTTCTCCTTGGTTTAGTGGCACTCCGCCTTAACCGAGCTACCTTCTCCCTTGGTTCAGTGGCACTCCGCCCTAACCGAGCTACCTTCTCCTTGGTTTAATGGCTCTCCGCCTTAACCGAGCTACCTTCTCCCTTGGTTCAGTGGCACTCCGCCCTAACCGAGCTACCTTCTCCTTGGTTTAGCGGCATTCCGCCCTAATCGAGCTACCCGTCCCTTGGTTCAGTGGCACTCCGCCCTCACCGAGCTACCTTCCCCTTGGTTTGGCGGCATTCCGCCCTAATCAAGCTACACTTTGGTTAGAGGCATTCCGCCCTAACCGAGCTACCCTTTCATTGGTCTAGTGGCACTCCGCCCTAACCAAGCTACCCCTCCCTTGGTTCAGTGGCACTCCACCCTAACCGAGCTACCTTCTCCTTGATCAGCGGCATTCTGCCCTAATCAAGCTACCTTTCCTGGGTTAGCAGCATTCCGCCCTGATCAAACTACTTTTCATCGGTCAATGGCACTCTGCCCTGATCGAGCTACCCTCTCCTTGGCTAGCGGCTCTCCGCCCTAATCAAGCTACCTTTCCTTGGTTAGCGGCATTTCGCCCTGATCAAGCTACCCTCTCTCGGCTCGCATTCCGAATAAAAAAAAAGAAAAGAAAGAAGTCAAAATAAAAATAGGGTTAAAAATAGAGATACCCCGCCAGACTTGCTCCCACATCGGGACAAGTGCAAAAATGGCTATGACCCGGCTGTGGCGAAAACCCGAAAGGGCGTCGCAGACAAAATCGGGTACCCCGCCACGTGAAAATCCGAAAGGGTGCGTGGGCAAAAGCAAGAGGGGGCTGGCTTCGGCGAAAACCCGAAAGGGCGCCTCAGTCGGTAAAGTGGTAATTTCCCAAATGCCTCTCCTATTCTCCACCCAATAAAACTCCGAAAGGGACAATCATCAAAGTCCCACCGGAAATCCTTTAACACATCATTTTTGACCCTCGTCATCATCGACGAGATCGGTCGATCTCTACCCTCAACTTGGACCCTACGTCCCTATTGACAACCCCATCCTTGTTTCGGCAGTGATATATGCCGACGAACAAATCCTTTTCGACCCCCGTCATCCTCGACGAGATCGGTCGATCTCTACCCTCAACTTGGACCTTACGTCCCTGTTGACAACCCCATCCTTGTTTCGGCAGTAGCATACGCCGACGAATAAACCCTTTTCGACTCTCGCCATCATCGGCAAGAACGGTCGATCTCTACTCTTGAACTTGGATCCTACATCCTTGTTAATAAGCCACGTCCTTGCTTCGACATTTAACCAATGTCGACGAAATAAAACTAAGACCAACCCTTGTCCTCGTCGACAAGGACGGTCAGCGTTCCCGCGGTCCAGTTCTTCTGAATCTCGAATTCAAAAACAAAAAAAAGAGAAAAAAAGAAAAGAAAAGAAATTGGGGTTAAAAATAGAGATACCCCACCAGACTTACTCATATATCAGGTCAAGTGCAAAAATGGCTATAACCCAGCTGTGGCGAAAACCCGAAAGGGCGTCGCAGGCAAAATCGGGTACCCCGCCACGTGAAAACCCAAAAGGGCGCGCGGGCAAAAGCAAGAGGGGGCTGGCTTCGGCGAAAACCCGAAAGGGCGCTTAGGTCAGTAATGTGAATAAAAATGAATGGTGAATAGTGATGAACCATCCGTCGTCCAAAGGCCATTTCCGAGGTCGGGGCGAGGGTCTTCATCCGATATCCCACTTGTACACGTCCAGTGTCTACCCCTTTCGACCCTTGTCACCATCGGCAAGATCGGTCGCTACCTATCCGGTTCTTGTCACCATCGGCAAGACCGTCTACCCCTTTCGACCGTTGTCACCATCGGCAAGATCGGTCGCTACCTATCCATTTTTTGCCACCATCGGTAAGACTGTCTACCCCTTTCGACCCTTGTCACCATCGGCAAGATCGGTCGCTACCTATCCGGTTCTTGTCACCATCGGCAAGACCGTCTACCCCTTTCGACCCTTGTCACCATCGGCAAGATCGGTCGCTACCTATCCGATTTTCGCCACCATCGGCAAGACTGTCTGCCCCTTTCGACCCTTGTCACCATCGGCAAGATTGGTCGCTACCTATCCAGTTCTTGTCACCATCGGCAAGACCGTCTACCCCTTTCGACCCTTGTCACCATCGGCAAGATCGGTCGCTACCTATCCGGTTCTTGTCACCATCGGCAAGACCGTCTACCCCTTTCGACCCTTGTCACCATCGGCAAGATCGGTCGCTACCTATCCGGTTCTTGTCACCATCGGCAAGACCGTCTACCCCTTTCGACCCTTGTCACCATCGGCAAGATTGGTCGCTACCTATCGGTTCTTGTCACCATCGGCAAGACCGTCTACCCCTTTCGACCCTTGTCACCATCGGCAAGATCGGTCGCTACCTATCCGGTTCTTGTCACCATCGACAAGACCGTCTACCCCTTTCGACCCTTGTCACCATCGGCAAGATCGATCGCTACCTATCCAGTTTTTGCCACCATCGGCAAGACTGTCTGCCCCTTTCGACCCTTGTCGCCATCGGCAAGACCGGTCGCTACCCGTTCTCGGTTCTGGCCGTCCCCGGCAGGACCGTTTATCCGTCAGTTTCACTATACCCTCCTGAGGCCCCCGAACTCTCGGCCGGCATAGGCCGTTTCTAGTCTTAAGAAAAGTCGCGGCGCGGTGGAGTGAACACCTCACCCCTTCCCTGAAGGCGTGAGCGCTCTCCTGCCCTAGTGACTCATACACTCGGACTAGAATCAACGGGCAAATGAGAAAAAAACAAGCAATGACAAGATGGAGTTTTCATTCAAAATCAGGATGGAGATTTCTCATTACTATGAAGTAAAAGGCGCATGATTACAGGGGCCATGCCCTGGAATACATAAGGTGCATTAAAAGGGAGCAAATAAAGAAAAGAGATTACGGCAAAGGGCGTCGAAAAATGTCCTCCAGCACAGGAATACCCAGGGAGGGATGATGGGTCAGTTCTTGCAATTTGAACTCGGTGGCCTCCAGCTCGGACAGCTTCACCTCCAGGGAAGCAGCTTGTCCTTCACCCATCTTAGCATCCTCAACCTTTTGGACCCCCAGGCGATCTACTTCTTCAAGTTCAGCCTCTATCCTGGAAAGTTCGGCCCGCAATGCCGTCATCCGGGCCGTCAGGGAGCTCCGGCGTTGTAAAGAGGCGTTGGCTTCGTCCCTCGCCCTCGCCGCGGTCTCTTGCAGAGAAATAAGGGACGTCTTGCTTTCAGCCCGCTCCAATGATATGGCCGCCAGCTGGTCAGCTGCCTCCCGGCCTAAGAACTCCCTCCTGTTCACATACTTCAGGAGCAGGATCACCCGCGGAGTCCAGTCGTCCATGGGACAACCGAGGGCCAGCACCGAGCGGGACAGATGCTCTATCAAGCCCCTCAGCTGAACATAAGTTAAATCCCTACTGGCTGTTACGGTCTACTGGAGGGTCCCCAGGAACTGCCACATGACATCACTCGAGGATTGAAGACCAAGTGGCGACGTCTCGGGCAGTTCGAACTCTACTCTTCCATCCACGGCAGCCCATATATCATCAGCCGTCCCGGAGGATGACGACGGCATAAGTTGCAGCCCACTACCACCGGGAACAACCGCACCGGCAGATGCGGTGGCTGGAGCCTCAACAACAACAATCTCCTTGCTGGCCCCCTGGGATGGGAGTCCAACAAGAACCCCAAGAATCGGGGACGTCCGTCCCTCAATAATCTCCCCGGCTTCTACCTCAGCAGAGCCACCCTTCTCCAGAACTGACTGCTGTGCAGCCTCCCTTGACGGAGAATCTCCGGCTATCGCCGAACTATCAACTTCCACGAGCGCTCCGGGACCAACTGGAACCATCGCTGCTGCATGATCCTTTGGGTACCGCAATGCGATGGGCCGCAGGACGGACGGGAAAGTCGCCTGGCCTGTTCCCAGGGCCGGGAGTGGTATCTGCACCGTCATAGTTGGCAGCGCCACCTCAGTCTGCATCGGAGATATATACACTTAAAACTTGGCTAGAAGGAGGAGAAAAGAAGCATGGTAAGCATCAACCCTGGATAGGTCCTTACCTCGGCCGGGACTAAGCTCAAGTCTTTAAGAGCAGCTTCCCTAGCGCCAACTTCCTCACTCGTAAGCGATAATGACGTCACAGGACCGCCCCATGATAACCGGGCCGGGCTGAAAGTCAGATAGTCGCTCTCGTAGGCCGAGGACACCCCAGCATCGTCGGTCTCAAAATCAAGCAGTGGTGACTCCTCGTCATTGGAGCCGCCACCATAATGTACATGCTCAGAGGAGGAAGACCCCTCTGCTCTCTCAGGACGCTCCGCCATCGAAGTAGGAGCCTCGCCAGCAGGAGCATCACCCTCGGCGGAAGCTTTCCCGGTGCTCTGCACACCAAGGGCAGCAATAGATGATACCTCAGGGGCGGGTTCTCCCTGCCCCGAGGGGATCACCTCCTCTGCGCTCTCCGAGCCCGGAAACAATGACGGTTGTATATCGACTACAATTCACAGCAAAAAGAGGTCAAGACGGCTGAAGATACGAAGATTTACGTTGCTATCGCAACTAAACTATAGATTACCTTCCATCTCCCGCCGAGGTGTTGGAGAGGGCAGATCCCCTTCTATGGGAGCAGCAAGGACTTCCTCTGCCCCGTCCCTAGCCGCTACATCTACCGTCGCCTCCGGTCCGACGACCGCGGCAGCTGTATCGGCAACTGTCAACATGGGCCACCCCAAGCGGTCGAAATAAGCTAATGCACTCTGAAGAAAAGAAGAGCCTACCTTCGACCTCTAGCCCTTGTGCACGAGAAGCCTCAAACTCTTCAAAGGACACAACAGAAGGAAGGACGATGGCAGATTCCTTCTCGGCAGCTTTCTTCCGGCGTGCCCGTGTCACCCGGGTCACCGCCGCTTTCGCCTTCCCGACGGCCTCTCGCAGTTGGGACCTGGTCCTCTTCCTCGAATCTCCAGGAGGCAGTGGCATCACGGTCGGGGCCGGCTCAGGAACTTCAAAATATGTCGGCTTTTGGGCCTTTATGATCAGCTCCCTGAAGTGCCGGGTCTCCTCCGAAGTCAGTCGGACTATATACGCACAAGGGTGAGAATGACACAACCACAATGAAAAGAAGAAGCTGGCCGAAGGGCCTGAAGGAAAAGATAGAACGTACTTGCCGGTCCCGTATAAAAGGGGAAGAGAGGCCAATAAAATAGCGATGGTGTCTTGTCCCTCGAAGCTGCCTCGCGAATAAGCCAGCATAGATCCTCGATCTTTTCGCTCGGCTCAGCCAGCAGTGCCAGGTCCTCATGGCCACGGGGGGACAGCAGATAATACAGGCCCAGATGGTCCAGCCCCCACATGTCTGCATATTTGAAGGAGATCTGAAAAGGATGGTCCAGTATGGCTTCACTGGGGCTACCCACCGAGAGGCCGTGAGACCGAAGGAGTGCGAACAGCCAGGGGGTATTGGCATATAAGTCAGCCCGTCTGTCCTCCTTGCGAATGAAAGTCCGATGGGGATATAACCTATCCACCTCGGGATGCCAGTTGGCCACAGCTGTGATAGGCTCTTCTACCGGTAAAGGAAGTTGCTGGAGAATCACCCTCTCACTGCTTACCCGGCATAAACCCCGAAGGGTCTTCACATAATCATCCTTGTTGATCGGGGGCAACTTCAGCTCAACTTTCGTTTTGCGGCCTTTTACGAGCTTGTGGGCCTCTAGATAGGCCTTCACGTCCGTATTAGTCCAAGATTTCAACTTCTTCAAATAAGAAGCGTCAATATAAAGAACTGGCTCCGGCTGGGAAGCTAAGAACCTGTGCTCCGCCACGGCCTGGCACTCTCTCCGGGAGGTCCTGTAAAATCCCGTCCGCACGTTCCACCACTTGACGTATTCAGGCGTGACGCGAGGGAACCGTGCGGGGGCGGGCACCCGGAAAGAAACGTCTTCGCGACGATGGAAAAAGTCCCACCATATCCGGGCGTCGTCATTGGACGTTTGCCCGGCCCTATGCCTGTTGGGCAATGCAAATTGCGAAGAGGAATGTGGAATCTGCTGGTCGTAGCCAAAGTTCCGACTGAAACGGAACGGGTAATACGGCTCCAGCCACAGAATGCCGCTCTTGCAAAATACGAGGACACTAGGCCTGATGGCCAGTGCCCAATCAACCAACTCCGGCTCCAGAATGGGCCTGGTATAATTGGCCTGGGAAATCAGATGGATGTACTCCTCAGTTTCAAAGAGCTTGCATTGCCTCGTCCTGTTCGTCAATGGGCTCGAGTGAGCAGCTAAGCTCTAGAAATGAAAAACCCCGGGCGAGTCCACAGGAAGACGGGTCAATTTACCCCGAATGGCATAGAGTTGCTCCGCTAGCAATGATGGCTCGGCACTTGCAAACTCTATCATGCGCGGGACTAGAGGAACTGCTTGTAACGCCCGAGGAGCTGCCTCCGAGAACAAGATGCAGACCCAAGCATTAAAGAAATGTAACGGACCAACCGTCCGAAGGCTTCTGGGGAGCCGCGTCTTATGCAAGTCTCCCAACATCTTGTAAATGAGGCACAGGGCCACTGGGCAAAGAGACAGCTTGGTACCCCAAGCCATAAGACAGGCTGGATATATGGCTTCCGCCCTGATCACGCTCTCGTCACCTTGAGGGAGAGCAAAGGAACAAAGCCAATAAACCAAATATGCAGTACAGTGAGTCACTGCATCAATACCAGTAGGGTTTGGGTTTTCCCCCTGCCCTCCTCTCGATGAAGATGACGAAGCGGCCTGGCGTCGTACCCTCTTCTTCCGCTTCTGGGCCACCGGTGCTATCGGAGGAAAATCTTCATACTTGTTCTTCCCCTGGAAGAAATATTGAAGCCAAGCGCCCATCCGCACTCTTCGCTTCTCGCCCGGCTTTCGAGCTTCTCTCGTGTCGTGCGACGAATGGAAGAGGGTGCGATACGCCTTCATTAGATATCGATAGGCGTAGCCCGCCATATACCGACCGTCACCGTCGGTCTGGTCCTTCAACCAGTCAGGCCAACAAACTTCTTCATACGGCTCTCCATCAATGGGCAGGCCGCTGAGCTGAGATAGACTCCACAAGTCTAAGGAGGTCTCCCCCTCTAAAGTATAGAAGGTGTTGTATTCAGGGCAAAACACCTCGATCATGCCACAGCACAAGCCTCGGGAAATCGGGTACCGATACCTTGAAGCGTACACACTGTGATATACACCAGCTCTGGTCAAAAGAGGAGCATAATGATGCAGCACATAGTCTATGAATTCCACTGCTCCGGGCATGAATGCGTGGGCGTCTGTAGCTTTCAACTCAGCAAACCACCCCACGGAGATCTAGTGCTTGAAGCGAATCGCCAAGCAATCCAGCAAGAATGACTCATCTCTATATCCCCATCTCAACGGGGCAAGGAATAAACCAAAGATCGGTTACTCCCGATCTACTCTGCCCGCGGAGTCATTCCACTGAGCAGGTACAAATTCGGGAGCTCTGGTCAACAGTCCGTCTGCCGGAGCCAGGTCTTGCAGCCCCAGCACAACGCTCAACTTCCTGACCTCCCCGGGGAGATAGATGGGTCTTCCTCGCATTACGCATTCGGCCAAGCTGTCTCTCTCCACCAGCAGGGCCTGCTCGACCTTCCGGACGGTGAACACATCCCGCTTCCCCTGAAGGTTGAAGCGCTGAAGAAGGGACATCAGGTGCTTGTCCTTGGGATAATCCTTCCTGGTCACGCCCTCTCTATCATAATGAAAAGAGTCGCCCCCGAGAATAAGGAGACGACCGGTGTCTACAGTGTCCGTCTCTGAATCCGAAGACTCTGCAACTATGGCCACCTGGCCGTGCCCCCAGTCGAGGGAATTGACGTTCTCCCATGTCACTGCGGCACGAGAAGAAGAACTGGATGCCATGATAGCTGCAAAAAGAGGCATACCAAATAAAAACAAAGTCAGAAAATGGCTAATCAAAGGCGAACTTCTGACAAAATTTTGGCAGAGTCTCCCCAGCACAGGGAATTGCCGAAGAAAAGCGGGAACGCGTCCACTGAGGAACGGTCCCTAAAAGGCAGCCATCGGCATTACACCGAGGCCAGAGGAACACCCGGGGGAATAGCTCCGAGGGCAAGCCCTGCTAGAAGCCTCCCGGGGTCCAAAGAATGGGTTTCGAGACCCAAATTGATAGCACCTCCACTCACCCGAAGGAAGAAATCGCCGCTCTCAGCGCCAAAGGGAGAGAAGAGAGAGGAAGAGGTGGTGCGAATGAAGGGCAATGAAGAAAAAACAAAGAGGAGAGAAGATAAATAGGGGGAGTCCCCCATCGCTAAACCGGCGCGCTATTTAGCGCGCCGGATTAACATCCCTTTAAGCGAAAGGCGCGTCGGTAAAAGGCGCGCTGGGTCAAAGTAGGAAGTCAACGGCCGTGCCGGATTAAAAGCCCAAGGGTCACAGGCCGCGCCGTACTAACATCTAAACGGTGCCGGGTTAACGCCCGTGCCGAATTAAGGGCCATCCAAGGCGCCCGCCAATCAGAGAAGGGGTCAGTCCGGATGAAATTCATCCGTCGGCCTTGCTGCACTCGTGCCTTGCTCGCAACACCCACGTCTGGGGGGCATTTGTTGGCACTCAAAATATGATCGTCAGTGACCAAGCCATAAGGACGAATGACCCGGCCCACCGAAGTACGGAAGCCGATAGAGATCAACATATTGAAGACTTCTCAAGCTGACAGAGCCTCGAGTCACTCCATGTGGACATGGGGACTTCACCTCAGGAGAGCCGAGACAAACTCGTCAACCAACCGGCAGTGCGACCAAGCCTGCCTAATGAACCGGCATCGACTTTGTCATGCCGCATACACTACACCCGTTGTCTGATCAAGGACGACGGTCTATCCGGTGGTTCCCCCACCATATGAAGAGGTTCTCCCGAAGATGAAGGAGTTCCCCCGGCTCTCCGAGACGGAGGACCGAAAGCTCTATCGGCAGAAGATCCCGATCACCCGGCACGGGTACGGCCCTGCCAAGCTGGGCCCATTAGTGGCCGAATGATCACCCTGCTCAGGCGGAACTATCCCTGGTGTTACACCACCCCCTAAGGAGCTTTGGGCACGAGCCAGACCGAGCCAGCAGCACGAATCATAGAGCCGAAGGCCGTGTCAGTGGAAAGCACGTACGATCAAATCAAAGCTATCTGGAGTCTCGAGAATGGCTGTACGTCAACCGGGGAGCTTCTACAAGAGATCTCGTCAAAGTTTCGAGGAGCATTGGCAAGATAAATGTTCACGGAGACCCCCAGAATCATCCCCGGACTCATCAACTGGCTCGAAGCCCACGAGGAGCATTAGCCCGGCGCGCCCCTCACTTGATGCCCTCTATCCCGGCGCGCTGAACCCCATCCATGGCCTGGCTATTCAGGCGCGCAAAGGCCCATGAAGCCTTTCCCGGTGCGCAGTTCTTCATGCCGTATGAGGCTTGGGGCTCGATCATGTATATATACAGATGGCTATTCGAAACAAAGAAAGGGGCTGAAAAAAGGGCGAAGAAGCAGAGAAGAGCTGAGAAGCAGAAGAGGGGGTAGACAGAAGGTTAAGAAGGGGGTCTTTCGAGAGAGGCCTTCGGGAGGAGAGAGAGCCTTCTTGGAAGAGAAGTTTCTGTCCGAGCGTCCTTCAACGGCCGTCTTCCTCTGTTCTGGTTGAAGTCCTCCAGACCCGGAGAAGGAGAAGCGGGCCGATACTCTGTTTTGAGAACAGGTGGGCGCCGGCGTCTATCTCTCTTTATTTTTCATGGATTTTCCTCTTTCGGAGTCTCCGTCTACCAACTGTAAGCAAGAGAGGGGAGGGATGGCAATGATATGAGCCGACCCCTCCCCTCTTCTGCGATTTCTTTTCCTTACTGTATTTTCCCCTGCGAATGATGAACGGCGACCGAGCAATGATGCCGGTGCCGGATTCTTAACGTGTAAATGAGTGGCCCATTCCTGTTTCTAGGATGGCAAGGTGTATTTGAATGTCTAGACCAGCAGGTCGAATGAGTGATTTGAAACTTCTGTCTACTTCTCTATCTACAACGATGTGTATGTTTAAGGTCCTCTGTGCGTTTTCTCTTATCCTGGTTTTCCCGAAGCCCCGATCATGCCCCGAAGCACCGTGGGCTACAGAAACACCCCTCCCCAGGGTTTTCCCTTCTTGACCATGCTCGTGTCTGATTTAAGGGTCTCCGCATACCCTCCGTGGACAGAGCTGCGCTTCTGCGTATGCTTCTTTCTACCGTATTGTCAAGGGACTAACTCCCCTCGATTCCTCTCTTCATGTTGCCCTGTGGCTCGCGAGGTGGGAGTCGTTCTTGGGATTGCAAGATGCATCGATTTAACACTGCGCCGTAACTGTTCGAGCATATGCCTCTATGTTTGGCTCGTCTTGCCTGTGAATTGATTACCCCTCTACATTATAGTCATGTGAACCGCTCCGAGATTCCTTTATTTCGTCTTAATCGTCCGGGGAGGGGGACATTCCCTGTTACTTCGCACAGCTGCTGGGCGATCGGGAACTTTACCCCTCAATGGTAGATGTTTCCCCAAGGCCATAGCAGATAGCAACAGGGGTCTTAGCCTAACAGGCTTAGCCCCGACAATCTGAGACCCAATCGAGGCTGAGAGATGTATGCTCCTCGTAGGCCAGCCCTCGGAGCTTCACCCTCTTGGTGGTCGGTTCCTCCACGGGATGAGTCATAAGCTGTGGGTTGTCCACCCCTCGCAGGCTAGCCCTCGGGGTGATGCTCCAATCATCAATGACCTCATCTCTCTATCTTTCCCCTTACGGAGCCTTGGTGCCCCTCGTAGGCTAGTCCTCGGGGTATCCTATCCGATGGGGTTTGCTGGGTGCCTCCGTGTACACCGGCGGTTTAGGGGCTTGTTCCACAGGTGAGCATGACCCCGCTTCTCCCCTACAACTCTTCAGGTTCAGGGGAGATGCTGTCCAATTTTGGACAGATTAAGATTGAATAAGCCTTAATGAAACGCTCGTTCTGGACTTAGTTACCTCAGTGCTTGAGTATGAACCTCGCACTGACTTGCTCCCTCATTCCTAGAAGGCCATGGGCTCCAATTAAACAATCAATTGGCCTAAACAACTCTAAAATGTTCTATGGGAGCTTAATAAACTTAAAAAAAGTTCAAAAATTAACAAAATAGGGTTAATACGGCGCGGTCTTAACCGGCGCGCCTTAAACCGGCGCGGTACCCCCCCACGCCGGGTTAACCCCACACTCATAATCAAAAAAATTTTCCTTGCGACTTTCCGGCGCGCCCCAAGCTGGCGCGCCCCAAGCCGGCGCGCCCCATCCTCTTGCGCGTCGTTTTAGCCGGTTATGGGGCCGCGCCGTATTAGCCGTCCATACTGATGTTCTATCGCGCCGTATGAGTTACCTCTCGCATGGTTGCGCCGGTTTTGGAAGCATGTTGCCATTTTTGAAGCATAGCTGGTAATAAATTGAATAAAAGAAGGGCCTAGCGAGCCCGAACTATATTGTTATCATATCTTCATTACCATATCCGTTAGCACTTTGCTTTCGCCATCATATTTGTGCTGCCTTCTTCCTTCCTCTCGATGGGGAGTAATAAACATGGTTGATCACCATTTGCTTCCACAATTCCGTTATCATGCTTAATATAGTTATGAACGTCATGTGTGCATCCATGCATACATCCTCGAGTAGATCAAATGGCGTTGATAGAAAAGCCGGATTACGTCTGGTCAGAGGTCTTCGCTGTGCGCGGCGGTGGTCTTCGGACCTACGTCCTTCGCCACGTACCGAGGATCCATAATTCCATGAACTATGTATCTTCTACACGATAAACATGTGCATCCTGCATGTCTTCCTCATGATCATCATGTAGCTCTTTTTAATCCGGCTTCGACAGCCCGATGTCTCGGCAATTAATCAAAGGTGTTCCCTCCTCGTGGGGGATGTAATTAACGCCATAACCTTTATGGTATGGCGGACTGCTGGTCCCGACCGAACCTCACATTCGCCCGACATGGGTCAGAATGAGCGCACAATAAAATTGTCACTCATGTGACTGGCACGCCCGCGTCGTCAATCAGTCAGTTGACTACCAGTTAGTCAAATTGTAGATCGATACGCGAACGAAAAGGGAAAGAAAGAAAACGCTGAAACATGAGCCAAATCAGGAGTTTTTCTCAACTGTGCCTTATTGTGCTTTAAATTTCAGATTTGTGTTTCTTATAAACTGAAAACATCCGTGTGTGTGTGGATCATTTCAGATCCATGGTCGTGTGTGGTCATCGTGTTCCATTCGTGTGTGCGTAGGTCTTCTTAGATTTGCGTGTGTGTGTGGATTTATCCAGATCTTAGTGTTTATGTGTGTGGAGTGTTGCATCTGTCGCAGTAAGTGTGTGTGTAGTTGATCCGGTTGTCAGATCGTGTTGGAGACCTCGTCTCCCTCTGTGTGTGTGTGTGTGTTGGGGCGCGTCCCCGTGTGTGTGTGCGGGCGTCGTCCCGTGTGTGTTTGGAGCGTCGTCTCCATTTGGGGATGTATCCCCGAGTGAAGCCTCACCACGTTTGGTGAGGGGTAGATGTAGGATTGCCGTCGTTGCATCCGAACTACCTTAAAAATCGTTGTGCATTGTGTTTTGAATTGTGTGGTTTGATTCTTTTCTTCTACCTCCATTCTACGTGAGTGTTATTGTAAATTGTTGTTCCGGATTTATCCACGTATATATTGCATAATACATATCATTATAAAATTTAGTTTGATAAATCTAATTTGTGAACAACCAGATTTGAACCTCTTGATTAGCTTTGTATCACATTCTTTTAAAAGGCCAAAAGTTTTCTTAAAATTTATAAAGACCCAATTCATCCCCCTCTTGGGTGTCAATGATCGCGGGACTTCATGAGCCTCGTCTCACTGGCTCAGTAGGGGTCCCGTGGATCCCCACCATGAAACAAAAGCGGTAACAATAGTGCTAAACAACAAAAGCAAAGCAATAATAGCAGGAGTAGGAACAATAGTAAAGGTAAAGAGGAAAGCTGTACTACACAGAAACACGGCAGCCGATAGTACCTCTTCCCTCTAAGCTACTCCTATCGGTAAAGCACCAATTTACGTACTGACAATCGGGAATCACCGAACCCATACAAGGAAACTCTGGCTATATAGCCAGGACACATTACGACATCCCAGTCGTGCAGGATCGTCCTCAGAGACAAAATCCCAACTCTAGACCACACGATCTAGAAGCACCAACACAAACCATGAATCATGGGTCATGTGACAGAAGCACCAACACAAATCACGAATCATGTATCGTGTAACAGAAGTACCTCCTCACTAGAAGAAAAGTCAGATGCGTCCACTGACATCTTACACTGCGCCTCAGGTGTTTCCCACTCACCTCGAACGCAGTAACTGAGACACCAAACAAGTAACCAAGGAACAATAGTAACGAGTGAGTAGTTAGGGTCACTCTCGTCGGCGCTGGTCTAATGCCCCTGACCACGTGTGCACACACAAGCTCAATGTCTTGAGCCAGGACTCTAGCTAATTTTCCCCTCCCGTCGGACTCTAACAGCTAGACAAAGGGGCCCACGGTAACTAGCCTACAAACCATCTCTACCGAGAACTGCCCCACGACCACTCCCAGGTGGGCCGACACACGAAAGTTTCGTCAGCCTATGACTAGTGGAGGCTCACTAGACACAGAGACTCAGAATAGAAATACCGAAGTACAGACATGCTAAGTATACACCTATCATAAGTACCATGAAGTACAAGGTGGCACACAGCCGCCAGACTCAGGACAGCCAACTAGAACTGCTAACACAATGGTCCTTGAGTCACAAGACTCGGGTCAAGATCGCAGCATAAAGCGGTAACGAGCCGCCAATCAGCCTAGTCCCTAAGTCAAAAAATATGGGAAAACAACATGGAAGCGGCACAAAACAGTCGGATCCACACATTAAATAAAGTCCACGGCCCCTGGGCCGCTCATCGGACTCACAATTTCACCTAACGAGGGAACGCTAAACATGAGGGATCACCAAAGCCCTCGAACCACATGGACACACAAATCAAGGTAAAGCAATACCTTTAAGTGTCCAAAACATAGTCTTGATCCAGACGCAATAGCCGAGACACACATGAGGTCACATGTCAACCACTGGGTCACAATCGGGTTGACCAGAAACCAAAATGACTCTCGAAACAACACGGCACACTACTTAGTATTATGGCACTTCTAGACACCCTATATCATTGTCACATCCCTCATAGGACGTCCAAGACATCCATGGAACAATGGGCTAACCATGGGGTCGAAGATAAGACAACCGGAAGCTAAACCAACACGAAAGAACACTCTGGGCAGGTGGCGGTCATCCCTCTGGATGCTACCAGACAGCCCAGGCAAATGGCGGTCATACGCTGGCCGCTACTTGACAGCCCAACCAAGTGGCCTTCTCAACGTGGTGACTACTTGCTGAAGTTGAATAGGCCGGAGACGGTCTACTCAAGGCTGCATCTTGTAGAGGACGATCTTCCTATGGCCATCTCTTGAAGGTAGCGGTCCTGGCAAGACTGCCATCTCCAAACTGCCCCTGAAAAGCTTTAAAACCTCAACCTGGTTGCGGTCCTTGGCCTGGCCGTTACTTCAGAAGATGGTCAGTCGCAAGACCGCTACTAGGAACTGACCTAAACCGACCTAACCAACTTACAAACCAAATGGCGGTCTCCCAAGGGCCGCCACTACCAAGTTGCAGTCGGTCGCAAGATCACAACCTGAAATTGATATAAAACCCTTAAGAACCAGTTAACTAGATGATGGTCTTCCAAGGACCATCTCTTAAAGATGGCGGTCCTCCCAGGGCCGCCCTATCAAGTTGCGATCTCTGGTACAATTGCTACCTTGCTCCGGTGTGAAAACTGTAGGAACTCACAAAACCCGATCACTCCACGCCTCAATCATCCCAAAATGACGGGGAAACAACCATAGACTCGATACCAACCATCCATAATCCGTAAGGGATCAACCGAACCACAAAATGGCTTTGAAACAGGTGATTTCCTTAAATCAACACAAAACGGCTCACATGGGCATCCGGCCTCATACCGGCCCCAAATCATGAGCAATTACAGCAAAACTGACGGGAATCGAATCCCGACAAGATGGAGGCTCAAGATTTACCATTTAAACTAAAAACTATCGCCTAGAACGATGATTTCGGCTCACATCCCCGAAACATGCATTTCACCCAAAAGCTGGAAAAACCTGCTCAAACTCATGCCTATCGGCTTGAAATCACGAGGGAAAGTAGAAATAGGTAGAGTATCCATCCCCCTACCTCCACCGAAGATCTCGTACGCTGAAAAGGCCAAATCCATCTTGAAAACCATCACACGAATCACGCCGACACTTCGAATCCACGGAATGGGATCATGCCGCCACGCCCCGATTCTCGCGCCATCACGCTCTTGGTCATCTCCACAGCGTCACCACCTAGTCCACCTCTGCCACGATCGTGCGCCCCAGGGTTGAGGAGAAGAGAGGAGAGAGAATGGAGGGAGAGAGTGAGAGCACGGTGAGAGGAGAGAGGAGGTGAGGTGAGGTGAGGTTAAAAAGAAAAAGGAAACAAGAAATTATGAATATTTCTGAAATCTGATTTTTGACCCGAAATTCTATAAAATCAAAAAAATATGAAAAAATAGCCTCCGCGATCCTCGAAAAGAGCACAATGCACCTATAGCGTCCTAGAGTCTCTAAACTCAATGGTTTACTCTCCACGGGATTCCGAAAGTTATACAGGGAAAAACGCCGAGTGGATCGTAAAACACGATCCGGGACCCACGAAAGCGCTCCAAAAGCTCTTAGATTCCGATCCGAAGGATCCAGAGTATTACATCACCCGAATTACTCATTAACCGGGGGAGTATTGATCAAATGGGGTGTTGGCATTGCACCTACCCAATGCAAGATTAATGCTAGACATTTCCAAATAGATGAATGATTGAATGATTGATCGACTTGAACAAATTATTGTCCTTGACCCGTAGGGGTAAATTGTTATTGAAATTCCAAAGTTAATGGGCCAATTCTAGTGTGATGTTCATTCTAACATCTAGTCCATTGATGTATTATGCTAGCTTATCATTGACTTCTTAAATGATCTACTTCCCTTATTATAGATTATTCCTTGATAGTGTCTCGTACCACTAAAGTTCTTTCCTTCTTGATCATGCCCTATTGTATCTTTCATTATCTTTAATTTACATGTGATTTTCATACCATGGCATGTAGACATATTGCATAAAATAATTAATTACTTATACTTGCCTTGTTAATGAGGAGTAATCCCTACTGAGCGTTCGCTCACATAGTGTTTTTAATATTTTTCAGGTAGTTCTGATGATGAAGAACCTCAATCGGATGGGCTTGGTTTGGAGTGATCACTGAGTGACCTCCTAGAAGATTATGTCATTAGAATCTGTTAAACAAAAAGGGTCCAAATGTAATGAGTTTTAGACATATGAAAGTTTGGAGTCTGTTATGTTAAGAAAGAAGTTGTAATTTTAATTTTTAGCAGTTGGAGTTGGTATGTAAACTTGGAATTTTTCTTGATTATTAATAAAGTTCATTTTGGTGGAATTAAGGTGTCATGCCCCTTTGGATTTCTGATTTTTGCTCTAATTGAATGAATGATTGTGATTGTCACGCTCTGAGTTCCTGCATCGGGGCGTGATAGTCTGTGTGGTATCAGAGCCTAGGTTTATTTAAGACCCTAGGTTAGAAATTCTTAATCTATAGGATCTATAACTTAAGTCAATATGTATACCTTACCTGTGAGAATGGTTAGAGCCAAAGGCTAAGTGTTAAACAAGTTTAATAAGTTAAATAGACTTGTTCTTAAAATAAGTTTACTTACATTATTTTTATTTTTAAGGTTGATTAATATCAATGGCAGCCAAGAGAGCTCAGTGGCACGAGATGCTGTGCACTATGCAAGGGATGACTCAGGCTCTCCAATAGATGTCACAGGGAGCAGGGCACCATGGCATAGGAGAACTATATCAATGTTTCCGTAGCTTAAATCATCCTAGATTCGATGGGTTGATGGATCCGAACAAGGCCGAGCACTAGATCGGGGAATAGGAGCGTATTTTCCATGTGATGTAATGCACAGATCAAGAAAAGGTCCTCTTGGGGACATTCCAACTCATAATGGATGCTAGAGCCTAGTGGCGGTCCATTGAGGCCACTCGCCCGCAAGGGCCCATATCATGGGACGAATTCTTGGAGTTCTTCAATGATAAGTATTTCTCCGAGAGACTCCAATAGAAAAAGGCTACCGAGTTTGTAGCATTAACGCAATGAAGTCTCAGTATAGCAAAGTATGAAGCTCAGTTTTCCAGGTTGGCAAGGTATGCTCCTCATCTTCTTTGCATGGAGAAGATGAAGGCGAAAAGGTTCATGAATGGCATAAGGCCTAGTTTTGTTCCCCACATATCTATGTTGGACATTCAAACATATTCGAGATGGTCAAGAAGGCTCAGTTGTTAGAGGATGGGCTGTCCTTTGCTGATGGAGTTAGAGGAAAAATTGTGAAGAAGGAGTAGGCTAGTGGCTCCGGTAGTTTTAAACCTACGGCCAGAAAGAAGAGGCTTGGCATAGGCCGTGATTTCTATGAAGATAGGATGAAACCAAAGGATGGAAACAAGTAGGTGCTACCCCTGCCCACGCAAGGACAATGCAGGCATTGCGATAAGGGCAATCACTGATCTGATGAGTGTTGGAGGCTCCTCAAAAATTGTCTTCGTTGTGGGAGCCAGGAACACAAGATTTCTGAATGTTCGTTGATGAAGGAGCGAGCTCAACAAGAGACGGCGCGAGGAGGATCAAGGTGTCAAGGGCATCTACATGCTTTGATGGAAGTGGAGCCCTCCAAGGAAGGCGGAGTGGTGGAAGGTATTCTTGTTGTTAATTCTAGACTTGCCTTTGTTCTATTCGACATAGGTGCAACTCATTCTATTATATCAGAAAAGTTTGCTGCTACTTTATCTTTGAAGCCTGCTTTGTTAAAATCTGATTTGATTATCACTACGCCATTAGGAGCAGGTATTGAGCTTAAATTATTTTATCCTACGAGTGAAGTTTTAATTGATAGTCGTAATCTACTTGCTGATTTGATACGTATGGACATGGAGGGCTGTGGTGTGATTAGGAGCTGATTGGCTATCTAAGCATGGCGTTAGTGTAAAGTGTAAGGAAGGGTTAGTGACTTTTGAGAGGCACCCTCAACTTATTTTCCAAGGTCCTAGCCATTCAAAGCCTCTGTATCTTATATTTGCTCTTCGAGCATTTAGATTGTTAAAGAAGGGTTGTGCGGCTTTCCTAGCCTCTGCTGTTATTGAGAAGAAGGAGTCTGTTATTGAAGATATTATAATGGTTAGAGATTATCCTGATATTTTGCCTGAGGAAGTACCTGGTCTACCACCCGAGAGAGAGGTTCAATTCTCTATTGATTTGATCCCTAGGGATGCCCCGATGTGACGACCTAGGAGATCCAGATACCGATAAACCGATATCATCGATTTACCGATACCAAGAACTCGGGGAAGCCACCCAAGTGGCTGACGAGGCCCCGTAAGGGTTAGTAAGTGTTGTTGAGGGGATGCATAACGAATTGTAATCACACGCACATTTTTACAGCAATAACTTTAAACGGAAGCAATTTACATAAATCAGAGTGGTATAGTTATACAAGTAGTCCAGATCCATATATCATAAGTCCCATACTGTACAATGGTAAAAATAAACGACTACACGGGGCATACCCCGGCCAAAAGAAGAAAGAAGACAGGCTGACTACTAACTGACCACTGACAGACCACTGCTGGCGCTAAGAGTTTTCGCCAAAAGAACGAGAGAATCTTCCAGCCTGTTGCTCTGCCTCACTTGTAAAAGGAAGGGGTGACTCTCACAGCAGAGACTCAGTAGGGTTAATGTGGATCCCTATCTCGTAACTAACTAAAGGAAAATAGTAAATCATGCATTGGCATAAATAAATGACAATTTAATAAAGCTGTAAAACTAACTAAACAGTTTATAAACGGCTAACTAATATGCCAATTAAATTCAAAGGTGAGTACTCGAAATCTACCAATAGATAATAACTCAATCATTCCAAAGTGACAAGAGAGAGAAGGAGAGGAGATCCACCAGAAGAAGAAACTAGATGCGCCCACTGACGGCTTACACTGCATCTCAAGCATCTACGCAAGTCTGATCATGACAAGCGAGACGCGTAATAGTACCAGAAGCAAGTAACTAGTCCGAGTAACACTCATCAGTGTCAGTACAAGCCTCTGACAACGTATGCACACACCGGCTCGTCCCCTAGAGCCAGGCCTCTAGCTAGTATTCCCCTCCGTAGGATGCTACGGTTGGACCGGGGCCCATGGAAGTAGCTTAAAAACCGTAAACTGGGATACCCCGCCACCACTCCCGGGTGGGATCAACACTAAAAGTAGTCAGGCTACGATTGGTGGTTCCATCACTAGGAAAGAGAATATAAATCTATTGGAATCTAAAAACATGTTATAATTTATGATAACAATTAAACATGGCAAATATGCAAGATTAAAAGCATAATTAACTGAATATGCTGAGAATTAAAATCTGTCGGACTTAAACGGTTGAAAGAAAACCGCCCCAGTCTATAAAATAACTTAACATGGCGAAGATGCGATATTAAATGCATAATTAATCGAACATGCAAAAATTACAGAACAAGCGATCGAACTAAGGCCGCTATAGTCTTAGGCGGTCGAACAACGAACCGCTACGTGCTGCTAAATCGGCTGGCCATGAAGTTTCCAATGCCATGTAGATTTAAAATGTTTACGCGGTCGAATTGTTAGCCACTCGGATCAGTAGGTGGTTTATGGGCAGACCGTTACAAAATCTGAAATAATCTAAACATGGTCCTTACCAGAGAACCGAATCCACACGGATCGTAATCGAATCCCCTCCCGGTCGATCCAAATCGACGGGAACCATAACTTTTAACATGTTCTCTGCCATTCCACCATCATAATACGACAATTCATCATCTATGAACTCAGCAACGATAGACATGTTCCAAAAACATAAAGATGATGTGCATGCTTCAAAAACATAAAGACGATGGGCATGCTTCAAAAACATAAAGACAATGGGCATCGCATTAGGAACGATCTAGCGAGCTAGGGCATCGATCCCCCTACCTCAATCGTGATGAAACCTTCTATTCCAACCGTGAGCAAGTCGAGGGTCATCGCGGCTCGCCTTTGCCCGGTCGTGGGGAAGGGGCTGCCGTCTCCGCGTTCCTCGCGTCGTCGGGAAGCTTCCATCGCTCCCAGCACGGGAAGAAGGCCGCGCCGCCACCGAATTTAAGCCGAGGATGCCGATTCCACCATGAGAAGGGGAGGGAGAGAGCCGCACGATGCCACCGTGGGGTCGCGCCTCCGCTCCAGGGTTCGGCTCCAATGGGGGCGCCGCCGCGTGCTCCTACCTGCCAGCTCGTTGGCGAGGCCGCCGACTCCTCCGCCAAGGCCGTCGGGTCGTCGCGCGTCGAAAAGACTAACGGGGGAGAGGGGGGTCGCCGGTTCACGCCGTCCCTACGGGTTCGATCGAAAAGGGGGGAAGGGGAAAGAGTAAAGGGGGAGAGAGAGAGAACCCTCAGTTCTCTCCTCTCATGAAAACTTCCGATGCATTTTTTTTTCTTCAAAAAAACCTTCTAATTACTAGAAAACCTTAAGTTAAGCAAAATTGTGTAAATGCCCCATTTAATTTTCTTAAAACCTTTTAACTAATTCGATTAAATGCAAGAAAAAAGCCCACAAATTCCGTAAAAATCTCCTAACTTCATAGAATAAATCCTACATTAATGCCGGTAAAGATCTGTTAATGAACGGGTGTCACAGTCCCTCCCTCCTAATAGGAATTTTGTCCTCGAACTTTAAAAGGAAGGATAAGGAGAGAACTGAAAGAAATATACTTTATTCGAACAAGAAAGGAAATTGCTGACGCATTTCATCCTCACGTTCCCATGTAGCCTCATTCCCAGAGTGACGCTGCCAGACAACCTTAACAAGAGGAATTACTTTATTTCTCAATCGTTGCTCACAATGATCTTCAATTTGAATAGGATACTCTGGTGTAGATAAATCTGCAGTCACTTCAGGCCAAACTGAGTCATCAAGCACGTGAGATGCATCAGGGACATACTTCCTCAGTTGGGAGACATGAAACACATCGTGGATTGCTTGCATCGCCGCTGGCAATTGGAGACGATAGGTCACTTGGCCCACACGCTCCAGAATAGGAAACAAACCAATATAACGGGGACTGAGCTTTCCACGCTTCCCAAACCTCATCACACCTTTCATCGGAGATATTTTTACAAACACCATATCTCCAGGCTAAAATTGCAACGGTCGTCTGCGCTGATCTGCGTAACTTTTCTATCGACTCTGAGCTGTCAACATTTTCTACATGATCAAACGAACAACATCAGCACATTGCTGAACCATATCAGGTCCTGTTAATAATCTGTCACCGGCCTCAAACCAGTTTCAAAGGTGTACGCGAAGGACGCCCATATAAATCATTATACGGTGCCATGCCACTGTTATTATAAGCAAATTCCACAAGTGGCAAATGCTGACTCCATGAACCCTGCCAATCCAGGCAACATGATCTCAACATATCTTCTAAAGTCTGAATAGTCCTTTCTGCCTGACCATCTAACTGCGGATGATACGCTGAACTAAAAGCTAACTCTGTGCCCAACGCCTTTTGAAAGCTGCGCCAGAAGCCAGAAGTAAACCGTGGGTCACGATCTGACACAATTGATATTGGAATTCCATGCAATGGCACAATCTTTTGAACATAAAGCCCGACCAATTTCTGAACATTCCACGTCACCTTGATCGGCAACAATCTCGATGTCTTAGTTAATCGATCTACTAACAGCCATATACCATCAAAGCCTTGTGAAGTGCGGGGTAAACCCATAACAAAATTTGTCGTGACATGATCCCACTTCCACATCAAAATTTCTAAAGGTTCAAGCATTCCTCCGGGCTTTTGATGCTCGACTTTAAGCTGTTGGCATGTCAAACATTTAGACACAAATGCAGCTACATCCTTTTTCATTCTTGGCCACCAGAACTGTCTTTTTTAGATTCTAAGACATCTTGGTAGTGCTGGGGTGAATAGCATAATAGGATCCATGGGCTTCGCGCAATATGGTATTTCTTAATTCCTCAACAGTAGGAACATACAGTCGACCTCTGAAGCTGACCACTAAGTCATCATCAAACTCAACATCATGCATCATTATAATGCGGGACAAATCAAAATTTGCCTGTTGAGCTTCTTTGATCTGATGATAAATAGCCGGAGTCATCACAAGACTGGCACACACAGCTACCATCGGATCAGAAGGGATGTCCATGCTGAATGTCTCACTAGGAAACTGTTCCCATAATTTCCATTCATGAATAAGCAAATGACTAATTTGCACTTTCCTGCTCAGAGCATCAGCCACAACATTCATTTTACCTAGCTGATAGGAAAGAGTGAAATCATAGTCTTTCATATATTCCATCCACCTGCGTTGCCGGAGATTCAAATCTTTTTGAGAAAACACATACTGCAAGCTTTGATGATCATTAAAGATCTCAAATTTCTAGCCATACAAGTAGTGTCCCCAAATTTTCAGTGTAAAGATCACCGCTGCAAGCTCAAAATCATGAGTCAGATAATTCTCTTCATGCTATTTTAATTATCGGGATGCATAAGCTATGACCATACCATGTTGCATCAGCACTACACCCAGACCTACTCGAGAAGCATCCGTGTAAACCATGAATCCATACGAGCCAGAAGGTAACACCAGCACTAGAGAAGAAGTGAGAAGCCTTTTCAATTCATTAAAGCTCTACTCACACTGGTCTGACAAGCCAAAAGGTACATCTCTGCGGGTCAATCTAGTCATTGGCGCTACAATCCGTGCAAAATATTGAATGAATCTTCGATAATAACCAGCAAGACCCAAAAAAATTATGATATCTGTAATGCCCTGGATCCTTATTGGATTCTTATCGGGTCTCTCGGATCCGTTTTGGAGAGTTTTGGATCGCTATTGTCTGGTTCCGGTCAACCTGGGGTGACCTAGTGGTTGACAGGTAACCTTGTGTGTCTCGGCGGTTTCGTCCAGTCTGAGACATGGTTCTGGATGCATCGAGGTATCGTCTTACCTCGATTTGCATGTCTAGATGTGCAGAGGGTCTTGTTGGTCCCTCAGGTCTCCGTGTGTCATTTTACGCAGTCGTGTCACTTCTTTGGCTTAGGATTAGACCGATTGGTGGCTTGTTCCGCTTTGTACGATGATCTTGACTCCAGGTCGTGAGACTCAAGGATCGTTGTAGTAGTAGGTCTAGTTGCCTTGTCCTGAGTCCGTTGACAATTTTATGTGCTGCCTTGGTGCTTTGTAGTACGTATGACAATGCTTCCTTGCATGTTTGTACTCCAGCACTCATGTTTTAGAGTCTCTATGTCTAGTGAGCCTCCACTAGTCGTAGCCTTACGACACGTTACAGCGTGTCGGCCCATGTGGCGGGGCAGTTCCCGATATACTATTTTTAAGATAGTTTCAATGGGCCCCCGCTGTACAGTAGCATCCTGATAGGTGGGGAAAACTAGCTAGAGGCCTGGCTCTCCAGCAAGAGTCAGCGTGTGCACACGTGGTCAAGGGCGTTTGGACTGACGCCAACGGGCGTTACCCTGTCTAGTCACTCGTGAGTGTAGTTCTTGTTCTGGTTCTGAGCGTGTCTTAGTCTCTGTAGTGCTTTAGGCTACATCATAGACGAGACACTTGTAGGCGCAGCATAAGACGTTAGTGGATGTAGCTGGCTGTTCTTCTTGTGAGGGGATACTTCCGTCACGTGACACGTGACTCTCACATTTCTCGTACATCGTGACCTTTTTGGGTTAACCCTCTCGTGGTCTTGCCCGAGGTCAGTGTTGTATCGTGTGCACGATGTTCTAGTCGTGCACGTGTGTGGTCATTTCTAGAAGAGCGTGCATGACAATCGAGACCTGTATGCTTTAAGGCATCCATGTCTGTCTAGGTCCTTCTAGATTTCTTGCCTGTCTCGTAGGTAAGCTTTGGGAGCCAAGGTCAGTTTGACAGCCGTGTTCTCTTTCAGGTACGGCTTTTCCCTTTTCTTTTAGCTATTCCTACTCCTTCCGTTCCAGTTTTCTTTTACAGCTTTCTAGTGGTAGTTTTTCGGCTTTACTACTACTGCTATTTTGTTGTTCCGTGTTACTGCGTGATTTTCAGTGGGGATCCGTGTGACCCCTACTGGGCCAGTGACACGAGGCTCACCCTTGCTTTTCAGGTGGGTGGCGTCGTTCTACTTCCGCGATTCCTGGTGTGGCGTATCTGTAGCTGCCAGCGGTACCAGTGTCGTGCTTCCCCCGACCTCAGTGTACGTCCTTCTTTTCTGTTGACTGTACAGCTTGTCTTTCCTTTGGACTGGACTCTGGTATAATTGTTAACTAAAAAGTAATTTTATTTCTGCTACTTTAGCAAACCGATCTAATGAAATTAAATTGCTTACTGTTATATCCTGTGGCTTCAATATACTATACGACAATCCTTTTTCCCTTCGCAGCTTTACAGCTCTTGGGAGGCCTCACGGGTTCCAAGTGGTATCGGGTCTGCTCAGTAGTCCTATCGGGTATATTCGGTATCCAGAATTCGAGTCGTCACAGTTGGTATCAGAGCGTTGTTATGTGAAGTACATGGGAATCAGAGATATACAGTTTCCGTAGTCCTGAAAGTGCGGTACAGTCCTCAGCTGGCATTAGGTTTATGATTCTTTGTCATTTTTCGTTGTCGTGGGTCTTTTCCTGGTAAGCTACTCGATGCATGACTAGTCCTTTATGGTCATGTGTTCAGCTTTCATTGTGCCTTGATGTGACCCAACTTGCGGTTGTGTTCCATGGTTCTGTGTTCAGTACGGAGCCGGAATCCCGCAAGTGCTGCTGTTGTCACTTTATCGATGTTTCTCTATGATTTTATGTATTCGTCTTGGCACTGTGTGGACGAAGTCTTGTCGATTAGATTTGCAGTACTCTCTTCTCTTAGTAGAGTTAGCTTGTGACTCGATCAGATGTCATATCTGAGTGAGGGACAAGTTGATTGTGCTTGTGGTCCGGTGCTGTTGTTGGAGTCCTGTGTGCCCGATGTTCCCTGTTGCCTTTGGCACTGGAGCTGATGATGTTGTCGAGCTGTCAGCTATGAGGACTATGTCTCCTTGTTTAAGCTGATACTCGCCATGTCTGACGTTTCTGTTTTCCCGATATCTGTGCCATGGCATGGGTCATGTCTCTTTCCCTGTGAGACGTAAACGACGTTGCTTTGTTTCGGAGGTGTCAGACTTGCGTTCATTTGTGTGCCATGCTCGTCCTTTGGATCGATTTGCCTTGAAATCCAGAGCGTGTGCTTGTGATTATGGTCTGACTATGTTCCTTTGAATGGTGTTTTTCGAGATTCGTGATGTTTCAAGTTGTGTCTTGGGGTTGTTCTTCCCTACTTCTCTTTTGCTAGTCCTTAAATTTCGAGGGTGAAATTTCTTGAAGGAGGGGAGGATGTAATGCCCTAGATCCTTATTGGATTCTTATCGGGTCTTTCGGATCCTTTTCGGAGAGTTTCAGATCACTATTGTCTTGTTCCGGTCAACTCGGGGTGACCCAGTGGTTGACAGGTAACCTTGGTGTCTCGGCGGTTCCGTCTAGTCCGAGACATGGTTCTGGATGCCTCGAGGTATCGTCTTACATCGATTTGCATGTCTAGATGTGCTGAGGGTCTTGTTGATCCCTCAGGTCTGCGTGTGTCATTTTACGCAGTCGTGTCGCTTCTTTGGCTTAGGATTAGACCGATTTGAGACTTGTTTCGCTTTGTACGATGATCTTGACTCCGATTCATGAGACTCAAGAATCGTTGTAGTAGTAGGTCTAGTTGCCCTGTCCTGAGTCTGTTGGCAATTTTGTGTGCTGCCTTGGTGCTTTGTAGTATGTATGACGATGCTTCCTTGCCTGTCTGTACTCCAGCACTCGTGTTTCAGAGTCTCTGTGTCTAGTGAGCCTCCACTAGTCGTAGCCTTACGACACGGTACAACATGTCGGCCCATGTGGCGGGGCAATTCCCGATATTTGGTTTTTAAGCTAGTTTCCGTGGGTCCTCGCTGTACAGTAGCATCTTGCTACTTGGGAAAAACTAGCTAGAGGCATGGCTCTCCAGCAAGAGTCTGTGTGTGCACACGTGGTCAGGGGCGTTTGGACTAACGCCAACGGGCGTTACCCTGTCTAGTCACTCGCGACTGTTGTTCCTATTCTGGTTGTGAGCGTGTCTTAGTCTATGTCATGCTTCAGGTGGCATCGTAGAGGAGACACTTGTAGGGACAGCATAAGACGTCAGTGGACGTAGCTGGCTGTTCTTCTAGTGAAGGGGTACTTCAGTCACGTGACACGTGACACTCGCGTTTCTCGTGCGTCGTGACGTTTCCGGGTCAACCCTCTCGTGGTCTTGCCTGAGGTCAGTGTTGTGTCTTGTGCACGATGTTCTAGTCGTGCGCATGTATGGTCGTGTCTAGAAGAGCGTGCACGCCAATCGAGACGTGTATGCTTTAGGGCGTCCATGTCTGTCTAGGTCCTTCTAGGTTTCTTGCCTATCTCGTAGGTCAGCTTTGGGAGCCGAGGTTAGTTTGACAGCCGTGTTCTCTTTCAGGTATGGCTTATCCCTTTTCTTTTAGCTGCACCTACTCCTTCCGTTCCCATTTTCTTTTACAACTTTCTAGTGGTAATTTTCCTGCTTTACTACTACTGCTGTTTTGTTGTTCCGTGTTACTGTGTATTTCTCAGTGGGGATCCGCATGACCCCTACTGGGCCAGTGACACGAGGCTCACCCCTACTTTTTAGGTGGGTGGCGTCCTCCTGCTTCCGTGATTCCTGGTATGGCGTGTCCGTAGCTGCCAGCGGTACCTGCGTCGGGCTTCCCCCGACCTCAGTGTACGTCCTTCTTTTCTGTTGACTATACTACTTGTCTTTCCTTTGGACTGGACTCTGGTATAATTGTTAACTAGAAAGTAATTTTATTTCTGCTATTTTAGCAAATCGATCTAATGAAATTTAATTGCTTAACTGTTATATCTCTGTGGCTTCAATGTACTACACGACAATCCTTTTTCCCTTCGGAGGTTTACAGCTCTTGGGAGGCTTCACGGGTTCCAAGTGGTATCGGGTCTGCTTGGTAGTCCTATCGAGTATATCAGGTATCCGGAATCCAGGTCGTCACAATCTCTGTCACAGTCCTCGGTCTCTGCCATTGAAGAACAACTTCAATCTTCGTTGGATCAACTGCAACCCCATCACCAGAAATCACATGGCCCAAAAAGTGACTTCACGCAGCCAAAACTCACATTTACTGAATTTTGTATAGAGCTCGTGATCTTAGAGAGTCTCCAATACAATCCTGAGATGCTGCACATGTTCTTCTTCAGTGGCAGAATAGACTATAATATCATCGACAAAGATCACAACAAACTAATCCAAGTATGGACGGAACACACACTACATCAGGTCCATAAAAGCTGCTGGAGCATTGGTTAGCCCGAACGGCATAACCAAAAACTCATAGTGACCATAACGCATGCTAAAAGTAGTATTTTCTACATCAAATTCTCGAATCCTCAATTGGAAATAGCTAGATCGAAGATCAATCCGAGAAAAGACAGTAGCATACTACAACTGATCAAATAAATAATCGATCCTGGGCAGAGGATGCTTGTTCTTGATAGTCACCAGATTCAATTTCCTGTAATCAATACATAGCCTCAGGCTTCCATATTTATTTTTCACAAATAAAACTGAAGCACCCCATGCAGAAAAGCTAGGACGGATATAGCCTTTTCCCAACAATTCTAACATCTGTGCTCGCAATTCATTCAATTCAGCTGGAGCCACATGGTATGGTGCCTTTGCTAAAGGTGCCATACCTAGAATTAATTCAATCACCATTTCTATTTCTCACTGAGGAGGTAAGCCTGGTAACTCATCAGTAAACACATCAAGAAATTCACAAACCATAGGACTAGAATTGATATCCTGCTGTGGTGCCTCAATAGCAACCACGGAAGCTAGGAAGCCCTAACAACCTGCATTAAGCAATATACAGGCTCGAATAGCAGAAATGAGCAAGCGAGAAGAACGACATCAAATACTGTGGAAGTGGAATGCCGGTTTTCCCTGTGGCTGAAAATAGACTTTCTTTGATCCGCAATCAACCACGACTCCATACTCTTCCAACCAATCCATGCCCATAATGATATCATAATCAACCAACTGCAAAGCATATAATCTAGCCGGCAACTACTGATTGCCAATAAGAATAGGCGACTCTTCCAGACAAAGGGGAGTGAACATGAGATCCCCAGAAGGTAGTTCCACAAGCAACTCACTAGTAATTTCAGAAGTCGGCTCCTCAATACAGGTGATAAAGTCTTCAAAAATAAATGAATGAGAAGTGCCTGAATCAAATAAGACACGAGTTGCATGACCATAAATCATTATCGTACCTTTCACGAGATGAGATGCCACGGCTTCAGCACGGGTTATATGAGAAACCTTCCCTTTCTGCTTCCTGCCTGCTGTAGTAGACTGCTGGGAAGAAGATACTAAAGCTTGAGGATAATATTGCTGAGGTTGAGGTGGTGGAGGAGGTCTGAACTGCAATAGTTGTGGTTACGAAAACTGAGAGAACTGCACCGGTTTCTGCCTCTGAGGATAATCTCGCACCACATGTCCCGGTTGATCACATCGAAAACAAACCACCGGCATCGAGCATGGCTTGCCTGGGTGGCTCCCACCACATCTCGGACACTGCCTTGGCTGACTCGCCCCGGATCCTTGGCGCTGCAGTAAAGAAGGTGTTGATTGCTGCCGCGCGGTACCCGGAAGATGCCTGACTGCCATACCGCTTCTTAAACTTCTTGAATTTCTTAAACTTCGTTTTAGAAACAGGAATGCCACTGGTAGCAAGAACAGCAGATGGAACTACTGCCACAGATGGCTGACTAAACTATTGATGCTACACGCTCGGCTAGACTGAGTCAATTGGAAGACGCCCACGGGATCTTGCCATGTCAAGTTCTAGAGCTATAGCTGCCTAATATGCTACATACATCTCCGCTACTCTGGTTGCAATTAAGGGCTGCCTCAACTCTGCTTTCAAACCTCACAAAAATTGCTCGGTCTTTAGACCTTCATCAGCAAGGATATGAGGCACATATCGACCCAATTCCATGAACTTGTTCCGATATTGTAGCACAGTCATGTCACCTTGAGCCAGTTCCATGAATTGGTGCATCTTGTCCATTCTGAGGTAGGCTGGACTGTAAGTGCGCTCGAAGGCTATGACAAACTCCGCCCATGTGATCTGACGAAGTGGACGGGATCTTAAAGCAACCTCCCGCTCCGTGGTCCACCACGTGAGCGTTGCTCCTTGAAGTTGAAAGGTATCTAGCATGACTTTTTCATCCTCTGTGCACTCCATTGATCGGAATACACGTTCAGTTGCATCCACCCACACTCTCGCTGCATCAGGATCTACCTGTCCTTCATAAGTCGGTGGGTGGAACAACAAAAACTCTTTCAATGCCTTGCCATGGCCACCTGGAAGCAAATCAGCTTGAGGAGTAGGATCAGCTTGAGCTCGAGCGGGCACATTAGCCGGAGGAGGAGAAGTGCCACTCTCCTCCCTAAGTACACATGCCCTTCTACGAGGCAACATTTTAATCTAGAAGAAAACATGCAATAACAGAAAACCCATCAGTACGAAAAACACCCTAAGCCAGAAGTAGTAGACTCACATATACTTGTTATGGACTAATGCAATTTCGATTCCATATACAAATCCTCAACACCGCTCTGATACCAACTGTGACGACCCAGGATATCCGGATACCGATAAACCGATATCATCGATTTATCGATACCAAGAACTCGGGGAAGCTACCCAAGAGGCTGATGAGGCCCCGTAAGGGTTAGTAAGTGTTGTTGAGGGGATGCATAATGAATTGCAATCACACGCACATTTTTACAGTAATAACTTTAAACGAAAGTAATTTATATATATCAGAGTGGTATATTTATAAAAGTAGTCAAGATCCATATATCATAAGTCCCACAATGTACAATGGTCAAAATAAATGACTACACGGGGCATACCCTGGCCAAAAGAAGAAAGAAGACAGACAGACTACTAACCGATCACTGACCGACCACTACTAGCTCTAAGACTTTTCGCCAAAAGCACGAGAGAATCCTGCAGCTTGTCGCTCTGCCTCACCTACAAAAGGAAGGGGTGAGTCTCACAGCAGAGACTCAGTAGGGTTCACGCGGATCCCTATCACGCAACTAACTAAAGGAAAGCATTAAAACATGCATTGGCATAAATAAATGATAATTTAATAAAGCTGTAAAACTAACTAAATAGTTTATAAATGACTAACTAATATGCCAATTAAATTCAAAGGTGAGTACTCGAAATCTACCAATAGATAATAACTCAATCATTCCCAAGTGACAAGAGAGAGAAGGAGAGGAGATCCACCAGAAGAAGAAACCAGATGTGTCCACTGACGGCTTACACTGCGTCTCAAGCATCTACGCAATTCTGATCATGACAAGCAAGACGCGTAACAGTACCAGAAGGAGGCAACTAGTCAGAGTAACACTCGTCAGTGTCAGTCTAAGCCGCTGACCACGTGTGCACACACCGGCTCGTCGCCTAGAGCCAGGCCTCTAGCTAGTATTCCCCTCCGTAGGACGCTACGGTTGGACCGGGGCCCACGGAACTAGCTTAAAAACCGTAAACTGAGATACCCGGCCACCTCTCCCGAGTGGGATCAACACTAAAAGTCGTCAAGCTACGACTGGTGGTTCCATCACTAGGAAAGAGAATATAAATCTATTGGGATCTAAAAACATGCCATAATTTATGATAACAATTAAACATGGCAAATATGCAAGATTAAAAGCATAATTAACTGAATATGCTGAGAATTAAAATCTGTTGGACTTAAACGGTTGAAAGAAAACTGCTCCAGTCTATAAAATAACTTAACATGGTGAAGATGCGAGCAATTTCCCTGGTCCTCTGTGGGAGCCAGGACAAATGCCTCGTAGGTGCGGTTTGTATAGGCATCTGACACCTCTTCAGGGAGTTGTTGGTACAGGGATATCGTATTTATGGTTACCCCGATCGCCGACATCTCGTGAGGGTGGGGCGGGTCCACCTTGTATTCGCCCATATGGAGCTCTCCTTTCTTGATCATGCCTTCAATGATATCTTTAAGCACATAGCAATCTTCATGGGTGTGCTCAAGCATCTGATGGTACAAGCAGAATCAAGGATCATCTTTCCTCTTAATATCACCGGGTCTCTTCGGCTCCAGGAGAGTGATTTTGTTGTATTTGGTGGCCCATTCAAAGATGACTCGGGCCTTCTCCTTCAGAAAGGAATATAGCCTCTTCATTCGGGACCACAAGGAGGTGCTCTCCTATTGTTCAGCCGGCTTGCAAAGAGGAGTGCTGGCTACTCCTTTATCTTTGTTCTTCTACTTCTCGAAGTCCTCTAAGTCGATAGTGTTGAATTCTTTGGGCATGGGCCACTTATCGGCTGACTTCCCCTTTTGGGCTGAGGTGGCTGGTGAGGAAGAGTACCTAGAGAGGTAGGACTCGATTTCTGCCACCACATTGTTTAATTGATCAAATGACTTGATCTCCATCCCGATCATCTTCTTGAGAACTTCGCGCCTCAAATTCTGCTTGCAGATTTGGACCGCATCATCTTGGTATGGCAGGCGCCTACATTTCAAGCTGAGGTTCCGCCATCCCTTCATGAACTCCAGGGCAGTTTCATCATTCTTCTGCCTTGTTGCATAGAGTTCAGCCATTGTGACCTAGCTTTCGGTTACATGGAACTGCTCCCGAAATTCCCTTTGCATATCTGGCACGTCGTTAACAGACCCTGCCGGCAAGTTCAAATACCATTCGAAGGTGAGCCCCGTGAGTGAGGACCCAAAAAATTTCAGCATGTATGATTCGTCAGTCGCCAGATCGCCCATCACATTAATGTAATAGGCTATATGTTCTTTCAGCGAACCTTGACCATTGAACTTGTCAAATTTCGGTGGCTTGTTGATGCCGGAAGGCAATCTTCTTCCCGCATGATGGACAGGGTATGGCACCTTGTACGCATCAAAGGGAGTATACTCTTGTCCACCTCGGTCAGCCAGGTTCATTTCTATCACTTGTTTAATCATCATCTTGCTTGCCATTCCTGGGTCCACTGGTTCTGGGAAAAAAAGAGTCGACTGGCTTTGTGGCAATGCCAACAATGTTGCATGAGGTACCGTCGTAGTGCCTTGGTGATGAGGAGCTGGAGGGGTTATTGGGACCGTGCCCCTAGTATAGTTGGGGATCGGCTGAGCAGCCGCCATCTGGGGTGAGCCTCAAATTTGTCGGCACCTTGTTGGGATGTTTCCGGAGGATCTTTGATCTGCTTTGAGGCGGAATCGTGCATAGTTAATTCGCCCACTTGCCTTTTCAGAGCTTCAATCTCCTGCCTGTAGGCTTGGAGCAACATCATCACTGTTGAAGTTAGATGGAACACTCTTTCACCACAGAATGTGGATCTAGAGGGAGGGTAAATAGATCAACTGGCTAATTAAAGATTATGCCTAGATTCAAATGTGGAATTAAAAGAACACTGGACAACCATAGTCAAAGCATCGGATGATGGAAACAAGATCTGCTAAACAGACAATCAAACACACGAGAGGCACAAAGACTTTTAGGTGGTTCGGTCAATCCGACCTACGTCCACCCCACATTCAACTCGAATGTGGATTACTGCTGATACACAGCTTCAATCTGCTGGGCACTACAGCTTGCCAACAACGGCTGGGGCTTACAGCTTATCCCGACGAGAGGAACACTGATGCGGAACGCTATGTAAGCTAGGACTCTTGGTGAAGACGCGACTAAATGGACAACTAAGACCAACAACTTTGAGATGGATTGAATGGCGTAGACTCAACACCTAATGTTCCCAAGAGAGGAATTATGTCAACTAACAAGAATTCAAGCTCGCAAGCGCCCCTATGAGGGAAGCGCACGGATCCGCACAGTTGACAAACCGGCAGGGTCTAGGGTGATTAGACTCCACACTTGCGACTCGGATGAGTCACAGGATGGTCACACTCTCTCACCATGGCAATGAATAAAGGAAATGAACTGGCTAAGAACCTACTACGCACACAAGCAGCGGCATCAAGAGAAAATACTAAAAGAGCAAGCTAACCAGGCAAAGAAGTGGACGCATACCACCACGCTCGGGGCGTGGGGAAGAAGCCCGGCCAAGTCACACGATCCCCGGTACAATGCTGAATGAGTACAACCAAACACAGCCCACTCCTCATAGAGAGGTAAAAGGCTACACAGTGGGACCCGGGGGTCGTGCAACGTGGGGTGATGGGTGCCGGGTCGGTGAACCTCGTCGTACGCGAGCCGCCGCGAGTCGGTAAGAACTGGGACCAGCAGCAAGAGGGGCACGTCACGGAGGCTGAGGAAGGCACCAATGTCCCTGGTAGCACGCTGTGGGGGATGGCGAGCCTCCTGGAAGACGAGGGAAGCCGACGACGCCGGCTGGAACCTCCGGAGTGGTCGCGAGCGGGGGGCAGGCTGCTTGCCGGCCTGCGCGCCGTAGGAGAGCAGCTAGACGAAGACCCTGGCACGTGACCTTCTGCTCGTCCGTTGGTCACGAAACTCAGCGTAGTTGCTGGTGGGGGTGTCCCAGGGACACCGGCGAAGTGGCGACTGCAACGGAGTACCGAAGGCGATGTTGCGAATTTTGCAACAGGCCCTACACGTTCTGGTCTGTCCTCTGGCAGCAGGACAACAGGTCGAAGATTGGGCTTGAACCGGGTCCTCCGAATGGCAAATTGGGCGGGGTTTTCGTTGGGCTCCTTGGAGTTTGGATTTGGAACCCATTTGAAATTTAAATTCTATGGGCTCCATCATTGCTCCTTGGAGTTTGGATTTGGAACCCATTTGAAATTTAAATTCTATGGGCTCCATCATTGCTCCTTGGAGTTTGTGTTTGACCCATTTGAAATTTAAATTCTATGGGCTCCATTTTCCTTCCTTGGAGTTTGAATTCGAACCCATTTGAAATTTGAAATCCCAAAATGATGCAAACCCAAATACATGCCAAAGACACACCTAAGACGTACACAATACAAAATATGACCAAGTACGTATAAAATATAAATACGACCCAAATACATACAAAATATAAATACGTATAAAAATACGTACTAAAGTGTCAAAGCTCCAGGGCTGACTCCAGACTGTCCCCCAGCCACAATGAGGTCGGTGTCGACCGAGTCGTGCTCCGTGTCCGGTACCGACGACTCTCTGAGTCGAGCCGTATTCTTGCTCTGGTGTCCTCACCAATTCTCCCCGGGTGGGAAGAACTCGACCCTGTCGAGTAAGGGTCTCTGTCGCTCTGGTACCACTCTAGCAAGTCTGGATCTAACCTCTCCAGCTCTGCCCGGGAGATCCATGCATCATCGGACGTGGGCCGTCCCCTCCAATGCACCAAGTAGCGGTGATACGCGCCACTCCTGGTGGTGGTCACCTGCTCATCCAGTATAGACTCTATCCGCTCACGCCGCTGAGGTGACAGGGTTGGAAGTGGACTCTCAGGGGAGGGCTCACTCACAAAGGGTGGAGAAGGCCCAAACAACTCACTAGGGATCACTGCCGGGTCCCTATATGCGACTAAGTCCGAGTCATTGAATGTGGAACTGATACCGTAGTCATCCGATAAGTCAACAACATATGCACTGGATCTAACTCGCTTCACTACTCTAAAGGGGCCAGCACCACGAGCCCGTAGTTTCTTCACAGCTCCAGAAGGAAACCGTTCCGTTCTGACCCAGATCATGACATAATCTCCCTCCCGGAACTCACGGGGGTGTCTATGAGCGTCAGCCAATTCTTTATATCGCGCGTTGCTGGTCTCTATATGGCGACGAATACCATCATGCAAACCCCTAACATGCTCGGCAAACGACTCTGCAGACTGCGACACTCTAGCATGCATGGGTAAGGGAACAAGATCCACTGGCTTCCTAGGTCTATATCCTGTAACAACCTCAAAAGGACTCATTCCTGTGGACCTATTGACTGAGTCATTATATGCAAACTCGGCAAGTGGCAAAACCGAATCCTAGTCCTTCTCGCGTTCCCTAACCAAACATCTCAAGAGGTTCCCCAAACTTCTATTGACTACCTCAGTCTGCCCGTCAGTCTGGGGGTGGTAAGCTGTGGAGAATTTGAGCTGAGTGCCCATCAAATGCCAAAGGGTCTTCCAAAAGTAGCTAGTGAACCGGACATCTCGATCGGACACAATGGACTTAGGAAGCCCAAATCGGCTCACTACACTAGAGAAGAACAATCGAGCAACCCTAGAGGCATATGAAGTCTTTGAACAAGGAATGAAGAGGGCCATCTTCGAAAATCTATCAACCACCACAAAATTTGAATCATGCTTGCGGGCGGTCTGTGGCAACCCCAAAACAAAATCCATGCTGATATCCTGCCACGGCCTATCAGGCACAGGTAGAGGAGTATAAGGACCTGAAACTTGCTTCCTCATTTTGGCCACAGTGCAGGTACGACACTGGGCCACAATGCGAGCAACGTCACGCTTCAAACTAGGCCAATAAAAACGATGCTCGACTACCTCGATGGTCTTATTCCGACCGAAGTGGCCGGCTAGACCCCCCGCATGCATCTCCCAAGTGAGGAAGTCACGAACGGAAGTCCGTGGAACACACAAGCGACTCCCACAAAAGAGAGAACCATCTTGCAACATATAATCAATGTGCTCTTGGGATGGCCCCGACTGGAGGGTGGTATAAATCGGACCAAAGTCCAGACAATCGGCATATGCCTCCTTCATCCTATCCATCCCTACAACCTCTACACTCATGGTGGTCAAAAGATAAGCGCGACGGCTCAGAGCGTCGGCCACCCGGTTCTCCGCACCGGCCTTGTGCTTCAGCACAAAGGTATAATCCTGAAGGAACTCCACCCAGCGACTGTGACGAGAATTGAGCTTTTTATGGGCATGGAGATACTTGAGTGCCTCATGATCAGAAAATATGACAAACTCCTGGTGCAACAAGTAATGTCTCCAATGCCGAAGGGCCTGCACAACTGCGTAAAACTCTTTATCATACGTAGAATAACGTAGTTTAGCATCGCTCAATTTCTCACTGAAGTATGCAATGGGGTGGGTCTCCTGACTCAGAACACCACTAATACCAACCCCGGAGGCATCGCAAGAGATCTCAAACACCTTCGTGAAATAAGGAAGTCTAAGAATAGGTGATTGGGTCATGCGCTCCTTGAGGAGCCCAAATGCAGCTGAGGCGGCCTTCGTCCACTCAAACGTCCCCTTTCGGATGTAATCTGTAATTGGGGACGTGATAGAGCTAAAGCCTCGAATAAAGCGGCGATAGAAGGTCGCCAGTCAGTGAAAGATGCGGACATCATGAAGAGTACGAGGTTCGGGCCACTCCACTATGGCCCTGACCTTCTCCGGGTCAGCGGAGACTCCCTCGCTAGACACGATAAACCCCAAGAATGTGACCTGACTAGTCATGAAAGCGCATTTCTTAGGGTTGGGATAAAGACTCTCTCTCCTTAGAATAAGACAGACCTACCGTAGATGGTCTAAGTGGGCCTCCCGAGTGCGGCTATAGATAAGGATATCATCAAAATATACGACCACAAAGACCCCAATCAAAGGTCGAAGGACCTGAGTCATCAACCGCATAAAAGTGCTGGGAGCATTGGTCATCCCAAAGGGCATGACCAGCCACTCATAAAGACCATCTTTGGTCTTAAAGGCCGTCTTCCACTCATCACCGGGCCTGATCCTCACCTGGTGATAGCCACTCTTCAGATCAATCTTGGAAAACATAGTGGCTCCTGCCATCATATCGAGCATATCATCTAAGCGGGGAATGGGAAATCTATACTTTACCGTGATCTTATTGATTGCACGGCTGTCGACGCACATCCTCCAAGTACCGTCCTTCTTAGGGGCAAGCAAGGCAGGGACGGCACATGGACTCATGCTCTCACGGAGAGATCCCCTCGTCATTAACTCCTTAACCTGACGCTGAAGCTCAGCGTGATCAGCGGGGCTCATCCTATAATGTGGCAAATTGGGCAATGAGGACCCCGGAATTCGGTCAATAGCATGCTGAATGTCCCGCATAGGTGGAAGACCCTCAGGTAAATCATCGGGAAATACATCAGTAAACTCCCGAAGGACATCAGCAACATCATATGGGAGATCACTCTCCGTCTCTCCAACCACCTCTCGGACTATAATGGCAAAAGTAGGGTCCCCTCTAACAAAGTCACGCTCCAACTCCCGGGAGCTGACTAGCATCAACCTCCTAGTCGGAGGAACACTCAGGGCGTGGACATACGGAGGCAAGCTCGTAGCCTGAGCTGGCAATGGGGTACTGGGCCCTAGAATAGCAGGAGTCGGGGTACTAGACCTAGTGGGACCCCGGATGGATGGACTCCTCAGCTGGGACGGGTGAAGGGTAATCCGTTGGCCATTATGGTCGAATGTGCATGTGTTTGACCGGCCATGGAGGGTAGCATCCCAATCAAATAACCAGGGCCTTCCCAGGATAATATTGCCTACCTCCATAGGCAACACATCACACCAGATCCCATCCTGGTAGGCATGGAACTGTAATGGCACCAGACATCGCAGCCTTACTAGGATAGAGGTGGAATCTACCCATGACATGCGATAAGGAGAAGGGTGGTCCACGGGGGTCAACCCTAAGCGTGTCACAGTACCTGTGGAGATAGCGTTAATACAGCTCCCACTGTCTATGATCACCTTGCAGGCTTTCCCACCTAGCCTACAAAAGGTATGAAAAATGGTGGTGCGACGCCAGTCATCACTCACCAACGGCTGGGTCAAGATACACCTGACAACACCTAGCTGAACGTCATCCTAGCACTGTGTGCCCTGGACATCTAGTTGCTCGCCCTCAAGCAGCTCATCAAAGAATTCCTCCCCGAGCTCCTGGTCAGCCTCATAACTGACGGATACGACACCATGTGCGAGCTCACCAGTCAAAGAATCTCCGATGACCAAAGAGGATCGGGTAGGACAACTAACATCATAATGACCAACCCCTCCGCACCTATAACACTCATGACGGGACCCAGTGCCCTGAGGTGTTCCACCAGTCATCGGCCCCTTTCCCTTGTCATCACGACGGGCAGGGGGTGGTGGAAGCTGGGGTCGGGTAGGAATGGTGGGCTGCTGAGGCCGAGGGGCCGGCGCTGGAGCCTGGGGTCGAGGGGGATAGTCCCTCGGAGGGGGAGGACGCGGTCTAAGGGCAGTGAAGTCCTGACAAGTGGGTTCCTGTGGACGGGCCACAGGTCCCCGAGGGTAAGGTCCAGTCATAGCACGAGGGTCCGACCCACGAGGATATGTGGGTCCCAGGCGCTGGATCGGAGCAAACTCAGACTCAAACTGCTCTAACTCGAGTGCGACCTGATAAGCCTCCTCCAGGGTCGTGGCATGGCGGCGAAATAACTCATACTGGTAGTGCGGCCGCAGACCCCGACGGAAGCGAGAGATGGTCATGGCACTCTCCTCCGTGACCCCACATCGCAAGTAGTACTCATCAAAATCAGCGATGTAGTCGATCACAGTCCGATCCCCTTGGCTGAGACTCTGCCACCTATCAATAAGCCTCTAACGGTATGTGGAAGGAAGGTATTTTTGCCTGAGCTTTACCTTCATATCATCCCATGTCTCAATCTGGGGTTGATGTCGTTGCATCAACAGGCTCTCCACGTTTCTCCAATAAGTTTGTGCCTGCCCTAGCAATTTTATTTTGGAAAATCGGACTCTCCGGTGGTCCGCCATCTCATACCACTCAAAGTAGCGGTCCATACCAGCCTCCCAATCAACATAGATCTTAGGGTCCAAGGACCCATCAAAGGTAGGAGGATCCGCGCGCACGGACCTAAGGAGACGGTCATCCTCGTCGTCCCTATGGGGCCTATAGCCACGTCGAGCACGGCCATTACCCTCAACCTCATTATCGGACCCAAAATCATCAAACTCCTGAATACGTGGTCTCCGGTCGTCGGCCCTAGGGTGTGCGGGCCGAAGAGCAGGGTCAAGTGGGCCTTGGGCCTGCCCGGGGACATCCTCACGTGGAGCTCTATCCTGGTTGGGGCATCCAACTAGACCTTGAATGGTCCGGTCGGAAGCCTCCATCCGATCCTCCATGGCCTTCATCCGGCCCTCCATGAATGCAGCATGATCTCTAAAGCTCTTATCGGACTGATCTATCCGATTCATGAGAGCCTGCATCATACCCTGAAAAGAAAAGTCACTAGGGGCAGCATTCCTAGGGTCAGCCATTAGGACCGGGTGTTGGTAATCTGTACCACGCCGAGTGGGCATATAATGGAACTAAATGCAAGGGTATTTTTTTTTCTTTTTTTCTAATGCAAACTAATGCAAGACTCTAAGGGACAAATGGGGGTAGAACGAAGACTCAAATCCACCCTAGACAACCTATGGCTCTGATACCAAATTTGATGCGGAACGCTATGTAAGCTAGGACTCTTGGTGAAGACGCGACTAAATGGACTACTAAGACCAACAACTTTGCGATGGATTGAATGGCGTAGACTCAACACCTAATGTTCCCAAGAGAGGAATTATGTCAACTAACAAGAATTCAAGCTCGCAAGCGCCCCTATGAGGGAAGCGCACGGATCCGCACGGTTGACAAACCTGCAGGGTCTAGGGTGATTAGACTCCACACTCGCGACTCGGATGAGTCACGGGATGGTCACACTCTCTCACCACGGCAATGAATAAAGGAAATGAACTGGCTAAGAACCTACTACGCACACAAGCAGCGGCATCAAGAGAAAATACTAAAAGAGCAAGCTAACCAGGCAAAGAAGTGGACGCATACCTCCACGCTCGGGGCGTGGGGAAGAAGCCCGGCCAAGTCACACAATCCCCGGTACAATGCTGAATGAGTTCAACCAAACACAGCCCACTCCTCGCAGGGAGGTAAAAGGCTACACAGTGGGACTCGGGGGTCGTGCAACGTGGGGTGATGGGTGCCGGGTCGGTGAACCTCATCGTACGCGAGCCGCCACGAGTCGGTACGAACTGGGACCAGCAGCAAGATGGGCACGTCACGGAGGCTGAGGAAGGCGCCAATGTCCTTGGTAGCACGCTGTGGGGGATGGCGAGCCTCCTGGAAGACGAGGGAAGCCGACGACGCCGGCTGGAACCTCCGTAGTGGTCGCGAGCGGGGGGCAGGCTGCTAGCCGGCCTGCGCGCCATAGGAGAGCAGCTGGATGAAGACCCTGGCACGTGACCTTCTGCTGGTCCGTTGGTCACAAAACTCAGCGTAGGCGCTGGTGGGGATGTCCCAGGGACACCGGTGAACTGGCGACTGCAACGGAGTACCGAAGGCGATGTTGCGAATTTTGCAACAGGCCCTACATGTTCTGGTCTGTCCTCTGGCAGCAGGACCACAGGTCGAAGATTGGGCTTGAACCAGGTCCTCCGAATAGAAAATTGGGTGGGGTTTTCTCTGGTGGATAGGTGAGGGTCGTGGGATGACTGGGTAGTAGTGGTGGGGTGGCACATAGTGGAGGTTTGGGGCGTGAAAAGTGAAAACAGATGGGGTTCAGTTCTGCAGTCCAATGCAGTCAGAACTGAGAGCTATGAAGGTGGATGGGATAAGTAGGGAAAAAGGGCTCAGACACTTGAAATAAAATTCTAGGGGATGGTTTTGTACGTGGTGAAGTAATGCTGAAAATCTCAGGTCATTTGAAGACGTATAGAGGAACGTTCCTTTGGAGGGGCTTTGTCACTGTCGCGGCAGGACTGCACAAGACAGTCTGCGCGACCAAAATGGGTCCAAATGGAAGTTTTCTCCCCGATGGAGTTTTGAAGTGGGATTTTCAGGAGAGGTAGGGGACATGTAGGGGAAGAGAAGTGAAGAAGTGGTTGATGTGATCAGAGGTCGGGAAGAGGGCGTCCCAACGTGATCTTTTAGGTTCTGGGTTACTACAGGTCTGCACAGAGACAGCCTGCGCAAGGAAAAAGGCTATGAAGACAACTTATGCTACGGGACGAATTTGGCTATGAGGTTTTAGGGGACGTGGGGGACAGGGGGATGAAGAAAATCTTAGAAGGGTGCAATGGGGTTTGGGGATGGAAAGGAGAGTGCCGACCTGATCTTCCGGACACATTTCTGCAGGCAGACAACCAGATCTGGGCGCAGGACAGCAAGGGCCATCTGCTCGAAACTTGTTACAAAACCTTGATCAATGGGACTCCCGGCTTGAACAGAAGATGGGGAGGTCGCCTCCCACCTGTGGAGCATCCAAGAAACCTGTAATAGACCTTAGGAGTTGCTCCCAAGGGAAGAGGAAGAGAGGGAGGAGAGATAGAGGGTGTCACACCCTAGAGGGGAGGAAGAAGAAGGAAATGCTCTTGGCCAAAACTCATTTTTCATTCATTCATTCATCAAAATCCCTCAAGAGGGGGAATACATGATAATATATGGAGTTTGGACTTCACCTTCCCTCCTTAGAGTTTGAATTTGAATCCCTTTGAAATTTAAATTCTATGGGCTCCATCATTGCTCCTTGGAGTTTGGATTTGGAACCCATTTGAAATTTAAATTCTATGGGCTCCATCATTGCTCCTTGGAGTTTGGATTTGAAACCCATTTGAAATTTAAATTCTATGGGCTCCATCATTGCTCCTTGGAGTTTGTGTTTGACCCATTTGAAATTTAAATTCTATGGGCTCCATTTTCCCTCCTTGGAGTTTGAATTCGAACCCATTTGAAATTTGAAATCCCAAAATGATGCAAACCCAAATACATGCCAAAGACACACCTAAGACGTACACAATACAAAATGCGACCAAGTACGAATAAAATACAAATATGACCCAAATACGTACAAAATACAAATACGTATAAAAATACGTACTAAAATGTCAAAGCTCCGGGGCGGACTCTAGACTATCCCCCAGCCACAATGAGGTCGGTGTCGACCGAGTCGTACTGCGTGTCCAATACCGACGACTCTCTGAGTCGAGCCGTATTCTTGCTCTGGTGTCCTCACCAAACACCCTCTACAACAGCTGAGCTTCACAGCTTACTCTGCTGGGCACTACAGCTTAGCCGACCAGAGGTAACACCTCTGCAACCCGCTGCCTCACAGCTTGAAACCGCTGACTAACAGCTTGATCGAACAAGAGTTTTCAAAGGAAAATAACAAAGACTGAAACGCAAGAAAAACACAATCGAATGGAAGAAAACCAAAACGATTGTAGCTCAAAGTTGAGCAATATTAGCTCTGGTAACTGGACCAAGAGACTGATTCACAAGCTCTCATATAACTCTCTCAACTCATCTCTTATCACTTTCTTCTTCTCTCCTTTTCTTCTTCTCTGCTTTTCTTCTCTCTAGATCTCGGTGGCCCTTTGCTACCTCTGGTTTTGCTCACTGTATAGACTTGCCACTCTTCGATCTATCTTTAATAGAAGATGAAGACTACTATATATACTGGCAGCAGATGGATAAGGGCACGTGGTTCCACGTTTTCCCGCCCAAGGAACTCTCCAGATTCGAGGTGCTTCCATCCACGTGGCAGCATCTGGTCACCTCGTCCTCCTGGGATCACGAGCCATGTCATCAATCTCAGTAGTAAATCCCTGTCAGACAGAGCATCGGATTATCAGGTTAAGCGAAGAGCTCTGTATATAATTGTAGAGACGAACAGAATGTATAGACTTGTAAAACGTGAGTGCAATGTACAGACTCTAATGAAGACATACGATGTATAGACTTCATGACAGATGCATGATGTAGACTGGTTCAATGCATAGGCTTTATGCGATGTACAGACTTCAGTGTATATACTTGCACTAGCGAGTGGATAGACTTGGCTTAATGCAACAAAGTATGTACAACGAAGAAGACGCCTTCACCCAAGGCGTTTGGATCAAAACGGACGCCACTTCTGTTGGTCGTCAAATTCCAAGTCCAACAGACTATATAGACTTCGATGTGCAGACTTAGAAGATCATTAAATAGCCGTTGTATAGACTTCACGAATGAAAGGCTGTATGGACTTGAACACAGAAGCGTTGTACATACTTGCAGAGTATGGACTTGCCAACTAGGCGATGTACAGACTTACTGAACTGAGCGTAGGTAAAATGAAAGTGGAATGTATAGACTTGCTCGGTTCAGTTCAGAACGTAGGTAATGATCAATGTATAGACTTCGCCCCAAAGCATAAGATGCTAACTGAGACAGACAATGTACAGACTTGTTGTAACAGTCCGATTCACAGACTTCATGAAACTCTAGACACTGAATGCTGTACAGACTTAGCCCATGCAATGAGGTGCTAAATGAGACGCTGGACTCTGTACAGACTTTGTAATCAATAGGCGATGTATAGACTTTGCCCAATGCCTGAGATGCTAACAAAGACGGACGATGTTCAGACTTGCTGAAAGATCGATGTACAGACTTTGCCCAAATGCATGAGACGCTAACTAAAACGCTGGACTCTGTACAGACTTGAGCGATGTATGGGCTTAGCTTCGTGCAAGCTACAGTCCAATGTATGGACTTTGAAGTTCAACTGGTGAGTGTACAGACTTCACCAATAAGACGCTCACTGTACAGACTTGGTACCGACCAATGTAGAGACTTCACAATGCTGAATGAACGAATGAGCAATGTATAGACATTGGGTGCCACAATATGCAGACTTCACGATGTATGGACTTGAGTGTTCGTGTGAGCTGCACTGTATAGACTTTAACAAAAGGCCAAAGACGCTGCATGAGACACAAGACAGACAGACAATGTATAGACTATGCTAATATGAGGAGTCGACCCATGTGAACAAGGGGGTCGACCCACACCTGTCCAGACTATATAATGAAATGTATGGACTCTATGTTCATGCTACAATGCAATGTAGACCTGTGAGTGTGTGCATAACAATCTAAAGACTCTGACTGCATTATATACACAGACAACCTGATAAAACCAGTTTCATCAAATATAAGAACAGTTGCCAATCAATAACAGTTTCCAATCAATAACAGTTGCCAATCAATCAAAACTAGCTGTTGCCAATGAAGTAAAACTTATTGTCAACATCATCAACACAGAGGGGTCACAACAATCTCCCCCTTTTTGATGATGGCAACACCCTATTACATAAAATAGCAACATCTCCTGTTATGCGGATGCATTTTTGATGAAAGACATGAATTGTTATTCAGATTGTCATGCAGATGCTATGAATGACATGCTGAGACATGAACACAACTCTCTGCTCACAAGATCTCCCCCTTTGCCATAGACATGATGCATACACTTCCCTAGAATGAATTCATCAAATAGACAATATATTCTCCCCCTTTGCCATCAACAAAGAGGAGGGAAGGAAAATGCAAGGGAAGGAACAAGAAGAATTAGTTGACCGGCATTCTTAGCAAGTAGTTCAGAAATTAAGTAGCTAAAGCACAAAACCTTCAGTCATATGAATATAGAAACTCCTTAGAAAGTGAAATTCTGGTTTAAATGTTATAAAAATGAGAGTTCATGCACTACATTCATTGGAGAAGGTAGTTGTGCATGATGAAACAATAAACCAGAATCATATTTACATGAGAGATGCAGTTTCAGAATATCTTACTTTCATAGACTCAGTAAAATGTGTTAAGAGATACCAAGTCATGTATTGAAATTAAACAAATTGACATCCATAAAATTTCTTTTGAAGGAACAGCATTTTTAATATATTTCATTTAGAGCATTCAGGTACCATAAGTCTTTTTGCGTAAGGGTATACGTTTATCAGACGCCAATATCCCTAGATACTCAACATGATGGACCATCTTGCCTATGATCACACTCAATAGAACTGGTTTACACCTTTTTGTGTGAGGGTACACGTTTATCAGACGCCAGTTACCCCCAGGTACTCAGTGAAACCAACCTACTGTTTTGATCATTTTATACAGAGATAGCTGATACACCTCATGACATGAGTGTTGTCCACTTCTTTGATGGATCACTCAGTTTCTCAGTGATTTACCAGTCATTACTCTGCCAATGCTATTTTTTTAATTAATTTTCAATGTTTTTCAATATCTTTCTTAGCTGCCCTTTATTTGTTTCAGAATGACTTGTTTAAGGACAATACACATACTTAGCTTCTCTAACATGATTTCAGATGAGTTTTCCGATTTCAGATATAATTGGCTTTGTCTGACATGTGATAAGATAAGGGTTGAGAGCTTTATCAATTTTCAGCATCCTTATTTACTGATTGTAGTCTTTCAACTCTAAAGATTATAAACTTTAAACCATTAAGTCAGTCTTTAAGCAATTAAAGTTCTTATGAAAGAAGAAATCTATTTTCTATTGCTTAATATTAGAACTGACTAAAAGATTGCCATACTGTCAGACTCAACTCTGAATCATATGCAATACTCCCCCTGTCTATGTGCATGTGGTTTTGCAAATAATGACTGAACAAATGATTTTGAAATTCATGCTTATTCAGACCTATTATGCTATATTATGCAGAGAAATGCAGTGCAAAACAGTTCTATATGCATATGTGATTTTAGACACATTCATGACTAAATGATATGTAGTGATGATCATGAGAAAATAATATGAGTGTCATGCATGATCATGAGTCTGTTGCACCATTCAACCTTCACAAAGTTTTATTCAAGTTATCAAATGCAAGTCCAAATCAGAAATTTTATTTAAAGCAGCTAAACATTTTATTCATCATGTTGAAACTTACACAAGCCAAGTTCTCTTCTAAAAAATCTAAACTTTTCATTTCCAAGTGGCTTAGTAAAAATATCAGCAATTTGTTTATCTGTTTCAATGAAATTCAGTTCAATTTCCTTTTTATTCACAGCATCTCTAAGAAAGTGGTGTTTTATTTCTCTGTGCTTGGTCCTAGAATGATGAACAGGATTTTTAGCAAGGCATATGGCACTAGTATTATCACATAAAATTGGAATACATTCCAGTTTTATCTGATAATCATCTAGTTGGTGCTTGATCCAAAGTACTTGGACAGCACAATTACCAGCTGCAACATATTCAGCCTCAGCTGTAGACAAGGCTACAGTGTGTTGCTTTATAGATGCCCAAGATACTAGATAGCCACCAAGGAATTGACAATAGCCACTAGTGCTTTTTCTATCTACTCGACACCCAGCATAATCAGCATCAGTGTAAGCTATAAGCTCTAACTCACACCTAGCAAGATACCATAATCCTAGCTCTTGGGTGCCTAGCAGATATCTAAAAATCCTTTTCACCGCTTTAAAATGAGTTTCTTTAGGACTTGCCTGAAACCTAGCACATAATCCTACAGCAAATTGAATATCAGGCCTAGATGCTGTTAAGTAGAGAAGGGATCCGATCATACCTCTGTATAACTTCTGGTCAAATGGGTTACCTTTAGTGTCTTCATCCAAGCTTGTAGAGGTGCCCATTGGAGAAGCTATCTCATTAAGGTTATCCATCTTATATTTCTTGAGTAGATCCCTTGTGTACTTGGACTGAGTGATAAACATTCCATCCTTTGTTTATGTAACCTGCAGTCCAAGAAATAATTTGAGCTCACCCATTCAGCTCATTTCAAACTCATTAGTCATTGTTTTAGAAAATTCCTCACACAATTTGGGGTTAGTTGACCCAAAAATAATGTCATCCACATAGATTTGTACAATAAGAATGTCAGAATGACTCACCTTTGTAAACAAGGTCTGATCAACTACTCCTCTAGTGAAATTTTGATCAGTAAGGAACTTGCTCATCCTGTCATACCAAGCTCTGGGAGCTTGCTTAAGACCATAGAGAGCTTTATTTAATTTGTAAACATGATTAGGGAAATCTAGACATTCAAACCCAGGGGGCTATCTTACATAGACCTCCTCACTAATTTCCCCATTCAAGAATGCAGATTTTACATCCATCTGCTGGAGGATTATTCCTATGGAGCATGCATAAGCCAATAAAATCCTAACAGCTTCTAATCTGGCTACAGGGGCAAATGACTCTTCAAAGTCAATACCAAACTCCTGGTTATACCCCTGAGCAAGAAGTCTGGCTTTATTTTTAATAATATTCCATAATTCATCAGATTTATTCCTGAATACCCACTTTGTCCCTATGACTGTTCCATGATCAGGAGGTGGGACCAAGTGCCACACCTTGTTCCTGTCGAACTGATTAAGCTCCTCATGCATGGCATTAATCCAATGCACATCTTTGAGGGCACAGTCAATGGACTTGGGTTCAATTTGAGAGAGAAAAGCATATGTATTTAATTCATCCTAAATTCTAAAGTGACCTCTAGTCCTAGGGGGATCATTCAGATTACCAATAACATTATTCACAGGGTGATCTTTAAGATATCTGATATTAACAATCTGAGTTTCAGGAATTTCACTTACCTCCCCCTGAACTTCAGGTTCTTCTTCATTTTGCTCTTCTTTCTCTTCCTCACCGTCAGACTAGTCTGTAGAATTTTCATCTTTCAAAATGTTCCCATCTTCATTCCTGCAATAACCATGGTTCGTTTCCATCAAGGTTTCATCAAAGATGATGTGTGGAGATTCTTCAACAATTTTTGAGTTTAAATTGAACACTCTATAAGCCCGGGTGTTTTCAGAATAACCGAGGAAGATTCCTGGTTCACCTTTTGGCTCAAATTTATCAAGGTCCCTCTTGTCATTTATATGTATAAAACATTTACAACCAAAGACCTTGAAGTGGGCGATTGAAGGTTTCTTACCTCTCAAAATCTCATAAGGGGTTTTCTGGGTGGAAGGTCTTACCATTGCCCTGTTAATTACATAACAGGCTGTGTTGACTGCTTCAGCCCAGAATTTTTTTGGCAGTTGACCATCAACTAAGAGAGTTCGGCCCATTTCCACTAGAGTTCTGTTCCTCCTCTCGACAACACCATTCTGCTTAGGTGTCCTGGGTGAGGAGAACTTATGATGAATCCCACTTGACCTGCAAAATTCTTCAAAGTGTGAGTCTTCAAACTCACCTCCATGATCAGTCAAAATATTTTCAATTTTCTGATTTATTCTTATACAGAACTCCTGAAATTCTGAGAATGCATCATTCTTATGTGACAGAAAAAATACCCAAGTATACCTAAAAAAATCATCTACTAAGACAAACTCATACCTCTTCCCTGATAAACTGACAGACCTGGTTGGCCCAAATAGGTCCATGTGTATCAGTTCATAAGGTTTAGTGGATATGTTTTCTGTCCTAGATTTGAATGATTTTCTAGTCAACTTGGACTGAATGCATGCATTACAAAATTTATTGTCCTTTTTAAAAGAGACTTCAGGGAGTCCTCTAACCATGCTATGCTTGTTTAGTTTATGCAAAATAGTATAACTCGCATGGCCTAACCTACGATGCCATAAAAATGCTAAATCTTCTCTACTGGCAGTAAGACATAGGTTAGAATGCTGAATATCATCTAAATCTATCATGTATGTGTTATTTATTCTTTTTCCAGAAAATTTGACAATTTCAGAATCAGGTTCAAAAACCTTGCAGCAATGAGAATCAAATAAGACTTTATGTCCTTTATCACACAACTGGCTGATACTAAGTAAATTATAAGCTAACCCTTCAACCAGCATAACATCATCAATGCAGTAGGTAGAACACTTACCTACCTTACCTGATCCAATGATCCTACCCTTTGTGTTGCTTCCAAAGGTGACAAGGCCTCCTAGCTTTTCAGTCAACATGCAGAACTTGGCCTTATCTCCTGTCATATGCCTGGAGCAGCCACTGTCCAAGTACCACAAGTTGCTCTTGGCTGCCAGGCATACCTGCACACACAATTAGGGCAAGGAGTTTGGAACCCAAGACTGATTGGGCTCAAGAGAAGATGAAAAGCAGTTAAAACAAGAAAGTAGATTTTTAGGAATCCACATTTGTTTGAAGCAGTTCTGTTCAGTGGATTTTCCAGATTTCTTTTTATTTTGCCTTTTCTTGTTTTTCTTTTTATTTGCACCAACAGAGTTATTCACAGAATTATTGTTGTTGTGCCAATGCTTCGGCCAGGTTGCATTCATAAGGTTTTGGCCAGGGTAATATTTGGGTTGGCTAAAAGATTGGAAGTTCCTGGTTGTTTGACTACCATACCCATTACCCCAATTTCTGACATAGGGTCTGTAAAATTGTGTAGGTTGATGAACGTACCCTGTATGCATCCCTTGAGTTCTAGTCCACCCAAACCCATTAGGATAGATTGGCTGTGTGGGGTAGTAGAACTGAACTCTAGGTGGACTGAATTTGTTGAGCTGACTCCTGAAAACATTTTGCCTTCCCTGCACCCTTGACCCTGCTGACCTGTTCATAGGTTTTTGTTGGGTCTTTTTCTGTGATGATGGTGGTGAAGACTTTTTGGCATTGACATAGGGTTTGTTAACTTGAGCAGGCTGACCCCTAACCTTGGGTTGAGCACTAGAGCAAGATTTGGAAGTGCCAATTCTACTAGGCTCACCAACTTTCTGTTTGCCCTTCTCCTCTACATTGGGCTTTTTCAGATTCACATTTGTTTTCACAGCATTATTAGAATTCATATTAATCAGAGGTCCTATCTCCTTTTGTGCAACGAAGGAAATAGTTTTCATTCCAAAGCTCTTAGTTGCACTAGAGTTAAATCCTAGGCCCTCTCTCCTGAAATTAACCTTTGACCCTACTAGTGCATCTAAATTTTCAGATCCTTGGGTCATTTTCTCAATAGTTTTCAACTTATCCTCATTGTCTTTTTGAATGTCATCAATAGATTTTTTCAATTCATTGTTCACATTGAGGATAGCTTCATATTTTTCAGAAGTAATTTTTATCTCACTTTCATAATTCTGGATTTTCAATTTCCATGCATCAATTTCATTGTCTAATCTCACATTTTCTTCCTTAGAGATTTTCAGTTCTTTATTGATTTCTTCAAATTCAGAACATGTGAGTTTCAGCTTACTGTTCTCATTCTCTAAGCATGCAATTTTATCAGACAATGAAGTATCATTTTGCATGATGTTAACTTTTCTTCGTAGATGCCTATTCTCTTTTCTGACCTCATCTACTCTATCAACAAGTTCATCATAAGCAACCATCCAATCAATAATAGTAAAGTTTTCAAAGCGAGAGGATACCTCATCAGATTCTTCCTCTCTATCTTCTGAGCTGGTTGCCATGAGACAGATTGGCTTCTCAGCTTCAACTTCACTGTCCGAAGTGTTGCTCAAAGATCTCTCGTCCTCATCACTCTAGGTACTCACCATAGCTTTCACTCTTGTGTTCTTTTTATTGGACTTTATCCTTGAGGTTCTGATTTGTCGGACATTCAGCTTTAAAGTGACCAGCCTTCCTGCATTGATAGCAAACATTAGTCTCAGCTTTCTTTACAGGGTTTGATTTGAACCTTGTGTCTCGGCGGCCACCACTGGGATTTCTTTAGCTGAATCTTCTTCCTTCTTTCTTGAGAAAACGCAGAAATTCCCTAGTAATCATAGCCATATCATCATTTGCCATTTCTTCTTCAGAGAAGCTCTCTTCAGTTGATGATCCGTTGGGGCTGGATCGACTGGATTTACTAGCACTAGCCTTCAGAGCTATTGGCTTCCTCTTTCTGTCAGCCTCCTCTATCTTCGGCAGATTCATCTCATATGCCATTAGAGATCCGATAAGCTCATCTGCCCTTGTATTGTGCAAATCTCTTGACTCTTCCATAACAGTGGCCTTGGTGTGCCAAATTGGAGTCAAGGATCGCAAGATCTTCCTGACTATATCATACTCAGAATACTTCTTCCCGAAACCTCTGAGACCATTTGTGATAATAGTCAACCGAGCATACATTTCTTTGATTGTCTCATTAGGCTTCATCTTGAAGGCCTCGTATTCTAAAACCAGTAGATTAGTCTTGGTCTCTCTGACTTGTGAAGTCCCCTCGTAGATGACTTCAAGTGCATCCCACATTTCCTTTGCTGAGGAGCAGGCAGATATTCGTGAGAACTCGGTGGGATGCAGAGAACACTGGATTGCATTGATTGCACTCCAATTGAGTGTGGACCTTCTTATTTCCTCCTTGGTCCATACATCTTCATTAGGGGACAGCTCGAAAGGTCCCTTGCTAACCACCTTCCAGATTTCATAATCTTTAGCCTTGAAGAATACCTGCATACGGTGCTTCCAGTATGCGTAGTTGGATCCATCGAAGTACGGGGGCTTGGATGTGGATTGTCCTTCAGCTATCATCCCTCTTCCGTCCATCTGTGCTTATCCTCTTTGGGCGGTAAGTCCCTGTAGAAGAGTCTAGCTCTGATACCAAATGTTGAAGTTAGATGGAAGGCTCTTTCACCACAGAATGTGGATCTAGAGGGGGGGTGAATAGATCAACTGGCTAATTAAAGATTATGCCTAGATTCAAATGCGGAATTAAAAGAACACTGGACAACCATAGTCAAAGCATCGGATGATGGAAACAAGATCTGCTAAACAGACAATCAAACACACGAGAGGCACAAAGACTTTTAGGTGGTTCGGTCAATCCGACCTACGTCCACCCCACATTCAACTCGAATGTGGATTACTGCTGATACACAGCTTCAATCTGCTGGGCACTATAACTTGCCAACAACGGCTGGGGCTTACAGCTTATCCCGACCAGAGGAACACCCTCTGCAACAGCTGAGCTTCACAGCTTGCTCTGCTGGGCAATACAGCTTAGCCGACCAGAGGTAACAACTCTGCAACCCGCTGCCTCACAGCTTGAAACCGCTGACTAACAGCTTGATTGAACAAGAGTTTTCAAAGGAAAATAACAAAGACTGAAACGCAAGAAAAACACAATCGAATGGAAGAAAACTAAAACGACTGTAGCTCAAAGTTGAGCAATATCAGCTCTGGTAACTGGACCAAGAGACTGATTCACAAGCTCTCATATAACTCTCTCAACTCATCTCTTCTCACTTTCTTCTTCTCTCCTTTTCTTCTTCTCTACTTTTCTTCTCTCTGGATCTCGGTGGCTCTCTGCTGCCTCTGGTTTTTCTCACTGTATAGACTTGCCACTCTTCGATCTATCTTTAACAGAAGATGAAGACTACTATATATACTGGCAGAAGATGGATAAGGGCGCGTGGCTTCCACGTTTTCCCACCCAAGGAACTCTCCAGATTCGAGGTGCTTCCATCCACGTGGCAGCATCTGGTCACCTCGTCCTCCTGGGATCACGAGCCATGTCAGCAATCTCAGTCGTAAATCCCTGTAGACAGAGCATCGGATTATCAGGTTATGCGAAGAGCTCTGTATATAATTGTAGAGACGAATAGAATGTATAGACTTGTGAAACGTGAGTGCAATGTACAGACTCTAATGAAGACATACGATGTATAGACTTCATGATAGATGCATGATGTAGACTGGTTCAATGCATAGGCTTTATGCGATGTACAGACTTCAGTGTATATACTTGCACTAGCGAGTGGATAGACTTGGCTTAATGCAACAAAGTATGTACAACGAAGAAGACGCCTTCACCCAAGGCATTTGGATCAAAACGGATGCCACTTCTGTTGGTTGTCAAATTCCAAGTCCAACAGACTATATAGACTTCGATGTGCAGACTTAGAAGATCATTAAACAGCCGTTGTATAGACTTCACGAATGAAAGGCTGTATGGACTTGAACACAGAAGCGCTGTACAGACCTGCAGAGTATGGACTTGCCAACTAGGCGATGTACAGACTTACTGAACTGAGCGTAGGTAAAATGAAAGTGGAATGTAGAGACTTGCTCGGTTCAGTTCAGAACGTAGGTAATGATCAATGTATAGACTTCGCCCCAAAGCATAAGACGCTAACTGAGACGGACAATGTACAGACTTGCTGTAACAGTCCGATGTACAGACTTCATGAAACTCTAGACACTGAATGCTGTACAGACTTAGCCCATGCAATGAGACGCTAAATGAGACGTTGAATGAGACGCTGGACTCTGTACAGACTTTGTAATCAATAGGCGATGTATAGACTTTGCCCAATGCCTGAGATGCTAACAAAGACGGATGATGTTCAGACTTGCTGAAAGACCGATGTACAGACTTTGCCCAAATGCATGAGATGCTAACTAAGACGCTGGACTCTGTACAGACTTGAGCGATGTATGGGCTTAGTTTCGTGAAAGCTACAGTCCAATGTATGGACTTTGAAGTTCAACTGGTGAGTGTACAGACTTCACCAATAAGACGCTCACTGTACAGACTTGGCATCGACCAATGTAGAGACTTGACAATGCTGAATGAACGAATGAGCAATGTATATACATTGGGTGCCACAATGTGCAGACTTCACGATGTATGGACTTGAGTGTTTGTGTGAGCTGCACTGTATAGACTTTAGCAAAATGCCTAAGACGCTGCATGAGACACAAGACAGATAGACAGTGTATAGACTATGCTAATCTGAGGAGTCGACCCATGTGAACAAGGGGGTCGACCCACACCTGTCCAGACTATACAATGAAATGTATGGACTCTATGTTCATGCTGCAATGCAATGTAGACCTGTGAGTGTGTGCATAACAATCTAAAGACTCTGACTGCATTATATACACAGACAACCTGATAAAACCAGTTTCATCAAATATAAGAACAGTTGCCAATCAATAACAGTTTCCAATCAATAACAGTTGCCAATCAATCAAAACAAGCTATTGCCAATGAAGTAAAACTTATTGTCAACATCATCAACACAGAGGGGTCACAACAATCACTACCGGATGTGGGGCAGATGGGCTAGGAGCTTGGCCTCCCCCTTCCAGCTGAGCATCTAGAGGAGGTGGTGGCCTTTCCTCTTCATCCTCAGTAGTAATCACGTTCACCGTCACGGCGAACGCATCAGAGCTTGTTTCACCGGCGAGGGCTTGTATTGCCTCGGCTGCGGCCCTTCTTCTTCTGTTGATGGGACCCGGCCTATCAGCTAGCCAAGCCCCTTCTTCTTGGTCTTCGGGGAGGGCTCCGTAGTGGCCGGCCACTCCGGCCATATTGCAGGTATAAACCCGCATCTTATTGTTTCTTCGGGTCACTTTCCTGGTTGACTATCCATGCAAAGTTAACCTATCAACAATGAGATTCTTAGTGCGGCTTCTTTGCGGATGGATGGCCCATAGCATCCTGATTCCGCATCTTCAATGTCTTCCGGGTTAATCTATTGCCCCCGGTTTCTTTCAGCATCATTCACAGCTTCTAGGAGCCGTTATGTCCCCAAGAGGGTGTTTCTGAGGCCGCAAAGGTATCCTCTTACGGCCTGTGTGATGTCTTCTTGCCCATTGGTGGGGCAGACCATTGGAGATGGCACTCTAGCATGTGCCGGTGGTTTGTAGGCAAGGCGCCTTCTTTCGTACAGCTTGTCGTACCTTCCTTCATGTGAGCAAATATTCACCTACCGGCCACGGGCGCGGAAGGCTGGTCTTTGAGATGCCCAGACTGGCGAATCGGTCTTCACTTCTTTCTCTTCCTTTTCTTCCTTCTTGAGCCTGTTAGTCCTTATGGGCTCGTGTTGAATTGGGGCTGGGGCTCGCTGCTTGGGCACCCATGTCTGCTTGAATTTGGTCGGCTTTTGGGCCGGCACTCCCTTCATCTTGGACCTAGGGTGGTCCTCACGTTCCTGGGCCAGTGCTAGAAAATGGTTATGCACCGACACAGTTGGTATGATCCTCTCGGGCGGGATCATGGTAGGGCGGCCAGTCAGGTACACTCGGACTCCTCTGATCATTATGGACTTGCCCAAGGCGGAGAGTCGGCCTTGTAGTGTACCGGCAATTTACTTGACCGCCCTCCTGGCAGCTGGAGTGTGCTTCTTCCTTGTGTCGACGTGGTGGACGAAGAAGCCCACCGCCTTCACGTCTTCGGGTGCCGCATCCACGGGGGCGACGGGGTCGGCCTCCTGGATTTCCAGAGGTCCACGAACATGACCCCCAGGAAGTTGAGGAAGCCAACCACTGGGGAGAAGTCACCGAACCGGGTCGATACGGCGAGGTAGCCATGCTACGCATGGCTCGCGACCACCAAAGGACCTAAGGTGACGTCCATTGCTTCTTTGGTACAAACTTCCTCCCTGTAATTTCAAATTGCGGAAGTTAGAGTTTCGGAAAAGGCCGTCGGGCCCCTACTCTCGGCAAAGAGATGAGAGGAGATTCAGTCCCACTGGGTGTGCCAACTTGTTGGACGCACTCTTGTGGTTATCGAAATATCATTTATCGATTTATCATTTTTATCTAGTGCGAGGGCATGCCAGTCACATGTGTGACAAAATGTTCAGGCTTCGAGACTAGAGTGGTCTGAAGCCCAGGGTGTGCTCCGTCTGACTGACCAGACGATTGTGGGTATCAGGTTGGGACTGAAGACCCGCCGTGCCATAAAGTTCACGACATTAATTACATCCCCTCGGAGAGGGGAAAACATCTGATTAATCGCCAAGAAAAGGGGCCAAATGGCCTAAAGATCAATTTCCATTAAAGAATGCGAGTTAGGTTGAAATGATTGAAATCCCCTGCATCAGGGTGCAAGACGGTTTTCAAAATCAGATCGGTCACCTGTTGACCATTTCATGTTCGGACGAGGGTCCAGATCGAGAAATATCCTAGCTATATGTGAGATACCGGGACAAGTGTATGCCAAGATACGGTAAATTCGATATCTCAAGAAATGCGGAATTATGGTTAGATCCTAATCAAATGGTCAAAACATCGTAGGATATCCGCCAAGTGCCAAGTTAAGCCATGACCATGAGAGGATGGTCGGGCTTAGCTTGCGAGGGCAACTTTGATATTTCCCCACATGTGGGGCTAAAGGGGAAGAGTTCCTAGACAAATCGCCGTTAATCTCAAGTTCATTTCCTTTATCGTATCGTTTTCATGGCTTTTCTTTTATTATCATGTTATTTCTCCTTTTTTCTTCTCTTTCTCCTTTTTTGTTACATCAATGCCTTACCACCACCATTCGCTTTACGTATTCTTTTTTTTTATCATTTTCTGGGGTTTTAAGAAGTGGCGCCCACTCAGTGGGCGCAGATTCTAGATTTCTTTTTAATAGGTTTTCTGTTTAAGAATTAGCGACTGTGCGGTGACCGTCTAATCAAGAAGTGGCATCCACCTCACGGGCGCAGATTCTTAGGTTTTCCTTTTTTATTTTGTTTGTTTTAACCCATTTTAAGGAATTGACGGCTATTGAACATGCGCTTAATTAATTAGCGCCCTGAACATGGGCGCAGTTTCTTCTGTTAGATCAAGAAAGTAGCGCCTACTGAACATGCATTTAATTCAATTAGCACCTTGGGCCTGGGCGCAAATTATGAATTTGTTTCTTTTCCCCCTTTTCTTTCTTTTGAACCGTTTAAGGAATTGGTGCCTGCATAAGCAGGTGTTTAATTAAATTAGCACCTTTTACCTAGGTGTAGGCTTAGATTCTTTTATTAGTTCAGGGAAATAGCGCCTGTTTACACGGCCGTTAATTAATTGGAGGCCACCTGCGTGGGTGTTGATTAATTAAGTTGGCGGCGATTGATGTGGTCGCCATTTCTTAAGCTTAACAGAAACGAATTTGTTCTATCTATGAAGGGTGTGTTGACCTACCCCTGGGGTAGGTCAACCTACCTCTCACAGAAAGGGCAAATAGAAGCTTGATTTTTGGGGATTTTTTTATTCTTAACATGGGTTATCATTTTTTTTTACTTGTTTCAACATCATTTGATCATTTCTTTGCTTTGGATGTGTTCATAGGAATTAATGGACGTGCATATATCACTCAAGGAACTTAATCATTTTCATAAGGGCGTCCCCGGCACAAGGCAGAGTTTAGAACTCGCGCATGGTGAGGGTTTCCACTCGGACATAATCCAAGCTTCTTCCACACACCATTTCATATACCCAAGGTTCCATGCAAGCATGTGATGGAGGTGTTCATTTTCATGCATATTAGGCATTTGTTCAATTTCTTTTTGTTCATAATGTTCTTAAGTTTCATCCAATTCGTTCTTTGTGTGAACATTTTCGTGGCGAAAATTCGACATCACCTCCCCTAGACCCGGAGCGTCAGGGGGGGGGGTGTAAATAGGGGACGCACCTACGGAGAAACTCCGATATTGCCCCCAAATAAGTAGGGATGCGCATGGAAGCGGCAACCTCCCGGGGTGCGCATGGAAGTGGCAACACTTCTCACCCATTTTGGGTGCAAAGATCCCGAGGGCTAGCCTACAAGGGACTCCACCTACCCATGGGTCGCCACAAACTCGTCGCCTAGATATGGACTTTTAGCTATCACTGTATACGGCCATTAATATCCACTCGTCGAAGGGAAGCCACCCGTGGTCCACGTTAAGAAGTAACGAGCCCCCGGGGGTCCACGAGTGATCAAAATCCGACGTTTGGAATTCGTGAAAGTAAACAATCGGTTGTTTTGGAATTGAATCCCATGGTCCTCACCCCCTTTGAACCATGGCCATGGAGCGAGACCAAATTCCAAAATGAGGTTTGGAGAAGAGGGAAAGATCGGCGAAACTTCAAAGCGAAGAGTGAATCATGCGAATGCCCGGCAATTGGCAACCTCGGAGCCATATCCATAGTTTGGATAAGCCCCGGACCGGTTGTCATGCCCCCACGCGGTATATCGGAATGTGCGAGTTATATACATTCATGATAAACAGAGTAATAAAGGAAATAAAAGAACTTAATTACAATGAGAAAGAATTACTCCGAAGATACCAATTTACTCATAAACGTGAGAATAAAATGTTTCCAACAACTTCATAACATCTAACATCATGACTCGAAGAAAAGGAAATAAAGAAGAGATTACAACTCTTAACGATGACTCATCAAAACCACTATGTGACCATTCCACAATTCTACTAAGACAACGGTCTAGTTCACATCTAACGGGTCCACTCCGGTCTTCACTCTTGCCCATCCCCGTCTGTTTGCGTTTCATCATCGGAGCTAGCTGAAATGGGGAAAGCTGGGTGAGCGAATGCTTAGTAGGTAATAGCAGGTAAAGTTTAAGTAATTAACAAAATAAATAAAATACAGAGTTAATAACATTCACTAGTCACGATGGAAATTAAAGAACAACTCGGAATAAGTAGAACATAAATATATCATTTCCAGGAATTGGCCGATCGAGTATGTAAACAAACAAGTCATGTAGAGATAATTTCCATGACGAATTCAATAACTTGTAGATATGTACAGGAAAAATGAATGTCATAGATAACACGCTAGTCATGCACTCGGTGCAATGTCTCACCATGTCATTACAACTCCCCATGGCAGTAGTACTTTTCGGGTGCTCTTCCCAGGACCAGACCGGGCCCTTATGATGTGTTGGAATTGATTTGGTGGATCTAAGATCCTAGGTAATATCTAGACATTCATTGGAATCGGCTAGGAATTTCAAGGTCAAGCTATGTAACTTATCATCTAGGATCAAGTGACATTTCAATAATTGAAAATGAAGCCATGAGATTAAGGGGTATAAAGCACACAAGGCATACATGAAAACAAGCTTTAGACAAGTTGCGGTCATGAACGGGCTGCCAAGATGAATAAAACAGTCTACACTAGACCGCAAGGGTCAAAACTGGGCCATAGGGACAAAGTCCAGCATTGAAGGAGGAAAACGGTCCTCATCGAGCCGCAAAAGACAAGGACGGTCCTGGATGGGCCGTTTCCCCAAGGAAGACGGGCCACGGTGGGCCGTTTATAACAGGAAGGTTCCTGGGCCACAACAAAAGGAAACGGTCCCCACTGGGCCGCCCCACCACATAAACGGCCCTCGGAAGCCTGTTTAGCAGAGAAAATGGTCCAGTGACAACCGCAACTAGTTTGGGCCCAGCAAGACTAAAGCAGTCAACATAATGGGCTCTCAACTCGCCCGAGACATGGTCGAACCGAACCAGGGTCCAGCCCACCTCTCTCAGGTCGGTTTAGAGGCTATAGGTCGACTCCATCATGGCAAGGTCGATGGAATTCAAGGAAAAATTGACCAGCAGAACCTGGCACTTTGCCAGTTAGATGAGGTTACATTAGAGCCGCTTCAAGGGTCAGGTGGTCACACCTAGGCCGCAACCTGATGGTAGCGGCCCCAAAAGGGCTGCAATTAAACACGACAGTCCCATTTTTGAGCTGTAAAACCATGCGATCCGATGTAGTCAATAGGTGCAGGATTTGGGGGTACAAGCCGCCCGACGTCCTAGTGAGAATCCCAGGCTCGCAGGGGCTTATGGAGGTCTCATAAGAGACATCCTAGTCCGACGGAAGGAATATCCGACGGAGAGTCCCAACAATTACAAGATTATGGGCTAATAAAACATCAAAAAATAGTGTATGATGGTCAGCCAGTACCACGAGAGTGGCGTGACTATCAGATCAAACCTAGTAAGTTTTCCTCGTTGTATTATAATCAATCTATCAATAATTTACAATTTATGCTTTATTTATTGATGTAGAAGGAAAAAAATATGATTGTAGATGGGCAAGGTAAAGTCCAATCATGACATAGCTTAATAAAGCATGTTTCATATATTCCAAATTTTTATGTGTGTTTCTATCCTACGCATATACTTTAACAAGATAAAACACACTTATTAAAACATCAAACCAAGTATAATATGTGCATCCAAGGTGGCCTTGGCATGTCAAGGACCGCTAACCAGGGTAACGATTGGTCGATAGACCGCTTCACGATATGATTTATCATAAATTTTAAAAGAAAATCTATAGGCAGAGATGGTTTGTCGAGCGACCGCTCGGAATAAAAATAGTCTAATGTAGGCCGCAAAGATCCAGGATGGCCCAATGAAATAGATGGCATATCGCGAGACCGCTAGGTTCCAGGGCGGTTCCTATTACGACCGCAACAGAGATGACGCGTCCTGTCTTCGGCGAACTCCGATAGATCCCCATTCCAGCAACAAATTCATGCAGAGTGAAGCATAAAAATTAAGAAAAATAACCTTAATAAAAATATGGCATAAAGGCGCATAACGTGTCAAAATTAATTGAAGTTTTAGCCTGCCTACACCCAGCATTGATTCGATCAAGACGCTAACACGATCGGTGCCATAATGTTGACATGCTCCGACTAAAATATGTAATACACACACTATACTAAACAATAATTGGGGCTTTTACTGCCAACAGAAAGAAGACTCGAAGACACTTCCAATGGTGTATTTTTATTCGAATGTGGACCACTACTACCTACCTTAATCGAAGGAAAAAGAGGACGAAGGTCGCCAGGTATGAGAGACGAACACCCTCCAGAACTCACCGAAATCCCTCCTTGATCGCACTCCTCACCGGCCGCCGCAACATATAGGGTTTTTGGGTCGGTCGAGGGTTTAATTTATAGGGGCAATTGAACCTTAGGGGTGTCGATAAGGCTGGGAAGAGTCCTACGAACTCGATGTGCATGGATTTCTCATTTGACCAAGTCGCGCCGCCATCTCTCCCAAAATTGGACTTCTAGGTTTAGGGTTTCCACGCACAACGAGAGGGAAAATGGGTTACCCATCAAGGCCATTTGAATGGGCCTAGTTTGGGCTCAACTGATTGTGATTTGGGCTCGAATTAAGCGATCTAAGGTCTGATTAGATTAAACTCGATTTTATCCATAATTCCTTTAATTCAGCTTTATAAAAATTTTATTTAGGGTTCGACCAAGAAGAAAAATTACCTAAACTTTTAATCCTCTACACGATTATAAATTTTCTACATTTTTAAAAATTATTTAAAACTTCAGCTAAAGGATTTTTGCAATTTAATAGTAAATAATTTTCTCAATTATTACCATTCAAATTATTTATTAAATTCTCGAGATGCTACACCCTCCCCCACTTTAAGCAATTTCGTCCTCCAGATTCACTGCACTTATCAAAATGGGGATAAATAAGATTACTGACCTTAAAATGAATCAGGGTATTGCTTCCGGATAGCTTCTTCAGACTCCCAAGTAGCTTCCTCGATCCCACGTCGGCTCCACTGAATTTTGGACATCAGTATGGACCGATTCCTGAGTTGTTGTTGCTTATGGTCCAAAATCTTGATGGGTCTCTCCTCATAAGTAAAATATTCCTTCAACTCTAGATCCGCATGTTGAATGATGTGCGCGGGGTCGTAAACATACTTCCGTAGCATAGACACATGGAAAACATTATGTACTCTAGATAACTGGGGTGGCAAGGCCAACCTGTAGGCAACTTCTCCAACTCTTTCTAGAATCTCAAATGGGCCAATGTATCTCGGACTTAGCTTGCCACGAATACCAAACCTTCGAACTCCTCTCATAGGCAAAACTTTCAAAAATACATGCTCGCCTATTTGAAACTCCAAGTCTTTCCTTCTGTTATCTACATAGCTTTTCTATCTTGACTGTGCAACTTGCAGATGATCCCGGATAACGCGGATATTCTTGGATGATTCTGAAATGAGATCCGATCCTAACCATTGCTTCTCGCCTACCTCATCCCAGCACAAAGGTGATCTGCAACTCCTTCCATAAAGAGCCTCAAACGGTGCCATCTAGATACTGGACTGATAACTATTATTGTAGGTAAATTCTATTAGGGCCAAATGTTCGTGCCAACTGCCACCAAAGTCGATCACGCAAGCCCTTAGCATATCTTCGACAATCTGATTAGTTTTCTCGGTTTGCCCATCCGCCTGAGGATGAAAAGTAGTACTGAAGTTTAGACAAGTTCCCAAGGACTCCTATAAACCTCTCCAAAAATGTGAAGTGAATCTAGGATCTCCATCTGACACAATGTTCACCGGTACACCATGCAATGTTACCCCTTCCTTTATATACAAAGCAACCAAAACATCAACTGTCCACTTCGACTTAATGGACAAGAAATGCACAGATTTAGTCAACCTATCCACAATTACCCATATTCCATCAAAGCCTGCACAAGTTCTTGGCAAGCCCATTATAAAATCCATGCCGATGCTCTCCCACTTCCATTGTGGTATATTGAGCGGTTTTAACTTTTCGGCAGGTTTAAAATGCTCGGCCTTCACTTGTTATCTTACTAGACATCTACTTACGAATTCTGCCACTTTCCGTTTCATATTTGGCCACCAAAAGGTCCTCTTTAAATCTCGGTACATCTTAGTGGCTCCAAGATGAATAGTATACTTGGATCTGTGGGCTTCCTCAAGGATCTTGCTCTTCACTTCGGCTAAATCGGGGACACAAGTCCTTCCCTGGAATAACAATCTTCCATCATCAGCAAATAGAAAATATGGTCGACTACTTAAACTTCCCTTGATCTCTACTAACGCTGGATTGTTATCTTACAGGGTATTAATTTCCATCAATAGCTCAGGATGAAGCTGAAATTGAGCGATCAAAACCTGATCCTTACTAACATTAAGGTCTAGACTAGTCAACTGCTCAAACAGTCTCCATTCTTGCAACATGATACTAGACAACTTTACTATCGGCTTGCGGATCAAGACATCTGCCACAACATTACCTTTTCTAGGGTGATATTCTATAAGAAATCAAAATCCTTCAAATACTCAAGCCACCTTATCTGCCTCATATTAAGCTCTTTCTGGGAGAACAAATACTTAAGGTTCTTATGATCAGAGAATATAATAAAAGTCTCTCCACACAAGTAGTGCCTCCAAATCTTCAAGGCGAACACAACTGCAACGAGCTCCAAGTCATGGACGGGATAATTCTCTTCGTGCTTCCTCAGCTATCTATAAGAATAGGCTATCACCCGACCATGTTGCATAAGCACACAACCTAGATCAATGCCCAAGGCATCATCATAGACTTCAAATCCTCCTTCTCCAGAAGGTAAGGCCAAAACAGGGGCAGTGGTCAAACATTCCTTCAAGGTCTGGAAACTTCATTCACAGTCTTTCAACCACTAAAATCGATTCTCCTTTCGGGTCAATATGGTCAGAGGTACTATAATCTTGGAGAAATCCTTAATGAATCTCCGATAGTAACCTGCTAGACCTAGAAAACTTCTCACTTCAGTTACATTCGCAGGCCTATCCCAGTTTCTCACTGCCTCTACCTTAGAGGGATCTACAAAGATTCCATCTTTAGTAATAATATGCCCCAGAAAAGACACTTCTTGCAGCCAGAATTCACACTTGCTAAACTTGGCGTACAACTGATGGTCCCTAAATATTTGCAATGCCATCCTCAAGTGCTTTGCATGCTCCTCCTTGCTCTTGGAGTATATCAAAATATCATCAATAAAAACCACGACCCACTGATCTAAGTAGGGTTGGAAAATACTATTCATCAACTGCATAAAGGCTGCAGGAGCATTTGTTAGACCAAAAGGCATTACAATAAACTCGAAATGCCCATACCTGCTATGGAATGCCATTTTAAAAATATCTTCATCCTTGATCTGCAATTGATGATACCCCGATCGCAGATCAATCTTGGAAAAATATCGTGCTCTCGCTATCTGATCAAACAACTCATCTATTCTCGACAACGGGTACTTATTCTTGACAGTAAGCTGGTTAAGCTGGCGGTAATCAATACACAGCCTTAGAGAGTCATCCTTCTTCCTTACAAACAACACTGGGGCTCCCCACGGGGATGTACTTGGACGAATAAACCCCTTCTCAAGCAACTCCATTAATTACCTCTTCAATTCTCTCAGCTCGGCAGAAGACATACGGTACGGAGCCTTAGAAACTGGAGACGCGCTAGGAACTAGATCAATAGAAAAGATGACCTCTCTCTCTGGTGGAAGTCCTAGCAAATCTTCAGGAAACACATCCGGGAATTCTCGGACAATAGGGATGTCCCCAATCTCCAACTCCTTGTTGTCGGTCAAGGAAACCAACGCCAAAAATGCCTGACATCCTTTCCTCAACAACTTCTTGGCCTGAAGTGCCGATATAAGTGGCACAGACTTAGGATGCCTAACCCCGACAAAAGAAAGCTAGGGGTGCCCAGAGAAAGACATGGTGCCAGATTTACAATGAACGCTAGCCTCATACTTAGCTAACTAATTTGCTCCTAGGATTACATCATAATCCTTCATCTTCATACAGACCAAATCAGCTTGCATATTCAGCCCATTAACCAAAATCTTACTAGAAGGATAATAGTACTTAATTGCTGAACCTGAACCAATAGGGGTTGATATTTCTAGTTGAAAGTTCATCAATACAGGTTTCATAAATATAGACTTAACAAAACTTTGAGAAATAAAAGAATGTGTTGCTCCGATATCAATGAGAACAAATGTCGGCCTATGAAAAACAACAAGTGTACCTTCAACCAATCCACCCTCCTTGGTGGATTCTACCTCAGTTTCCTATAGGGCTTGAAGCTTGCCCTGCCGCTTCTGGCGTCCTTGCGGCTTATTCGGTGTAGCTTGATCTGACAGAAGAGGACACTAAGGGATACGGTGGTCCCTGCTCCCACAACGCAGACAAGCGCCTAGCTTGTGCCAGCACTCCTCCATCTTCTGAGCTGGACGATCACAATACTTGCAAAGAGCTTTGGATGATGCAATTGGACCTGACTTCTTGTCATCACTTCTCGGCTTCTTATCCTTCCACGAACTAGACTCACCAGTGGGCCTCTTCTTGCCGTTGTTGGGTTTGAAATTTTTGGAACCAGTCCTATGCTCCTTCTTAACGTTCCTTCCTCGGATTCGCTCCGTCATCTCCATGGTGTCCTCAAGGACTTAAGCTTTCCTCACTATCTCGGCATAATTATGAATTTCCATCGGTGCCAATTGGTTGATATACTGGAGTTTCAACCCATTAAGAAACCTTTTGGCTTTCATCTTTTCTATAGATACCAAATGCATCGCATAGCGGGATAATATGGTAAACTGCGCCCCATACTCAGCAACTGATAAATTTCTCTATTTTAAAGCAGCCAACTCTGTCGCCTTCTTCTCTTGCACCCGGTCCGAGAAATACTTGCTATTAAAATTCTCCTTAAACTCATCCCACGTCGCACACCTATTACCGAGTGTAGCTTCTACTGCTTCCCACCAAGCACGGGCATCACGTTCCAGCTGGAGAGTCACCAAGAGAACTCGGTCCTGGTCACCGCACTACATAACTCTAAGCATTTGCTCTATCTCCTTCAGCCAATGCTCGGCTTCATCGGGATCCGCCGATCCACCAAATCGTGGGGGATTCAATCCATAGAAATTCTGGTGGAGATCACCGGCCCCATGATGCGCACCGCCCTGTACTACTTGCTGGAGGGCCTGAGTCAAGCCCTGCATAGTATGCTGCATATCCCTCCATTTCGCACATTCAGCTACCATCGGAACAGACTCCTACACGTAGGAAAATTAATTAGTAACAGCCAAGCGGGAATCTTTTAGAGCTTATTAATTGACTCAACCCTAAGTCTCTACCCAATCTCACCAGGTTGGATCCTTAGACTTTAACAAAGTCACGGGTTCTATAACACCACTTAGGAACCTACGAACTTTAGAAAACCTAGGCTCTGATACCACAAAACTATCACGCCCCGACGTGGAATATCGGAACGCGCCAGTTATATACATTCATGATAAACAGAGCAATAAAGCAAAAAAAAGAACATAATTGCAAAGAGAAAGAATTACTCCAAAGATATCAATTTACTTATAAACGTGAGAATAAAATGTTTCCAACATCTTCATAACATCTAACATCACGACTCGAAGAAAAGGAAATAAAGACGAGATTATAACTCTTAACGACGATTCATCAAAACCATAATGTGACCATTCCATAATTCTACTAAGACAACAGTCTAGTTAACATCTAACAGGTCCACTCCGGTCTTCACTCTTGCCCATCCCCGTCCGTTTGCGTTTCATCATCGGAGCTACTTGAAATGGGGAAAACTGGGTGGGCGAAAGTTCAGTAGGTAATAGCAGGCAAAGTTTAAGTAATGAACCAAATTAATTAAATGTCATGCAAAGAAATAAAATGCGGAGTTAATAACATTCACTACTCATGACGGAAATAAAAGAACAACTCGGAATAAGTAGAATAGAAATATATCATTTCCAGGAATTGGCCAATCATGTATGTAAACAATCAAGTCATGTAGAGATAATTTCCATGAGAAATTCAATAACTTGTAGAGATGTATAGGAAAAATGAACGTCATAGACAACAAGCTAGTCATGCACTCGGTGCAATGCCTTACCATGTCATTACAACTTCCCGGGACACTAGAACTTTTCAGTCGCTCCTCCCAGGACCAGACCGGGCCCTTATGATGTGTTGGCATTGATTTGGTGGATCCAAGATCCTAGGTAATATCTAGACATTCATTGGAATCGGCCAGGAATTCCAAGGTCAAGCTATGTAACTTATCATTTAGGACCAAGTGACATTTCAATAATTGAAAATGAAGCCATGAGATTAAGGGGTATAAAGCATACAAGGCACACATGAAAACAAGCTCTAGACAAGTTGCGGTCATGAGTGGGCTGCCAAGATGAATAAAACGGTCTATACTTGACCGCAAGGGTCAAAACTGGGCCATAGGGACGAAGCCCAGCGTTGAAGCAGGAAAATTGTCCTCATCGGGCCGCAAAAGACAAGGACGATCCTGGATGGGCTGTTTCCCCAAGGAAGACGGTCCACGGTGGGCTGTTTATAATAGGAAGGTTATGGGCTACAACAAAAGGAAACAATCCCCACTGGGCCGCCCCACCACATAAACGGTCCTCAGAGACCCATTTAGCGGATAAAATGGTCCAGTGACAACCGCAACTAGTTTGGGCCCAGCAAGACTAAAGCAGTCGACTTAATGGGCTCTCAGCTCGCCCGAGACATGGTGGAACCGAACTAGGGTCTAGCCCACCTCTCTCAGGTCTGGTTAGAGGATATAGGTCGACTCAATCATGGCTAGGTCGATGGAATTCAAGGAAAAATCGACCAGCAGAACATGGCACTTAGCCAGTTAGATGCGGTCACAATAGAGCCACTTCAAGGGTCAGGCAATCACACCTGGGCCGTAACCTGATAGTAGGGGTCCCAGAAGGGCTGCAATTAAACAGGACAGTCCCGTTTCCGAGCTGTCAAACCAAGCGATCCGATGGAGTCAATAGGTGCAGGATTTGGGGGTACAACCCGCCCGGCGTCCTAGTGGTAATCCCAGCTCGCGGGGGCTTACAGAGGTCTCATAATAGAGGTCCTAGTCCGATGGAAGGAATATCCGGCGGAGAGTCCCAACTATTACAAGATTATGGGCTAATAAAACATTAGGAATCAGTGTATGATGGTCAACCAATACCACCGGAGTGGCGTGACTATCAGATCAAACCTAGTAAGTTTTCCTCAATGTATCAATAATTTAAAATTTATGCTTTATTGATTGATGTAGAAGGAAAAAATGTGATTGTAGATAGACAAGGTAAAATCAAGTCATGACATAGCTTAATCAAGCATGTTTCATATATTCCAAATTTTTTGTGGGTTTCTATCCTATGCATATACTTTAACAAGATAAAACATACTTATTAAAACATCAAACCAAGTATAATCTGTGCGTCCAAGGCAGTCTATTAAGGGCCGCTAACCAGGGTAACGGTCGATCGATAGACTGCTTCACGATATGATTTATCACAAATTATAAAAGAAAATCTATAGGCAGAGAAGGTATGTCGAGCGACCGCTCTGAATATAAATGGTCTAATGTAGGCCGTAAAGATCCAAGATGGCCCAATGAAATAGACGGTCTATCGCGGGACCGCTAGGTTCCAAGACGGTTCCTGTTGCGACCGCAACAAAGACGACGCGTCCGGTCTCCGACGAACTCCGATAGACCCCCATTCCAACAACAAATTCATGCGGAGTGAAGCATAAAAATTGGGCAAAATTAATTAATAAAAAAGGGACATAAAGGCGCATAATGTGTCAAAATTAATTGAAGTTTTACCATGCCTACGCCCAGCATTGATTTGATGAAGATGCTAACATGATCGGTGCTCTAACGTTGACATGCTCCGACTAAAATAGGCAATACACACGCTATACTGAACAATAATTGGGGCTTTTACTACCAATAGAAATAAGACTCAAAGATGCTTCCAATGGTGTATTTTTATTCAAAATTGGACCACTACTCCCTACGTTAATCGAAGGAAAAAGAGGACAAAGGTTGCAGGGTTCGCGAGACGAACACCCTCTAGAACTCACCGAAATCCCCTCCTTGGTCGTCTTCCTCACCGGTTGCCACAGCAAATAGGGTTTCTGGGTCAGTGGAGGGTTTACTTTATAGGGGAAATTGAATCTTAGGGGTGTCGATAAGGCAAGGAAGAGTCCCACGAACTCGACGCGCGCTGATTCTGTGTTTGACCAAGTCACGCCGCCATCTCTCCCAGAATTGGACCTCTAGGTTTAGGGTTTCCACGCACAACAAGAGGAAAAATGGGCTACCCATCAAGGCCATTCGAATGGGCCTGGTTTGGGCTCAAATGATCGAGATTTGGGCTCGAATTAAGTGATCTAAGGTCTGATTAGATTAAACTCGATTTTAGCACTAATTACCTTAATTCGGCTTGATAAAAATTTTATTTAGGGTTCGTCCAAGAAGAAAAATTGCTTAAACATTTAGTCCTCTACACGATTATGAATTTTTTAGATTTTTATAAATTAATTCAAAATTCACCTAAAGGAATTTCCAATTTATTAGTAAATAATTTTCTCAATTATTACCCTTTATATTATTTATTAAATTCTCGGGGTGCTACACCGGTGGCCACTGCGCATGATATCTACCTCACCATATGGATTCCATGGTGAGATTTAGAAGAAAAAGGTCAACCTATCTATCGGGAGGGGAAGGCAGCAAAGCTAGTGAATACATCACATATGTATACACACACACACACACACACACACACACACACACACACACACACATATATATATATATATATATATATATATATATATATATATATATATATATATATATATAGGGACACAGGGACCCAGGGAAAGGATAAAGGAGAGGTCATGGTGAAAGGCCCGCCATCGCCATGCATCTATGCATTAACACATGCTATTAGAAATGCACGAACATCTTGTGAAACCCCAAAAAAAGAGACGGAGGCGGAGCAGAGAAATCTCCCGCAAGGGAGCACCTTTTATTTCATAGCAAAAGCTACCATGCATCGAAAGGATTACAGTTTGGGCATGAAAGCCCACACATCGCAAGAGGGAAAGAAAGATCGGACATAGGAAGAGGGGAGAGGCACTGCTCCCCACTCTCACCTCCCTTTCTCTCCTCTACTCTCTCCCCTTCTCTCTATGGCTTCGACGGAGGTCTTCAGGCTTCTAGACTCCCAAGGTTGCCGAAAAAGATTTTCTGCTTCCCAGGGGAGCCCTTTTATAGGGATAGAGAACCCTGTATTCGGAGGAGAAAGCCTTTGTGATTTCTTTCCTTTCTTTATTTCTCCTGTCATCACCACTGCCAACTGCTGCCATGTCGTCGTGTTATCGCCTGCAGCCGCCCTCGATGTCGTTATCGCCGCAGCTACAGTGGTAGGGGAGAGGGTTGGGGCATGTAGGCCCCCTCCGATGGTACCCCCTCCGCTAACCACGCACGAGGACGAGCGGCTGACGACATGGGAGCGCTGTCGATCGCCATGGGAAAATAGGGGCACCATAGGATCTATAGTAAAAATGACTGTGAAATGGCATCCATCACGTCTGCCACTAATTGTTCAATTTGCGTCCACACGACGGACGCCCATTCTTTGGATTTAAATAAACCGGTATTTTTTTTAATTTTAGGAATTGGCATCCAGGGACCGGCCACTAATTCTTTTATCACTTTTGTGTCGCTATTTATCAGCCTTATCAGCCATTTGTCACCCTTGGGAGATATTTTTCACCCTTAAATCTGTGTCTTTTGGGAAGTCGCCACTTCATGAATTTATCCCTTCTTAAAATGCACCATTTCTTCAGATTAACCAGCCCAGCAATCTTGAGCGATTCCAAGGATTAGCGCCTCTTCGAAAGGGCACCACTTGAAGAGTTCGCACCTTTGGTGAAGGTGCTATTTCCCTTGAGTCGACCCACCAGAAGCCAAGTCGACCGGGTGGAGTTGGCATCCAGCCAAGGGGTGCTCATCGTGGAATTAGCGGCTGCTTTAGTGGGACCTCATTCTTCAGATTTAAAATTTTTTCTTTTAATATCGGGAGGAATGGGCAATCGTCCAGGCAGCGCCAATTAAAGAATTGGTACCGACTGTGGTGGGCGCTGATTCTTCTCTCTCTTCTTTCTTCTTTTTCTTCTTCTTTCACTTTTTTTATCCCCAACAAGGTGATACACCGCGAGGAGGGCTTTAGCCATCGTTTCACCAGCATGCTGAGGGAGTCGATGCGGGAGCATGGGGAGTCGATGCTCTGCTGCACCTCACAGGAGGGGGGTTGGGGCTGCGTCAACCCAGGAGTGCAAGAAAGTCGACGCAAGGGTCCAGATCAAAGCCAGAAAGCGCCTTGAACAAGGTGGGTCGACCCTTTGCTGCACAGGGCCTTAGGCTCTTCCTCCTCCCTATTCTATGGACAGATTTTTCTTTAAGTTTGAATTGACCACATAGCAACGTAGATTATGGGGTTTCTATCACTCCTCGACGCAGAATATCGAGGCGCGATGAGTCATAAACATTCGTGTCGATCAAGAGCATGTATAATATGGTCCAACCATAATGGGACACAAGAAGAAAAGGATACATTTCTTTCATTGAAATAAAGTTTTACAACATTCTTAAGCCTTAAGAGGCATAATACAACTTCCAAGTACATAATTCTAGCAAGAGTACTACTCATAAACCTTGGTAACAAAGATAAGCTTGATCCCTCGTTTCACTCTTGCCCGTCCCCATGTGTTTGGGATTCATCGTCGGAACTACATGTAATGTTAACCAAAAATGTAGGGTGAGCGAAATGCTCAGTAGGATTTATATCTTTATACTAGGAAACTTAAAGTAATTAACATTTTTGAATAAAGGTGTGTGATATGCCGAGAAACGTAAATAAAACATGGAACAAGAATAGGAGAGAGAGTAAAGTAATCCAAGTAATTGGAATCACAAGTAGACAAGATATCAAGAGTAAAGTTCAAGTAGAGAATGATCATGTAGCAAGTATTATCCTGGAATTAGCCATTTCACGTAAGTATGTACGAGTCAAGTATTTCACATAATTCAAGTATTTCATGTATTCAAGCAAGTCAAGTAATTTACGAACTGTGGAATGTCATAAATCAATCTAGCAAGTCAAGCACTTCGGTGCAATGCTACACCAGGTCATTCAAGTCCCATGGGCACAAGTACTTTCGGGCGCACCCCCGAGGACCAGACCAGGACCCATTTATGCCAGGCATTGGGGTTATGGATCATAAATCCTAAGTATATTTAGACATCCACATAATATGTATGGCCAAAGAATTTTAAGGTAAAGCTTACTAAATAAAGTACAGATCTAGCAAAAATTATCATTCGAGATATGGGTAGTACAAGATTACAAGTAGTTGAAAGAGAAGTTCTAAAAGGATTTAAGGCATCATGTTTAATGACATTAATTCAATAAAAGATTGGATATGTTCTGTCTCCTCTGATTTGGTGTCATTCATGTCTGGTTTTAATGAATGGCAATAATGGTTTGACCATTGGCAACAATGGTTTGACCACTAGTTGACTTTGACAACATCATCTCTATATAAGTCAGAATAAGTCTCAGTTGCTGTTAGAAGGTCGATGCATATTTAGAATGTAGCATTCAAGGTCGGTGCATGTTTCATCTTAAGATAGAATAAGGTCGATGCATGCTTTGTCTAGCATAAAGGTCGGTGCACATCACTATTCACATGCACATTCACAGTTGAAGCTAATGCATCTTTTGTGTGCAAAGTCCGTGCACATTCTATCTGTCTACATATTGGTCGATGCAGGTTTTGCATTGTGCTTGCATATAGTCTGTGCATGTTACTGTTCATGCATATAGAAAGGTCAGTGCACATTATTGTTCATGCATGTAGAAGGTCAGTGCACATCTTGTTGTTCAGCAAGTAACGTCGGTGCACATTTTACTTGTCTACAAATACAGTCGGTGCACATTTCTGCCTCATGCACATAAGGTAAGTGCACGTCTACCCTGTGGAAAACAAGGTCGATGCATGTTGTCCTTTGCACAAATCAAGGTCAGTGCATATCAATATTCACATGCATACATAAAGGTCGGTGCATGTTTTTACTGCAATGCATAACGTCTGTGCACGTTTCTATGCTAGCAGTTATAAGGTCGGTGCACACTCTGTTGGTCTGCATTTGAAGTCGGTGCACGTTTTGCATTTTCACATATAAGTCAGTGCTTGTTTACATTCAGGCATATGAAGGTCGGTGCATTTCTTTTTGCATTGTGCATATAGGTCTGTGCATATGTTTACTCAGGTCTGTGCACGTTTTAACTTGAGCGACACAAGGTCGGTGCATTTCTTTTTGCATTGTGTATATAGGTCAGTGCATATATGTTTACTCAGGGCTGTGCATGTTTCAACTTGCGCGATACAAAGTCGGTGCACACTTTGTTGCATGCATAACTAGTCGGTGCACACTTTGCTGCACGCATAACTAGTCGGTGCACACTTTGCTGCATGCATGTCAAGTCGGTGCATGTTTTTGTCACCTACAAACAAAGTCAGTGCATTTTTCTTATCGAGCATATATAAAGTCAACGCTCGTTTGCCTTGGGCCTATATAAAGTCAGTGCGTATTGTCTGTGCTACGTATATAAGGTAGAAGAGAGAGAGGGGGATTGGTCCTACCTCTATAAAACCTGATTTTTGTTGTTGTTTTCGTTCTAAATTGGCTAAGAAGAAAAGGACAATAGATTCTGGCAGGATACTGGTTGACCGGCCACGTGCGTGCGAGGTGTTGAGACAGGTGCGATAGATTCAGAGGGGGGGGTGAATGAATCTCCCCTTAAAAATATAGCCTAATAAAAAACTAATGCTCAGATATGCGGACTTAAAGAATAGTTGCAGATATATTCTGAAGATACTTAGAAGGATCTCGTAAAGCAACACAAAGAATAAGCTCTCACTCGATCCTAAGCAAACATCTAATGTGCGAAGCAATAAGATGAACACATAATAAAAACAAACCACAAGGGACACCAGGACTTTTAGGTGGTTTGGTCCACAGACCTGCGTCCACCCCTCACTCTAAACCGGTGTGAGGCTTCCACTAGTAACGCTAGAATAGCAGACTCAGTCTGCAACAAATGCTGCCACACAGCTTGACCAGGGGAACAACCTCCCCTCTTCCTCCCAACCGGAGGGAACCACTAGTGACACCCAGTCACTAGCAAACCAGAGACCGAAGTCACTCTCCCTCCAGACCAGGAGGGAACACCTGGACTTGCAACCCACAAGACCAGAACCGGAGACAAATCTCCCTTCCTCCAAACCAGGAGGGAACCCACAAGTGACTCCCAGTCACCTGCAAACCAGAGGTCTCGGACCTCTCTTCGTCCACAAAGGAGGGAACCACTGATGACACAAGGTCACCAGCAAACCGGAGAAACAAATCTCCCTTCTCTTGAAACCACAGGAGGAACCCGATGCCCAACAGGGCAATCGGAAGAACAAGGTAAAGGAAAACAATAAAAGGTAAAAATCACAGCGACGGAAAGCTGGAGAAATGAAAAGCACAAAGTAGCTCTCGCAGGAGTAAACTGATTGGATATGATCCAAATTCCAGTGAAGACAATGAAGCTCTCTTCTTCTTCATGACCTCTCTATCTCTCAATCTTTTTCTTCTTCTCAACTCATGCTCTCTCTTTTTCTCTTTTTCTTCTGCTACTTCTCTACCCTTTCTGCTTCAGCTCTTCTTCTTTCGATCACTCTCTTTCTTTTGTCTTTCATCCACTTCTTGATCAGTCTTCTCTAGATGGATGAGGCTTCATATTTATAGCAGCAGCAATTAGGGCGTTGTCCTCGGATCACGTGCCAGGTGTCAACCTCGGATCACGTGCCCTTCATAGGCTTCACGAACAGTACCTGTCACACAGTCACAAGAGAATAATCAGAAGGATGTACAGACTTGCTGGGTAACTAAAGACCACCGTGTACAGACTTAGTGTGAAGGATAGAATGTATAGACTTAGAAATAAGGAGTGTACAGACTTGTTTGATCAATTGAAGTGTGCACATATGAGAAAGTATGTACAGCGAGAATGAATGTACATACATCACATTCACGAGTGTACATACTTTAACTGCATGAGATGCAGGCAACCAGTGTGTAGACTTTAAGTGTATGCAATGCAGACACAATAGTGTATAGACTTGAATGCTCAAAGGATTGTACAGACTTCTAAGGAGATGCACAAACAGAATGAAAGTATGCACATTGAATGCATGAGATGCCTAGACAAGCTGTCACCGAATGTACAGACTTTGTCTTACTATTTATGCATGAGTCTGTCAACGAATGTATAGACTTTCTATGCTGAATGCACAAGACGCTAAGAGACGCTGTATAGACCTATGCATGGACTAGCACATAGACGCAGCAAGACTCTGTGAGCGCCAAGCCGGTGTACAGACTTTACGAGCGTCAAATCAATGTACAGACTTACGAGCACCAGGACCATGTACAGACTTAGTGCAAGCGGGATGTGCAGACTTGCTATGAAGCAACCAGAATGTACTGACTTTGAAATCAAGGAACACACATCGATGTATAGACTTTCAAACACGATGCAATGTGTAGACTTTGATAAACGAATGTATAGACTTGATAAAGCTTCAAAGCACAAGACACTTGGCCAATGTAAAGACTTGGAAAGCTTGAAGGCCAATGTACAGACTTTGAATGCTTGAAGGCCAATGTATAGACTTGAAAAGCTTGAAGGCCAATGTACAGACTTGGAAAGCTTGAGGGCCAATGTACAGACTTGGAAAGCCTGACCAATGTGCAGACTTGAAACAAGTGAACACGGTGATGTTTAGACTTGGCCAATGTACAGACTTGAAGCAAGGGGACGATGTGCAGACTTAGTGTGTGTTGTGAGCAATGTATAGACTTGGACCCGTGCATGCTAGAAGCAGTGTATGGACTTGCTGAGTGCAGGGCAGACAATGTATGGACTTGCAGCGCGTGCAGGACATGCAGTATAGACTTGGACACTTGCAATTCAGCAATGTACAGACTTAGTGGCTTGCATGCTGTGCGATGTATAGACTTCACATTATGCATCCAGACGAATGTACAGACTTGAGTCCTGCAACTGAAGGGTGTAGAGACTTGCTATGAAAGTGAGATGCAATGTGACACGCTCGAATGTATAGACTTGATGATTGTGTTAAGACACAGCACGAGATGTTGAGTGTACAGACTTGCTATCTGAAGTGTGTAGACTATGTATCGTGCAGACAATACACCAATGAATGCTTGGACAGACTTCAACGAATGTACACACTTTGTGTGCGTGCAAGGGCAGTGAACGTAGGCAAGGCAAGCGATGTATAGACTTGGAGACGCTCATGCACAGACGATGTATAGACTTCAGCTATCAAGCTTCAGGCAGGCTGTCTAAGGATGTATAGACTGTGCAGAGAGAGTGATACACTGGCTGTGTAGACAACACCCGTTGTACAGACTTAACCTGAGTAGATATGAAATGCATGAGTCTAAGTCTAGACATTCAGAGAAACAAGGTTATGAAATGTAGACATTCATTGACTTATGGCAGTTATGAAATGTACCAATGCACACGGCCTGTTCGATGTAATGATACTCAAATAAGATGTTCATTGAAACATTCACATATGCAACACAAACAGATTCATCTACAGACACAACAGATGATGACTCATAGTGTTTGCTATCATCAAAATCACAGGGACACAACAATCTCCCCCTTTTTGATGATGGCAACACTATGAGTCATACTGACTTGATCAAATATTTCTCCCCCTTTGACTTCAGCAAAAATACATTAGTTTAAGAGGGAAGAATAAGACTGCATAAGATGAGTGAATTAAAAGCTCCCCCTTTGACTAAGCTCCCCCTTAATTGCAATTAGCTCCCCCTGAATAGAATAATGATCAAAAACGTTTTAAAGGTTGAAACCAATTGAGATGAAGGGAGAATATCAACAAAAGCACAGGGACACTCAAGAATGCTGACTATATCTCCCCCTTTATGAAAGACACTCAGCATGACAGGAAAGCTCCCCCTGATTAGATGTAGTGAAAGAGGTGATGAGCATCTATCAGCAAAACACATGGGTACTCAAGGATTACCATAGTCTGTAATCACAGTGAATAAATGAGGAAGAGGATTTTCGTTAACACACCAAATTCATAAATCTTAATGACCGAATTTCAGACTCTTCAATTATAATAGATCATGAATGAGTTGAAACTTACTTTCATGATTTAAGAGTGATGTATTCAAAGATTATCAGAAAAATTAACTACTCATATCTGAAACACCTTTTAATAGTAGTGAACCAAATACTCACTTGATATTCATGTTTAACCTCCATCCATCTTACTCATTTAAATTCAATGACTCCTATGGAAGTTACACAAGATAATATTGAGATTAAACAGAGATAAATGTGACTGAATTTGCCTTTAGTTTTTTAGAATTTTCTATTTATCAGCACTTATCTTTCCTGAGCAAGTTTGGTTCAGTCAACACCTTTTTACGTGAGGCACAACACATCTTAGGTGAAGCGACCCAGTTACTCAGTGTGACAACCATATTGCCTCTCAAGGAGAACAGAGTTAGTAATGAGGAGTGTCTTTTTACATGAGGAGACATCTTGATCAGAGGCCAGAATCCCCAGTTACTCAACACAACCATGCCATTGCTCTATCAGATTTTCAATCATTTTTATAAGTGAGGTAATTATGGCACTTCATGACATGGGCTTACTCTATTTCTTTGATAGAGAACCTAGTTTCTCTGTGACCAAAGTCATTGCTCTTGCTTTAAATATTTTCAGATTTTTCAAACAATGCTCAGTACACTGAAATGTTTAAGAATAATACCTTCTACATGTATCTTAACCAAAGAAAGCCATGTCTTTTAAAATTTCAGATTTCAGAAGGTTTTGCATGAAGTTCATGAGACAATTGGTTAAGATTTATTAAGCATGATGATTCAGATATTTTCAAATCTTTTACATCAAAACTTAGGAAATACATTAGACTTAAATCAATTTGATTTATCAAAACATTCTTAAGCCAGTATAATAGAAGATTCTTCTTTTCAGAAAATGTCTGATTTATGACTAGGGTACACTGACTAAAATCTTTCCTCATTCAGATGAGTCAATGACATTGTCAGGAAATCAGTGGAGTCAACAAAGCATTTTTATTGAGAGAATAGTAGAGAGCAATCAGAAGCCAGCATTCAAGACTAAAATTCAGTCAGATTAGCTTGGACCATACTTGACAAGATATGAAGAAATGTGAATGATAGGAACAAGCTAGCAATTGAATTCACAAGAGGCAGAATCAATAGCTAAGTCTGGAATATAGACAGATCAGCTATATCAGTGTAGAGACAGCAGAGAATTTAGGTGAACCACCTAAGTGCAGCAAGTAGATCAGATAGCTAGACAGTGAGAGTTCAAGAGATGAAGAGATGGAACATGAAAGCTCCCCTAGTCTAGATGCTACATATATACAACAAAGTATGAGCAGGAGTATGGTTAATCAAGAATGATTGAGCTCCCCCTGACCAAGTGCATGATGTGCAGTGAAAGTACATCACATGATTTCAAGTTTGACATATCATGCATCATGACATTTAAATGCAATGCATTCAGAGATAAACTACAATCATTTCCATGAGCATTTTAGATTTTTCAATTAGATTCAGTTAGACAATGCACAAAAGAATTATCATGATATGCAGTGCATTCAGATCACACAAATTCAGAATACAGAGTTTTCAGAATTTACCAGAATGGGGCTTTATCATATTGGGTGCCTTGATTTATTTACAACTCTTTTTATTCCTCAATCCAAGGCACACCTGCAAATTTTGATCATTTTGATCCTGTAGGGACCCAAGCAGCTTTGGGTCCTGCCTTAGCCCTGACAAGTGTTCTAACCTATTTCTTAGCTAGGTCAACATCAAATTTCATCATAAAGCAATCATCCATAAAATGTCCAAATTTTCCACAATATTTACATGTACAAACAGAATTTTTGACTTTATTATGATGCACATTAGCAAAAACATGAGGCCTATGTGCATGAGCATAAGATTGTCTGTTGCTTACATGAACATTTTGTATCTTATTCTTAATCAGCCAACATTCAGAAGATTTGTGACCTTGCTTCCCACAGTTATAGCATGAAAGTCTTGCAAATGGTTTTGCAGGGAATTTGACTACATGGGGGTTAACAGACTTCTTCTGAACATGCCAACAGTCCTTGACTGTATGGCCATTTTTCCCACACTCGAAGCATCTGATATGCTTACGTTTAAAACCATTACCTGCCCACCAACATTCAGAAGTTCGGTGGCCAGTTTTTCCACATTCAAAGCATGCAAGATTCTTTTCTTCAAAAATAGTTTTATTCCTACCAAAAATATTTTTATTTACAGGAAATTTGACAAATTCAAAATTAAGTTTATTTCCCTATTTATGCCAACAGTGGACTGCAATATGGCCCAGCTTGCCACAACAATAACATTGAATTTTCTTTTTCTGAAATCCATGATTCTTAACATGGTCTTTCCTAGCAGATCATCCTCCTTCATCACAAAGCACTCAGTCATCTCATGACCAAATTTCTCACAATAATAACATGACCCCTTTTTAGTATGAGTTTGTGGGAGATCATGTGACTTGTGTGCAACAATTTTTGTAACAACAGGAGTGTCTTTGTCCTTTTTCTTTAGATTGTCATTCTTTTTAATTTTTGAGTTTGTTTTACAGTTTTGGGACTAATAGTGGATTTTTAGTTTTTCTGAGCACTGAATTTGAAGATAGGTGCACTAGATGTACTAGTTGGCTCAGAGCTGCACACAAATGAAGTGTGAAGCTTACTATCAATGCCCTTTTTATTTGCTGGGTTAAAACCCAAACCCTCAGATTGGAAATTAATTTTACAACCAAGGAGCTTGTCCAAATTATCCTTTCCACTCACAAATCATTCAAGAGATTTGTTCAAGCCAGTGATTTCAGATTCAAGTTTTGAAACATTAAGTTCTAGGCCTACAATTTCAGTTTCATAAGAAATGACATGATTATGCAATGCATCATTCAGATTTTTCAATGTTTCATTTTCCTGTTCGAGTTTAGCAAGATTTTCAGATTGATTTTCATCAACAACACATTTTCCTTTTTCTAGAGTAAGCAGTCTCTCTGACATAGCAGTGTTTAACTGCTTCAACTCTTCATTCCCTTTTTGTATCAGTTTTAATTTTTCATTTTCAGATTTCAAGTTTTTGATTTGTTCAGTAGAATTTTCGTCATTAGCAATGGAACTTAGCTGTTCTATTTGAACTTCTTCTCTCTGTTCATTTTTCAAACTTTCATTGAGCAATTCATTATTCTCATTTCTTAAAGAGGCAACTATATCCTTATACCATTCAAGATCAAATTGAAGACTCTCATTAACTTCTTCCAGACATGAGCAATCCTTGCAAACAAATTCACATGTAATTTTAGCATTGACTTTTGAGCTCTTTTTCTTAAGGCATTCATTTTCAGATTTTAAGACATTCAATTCAGAGCGAACACACTCTAAATCTTTTATCAGTTTTTCATACTGAACTACATCATTGTTATGAGTCTGATCATCATCAGTTAAACTAAGTCTTTCCTTTAGTTCAGCAATTTCACAAGCAAGCTCTTGATTTTCCTTTTCATGTAAACCAATTTGTTTCATAAGCATTCCCTTTTCAGATTTCAAATGATCTAGATCTGAAGTAATAGAGTCAAACTCTTTTAGTTGTCTTCTTAATATCTCATTTTCTGTCTTCAGAATTACCATATCCTCACCTCCAGAATTAGCATTCACATGATCATTCAACTTCCTTTTTAGAGATTTATTTCATTTTCTCAACTTTCCGTAAGCATCAAGCAAATCATTGTATGCTACAATCCAATCATCCATATCATAATTATCGAATTCAGAAGATACCTCATCTTCATCTTTTTCTTCGTTTTCTTATTGCTGTCCATCAACGTCCACCATCATATATGTGTTGTGATTCCTGGTAAGCTTCAATTTCTCTAGAATCTCCTTGGCGGACCTGCAAGAAGAAACACATGAGATTAGAGCTCTGTCAAGTGATGCTTTCATTAAGTCTAATGCTCTAGAGTTGACAGAATCCTTCAATCTATCCCTATCAGTCCATTTATATATATCCCATGATAATTTATGAGGACCGTGGACAAGGACTTTCCAAAGTTCAGGATCAGTCGATCTAACATACTGATGTAAGTTCTTCAGCCATAGATCAAGATCATTACCTTTGAAGATTGGTGGATGAGCCATTACAACAGATAGAAAGCAATGGCACACAAGACAATCGACAAGAATGCACAGCAAACAGATGAGAAAAGATAGGCACTAAGACAGTGAAGCAAAACACCGAGCTCCAGAAACCCACTCTGAAATGCACCACAGAAGATGCAGGATCTGCTGCGGATTGTTAGATCCTATGCACAGCAACCCGCTCTGATACCAATTGTTGAGACATGTGCGATAGATTCAAAGGGGGGGTGAATGAATCTCCCCTTAAAAATATAGCCTAATAAAAAACTAATGCTCAGATATGCGGACTTAAAGAACAGTTGCAGATATATTCTGAAGATACTTAGAAGGATCTCGCAAAGCAACACCAAGAATAAGCTCTCACTCGATCCTAAGCAAACATCTAATGTGCGAAGCAATAAGATGAACACGTAAGAAAAACAAACCACAAGGGACACCCGGACTTTTAGGTGGTTCGGTCCACAGACCTACGTCCACCCCTCACTCCAAACCGGAGTGAGGCTTCCACTAGCAATGCTAGAATAGCAGACTCAGTCTGCAATAAATGCTGCTACACAGCTTGACCATGGGAACAACCTCCCTTCTTCCTCCCAACTGGAGGGAACCACTAGTGACACCCAGTCACTAGCAAACCAGAGACCGAAGTCTCTCTTCCTCCAGACCAGGAGGGAACACCTGGACTTGCAACCCACAAGACCAGAACCGGAGACAAATCTCCCTTCCTCCAAACCAGGAGGGAACCCACAAGTGACTCCCAGTCACCTGCAAACCAGAGGTCTCGGACCTCTCTTCCTCCACAAAGGAGGGAACCACTGATGACACAAGGTCACCAGCAAACCGGAGAAACAAATCTCCCTTCTCCTGAAACCACAGGAGGAACCCGATCCCCAACAGGGCAATCAGAAGAACAAGGTAAAGGAAAACAATAAAAGATAAAAATCACAGCGACAGAAAGCTGGAGAAATGAAAAGCACAAAGTAGCTCTCGCAGGAGCAAACTGGATTGGATCTGATCCAAATTCCAATGAAGACAATGAAGCTCTCTTCTTCTTCACGACCTCTCTATCTCTCAATCTTTTTCTTCTTCTCAACTCATGCTCTCTCTTTTTCTCTTTTTCTTCTGCTACTTCTCTGCCCTTTCTGCTTCAGCTCTTCTTCTTTTGATCACTCTCTTTCTTCTGTCTTTCATCCACTTTCTGATCAGTCTTCTCCAGATGGAGGAGGCTTCGTATTTATAGCAACAGTAATTAGGGTGTTGTCCTCGGATCACGTGCCAGGTGCCAACCTCAGATCACGTGCCCTTCATAGGCTTCACGAACAGTACTTGTCACACAGTCATAAGAGAATAATCAGAAGGATGTACATACTTGCTGGGTAAGTGAAGACCACCGTGTACAGACTTAGTGTGAAGGATAGAATGTATAGACTTAGAAATAAGGAGTGTACAGACTTGTTTGATCAATTGAAGTGTGCACATATGAGAAAGTATGTACAGCGAGAATGAATGTACACACATGACATTCACGAGTGTACATACTTTAACTGCATGAGATGCAGGCAACCAGTGTGTAGACTTGAAGTGTATGCAATGTAGACACAAGAGTGTATAGACTTGAATGCTCAAAGGATTGTACAGACTTCTGAAGGAGATGCACAAACAGAATGAAAGTATGCACATTGAATGCATGAGATGCTTAGACAAGCTGTCACCGAATGTACAGACTTTGTCTTACTGTTTATGCATGAGTCTGTCACTGAATGTACAGACTTTCTATGCTGAATGCATAAGACGCTAAGAGACACTGTATAGACTTGACAATGCATGGACTAGCATATAGACGCAACAAGACTCTGTGAGCGCCAAGCCGGTGTATAGACTTTGCGAGCGCCAAATCAATGTACAGACTTGCGAGCGCCAGGACCATGTACAGACTTAGTGCAAGCGGGATGTGCAGACTTGCTATGAAGCAACAAAAATGTACAGACTTTGAAATCAAGGAATGCACATCGATGTATAGACTTTGAAACACGATGGAATGTGTAGACTTTGATAAACGAATGTATAGAATTGATAAAGCTTCAAAGCACAAGACACTTGGCCAATGTACAGACTTGGAAAGCTTGAAGGCCAATGTACAGACTTGGAAAGCTTGAAGGCCAATGTACAGACTTGGAAAGCTTGAAGGCCAATGTACAGACTTGGAAAGTTTGAAGGCCAATGTACAGACTTGGAAAGCTTGAAGGCCAATGTACAGACTTGGAAAGCTTGAGGACCAATGTACAGACTTGGAAAGTCTGAACCAATGTGTAGACTTGAAACAAGTGAACACGGCGATGTGTAGACTTGGCCAATGTACAGACTTGAAGCAAGGGGACGATGTGCAGACTTAGTGTGTGCTGTGAGTAATGTATAGACTTGGACCCGTGCATGCTAGAAGCAGTGTATGGACTTGCTGAGTGCAGGGCAGACAATGTATGGACTTGCAGCGCGTGCAGGACATGCCGTATAGACTTGGACACTTGCAATTCAGCAATGTACAGACTTAGTGGCTTGCATGCTGTGCGATGTATAGACTTCACATTATGCATCCAGACGAATGTACAGACTTGAGTTATGCAACTGAAAGCTATACAGACTTGCTATGAAAGTGAGATGCAACGTGAGACGCTCGAATGTACAGACTTGCTGATTGTGTTAAGACACAGCATGAGATGCTGAGTGTATAGACTTGCTATCTGAAGTGTGTAGACTATGTATCGTGCAGACAATACACCAATGAATGCATGGACAGCCTTCAACGATTGTACACACTTTGTGTGCGTGCAAGGGCAGTGAACGTAGGCAAGGCAAGCGATGTATAGACTTGGAGATGCTCATGCACTGACGATGTATAGACTTCAGCTATCAAGCTTCAGGCAGGCTATCTAAGGATGTATAGACTGTGTAGAGAGAGTGATACACTGGCTGTGCAGACAACACCCGTTGTACAGACTTAACCTGAGTAGATATGAAATGCATGGCTCTAAGTCTAGACATTCAGAGAAACAAGGTTATGAAATGCAAACATTCATTGACTTATGGCAGTTATGAAATGCACCAATGCACACAGCTTGTTCGATGTAATGATACTCAAATAAGATGTTCATTGAAACATTCACATATGCAACACAAACAGATTCATCTGCAAACACAACAGATGATGACTTATAGTGTTTGCTATCATCAAAATCATAGGGACACAACACGAGGAACGTGGGTATTGTGATTGACGTAATCCCGGGGCTTCGTCTTCGCGAGTTCTTCCACGTACGGGTACGATGAACGAACTTTGCACGAACCTTGGACCGTGAAGTTAGGAATTTCCATGAACTGGGACTGGGGAGGGCCGTCGGGCCTCCGAGCTGAGGGGAGGGCGTGGCCCTTGGGGAGTTCGCCCTCTCTGGGGGCGCGGCCACGCCCCTGGGCGGACTGGCCCTAGGCGAGTCGCAACCCAGGGGGATGGCCCCCGGGGGTCTTCCTTCATCGTCTGGGGATATTCTTTCAAGGATATAGGGTCCCATGATATTCGAACGGCCCATAGGGGCCTTTGTTCTTCTGGCTATAGTGGCCGCTCGCAAGGTGTTTGGGCGAATGCCCGACACACCCTAGGTTGCCGAACGAGCCGAGTAGGTGGCCGACGGGCCTTGGATTTGGCCAAGGGTAGAAGTCCGTAGGGGCTGGGAGGAGGTGACGTGAAACGAGGTCGAGGAAGGACTTCAAACTATCAGTTGGAGAGCAGGAAGGCGAGGTGACTAGAGAAGAACGGAGGAGCTCGACCGGGGCCTCACACCCATCCCCATCGCAGGGATGACGCAGTCGCGCTCTTCAATTCTTCTCTGCGGTGATGGCGGTTGCAGGAGTTGCAGTTGGCACGGCGGTGGCGGCGGTGGTGATGGATGACGACGACGGTTGAACGGTGAAGGAGGAAGATCGTGGAGCTTCGATGGGGCTTCACACCCGTCCTCTTCTCGAAGACGATGCACCGGAGCTTCACGGACGACCTCCATGGCGGGGCGAAGTGGGGTTGGGCCTCTCACCCGGGGTTCCAAAATTGGAGAACACACAAGCCATGGCTAAAATTCAAACTATTTCATTGCATTCTATATTATCTCCATCATGGGTTTACATTTGTTTAAATAGAAAACATGGGGAGGGGAATGGGCACCTTGGAATACCAAGAGCCATGGTTCCTACGAGGAGTACCTAATAAATGCACATAAGTGCAACCATTATACATATGTATCTATGACAAAATAACTAAATACCACCTAAGAAACTCAAGAGGCTTGGGTTCCTATGTGGGTCCTCATAAATGCACATAAGTGCAACCATTATATATATGTATCTATGACAAAATAACTAAAGACCACCTAGGAAACTCAAGAGGCTTGGGTTCGTACGTGGGTTCCTAAGTTTATATATTTATATATATATTACTAATGACAAAAGAAAACACTATATATGAGGCCCACTCTATGTATGGCCCAATAAACAAAAGGCAACTTAGACATAAATTTATATTTGATAGTTTTGCCGATGCCGCTTGACGACCCGTCAAACCCCTCCGCTTGGAGGAGGGTCGACCTCGAACCTCGTAGCTCAGGATCCCGGTCTGATGGAACAGCCCGGTTCTCTAAGCTCTGATACCATTTGACGTGAAACGAGGTCGAGGAAAGACTTCAAACTGTCAGCCGGAGAGCAGGAAGGCGGGGTGACTAGAGAAGAACGGAGGAGCTTGACCGGGGCCTCACACCCATCCCCATCGCAGGGATGATGCAGTCGCGCTCTTCAATTCATCTATGCGGTGATGGTGGTTGCAGGAGTTGCAGTTGGCACGACGGTGGTGGCGGTGGTGATGGACGACGATGACGGTTGAACGGTGAAGGAGGAAGATCGTGGAGCTTCGATGGGGCTTCACACCCGTCCTCTTCTCGAAGACGATGCACCGGAGCTTCACGGACGACCTCCATGGCGGGGCGAAGTGGGGTTGGGCCTCTCACCCGGGTTCCAAAAATTGGAGAACACACAAGCCATGGCTAAAATTCAAACTATTTCATTGCATTCTATATTATCTCCATCATGGTTACATTTGTTTAAATAGAAAACATGGGGAGGGGAATGGGCACCTTGGAATACCAAGAGCCATGGTTCCTACAAGGAGTACCTAATAAATGCACATAAGTGCAACCATTATACATATGTATCTATGACAAAATAACTAAAGACCACCTAGGAAACTCAAGAGGCTTGGGTTCCTATGTGGGTCCTCATAAATGCACATAAGTGCAACCATTATATATATGTATCTATGACAAAATAATTAAAGACCACCTAGGAAACTCAAGAGGCTTGGGTTCCTACATGGGTTCCTAAGTTTATATATTTATATATATATTACTAATGACAAAAGAAAACACTATATATGAGGCCCACTCTATATATGGCCCAATAAACAAAAGACAACTTAGACATAAATTTATATTTGATAGTTTTGCCGATGCCGCTTGATGACCCGTCAAACCCCTCCGCTTGGAGGAGGTTCAACCTCGAACCTCGTAGCTCAGGATCCCGGTCTGATGGAACAGTCCGGTTCTCTAAGCTCTGATACCATTTGACGTGAAACGAGGTCGAGGAAAGACTTTAAACTGTCAGCCGGAGAGCAGGAAGGCGGGGTGACTAGAGAAGAACGGAGGAGCTCGACCGGGGCCTCACACCCATCCCCATCGCAGGGATGACGCAGTTGCGCTCTTCAATTTTTCTCTGCGGTGATGTCGGTTGCAGGAGTTGCAGTTGGCACGGCGGTGGTGATGGACGACGACGGCGGTTGAACGGTGAAGGAGGAAGATCGTGGAGCTTCGATGGGGCTTCACACCCGTCCTCTTCTCGAAGACGATGCACCGGAGCTTCACGGACGACCTCTATGGTGGGGCGAAGTGGGGTTGGGCCTCTCACCCGGGGTTCCAAAAATTGGAGAACAAACAAGCCATGGCTAAAATTCAAACTATTTCATTGCATTCTATATTATCTCCATCATGGGTTTACATTTGTTTAAATAGAAAACATGGGGAGGGGAATGGGCACCTTGGAATACCAAGAGCCATGGTTCCTACGAGGAGTACCTAATAAATGCACATAAGTGCAACCATTATACATATGTATCTATGACAAAATAACTAAAGACCACCTAGGAAACTCAAGAGGCTTGGGTTCCTACGTGGGTCCTCATAAATGCACATATATATGTATCTATGACAAAATAACTAAAGACCACCTAGGAAACTCAAGAGGCTTGGGTTCCTACGTGGGTTCCTAAGTTTATATATTTATATATATATTACTAATGACAAAAGAAAACACTTTATATGAGGCCCACTCTATATATGGCCCAATAAAAAAAAGACAACTTAGACATAAATTTATATTTGATAGTTTTGCCGATGCCGCTTGACGACCCGTCAGGAGGCATCTTGGGCCGATGAGCCTTGCCTCGTACTATGTGTCTCATTGTACGGCGGGTTGGCAAAGTAGCCTCGGGCTGGCCTGAGAGCTATGTTCAGTGGCTAGTTGCCACGTGTCTGAGGGTCGGGGGTGTCCTCGACTTGCTGGGGGGTCATCGTAGGACCCAATTGGTGTGCTGGAATCACGGGGTGGCCAGTGGATTGGTGTAGAAGGGTTGAAACACGTGCGCCCACAAGTTGTTCGGTATAATGCCGAACACGCGTGTGTGAGCCGTACACGCGTACTTCGGGCCTCCTGAGCCTGTGGTTGACCTATTTGGGTCTCCCTTTCACCTTGGAGGGTTGAAAGAAGGCATCCCAGGGTAGGCCCTTGGCCTTTTCACTGGGTGCCACGTGGTGTGGCTTGTAGTCAGAGTATCCCCGGGATGGCTCGGGTGGTCATGTAGAAGGCGGGCAAAGTCCGCAACATAGGAGTCGGGAGTGGTCCCGATCGATTGCTAGTGCCACCGTACGCTTCGGCTAGCGGTTTGGGGCCATTGGTTGGGCCCACTGGGTTGTCGAAGGAGCTGGGTAACCCATGCCTTGAAGGTGTTCGACGAAATTCTCGAACCCTTATTTCTGGATATTTTGCTGGGGAAATAGTCTGGGTACAACAAATGCCCCCCATGGGTCATGCGTCGGAGGCAGAGACGAGGGCGTACGGCCCGTGAACCTCTCCTTTTGAGTTGTTGTAGTTACATTTTGACGTTTCATATACTTGTGATTTGCTGTATTGTATGTGTTGAATTTCTGGCCTACTGACCATTTTTGTGCTAAGTCTTGCAGCTATGGCCCGATTTGGCAGGGACGAGAGGGTGCCAAGGCGTGTGGTCCGGGAGGAGGACCACTGGGTGAGGAGGACCGAGCGGCCCATGCCCCCTTTGGGACCGCCAGTCATCACTGCGGCCAACGTGGAGGAGCTTGATGGTGGGCAGATAACTGTGGCAGAGGGCCCCGCCGGCTAGTGCGGCAACGGGGTTGGGGTTATGGAGCTGGCCCGTGCGTCAGAGGAGGGCGGGCTCTGCACTTATGACCGCAGTGGTGGCTATCCAGTGGAGTTCCCTCTGGACCGACACTAGTTTGAGTTTATCAGGCACTTCGTCCAGCCAGGCCTGGAGGAGAGTGACTCACTGGTTGCTGGATCCCGTCATCGACTGGAGCTAGCGATCTTGGTGGGCCGAGACAGCTTGGACGGAATTTTGCTTTGCAGGTTCCCGAGTTTCTCTGTGGATTACTGGGGGCAGAGTCAATTTCCCAGTGCTAAGTGCCTGGGCTTCTTCAGCGAGCAGACCAGTTTAGAGTGCGCGCCAGAGTGATGGGTCCTGCCTTCTGGGATTTACATGGACACCACTGAGCAGAGACAGAGGGCAGTCCAGGATTAGCACTGGAGCCATCAGGGCTGGAGTATGCCGAGGAAGGCTATGATGACCATAGCCTTTTCTACGGGATTCTGTGACAGGCCGCCATTAGCTGGTATGGCCCTTAGGCAGTGATTTCGTCACACAGGTATCGCTGGGGAGCTACCTAGTGGTTGATGGGTATAGTACACGACTACCGGGTGCTGCTAGACCGAGCTGATATCTGATATGCAGTGACTACAACTCTGTATGGGTATCCTTGCTACACAGGACTTCTACAGGCATTGACAGAGCGCTTCAACCGTAGGTGGAACACCGTGGCAACAGCTGAGGGAGAGACCTCGTTAGACCTGTGGTCCCTGTGCAGGATCTCTGGGTTGTCGATCAGCGGCGAGGGGTACGAGGAGGTAGTGCTGGATGACCTCCACCGTAGCCACACTAACGGACATGAGCGATACTGGGTTTCTTACAACTACCGATATTTGCTGAAGACCTCGAAGGACTTAGCCCTTGCTGGGAAAGAAAGAGCGGCGCAGACTCCCAGGGTGCCGCTGAACGCGTGGATTCGCCACTTTTATGATGGACCCTTTTGCTTTCACCAGGAGTTCGCGAGGGACCAGACCCCCTAGGAGGAGTACACAGAGGTGGAGCTGCGCTTCCGGACATACATGAGGTATATCTACGCACCACAGAAGGGGTGGAACCCCCAGAGGCTACCGGACGTGACCCACTTGGCCGCGTACTTGGCATACTGGTTGGCGACGTTTGTGGTCCCCCACGGGGAGGATGGCCAGCTGAGAGTAGAGTTGTTGTGGCCTGCGTGCCAACTGGCAGAGGGATGAAGGTTGGCCTTAGCCCCAGCGGCTTTGGCTAATATCTATCAGGGACTGGGGGTACTGGCGGCGCACCCGACGCCACGTGAGCGGAGCCTGCTTCTGCCGACTCACTGCCTGAGTGCATGGGCTGGGTTACTGTTCCCAGGGTTGGTGTCTCGTGGGTCCGTAGCGAACCAGGTTGCACCTTTGTTGTTTAGCTTCACCGGACAGCCTGATGGGGACACAGTTGTGCAGCTAGAAGAGGCTAGGAGAGTTTTGTGTTACTTGCCTGGCAGGGGCGAGAAGGGTATTCCCTTTGACGGTGCCACGAGGGACTCCCACCTGATCATGGTGCCTTCGGATGGTGGGGTGACCTGCGCCCTACCTTACCAGCATGAGCCGACGTGTCATTGTACACAGAGTGGGTGATGAGCACCCGACCAGTGGTGCTGCCTTAACACCAATTTGTGACGAGCTTCTTAGAGTCGTACTACCCACACAGGTTCCCTCAGAAATTTGGGTACGACCAGGGGATCCCACCGAACCAGGAGTTTCTTTTGGCGGGTCGTCAGTCCAGAGGCCCGGACACCCACTTGCTAGCCGCGGCGTGGTGGGACTTTTACTGTCGCCGAGAGCTGGAGCGACTGTCGACGCCTGTGCCGGGACGCAGGGGATGGTTTGACGTCCACTACGCCAGGTGGTGGTTTGAGCATAGTCATCAGTACCGACAGAAGGCCTCGACGATCCGGAAAGTCGAGGAGACCCATCTCTTGAGCGAGGATCTGCCTCTCATCACACTAGATGATGGGTATCAGCGGGATCGCTTTACTCGGATCCACCAGGAGGTCGAGAGGCTGGCGCAGCAGGTGCCCCGGGGGAGCCGGGGCTCTTTGTCGACGTGGCGGAGCGGCAACGGGGCACTGAAGCCCCTCAAGCAGGCGCGGGCAGTGCCTGGAGGTACCAGAGTCCGGGCACCTCGACCCGGGACGTCGAGGACTTGGTGGACCCAATTTCTGGCTGACTGCGGGTTCGAGCAGCGGGGTTCGTTGGACCGAGTGCTCCCTGAGAGGAGCTTTGCAGATACGGTAGCTGACGACTGGAGGCGTCATATTACCCACGCGATCGGGTCAGTTGGACCTGTAGAGCTCGTGTCCCTCATTGAGTGCGCCAACACCCTCAGGGACGTCAATGAGGCGGTGGCGAAGGCCGCACGGGTTGTGGGTTCGAAGCCAAAGCAGCTAGTTCCTCTGCCACTGACCGCCTTCGTGACATCAGGCAAGACCTCTTTGTTAGCCTGCTAGCCCTGCTTTGTCATTTTCTAGGACATATGGCTGAGAGATCTTGTGTGGTTGTGTTTGGCACGTTCTGCGGCGGACAGGGATCCCCTCTCCACAGGGACATCTTCTGGGGATGGTGACGGGGCCCTTCAGCCCCGGAGGAAGCGCCCCCTGGTGGAGACCGGACTTAGGAGGTTGGTGAGTCCTCTCGGAGACCCGCTACCAAGGAGCATATCGAGGCAGAGCTGGCTCTGAGTAAGTGCCATATTCGCCTATTTGCTTTATATTGATTCATCCTTGACGATTGGCTAACCTCATGCAATTGGATTTGCCTTTCACAGCGCCATTGGAGACCGGGGCTGACGTGGCCTTCTCGCCACCCCAGGTGGTCGACCCACTTCCTGACGACGGGGTCAATCACGAGATAGATATGGAGGGACTTCTTCATATGATGGATGAGACCACCCCCGATGTCAAGACCTTCCCCGACTTTGAGCCATGGAAGGCTTCCAAGGATGCCCATCCAGGTAAATAATTCTGGAACCGAGCGTGTCGTGTTTATGGCTGTATTTGTTTTTGGGAGTTGACATAGTTGCTGGTGTCGTGCAGAGGTGGCCGGGGCATCAGAGACCACAGCTTCTCCTGAGATGCAAGGCGAGGTGCCCCCATCCGTTGCGGGCAGGAGCCCGCTGTGACCCAGGATGGCTTGGGTAAGTATCAAACTGTTACGGAAAGTATTTCCCTTCCATTATATAGTCGCGGGGATGTCGATACTGAGTAACTTTATGAGGTCATTTGCCAGGTGAGGATCCAGCCACTACTCTGGAGATGATTCAAGAGCTGGTCCGCACTTGCCCTTCAGTGTCTCTTCCCTCCTTTGAGGGGGAGCCTGAGGGGAGGAGTGCTTCAATGCCGCCCACGACCGAGGAAGTTTCTTGCTTGCTGCCACAGCTATTGGACGGGGGGAGCGAGCTTCCTTGCCAGCTGTGGTGTCGGCCTGCACTGTGGGGCTGGTTGGGTCTTCGAGCATGGGACCCTCAGGTACGTGGCTGGGGACTTAATCATTTCTGTTAAGCCTCTCGTTGTTGATTGTCTTCTAGTGCTGAGGTCCTGTCGATGTTGTTTGCAGGTATACCTTCGCCTCGAGAAGAAGGTGAGCTGCCCCGTAACGGGGCCAAGATGGTGGAGGAGGGGTCCACCAAAGTGGCCCCTGCTGAGGGCTACGAGGAGATCGTCGAGATCGAAAAGGTTTCGGAGGGGAGTGCTCCGGCCGGTGAGTTTTCTATTTGCAACTCTTAGCTGGAGAACCACTCTTGTATGAAGTTGGGTCTGGTGATGACCTTGTTTGCTACGTTGGCTTGCAGGAGCTTCAGGTTCGGCCACCTCTGGGAGTTCATGGGGGACCTCGTCGAGCTCTTCAGACGACGACGTCTCAAAGATGGAAACAGAGGAGAGTTCGAGCTCGAGCTCTTCATCCTCCGGGGCCTTGGCTGGTAGGGAGGTTCCGACGAGGACCACTTCTGAAGGTATGCAGTGGTCCTCTCCGCCTTTATTTAGCGCTTGTATGATCTATAAGGCAGAGTGCTGACGTTCTTGAGTTACTTGCAGCATCGGATCCTGGGGAGGAGCATGTGTCGGGTCCTGATGAAGGCGGGCAGGAGGAGCCTCCTGTCCCACCTGTGCTTGCTGGAGATGACCAGATGGTGGAGGAACCATTCCTCTCTCTAACCCCAGTAGGTGATGTTGTGGAGGCGGAGGTGCAATTGCCTTCCTCGACCCCGACAGATGATGCCACAGAGTCGGCTGGACTTGCGCCAGGTAAGGAGTCAGGATTTGTCTCCTTCTTTTTGTCAGGTTTTTTGCCTCATTTGTCGAAGGAAGTCTTTCATGTATTACTTACTCCCTTTGGTGTTTGTTGGAACTATGCAGGTTCCACTGGAGTGCTGGCTGCGTCCGGAGTCCTCTCCCTAGATTTAGGGGTGGAGTGGCCTCCATTCACTTCTCCGCCAGAGCCGTTGCTGGAGGCGAGTGTAGGTGCCGCCCTGCTCCAGCGGGCGCGAGGCTACTCACAGAGCGAGCCCCTCCCTTCTCTAGAGGACCTGAGGCAGTGACTGCGGGAGTGCACCCAGGGCTATCACGCACTCAGATTCCCACGCGAGCTCTGGATGTTCGGGTTAACCGGAATCTGGGCCGAGTACATGCGGCCGCGCGAGGTGTAGGAGCAGAGGTCTCAGAGACTAGCGACGATCCGGAGGTGCAGGAGCAGCGGGCTCGGCTCGTGTCAGCTATAGCTGAGCAGAGGAGTCACGTTGAAGCGACCGCGTCAGCATCTCAGGTGCGAGCCGCACAGCTAAGGGAGGTGGAGGGCCAAGCCGAGATCTTGAGGAAGGCCTGGGAGGAGCGGCAGGTAGTTGTCGAGCGTGTCCGAGCCGAGTGGCAGGCGGCTGAGACCACAGCCGGAGCCAGTGCCCAGCTCTTGTCCACCTTGGAGGCAGAGCTTGCAGCAGTGGACTTCCGTCTTACAGCGTTGGAGGGGGCTGAGGCACCGGCCACCTTGTAGCCTAGTTGGTGAAGGACTTGCTTTACTTCTATGGGGGTAAGGGTTCCAGGCTGATGAGAAGGAGAGGGCTGAGGCGGAGCCCTGATTGTATCTTTTCCCCCCCTTGTTTTTTGTCTGGAGTGTATGGATTTTGTTACCCCAAGGGCATGTCTTGGGCTCTTTTTAAAGAGTATTAATGACAAACTCCATATCCTTTGTTTACTGGGTTGTTCCCTCCCCTCTTTGATGGAATGGAATGATGCGTGTGAACTGACGACCACTTATTGTTAGTCGTGCTTGCTTGTCCTACGACGCATCTTCATGAGTGATAACAGTGACCGATTTGAAGGAACTCGGTGTTAGAAGCTGGTGGTTGAGTGCTGAGTAGTAGAGAAAAGAAAGGCTATATGTAGGGCCGATTCTCCCGGGGAATGAAAGCCCGCATACCGGAGAACCAACGTAGGCCCGTAAGAACGGGACAACTTACGTGGTTTAAGGTTGTAGAGGTGATTTTGGAGGGTGTATATTGACCCTGAACTGGATGGTGGAATGTCAGCTAACATCATGCCGTTAGCCAATGAATGGGATTCGTATGTGTCTGGGAAACTGGGATTGAGCTAGCTAGACTGCCTAGGCGGACATGGCGACCAATACCGAAACGGGGAGAGGGACTGGAGATTGAAGCTGGGACTGTGACCGGGAATCTGGACTGGAGTTGAAGCCAGCTGGGTGACCTAGAAAGGTGCAATGGTTGGGAACTGGAACTGAGTCAGATAGCTAGCATGGGAAGGCGTTATAGCCGAGACTGGAAGCTAGCGGCTGGCCTGTGAAGGCGTTGTAGCAGTAGGCTAGAAGCTGGAAACTGGCGGCTAGCCTGTGAAGGCGTTGTAGTCGAAGCTGGAAGCTGGAAACTGGCGGCTGGCCTATGAAGGTGTTGATGGGGACATCACCTCCCATGCCCACGTTCACAGCTCGTCTCCTCGCCCCGGTTGCATTCGGCATGGTCTAGTTATCTAATTTTGAGTCCTATGTAATTTTTATTTGAGTCATTTGATGTATTTTCCCTTTTATTTGAGTCATGTCCCTAGGTCTTTGCTAAGTTTGTGTGTCATTAGACTCATTAGATTGTTTAGAATGGTTATTGGGCCCAATTCTTTGGGCTAGGCCTAGGGGCGCCCCTACCCCCTTTGTCTTTGGTCATTGTAGTAAGAGTGAGGGACTTTTGTAGAAATGTGGGTTGCCTATATATAGGACCCCATTTCCTCCATTTGAGTTAATGAATGAATGAATAGAGAATTGTCTTTGAGAGTTCAAATACTTAGTTTTAGTGGAGTGAATCCAATTGGGTGAGAAACCCTAGGGGAGAGAATCCCCACCCACCTCCTCTCTCTCTATTTTTCTCTCTCTCTCTCTCCCTCACTATGGGGTTCGCCCCACTCCCTCTCTCCTCCTCCTCCCAACCACCTCCAACTCCCACCTACCCCCATTAAAGGCCACTCCCCTTCCCCACACATCCCATTACTCCACCCCCTAGTCCCAAGAGAGCATCCCCCAATCACTAAGCCACCCTCCAACCCCCAACTACCCTACCCACTTTCCCAAGCACCCTTCCCTCTCCCCATGCAACCCTCCATCTCCCTAGGCTCATTTGAATTTTGAAAACCCCTTCCCTCCATTGCCTTGGCCGCCCCCTTCCGCCTCCCCTTTGGTTAGGTCACCCCCTTCACCTCCCTCCATTCCACCCTACCAAGAACAACTACCTCCATCACCCTCCCTCCACCTTGGCTGAAACCAGCAAACCTCTGCAACCTTTCCCCCTTTCTCCAACCCCTCCACCACCAATAGTCACCCTCCATACCACCCCACACTCCCCTCCAACCACCCATCACTTCTCCCTTCCGCATTCACAACTTCTTCATCATATTTGGTTGATAGTTAAAGCTCCATCGGCGAACTAATTCCCAGTTGCAGATCTGCAGAAGAGTAGCAGCTTGCAGAGGCGACCACGGCTTCCTTTGGACATTTCTGTGAGATCAAGAGCCATCGTTGGAAGCGTCTCCCAGTCCTCTTCGCAACGGCGGTGGTCCCATCCCGTTCTGAATTCGTGATCGCCCAGGGGAGCCATTCTTCACCGACTGTGTAAAGCCTCCCTAGCAGGAGACCAGAGCCGGAGTGGAAGCCCGATTTCGACGATCCTGCTAGGAATCTGATCGAGAGTTCTTCTTCAAAAAGCTTCTACTACGAGTCTTCTTTCTTATCCAAAAAGCAGAGCTCAATTTGGCGTCCGGAACCAGGAGTTATCAATTCTCTCCCCCGGGTGCGCTGTTCTGCTTCCCCACAGTCTGCACCGACCTCTCATCAAAGTTCAGAGCCCACTGGTCTTCTCCGACAACGTTTGGCTTCCCCGCCAATTTTTCTTTCAATAGGACTTGTCAACGGTTCCAAAAGCTCTGGCGGCACCTGATTCTGAGTTCGGGAGCGGTCGTGACATCCTCTTCTTCCTGCTATTGGGAATCTAAAGCTGTCAGAACTGAAGATCTACCTCCCTGTTCGTGGCTCTGCTTCAGCCAACAAAGACCTCCCGAAATTCTGGCAAAATTTGGACGACTTCCCCATCCTCCTACAAAGATTTTCCAGGTGGTTTCGTCCTCAACAAAATTCGGTAGCAGTCACAGAAGCCACTATTTCGACTGTCTGTCAGCATTCACAGAGTGTGGGCAGAAGCTGCAACCCCCACTCTTCGATTTTCCCTTTCACTATTTCCCCTCCCCACCTGGCCGGCTTACCGCCCCTCCCTGTGTGGAGGTAGTTTTGGTTGTAAAGTCAACTAACCCCCACCCGAAGGTCCCCCTCCTGCGAGAGGTGTAGTGTTGTAATAGATTGAACAGGTCAAGCTGCCCCGACACGGCGTGTGGGGATCCACTCGCCTCCCCGCTCGCCCTTGTCTCCAAGCGGGACCGGTTTCTTCAACCGGTCGAGTAAGTGCTCAAACCTAACTCCAATTTAGTGCTTGTCTTTCAATATTAGTTCATAGTTCCGCTGGCCGTGAGAGTGAGAGCTCGGTCCTCAAGCCCCGTTACTTTGAGAGATCACCGTGGGGAAGAGTGAAGCCGGTGCCCTCGGCACTTTGTCGGCCCCATTGAATTGGGCCTCCACACCTTTGGGAAACAAACTTTGGCCTTACTAGCCCTCTACCAGCAAGGGGCCAACCCTCACATCCTCCACTTGGCATCGCCAAGTCACCCCGGGCTTGGGTGAGCGACGGGAGAGCGGTGGCCCATATCGGTCCATTTGAATGCGAATGTGCTTGCTTGCTTAAGTCCAAGGGTGTGTCACATCAGGTGTTGTATCCGAATCTGGAACTGGAGACTGTGCGGTAGGCCTGTGAAGGCGTTGTAGCTGAAGGCTGGAAGCTGGAAACTGGCGGCTGGCCTGTGAAGGCGTTGAAGCCGAAACTGGAAGTTGGAGACTGGCAGCTGGCTTGTCACGGCATTGTAGCCGAAACTAGAAGTTGGAGACTGGCGGCTGGCCTGTCAAGGCGTTGTAGCTAAACTGGAAGCTGGAGACTGGCAGCTGGCCTGTGAAGGCGTTGTAGCCGAAACTGGAAGCTGGAAACTGGCGGCTGGCTTGTGAAGGCGTTGTAGCCGAAACTGGAAGCTAGAGACTGGAGGCTGGCCTGTGAAGGCATTGTAGCCGAAAAGCTGGAGATTGGCGACTGGCTTGTGAAGGCGTTGTAGTCGAAACTGGAAGCTGGAGACTAGCGGCGGGCCTGTGAAGGCGTTGTAGCCGAAACTGGAAGCTGGAGACTGGCGGCTCGCCTGTGAAGGCGTTGTAGCCGAAACTGGAAGCTGGAGACTGGTGGCTACGTGGTGTAGTGGCTACCATTTTTGTGACGTGATGCTGAGCTCGCCATCGTGGCGTGTCGTAGCCGGTGGCTTTGTAAGTGAAGAGTGGAGAGGGAGAGAGTTTTTTTTTCTCTTTACCAGCCCTACCGCCCTTGCGGGTTTTCGCCAGGGCTGGCCCCCTTTAACTTTTTCCGGTGCACCCTCGCAGGTTTTCACATCGAGGGGTTACCCGATTTTGCCTGAGGTGCCCTTTCAAGTTTTCACCTCAGCCGGGTTGGTGGCAATTTTTGCCCCCAGTCGCCTCATAGAGGGAGTTGACTGAGGGCGTCGGGGTAGCTCTATTTTTAACCCCATTTTTTGTATATATATATATTTTTAAGACTGTCGTCCATTGCATATTGCTGTCAGGGGACGTAACCTGAGACTGGAAGGTGTGGATAGCCGAATATTGCTCGGCCATTAATAAGGGTTTTTTTTTTTAGAAACCCTCACGCTATGGTGGCAAAGGACCACTTTATCATGGCAAGGTATAACTGGAGGTGCGACTGGTGGATCAGGGATCGTATGGGAGAACTGGGATTATGATGAACTGGAAGGCTCTGGATTTGCAGGGTAAGTGGGATGTAGGGGCAGAGGATGATAAATGTCTCAGAATGCATTGGGATATGAGTTTACCGAGACGGTGGCTGGAAGCTTGACTGTCACAGGGACTGGTTGAACTGTGATTTTGAGGTAAGGGCCAAAGGTTGGCCCAGCCAAGCAGGAATAATGCAAGGTTGACTGGGGATTGAAGGGTTTGTGCCGTAGCAATGCAAATGGATTGAGGACTGGCTCTGGATGAAGCCAATGGTCCACTAAGGAATAGGTGGAACGCCGTGTAGACTGGTAGGGAGAAGAAGATTTTCTCGTTAACGGCTCTACCGCCCTTTCCGGTTTTCACTAGAGCCGACCCCCTTTAGCTTTTTTCGACGCGCCCTTGCGGGCTTTCACATCGAAGGGTTCCCCGATTTTGCCTGAGGTGCCCTTTCGGGTTTCCACCTCAGCCGGGTAATTGGCCTTTTTGCCCCCAATCACCCCCTTGTGGAGAAGATGACCGGGTCTACCGGGGCTTCTCTATTTTTAACCCCATATATATATATATATATATATATATATATATATTTGGTGACTTACCTGTGAGCCTGGCGGCTAGACTGGTGCCGGTGCAGAGGCGCCCGTGCTCCCGTGGTTATGGGAATGAGGGCAGGAGATCATTTCCCACAGATGCCTAGCAGCGATTCTAAGGAGCTGGGCTGGCTGGTTGATTGGGAATCATAGACCGGGAGGACTGGCCGATTAGATCCTTCATGAGGAGGACCGGCCTTATTGGTAGTCGTTGGGATGTGCGCCTTAGTCTGTCTGGCGCGCGAATTCGTGTTCCGGTGCATACTATAGCTTCATGTGTTTGCCGTTGAGAGGCGGGAATGGTCTATGACCTTTGTGATCAACAACCGTGTAGGCCCCACCCTCATAGATATTCTGGATGATGTATGGACCTCACCAGTTTGGCTATAGTTTTCCACTGGAGCGCCCTGCCATGACCTCTTTTTCTTTGATCATGACGAGGTCGCCTTGCTTGAAAGCTCGCTACTTGATGAGCTTATCGTAGGCCCGAGCCATGTGAGCCTGGTATACCTGCAGGTGTTTATAGGCTTTGAGTAGCTTTCCTTTGAGATCGACGAGCTCTTCTAGCCCTCTCCGGTACTCATCTTCATCAGAGCCGGCAAGGCCGGTGTGGATTGCCACACGATAGGAGGCTAACTGGACTTCGATGGGGATAACTGCTTCTGCCCCGTGAGCGAGGGAGAACGGCGAGCACCCCGTGGGGGTTTTGTAGACCTTCCGATAGGCCCATAATGCTTTGAAGACCTTTTCATCCCAGTCACATTTCCGGTGGCTAACCATCTTAGCCAGGAGCTTACAGAGGGTTTTGTTGAAGGCGTTCACCAAGTCGTTAGCCTGAGGGTTGTAGACCGAAGAGGTTCTCCAGTCGATGTGGAATTTGGCTGCTAGTTGATATACGGCCTTATTATTGAATGGTGTCCCGTTGTCGGACACAATGCGACTGGGAGTACCGAATCAGTATATGATGTGGTGCCGGATGAATCTAGCAACCACCTCGCCGGTGACCTCTCGCAAAGAGAGAGCCTCCGCCCAACGAGAGAAGTAGTTAGTGGCGGCCAAGATGTATTTATGGCCCTTGGAAGATGGCGGAAAAGGCCTCGCGATGTCCATACACCACTCAGCGAGTGGCCAAGTGGGGGCTGTAGGACGCAGTGGGTTGGGAGGTTTTCTGGGTACTGGGCCAAACGCTTGGCATTGATGGCACGTACGGGCATACTGGATGCAATCCGCGTACATGGTTAGCCAGTAGAAGCCTTTGAGCTTGATATTGTGCTTCATTCGACCTTCGGCCTTGTGCACATCGCACAATCCGGAGTGGACTTCCTACATGATGGCTCGACCCTCGATGAGGGACACGCATCTCACGAGGATCGACTTGTCCTTCTCATGGACGAGTCGGAAGAGGGAGTCACCGATCAGCTCGTAAGAGGTTGCTCGGTGGAGTAGGTGGACCATTTGAGCTCGATCAGAGGGAAGCCACCCTTTCTTGAACTTGATGATGGGCGCATGCCAATCGTCCTCTTCTGGAGGCCCAAGCTGGTCCGCCTAAACCCCTCATCAGGGGAGGTTTGGGCGGACCAGGTAGAAGAGAGAGAGGGGGATTGGTCCCACCTCTATAAAACCCAGTTTTTTTGGTTGTTTTCTTCCTAAATTGGCTAAGAAGAAAAGGATAGGAGGATATTGGCAGGATACTGGTTGATCGGCCATGTGTGTGCGAGGAACGTGGGTGTTGTGATTGACGTAATCCCGGGGCTTCATCTTCGTGATTTCTTCCATGTATAGGTATGACTAATGAACTTTGCACGAACCTTGGACTGTGAAGTTAGGAATTTCCACGAACTGGGACTGGGGAGGGCCGTCGGGCCTCCGAGCTGAGGGGAGGGCGCGGCCCCCGGGGAGTTTGCCCTCTCTGGGGGCGCGGCCACGCCCCACGGCGGACTGGCCCCCGGGGGTCTTCCTTCATCGTCTGAGGATATGCTTTGAAGGATATAGGGTCCCGGGATATTGGAACGGTCCATAGGGGCCTTTGTTCTTCGGGCTATGTGGCAGCTCGCAAGTTGTTCGGATGAATGCCCGACACACCCCGGTTTGACGAACGAGCCGCGTAGGTGGCCGACATGCCTTGGATTTTGCCAAGGGCCAAGGGTAGAAGTTCGTAGGGGCTAGGAGGAGGCACCTTGGGCCAATGGGCCATGCCTCATACTACGTGCCACATTGTACGGCGGGTTGGCAGAGTAGCCTCGGGCTGGCCCGAGAGCTAAGTTCAGTGGCTAGTTGCCACGTGTCTGAAGGTCGGGGGTGGCCCCGACTTGCTGGGGGGTCGTCGTAGGACCCAATTGGTGTAATGGAATCATAGGGTGGCCCGTGGATTGGTGTAGAAGGGTTGAAACATGTGCACCCACAAGGTCTTCGGTAGAATGCCGAACACGCGTGTGTGAGCCGTACACGCGTACTACGGGCCTCCAGAGCATGTGGTTGACCTATTTGGGTCTCCCTTTGACCTTGGAGGGTTGAAAGAAGCTGTCCCAGGGTAGGCCCCTGGCCTTTTCACTGGGTGCCATGTGGTGTGGCTTGTAGTCGAAGTATCCCCGGGATGGCCCGGGTGGTCGTGTAGAAGGCGGGCAAAGTCCACAAATTAGGAGTCGGGAGTGGTCCCGATCGATTGCTAGTGCCACCGTACGCTTCGGCTAGCGGGTTGGGGCCGTTGGTAGGGCCCACTGGGTTGTCGGACGGGGAGGGTAGCCCATGGCTTGTAGGTGTTTGAGGAAATTCCTGAACCCTTATTTCTAGATATTTTGCTGGGGAAATAGTCCAGGTACAACAACGTTTTAACTTGAGCGATACAAAGTCAGTGCACACTTTGCTATATGCATAACTAGTGGGCGCACACTTTGCTGCATGCATAACTAGTCGGTGCACACTTTGCTGCATGCATATCAAGTCGGTGCACATTTGTGTCACCTGCATACAAAGTCAGTGCATTTTTCTTATCGAGCATATATAAAGTCAGTGCTCGTTTGCCTTGGGCCTATATAAAGTCAATGCATATTGTCTATGCTACGTATATAAGGTCTAACCATGTTTTCACTTTTCTTCTACAGGCTAAGGCATCTCTTTCAACTTGGCATACTCTCGATCATCTGAACTGCAGAGGTGCAGACATCTTCGTCTGTCACGTGATCACTTAAACTCACACCTGAAGTGTGAGCTCATGGATTTAAAAAGAACAAATGATTGGCACGTGATCCAAGGGGTGCAATCATTAGACATTCCTCCACGAGGATCACTGTCACATCTATAGCCGACACGTGGCTTCTCTGAAAAAGTAGAAACGAAACTTCCACATGCCGAACGCATGAGCTCTTGGGAACCCACCCTGAAGCCCTATAAGAAGGCATCTTCTGCGACCAAAAAGATAGAAGTGGATAAGGAGGCGGCCATAGAATAGCCAGAGAAAATAATAGTAGGAGAATCACGAGAGAAGAAGAGGAAGGAGAGAGTTCAGAAAAAGGAGAGAAAACAGAGTATCGTAGAAGGGAGAGGAAGAAGAAGAAGTTAGTTGAGAGGAAGAAGAGAGTCTAGGCGAGGCTGACTCTTCCTGACTTCTGGATCAAATCCAGAGTCAGAATGCTCCCTTCATGGAGCTACATTTCTGTACTCTATCTGTATTTCGTTTATTCCGTTGTTTTCTTTTCAAATCCACTTTAAGCTGTGTATCAACAGAGCTAAGCTGTATTGCTTAGCGGGCGAGGGTGTTCCTCGGATAGCAAGCTGTAAGGCTCAGCGGTTGTAGGGATTTCCATCCCCAAAGCTGTGGATCAGCGATTTTCAAGCTGTGTGGCGGCAGGAAGCCTTACACGGTTGAGTAAGGGGTGGACGTAGATCTCTGGATAGAGATCGAACCACCTTAAAACTCTCTTGTCTTGTGAATGATTTACTATTTTATCACCGAGTAGATGAATACTTAGGCTCGCATAATGGTTTAGCATGTGTTTGATTCGATAAACGTTCGTCTGCCTTGTTCATATGCCTCTCTCCATCTTGCGCCTTCAACTAAGTCACTACTACTGGTCGATTTAACGTGCTTGTTGGATCGTTCATCTTCTGAATTTGTGTATGAGTTTATAGCAGTTCATTTAATTTCCACACTAGTTGTTTTAAACTACTATTGTGTGTTTTCTTTGGGGTTAGATCTATTCACCCCCCCTCTAGATCTGTTCCTACTTACCCATCACTTGGTATCAGAGCCTACCTCTCCCTTAGGGCTTTACATCCTGGAGAGTTTAGAATGGATGTTAGAGGGTTAACTGCTGAGGGCCACTCCACTAGCAAGCCACCTTTCTTTGATGGATCTAGTTATTCTTACTGGAAGAATCGCATGGAGGTATTCCTTCGTGCTAAGGACTATGAGATTTTGAAGGTTGTCAGTAAGGGTCCTTTTGATTTACCTCCAGATGAAGAGTTCTGGACCAAGGAGCACATCCATAGGTCCACCTTGAATTGGTCGGCCATTAATGCCATACAATGTGCACTTCATCCCATCGAATTCTCCAGAATTTCCTCTTGTACCACAACCAAGGAGATGTGGGATAAGCTGAAGGTTATCTATGAAGGGACTTCTCAGGTTAGGGAAACCAAGGCCAACATGTTGGTCTCTGAGTATGAGGCATTCAGATTGAAGCCTGATGAGTCTGTGTCTAAAATGTATGCCCGTCTGATGGTGCTCACTAATGGCTTGAGAAACTTGGGTAAAGTATATAGTGAGTACGAGCTGGTTAGGAAAATCCTTAGGTCTCTGACACCTATTTGGCATACCAAGGCCACCATAGTAGAGAAGTCATGGAACCTTGCTACCACTACCGTAGATGAGCTCATTGGCTCTCTTATGACTTATGAGCTGAACCTTAAGAGGGTAGATGAGTCTGAGAAAAGAAAGAAACCCCTGGCTCTTAAAGTTACCTCAAGCAACAAAGGGTCATCCAGTGAACACAGCTCCTCTAGCTCAGATGAAAACACTGATGGTTTTGCTATGTTTACTAGGAATTTCACAAGGTTTTTGAGGAAAGAAGGAAAGGGGTTTAGGAAAAAGTATTTTTCTGGCAAAAGGCAGCCAAAGCATAAATATGATGCTGCCACGAAAACTAATAGCAATGTCTATTATAATTGTAGAAAGGCAGGACATCTCAAGGCAGATTCTCCGGAGTTGAAAGACAAGCAGCCCAGGTGGAAGAACAAGAAAGGAAAGGCTATGGTTAGCACATGGAGCGGTGAAGATGAAGGAAGTTAGAGCAGCTCCTCTGACAGTGGAAAAGAAGACAAGCTATGCTTGATGGCCAAAAGTGATGAAGACAACGAAAACAATGATGAGGTAACTTCACCTTTTGAAAATTTCACTCATGATGATTGGCAAGAAGCATATGCTGAGTTACTCGATAAATATGACGATATGAGAAAAGAATACAGACATTTGAAAAGGAAAACTAATTCTGTAATTCATGATACATCTCTGAATGATAAAATTGCATGTCTGGAAATTGAAAATCTCAATTTGAAAAAATCTCTTGATGAAACTGAGTGTGATAAAGTCATCTTGATTGACTTAAGATCTGAAAATGAAAATCTGATGAACACCATTGATGAACTCAACCTTAGAATACATGAATTTCAAGAAGAAACAAGGATAGCCACAGAAAAATATGAGTTGTCAATGGTGTGAATGTTGAATTGAAAAAGACAATAGAAACTTTAGAAAAAAAATATAGACAAACAAAACTCCCTTGAAGGGATGACACAAGGTACAGAAAATCTAAATGCCATCTTGAGAACAAAAAGTAATTTCAAAAAGGAAGGATTGGGTTTCAGCCCAAATAAAATAAGGAGAGGTTTGACGTGAGAACCATCTTTTTTGTGGCAAAAAGGGGACATTTCCACCCCTGATAAACATGAATTCTGGAGAAGGTCAGAATAAGAATAAAACAAAAAACATTGAGAAAGCTAAGCCCAGTGCCAAGGACAAGGGCAAAGAGAAGATAGAGGTGTCTAGGGAATCATGCTCATACACTCCCACGCCTCAGACCAAGGGATAGGCTAGGGGTCAGTCTTCTAAGGCTAGAGGTCAAGGAAGCCCCAAGGCCAAAACAACCCAGTCACCACAGAATGGTCGAGGCACCCATCAAGGTGCATCGGCCTCTACCTCTTCTGGGTATAAGTCCTCTAGGAATCAAGGGCCGAGTAGAAGAACCTAAGGTCAAGGCTACTACAAAATGGCTCCTACCTTCTCTACATGTTACAACTCGTATAACCACAACTTTAGTCAGGGAGGTCTAGGTAGCTTCTACATGAGGCCAATGCATCATCATTTTTAGAATCCATATTCCACTCAGATGCATCAGCCTCACCCTTGGAATTCCCACATGCAGACTAGGCACAACAATTTCAGAAGCAAGAACTTTTATGGCTTTGTCAATTCCATGCCCAGTCAGTCTAGGGTCTATAGAGCACCCACTACTCCCAATGTCTATTGGACTAAACACTGGGAAAGAAATTTTCAAAATGATTTTAAAAAGAAGAAACAAGCCACACCACAAAAGCAATCCTCCAAGATTAATAATGGCAAGAAAAGGCAGACTAAACTAAATGATAAAAGGTCCACAATTTTAATGATGAATCTAAATCAAATGTGGATACCAAAACACCTAGTCACAAGTCTGCGTGAAATAAATGCTTTTCTGGGGCCCAAACAGCTTTGGGTTCCAAATCTTTCCACTTGATTTTCCATGCAGGTATGCCTGGCAGCCAATCAAAACAGATGGTATCTTGACAGTGGCTGCTCCAAGCACATGACCGGGGACAAAGATAAATTTTGCATGTTGGTGGAGAAAGATGCAGGTCATGTTACCTTCGGAGGTAATACCAAAGGGAAAATAGTTGGATCAGGTAAAGTAGGTAAGTCTTCTTCTTGTTGCATTGATGATGTGCTGTTGGTTGAAGGCCTTGCCTATAATTTACTTAGCATTAGCCAGCTGTGTGATAAAGGTCACAAAGTAGTTTTTGACTCTCTTGCATGCACAATCTTTGAACCTAATTCTGAATCCGTCAAATTTTCTAGTAAGAGAATCAATAACATCTACATGGTAGACTAAAATGATGCAGCACACACAAATTTATGCCTCACTATCAGTAAGGATGACTTAGCATGTCTTTGGCACCGTAGGTTAGGTCATGCTAGCTATCATGTATTGCACAAATTAAATAAACACACCATGGTAAAAGGTCTCCCTGAAATCTCATTCAAGAAAAATAATAAAATCTATGAGGCCTGTACTCAATGCAAGCAAACTAGAAAGTCACTTAAGTCAAGAACTGAAAGCCTATCTTCTAAACCATTTGAGCTGATACACATGGATTTATTTGGACCATCTAGATCAGCCAACTTATATGGTAAAAGATATGGTTATGTTTTAATAGATGACTTCTCTAGGTTTACATGAGTATTTTTCTTGACTCATAAAAATGATGCATTTGAGAAATTTCAAGAATTTTATCACAAACTAAATCAAATTAATGAGCATTCAATTCTGAATATCTTGTCTGATCATGGAGGTGAGTTTGAAAACTCACAATTTGATATTTTCTGTAGGGAAAATGGGATTAACCACAGGTTCTCTTCTCCAAGAGCTCCAGAACAGAATGGAGTAGTTGAAAAGAGGAGTAGAACTCTGGTGGAAATGGCTAGGACAATGCTGGTTGAAGGAAATCTGCCTAGGAAGTTCTGGGCTGAGGCTGTGAGCACTTCCTGTTACATTATTAACAAAGCCTTGGTAAGACCTTTCACTCAAAAGACTCCCTATGAAATTCTTAAAGGTAAGAAACCTTCACTAGTACATTTCATGGTCTTCGGTTGTTAGTGTTTTATTCATGTGAATGCTAAAAGAGACTATGATAAATTTGAACCTAAGAGTGAACCTGAAATTTTTCTAGGTTATTCTGAAATGTCCAGATCCTATAGAATATATAATCTTAACTCTAAAATTGTAGAGAAATCACCACATGTTGTCTTCGATGAGCATGCTAACAAATCTGAAACTATTTTTTTACAGAGACAAAGCTGATGGTGATATTCTTGAGAGTAAAGAAGAGCCAAATACTGAACCTGCAGAAAATGGTGAGACAAATGGGTCTAGACCTCAGGGGGAGGAAAATGCAGAACCAGGTAATCAGCTGACCAATGTTAGAGTTCTTAAAGAACATCCTTTATAGAATATAATTGGTAATTTGAATGAACCCCCTATGACTAGATCACATTTTAGGATTGAAAATGAGTTGAATTCTTTTGCACTAGTCTCTTAAATAGAACCAAAAAAGATAGATAGTGCCTTAGAGGATGTGCATTGGATAAATGCCATGCATGATGAGCTGAACCAATTTGAAAGGAACAAGGTATCGCACCTAGTCCCTAATCCCTCACATGGCTCAGTTATAGGCACTAAATGGATTTTCTGGAATAAAACTGATGAGTAGGGAAAGGTAGTTAGAAATAAAGCTAGGCTAGTGGCACAGGGTTACATCCAAGAATATGGGGTAGATTTTGAAGAATCTTTTGCTCCTGTTGCCAGATTAGAAGCTATCAGAATACTTTTAGCATTTGCTTGTAGCCTAGGAATAAAATTGCTGCAGATGGATGTGAAATCTACCTTTTTGAATGGGTTGATAAAGGAGGATGTGTATGTTAAACAACCTCCAAGTTTTGAATGTCTTGATTTTTTTGATCATGTCCATAAATTAGATAAGGCATTATATGGACTGAAGCAAGCTCCTAGGGCCTGGTACGACAGGCTGAGCTCCTTCCTCACAAGTAAGGGTTTTTCAAGAGGAGAAGTTGACCAGACCCTATTCACTAAGGTAAGTAACAACGACATTCTTATTGCTAAGATTTACGTAGATGATATAGTGTTTGGGTCAACTAAATCTGAAATGTGTGAGAAATTTTCTAGATTAATGACAGATGAATTTGAAATGAGTTCTATGGGAGAATTGAAGTTTTTCCTTAGTTTGCAGGTCAATCAAACATTGGAGGGAAGCTTTAGCACACAGTCCAAGTACCTAAGGGACCTGCTAAAGAAATATCAAATGGAAAACCTCAAAGCAATAATAGCACCTATGGGCACCTCAACTAGTCTTGATGGTGACCCAAAAGGTAAATTGGTTGACACCAAGCTTTATAGAGGTATGATCGAATCCCTTTTGTACCTTGCTACATCTCGACCTGATATTCAATTTTCAGTATGTTTATGTGCTAGATTTTAGGCTAGTCCTAGAGAATCACACATGAGTGTAGTGAAGAGAATCTTTTGGTATCTATCATGCACCCCTGACTTAGGTCTATGGTTTCCTGCTAAGTGTGAGTTTGACCTTGTAGCTTACACTGATGCAGATTATGCTGGGTGCAGGATAGATGGAAAGAGCACTAGTGGATTTTGTCAATATCTAGCTAGTTGTCTAGTATCTTGGGCATCTAAGAAGCAACACACTATTGCTTTTTCCACTGCTGAAGTAGAATATGTTGTAGTAGGGAATTGTGTAGCCCAAGTCTTATGGATAATCACATCAATCTAGGATGCACACCTATTTTGTGTGATAACACCAGTGCTATTTCATTAACAAAAAATCATGTTCATCACTCTAGGACTAAGCACATTGAGATTAAACATCACTTCTTAAGAGATGAGGTAAGTAAGAATGAAATTGAGTTTCACTTCATTGAATCAAAAACATAGATTACTGATATCTTTACTAAGCCCCTTGGAAATGATAGATTTAAATTCTTAAGAAGGGAACTAGCTTATGTAAATTTCAGCATGATGAATAAACATTCATTCTTGTCTATCTTGAATAAATTGCCTCTAAATGAATGATTCATTTGCACATGCTTCAGGTTGCCTTTAGAGTTAATATGTCTATAGCATAACTCTATACCTTGCATCATACCCATCTTGTTCTCAAAGGTATATAAAATGATAGTTGGGAGAAGGGCAGATATCTTCTGTCTGGAAACCCACATCATGTGTAGAGGCTAGTCCTCCACCTGGTACCTTGAGTCAAGAGTCATATGTTGAGTCATGCATTTGTGTCTAGCATTGTCATAGAAGTATGATAGGTTAACATACTATGTCCAAAAGTGTTGCATAGTGTCAGGGGGAGCTTGTGTTTTTTTTTTGTTAAAGAGAGTTCTTAAACTGTCTATCAATTCTTATTCTCATATCTGAACTTCTCGAAACCAAAGTCTCATTCAGTCAATATCTCTGAGTATTACTTAATATTCAAATTACTTCTCTTGAGATAAATTCACTTGGGATCCCTCTGCATCAAGTTGATACACATCACTTGGCAACACATGTCTGTCATCTTGATCTTCAACACCTTGACCATCAACTGGACATCACTTTGCATCTCATCTACTTTCACTTCTGAGAATCTGGAAGAATGACAAACTGATAATAAGTTCACTACTCTTAGTTACTAAAATTAGATACCCACTTCTGTAAGAATGTGAATGCACCATGAATGAACTGGTGATTTATGCTTAATGAACCTTAGAGTCTAAAGGTTTGCTCAATGAAAAAGGATAGTTCATTACAGTTAATAGCTCTCAACCATACTTTACATGTTGTGTCTGTTTCTGTCTTTCTGAAACTAAAAATCAAAAAATTCTCAAGGACTCTAAGTTGAGAAACTTTGTTATTGAGTGTTGTTTTTAAACAAAACCAAAGGGGTAGCTATATATATATAAAACTTTTGAGTCAAGAATTAATTTGCAGAGCAATAGCTTAAGTCACAGAGAAACTGGGTCCTCCATCAAAGAAAGAGGAAAACCCCATGTCATGATGTGCTTTAGTTAACTCTGTTTAAAAAGTATAAAATTGTGTGTCAAAAGTAATTGGCAAAGCAATGATTGAATGCACAGAGAAACTGGGTTTTCTATAAATGAAATAAGATGAACCTATGTCATGACGTGCTTCAGTTATCTCTGTTCAACAATTGAAATAGAATGGTACATCTTACTGAGTAAACTAGGGGTACTGGCGTCTGATCAACATGTATCTCCATGTACAAAGGTATGGATTATACCTGCCTGCTCACAAGTTCTTGTGGACATATAATTGAATTCAGCTCACCCGTACACAAAGTTTCCACAACTTGTTTAATCTCAACACTTGTTCTAGGTCCTCCTAAGAACCTCTATGAATTCTACATAAGTAAGTTGAAGATGGATTGTTCTGACATGATTAGTGTATGTGTGGTTTATTGCTATTAATGGGTAATTCAAACCTTTTCAAAGAGTAGAGTTGCTACACTCTAACTTCCATTACCCATAAATCAGATTTTATCAAGGTTGCATTATCTGTACTCTTATTCTAAGAAGAGTTTGATCTCTGTATGCTTGTTTAATGAAAGATTATTCAGTTTGTCAATCAGATCTCTTGCTTTCAAATCCTAGATCCCGTTGACTCTCTCCAGTTCCTTATTCGCTGATGGCAAAGGGGGAGAGAAATCCTTTGAAGCTTTGAAGGGAAGAGAATTCTCTATCATAGGGGGAGAGAAAGTGTAGAGTATGCAAGGAGTGAGATTATTCTTGATTTGACTATATTTATCCATGTATAACTGTGACCCCTTGTTGTTTCTGACTCATAATGTATCTGTGTTGTCATAAAAGTACTACAATGTTGCCATCATCAAAAAGGGGGAGAATGTTGTGTCTCCTCTGATTTGGTGTCATTCATGTTTGGTTTTAATGATTGGCAATAGTGGTTTGACCATGGGCAACGGTGGTTTGACCACTAGTTGACTTTGACAACATCATCACTATGTAAGTCAGAATAAGTCTCAGTTGTTGTTAGAAGGTCGATGCATATTTAGAATGTTGTAGCATTCAAGGTCGGTGCATGTTTCATCTTTAGACAGAATAAGGTCGATGCATGCTTTGTCTCGCATAAAGGTCGGTGTACATCACTATTCACATGCACATTCATAGTCGAAGCTCATGCATCTTTTGTGTGCAAAGTCTGTGCACATTCTATCTGTCTACATATAGGTTAGTGTAGGTTTTGCATTACGCTTGCATATAGTCTGTGCACGTTACTGTTCATGCATATAGACAAGTCAGTGCACATTACTGTTCATGCATGTAGAAGGTCAGTGCACATCTTGTTATTTAACAAGTAACGTCAGTGCACATCTTATTGTTCAGCAAGTAACGTCGGTGCACATTTTACTTGTCTACAAATACAGTCGGTGCACATTTTTACCTCATGCACATAAGGTCAGTGCACGTCTACCCTGTGGAAAACAAGGTCAGTGCATGTTGTGCTTTGCATAAATCAAGGTCAGTGCATATCATTATTCACATGCATACATAAAGGTCGGTGCATGTTTTTACTGCAATGCATAAGGTCTTTGCACGTTTCTATGCTAGTTGTTATAAGGTCGGTGCACACTCTGTTGGTCTGCATTTGAAGTCAGTGCACATTTTGCATTTTTGCATATAAGTCAGTGCATGTTTGCATTCAGGCATATGAAGGTCGGTGCATTTCCTTTTACATTGTGCATATAGGTCTGTGCATATATGTTTACTCGGGTCTGTGCACGTTTTAACTTGAGCGACACAAGGTCGGTGCATTTCTTTTTGCATTGTGCAAATAGGTCTGTGCATATATGTTTACTCACGTCTGTGCATGTTTCAACTTGCGCGATACAAAGTCGGTGCACACTTTGCTGCATGCATAACTAGTCGGTGCACACTTTGCTGCATTCATGTCAAGTCGGTGCACTTTTTTGTCACCAGCATACAAAGTCAGTGCATTTTTCTTATCGAGCATATATAAAGTCAGTGCTCGTCTACCATGGGCCTATATAAAGTGAGTGCATATTGTCTGTGCTACGTATATAAGGTCTAACCATGTTTTCACTCTTCTTCTACAGGCTAAGGCATCTCTTTCAACTTGGTATACTCTCGATCATCTGAACTGTAGAGGTGCAGACATCTTCGTCTGTCACGTGATCACTTAAACTCACACTTGAAGTGTGAGCTCATGGCTTAAAAAAAACAAATGATTGGCACGTGATCCAAAGGGTGCAATCATTGGACACTCCTCCACTAGGATCACTGTCCCATCTATAGCCGACACGTGGCTTCTCTGAAAAAGAAAAAACGGACATTCCATATGCCAGACGCATGAGCTCTTGGGAACCCAGCCTGAAGCCCTATAAGAAGGCATCTTCTGCGACCAAAAAGACAGAAGTGGATAAGGAGGCGGCCATAGAATATCCAGAGAAAACAAAAGCAGGAGAATCACGAGAGAAGAAGAGGAAGGAGAGAGTTCATAAAAATTAGAGAAAAAAGAGTATCGTAGAAGAGAGAGGAAGAAGAAGAAGTGAGTTGAGAGTAAGAAGAGAGTCTAGGCGAGGCTGACTCTTCCCGACTTCATGATCAAATCCAGAGTCAAATTGCTCCCTTCGTGGAGCTACATTTCTATCCACTATCTGTATTTCATTTATTCCATTGTTTTCTTTTCAAATTCACTTTAAGCTGTGTATCAGTAGAGCTAAGCTGTATTGCTCAGCGGGCGAGGGTGTTCCCCATACAGCAAGCTGTAAGGCTCAGCGGTTGTAGGGATTTCCATCCCCAAAGCTGTGGATTAGTGGTTTTCAAGCTGCGTGGCAGCGGGAAGCCTTACTCAGTTGAGTAAGGGGTGGACGTAGATCTCTGGATAGAGATTGAACCACCTTAAAACTCTCTTGTCTTGTGGATGGTTTACTATTTTATCACCGAGTAGATGAATGCGTAGGCTCACCTAATGGTTTAGCATGTGTTTGATTCGATAAACGTTCGTCTGCCTTGTTCACTTGCCTCTCTCTATCTTGCGCCTTCAACTAAGTCACTGCTGCTGGTCGATTTAACGCGCTTGTTGGATCGTTCATCTTCTGAATTTGTGTATGAGTTTATAGCAGTTCATTTAATTTCCGTTCTAGTTCTTTTAAACTGCTATTGTGTGTTTTCTTTGGGGTTAGATCTATTCACCCTCCCTCTAGATCTGTTCCTACTCACCCATCAGGATAGTCAGACAAGGCACAATCAACCCTTGTGAAAAATCTCGTAAAACGAGTTTAAATCAAGTTTTTCACAGTCGGGTGTTTAGCTTGAAAATCGAGGAATTATGGCCAGGTAAGAGGTGGGACAATGGGAGGCTCCTCTCGCATTCGCAAGGTCCTAATTAAGAAAACACTACTTAAAGTGTTTTCCCGTGGACCTCTTTCTTTAGACACCATTTTTCCTTGGGAATCTTGCTAATTACATGACTTGTTGGAAATGAGGAACAATTGTATCAGAAATTCTATCCTACTTTTCATAGTCGGAGCTTAACTAGAAAATCAAAGAATCACGGCCAGGTAAGAGGTGGGACAGTGGGAGTCTCCCCTCATATTCATGAGGACCTAATTAAGTAATCACTTATCCACTTAAAGCGTTTGCCCGTTGACCTCTTTCCTTAGACACCGTTCTTCTTTAGAAATCTTGCGAACTACAAGACTTGTCAAAAACACGGTAACACGATAACATGGAAATCGTTAAACTCGTATTGATCAAGATCATGCAACTAAGCCCACGTAATTTTAACAGATAATATCTATTCCATTTAACATGCCAGAAAAATAATATAGTCATGGAGATCAAAGATATCATGAAGGTAACAAGAACTAGGATGGAAATATAAGCTCATGGAATAGAATTATTATCTTCCATATCCTTAACTTAATCGTGTGTGAATTTGAATGATATGCAACTTAACATGACATATTTAACATGCTAGATGATATATTTGTTCAATTAGAACCTAAAGACATCACGATTGGGATGAAGATCGAGCATCTGGAACACGGTCTTAGAAAGACACCGTGATCTGAGACGGATCTTCCGACGGTTAAAAATCTCGGTTAGAATCTTATGTCCAGTTGTATGGACAACATTCTTAATACTCAATAAAAATTTGGGGAAAATGTATAGAATCAAAGTAGACATGAATCTACATCTAATTTATGCATCAATTTAAGTTTAGCCTGAGAGAATACCTACATGGTGGAAGATCGAAGAGGAAGAATAATAAGAACGAAGAATACTTCGAACACTCCTCTAAATTTTAACATTTCCTCCTCTCTACAAACAGCACTTCCCCAGTGGGTTTGTGCTTTGAGTAGGGATGATCTCAGCCTTATTTATAGGCCAAGTCCCATAATTATTGTATTGCTAATTTAATTCTATCTTCCACCTAATTTCCTATGTCACCCACCCATGTTACTATTACACCAACTTATGTTGCCAATAATTTTTAACATGTAGATGTTGAAATAAATCTCCCTTCATGACATAATCAATTACCTCATTTATTCAATGATATTTTATTACTAATTTAATTTTAAGTCAATTTCCACCTAATTTTCCTATTTTACTAACTCATGTTACTATTATACCAACTTATGTTGACATTAATTTCCAACATGTAAATATTGAAATAAATCCCCCTTTATGGCATAATCTACGACCTCATTTAGTCAATTAGGTAAGAATTACATCATCCACTAATTAGGATTTAATTAGAGCTAATAATTCTCCCTTAAATCGGATGCTACAGTACTGCTATAGTATTGACGTCTTCGCCTTCTCAGAATCGTGCCGCGAATCTCGCCGTTCGTGTTAACACGTGGGATAGGATTCACGTTTATATATTCTACACTTTAAAGACATAAAGAAAAATATTGATCATTTATTTTATTTTCATCTTTTATTATTTATTTATTTATTTGTATATAAATGTATATATAAAATTTTGAGTTGCTACATCCTCCCCCACTTAAAAGAATTTGGTCCTCCACATTCACATCACATAATAGTAACTTAAAAATTCAAATGGAGGGTTCAAAATTCTAACCTGAGATCAAATATGGATACTTCTTCTTGATTGACTCTTCTAATTCTCAAGTAGCCTCCTCGAATCCACGCTTAGTCCATTAGACTTTTACCATCGGTATAGCCCTATTTCTTAGCTGGTGTAATTTCCTAGCTAAGATCTTGATCTATCTTTCTTCATAAGATAAATCCTTCTGTAGCTTCAAGTCATCGAATTGAATCACATGTGAAGAATCATACACATATTTTCTTAGCATGGATACATGAAATACATCATGGACACCAACCAATTGTGAGGCAAAGCCAACTTGTATGCCACTTCGCTGATTCTTTCTATAATCTCAAAAGGGCCAGTAAATCTTGGACTCACTTTTCCTTTGATACCGAACCTTTTGATTCCTCGTGTGGGTGAAATCTTCAAGAAGACATGCTCCTCCACTTGGAATTCGAGGTCTCTTCTTCTATGGTCGGCACAACTCTTTTGCCGTGATTGAGAAACTTTTAGCCTTTCTCAAATCAACTGGATATTGTGAGTTGTATCTTGAATAATATCGGGACCCATCAATTCCTTCTCTCCAACCTCACTCCAGCATAGAGGTGATCTACAACTCCTACCATATAGTGCTTCAAAAGGTGCCATCTGAATGCTAGACTGATAACTATTGTTATATGTAAATTTAATCAATGGCAAGTGTTCATGCCAACTTCCCCCAAAATCTATCATAGAAGCTCTCAACATATCTTCGATAATCAGATTCGTCCTCTCGGTTTGTCCATCTATCTGAGGGTGAAAAGTCGTACTAAAATTCAGCCTAGTTCCCAAAGATGATTGCAAACCTTTCCAGAAATGAGAGGTGAATCTCGAATCTCTATCTGAAATAATAGAAGTTGGAATACTGTGCAACCTTACGACCTCCTTAATATATAGGGCAGCTAGAACATCCACGGTCCATTTGGTCTTGATGGACAAGAAGTGAGCGGACTTAGTTAATCGATCCACAATCACCCATATAGCATCAAATCCACTTCGGGTCTTCGACAATCCAATAATAAAATCAATGCCAATACTATCCCATTACCATTCCAGTATTTCGACAGGTTTTAGCTTACCAGCCGACTTGAGATGTTCGGCTTTAACTTATTGGCAAATCAAGCATCGGCTCACGAACTCGGCTACCTCACTTTTCATGTTAGGCCACCAAAAGGTTCTTTTGAGATCTCGATACATTTTTGTGGGACTAGGATAAATAGTGTACCTCGATCGATGTGCCTCCTCCAATATTTTGCTATTGATGGTAGAACAATCGGGCACATAGGTTCTTCCCTGGAGGAGCAACCTTCCATCATCCTCCAAAATGAAATCCGGCCGTTGATATAATTTCTCTTTAATTTCAACAATCAACAGATCATCATCTTGTAACTCTTTAATTTCTGAGTGTAACTTGGGTTGGAGTCTAATATTTGCAATCAAGACTCCTTCTCCCTTCTCCTCCACATTGAGGTCTAAGTTTGCCATTTGCTCTAACAATTGCCATTCTTTAATCATTAGGTTCAATAATAATGCCATGGCTTCCGACTAAGCGCATCTGCTACGACATTACCTTTTCCTGGATGGTACTGTAAAGAGAAATTAAAATCCTTCAAGTATTCTAGCCACCTTCTTTGTCTCATATTAAGTTCTTTTTTGAGAGAATAAGTACTTGAGGCTCTTGTTGTCAGAATACACAATGAAAGCCCCACCATAGAGATGATGCCGCCAAATCTTCAAGGCAAAGACTACCGCCCACAGTTCTAAGTCATGCATGGGATAATTCTCCTCGTGCTTTTTCAATTGCCTTGAGGAATAAGCGATTACCTTGCCATGTTGCATCAATACACATCCTAAGCCAATTTCGGATGCATCAGTATAGACTTCAAATCCTCCTCCTTCCGTAGGTAATGTGAGTATAGGGCCAGTAGTCACACAATCTTTTAGAGTCTGAAAGCTTTTCTCACATTCCTTGGACCATATATACGGGGTCTCCTTCCTTATTAATCTTGTTAAAGATACCGTGATCTTGGAGAAGTCCTTAATAAATCTTCTATAATATTCTACCAATCTCAAGAAGCTTCGAATTTTGATCACGCTAGTAGGTCTCTCCCAATTCTTTACAGCTTCGACCTTTGAAGGATTGACTGCAATACCCTTCTGGGAAATTATGTGAACTAGAAAAGAATCTCCTCCTAGCCAGAAATCACACTTGCTAAGCTTAGCATATAGTTTATGATCTCTTAATAACTACAAGGCTTTCTTGAGATGTTCTTCATGCTCCATCTTTAACTTGGAATAGATCAAAATGCCGTCAATAAGGACCACAACAAATTGATCAAGGTATGGCCTGAACACACTGTTCATCAATTGCATAAATTCGATAGGCACATTGGTTAGGCCAAAAGGCATAACAGTGAACTCATAGTGTTCATACCTACTCCTGAATGTCGTTTTATGAATATCCCCTTCCTTGATCTTCAATTGATGATAACCAGATCTGAGATCAAGTTTTGAAAAATATCAAGCTCCCAAAATCTGGTAAAATAGTTCATCAATCCTCGGTAATGGATATTTATTCTTGATTGTGAGTTGGTTCAATTGCCGATAGTCAACACACAATCTCATTGACCCATCCTTCTTTTTGACAAATAAGACAGGGGCTCCTCATGGTGAAGTACTCGGTCGGATGAATCCCTTCTCCAATAACTCCATTAGTTGTTCTTTTAACTCCTTCATTTTGATAGGGGACATTCGATACGGAGCCTTAGAAATAGGTGCAGCTCCCGGGATTAAATCAATAGAGAAGACCACTTCTCTCCGGAGGAATACCCGACAACTCATCTGGGAATACATCAGAATAATCCCGAACAATATGAATATCCTCCAGATTGGGTTCCTTATGCTTGGCCATAGTCATAAAAACTAAGAAAGTCGCACAACCCTTCTTCAATAATTTATCGACTTTAAGGGCCGAAATAAGGGATACGTGTCTAGAATGCCTGGCACCAGAAAATAAGAGGTTGGGGTACCCACTAAAGGTCACTGTACCCAATTTACACTTAACACTTGCACCATATGTAGATAACCAGTTAGCCTGTAGGTTGTAACTGTTGACTAGAACTTCACTAGTAAGGTAGAAATTTTTAATCTCTAAGCTCGCTCCAATAGGAGTAGTAATAGTATGTTTGGGTTTTAACGAGACAGGCCTCATCAGTAAAGTATCAGCAAAGCTCTTAGATATAAATGAATGTGTGGCTCTAGTGTCAAATAAAACAGAGGTGGGATTTGAGCAAATAGAAAGAGTACCTTCCACAACACCTCCTTCTTCGGTAAGTTTCGCATCCCTAAGAGCTTGAAGTCAACCTTGCTTTTTGATAGCAATTAGAAGTTATTTCGGTGGAATTTACTCGTTGAGGAGTTGACAATACGAGATTCTATGATTTCGACTCCCACAGCGAAGACAGGCACCAAGTCTTCTCCAGCATGTTGGAAATTTGGTTTTGATAATGACACACTAGGAATCATGCTAAAACTACAATGAATAAACTATTCAATCTGATCTATTGAATGTACTTGTATTTCAACACAAGTTGTCTAATAATCATTCTAGAGTTCATTTAGGTCGATGCAATTTTCGTTCTGCATATAATAAGGTTGGTGCAATGTTTGGTTTGCACTTGTTGATGTCGGTGCACTCCTCAATGCTTAGCTCGCTCATGTTTCAAGTCGATGCAATAGGCTGCAGCGCACTTAGTTTAGATCGGTGCATACTATGTGTTAATAGAATTGTAGTCGGTACGTATAGGTTCATTTTGCATACAACGTCTGTGCACTTCTTGTTGTGCCTTAATAAAGTCAGTGCAACTTTGCTTCGTTGCTTGAAGCAAGTTGGTGCATGTCTTGGGTAGTTAGTTCATAAGGTCTGTGCATGATAGATCATGGCACGTTCAGGTCGGTGCAACTTTTGTTGAGTGCAAAATCCAAGTCTAGGTACTCAGGCCATTCCGCCTATTCAATGTCGGTACACATCATTGGTTATGTGCCTTTGGCAAGAATAAGGTCGGTGATGTCGTGTGAATTCAATAGGTCTGTGCATATGTCTGCTTACGGAAACATAAGGTCGGTGCATATAGTATCGTGCAGCACTCAAGTCAGTGCATTCGATGTAACGATTGCACAGATAGTCGGTGCACATCCTGTGCGAGTGAAAGCGAAGTCAGTGCGTATGTGTATTTCACGCAACTGAGTCGGTGGACATCTTGCCTTAGCTACACTTAAGTCAGTGCACGTTTTCATTTGCATATGTCGACATGTTGGTGCATCCGTTATTTTATGCTACATGAGGTCTGTGCACTTGCTTGTCTTGCATATAGCTAGGTCTGTGCAAGTGTTAGTCTGCACAAAGTGAAGTCTATGCATTTGCTTGTTGTGCATTAAGTGAAGTTTGTGCATGCTACTCATCTAATTCATAAAGGTCTGTGCATCCATTGCACATAGTCAATTTGAGTCTGTGCATCTTTGTTCTAAAGCTCTATTAAGTCTGTGCAGCTACTTTATCTGTCTGATTGTTATATACTGACTAAAAGTCTTACACGTTGACAGGACGGGTGTTCGTGGATCTTAAAGAGGGCACGTGATCCGAGGCTGAGAGAAAGTGATGCTCGTGACACGTGAAAAGCCTCAGGCTCAGATGCTGCCACGTGGCCTTGGCAGAATCTGATCTGGATGAAAGTTGGGTGGAAAATGTGGTTTCCATGCGCCCTTCACTTGCGCCCTAGAAATAGGATGAAGACTCGAAGAGAGAATAGGGATTGAAAAATATTGAGAAAAAGGGATCGAGAGAGTGAGGCTGATTGAAGTCAATAGAGAAAAAGAGTGAGAAAGAGCAGATAGATAGCTAATAGAAGACAAGAGGAGTTTTAGAGGAAGAAAGATCTGGAGAAGCATCCGTAACAGAGACTGAAGGTCTGCTATCTACTGTGTCCGTTGGATCAGATCCAGGACATATTGCTCCTGCGTGAGCAATCTGGTTTGCATTAATTGTCTGCCTTTTGTTGTTGTACCTTCTATATCTTTGTTTTCATTTTCTTTCTCTTCTATCAAGCTGTGAGTCAGGGGAGCGAAGCTGTAATGCTCAACAGGTAAGGTGGATACCTCGAGCAGCAAGCTGTGACGCTAAGCGGGTTGTAAGCAAGCTATGAGGCTCAGCGGACGCAAGCTTTGGTGTGCAACAGTTCAAGCAGTTAGGTAGCAGGAATCCACACTCTGGTTTGAGTGTTGGGTGAACGTAGGTCTGGAGGATCAAACCACCTAAAAATCCTCTGTGTACTTCGTGGTTTGATTATCAGATTGTTCATCGCTAGATGCATGCCAGGCACGGTTTTAATATATACGCATAGTGAACTGAATTCTACATCAGTTTAGGTTGTCCAGATCAATTTGCTTAGGTTTGAGTTTTAAATTGGTCTAGGTTTTTAGAGAGTGATTCATTCACCCCCCCTCTGAATCCGTGTCGCACCATTACACAGATCCTAACAATTGGTATCACAACTGGTTACTGACTCTACAGATCCAACGATCTGCAGTGATCCTTGGTGCTCCTTGGTGCTTATTCCATTTGCTGATCTTTATTTTTAGCTGTTCATTCCTAAATCCTTCTTATGGGTCATCCACCTATTTTTGATGGTATTGATTTTAATTTGTGGTTTGATAACTTGCGTATGTTTGTTAAATCTGTTGATCTAGATCTGTGGAAGCTAATTTCAAATGGTCCACACAGACTACCAAAGAACAAGTCCAAATGGACTGATAAACATATATTTATCTATGGTGAAAACCAGAAAGCTTTGGAGATGATGAAGGCCGCTACTAATAGGGCATTTCATTCTTGTTTTTATGATTGCAGATCAGCAAGAGAGATATTAGACTGGCTGAAGACCGACGATAAGGGAAACAATGACAAATGCATGATGGCAAATGGCAGTGATCATAATAGTAATCAGGATGATAATGATGATCAGGTAAACCCCTTTGAGAATTTCTTTATAGATGACTGGGAGGATGCCTATACTAATTTTTTAGATGGGTATGACAGCCTAAGTAAGAAAAATATATCTCTCAAGATGAAATTGCATGAAGCTGTTAACTTCAATTCTAAAAATATTGATGTTAAGACATTGAAAACTGAGAATGAAATTTTTAGAAAACGACTGAACAATCTAGATTCTGTTACTTCAAAATTAGATAATTTGAAATCTAATAATGAGAATCTTAGAAACACACTAATTGAAGCTGAAAACTCTTGCAAAGAATGTGTCTTCTTAAAGGAGTTGATTGGAGATCTTGATTCAGACGATAACATGCAAAAGAATTTAATCAAGTCCTTAAAAAAAGAAAATGACCTATGGCTGGAAAAGAAAAAGGAAGCTGATGAATATGAAGAAAGAATTTTGGAAGAAAATAGCCAGCTGAAGGAACAAAACAAAAAGTTGATGGTCTTGAACACTATTATGTCAAAGATTATGGTTAGAAATGGAAACAGGGAAATGTGTGTTGAAAGAAAAAGAGGCAAATGATAATTTGAAGTTAATGTAGGAAAATGAGACTCTGAAAAGTCTGAATGATGGTTTGCATCAAATTATTTTCTTTGAAGATGACATTGTTTCTTTGCGAACTGAAATTGAAGACCTAAAGAATTCACTGTCAAAGTTTGTTAAGGGAAAATATAATTTGGATAAATTGCTTGGGTCAAATGTGAACTTTCAAAAGGAAGGCTTGGGTTTTAATCCTGTTAACAAGAAGATTGATGTGAAAAGGAACTCTACTATTTTTGTAAAAAGTTCTAAACAGGAAAAACCTTCTAGTTCATTTGTCTTTCAATTCACTGCTCAGAAAACTGAAAATCCAACTAAAAATCTAAAAAAGAATCATAAACAGAAAAAGAATGTTAGTTCAAATAAGTCCAAACCTATTTCTGCTTCTCCTATGCATGTTGCTAATGATTCTCACATACATTCACATGAACATTTCAAAGCTAAATCTGTCAAAACAGTGAATGTTTACAACAAAAGAGTAACATGTCACTATTGTGGAAAAATGGGGCATGTAATAGATGATTGTATGGTGTTGAGAAAAGATGATTTAGATGCATGCAATCATAAGAAAATAGTCAAAAATGAATTTGTGAAGAAGTCTGTTAAAATTATTTCTGATGCATGCTTCTATTGTGGGAGAAGAGGTCATTATATGCATGATTAAAATTTGATGAGACAGAAAAATTATATTCAAAACAGTCATCTATATAATCATGCTCAAAAAATTGAATTTCACAAGGTTAGGTGTTTTTATTGTGGAATGCTTCGTCACAATAAATTTGATTGCTGGTTGGTGAAAAATAATGCAAATAGATTTTTCCCCATGAAAAACTTTGCATCTAGGAGAACTCACAATTCTATTTTCATGCATAAATATCCTATATGTTATCATTGTGGAAAATTAGGCCACACTGTTATTCAATGCTATTGGGTAAGTGGCTGGAACAATCATACTGGACCCAAGAATCCTTGGGCTCTAAGGTTTTTCAACTAATTCTTTGGATGCAGGTGTGCGCCCCTGTAGAATAAAGATAAAATTGAATTTGAATAAAATGGGACGTACAAGGTTAGCGATTTAATGTTTCTGTTTTAATGATGTGACTGTCCAAATAAAAGTTTCTGTGGAAATTTTGCATGTGACCGGTATGAATCTTCATGTTATCTGTTGATATATATATTCCCCTGAGTAATTCATGCTATCTACCTGCTACATATAAATTCCACATGATATCTATTATTCAAAGTTTTCCTTCATGATTAGTCATTCTTGATGCATTGCATATTCTTGCATTTAGAAATAAAAATTTGCATCTAGACTATACGTTTCTATGTACTATAAGAAAATCAAAGTGATGATTGGTTGGGATCTCTACACACAATAAGGGGGAGCTGAGCTAAATTTGTCAGATATATTGAGTCATGGGTACTTGAGCTGAACACTATGAATCTGGTCTATGTTATTGATTATATTGTAGAGTGAGAGTTGCTAATTCCTAAGTTTGGTCTCATTAGAAAAATTGAGTGGTGTTAGAATTTTCTGAAGGCTATGGGTCAGCTGAAGGTCAAGAAAGATATAGTCTAAGGCTGCTTGCAATCCCATCCCGAGTCTAACTCTTGCTCTTGTGTGGCCAGGCATTCTATTATCCTACCCTCTTTCATTGTGATCTGCCCATATTTATCTTCTTTCCCTTCATCTGAATCTGGTCTCATGTCCTCAAGATTTAGCAATTAGGGGGAGTAATGTCTTGAATCCTGCTATCTTTACTTATCACTTATTATTGGTTACTAGGACCACCCCAATCCTTGTATAAAATTGCTCAACTTTACAATAAAATGATTTTCTGCTTATAAAGTTTATATCCTATGATTAATGATTCAAAATTATTCTTGAATGTACCTTCAATGGACTAAAAAACATTCTAATAATTGGAACTATTCAGTTGAAAAATCATAAATCTGAAAGTTGTAAGTAATAAGATAATCTGGTAGAAGAGTCTGACTTATAATGTGTAAACCATGTCTTTAAGCTAATCTGTATTTAGACTAGGGAATATGCCATTATTTTAAAAAAAAATATGTAAAATGGCAGAGTAATGGCAAAATTTCTAAGAAATTGACTATCTAGATCAATGAAATTTAGAAGTTATGTCATGATGAAATTAGCTATCTTTGTTCATAAAAAGAAGGCATAAAGGTAGACTGCATTGAGTAACCAGGGATTTTGGTCTCTGATAAACATGTCTCTTTGAGTAAAAAGGCCAGTCATACCAGAATGCTCCAACAAGAAAAAGAAAAGAAAAATCAGTTGATATGGTTGACCTTCGGTTCTACTTCAGAAGCTGAGGAATGGTTAAAATTCAATATAAGATAGTTTTTGAAACATGTTTTGTCAAATGAAAATAATGAATAAGGTTAATGATTTTTCCTCACTGAGCTTAGTACTTTGATTAGAAAGTTTTATTGCCATTGATCGTACACTAGAGGATTAATTTCAGAAGGTTAAAGCTATAAGATATAAGCTCGATATGCTAAAGATCATTTAAAAGGTGAAGAAAGGCCTTTTATATAAAAGAGGGGTAGTCTGGGTACGATATGTTTATCGGGTAAAGATGACATTATTTCTTTATATTACTCAACCATAAAGTGTCTTTCATACCCTTCATTCAAGCCGAGACCTTCCCGCACTCACGACTCCCAGCCGTGAGCGTATCTCTCTGGTCTCACTTCTTCCCGTTTCTTTTACCCGCCTCTCCACATTCCCTTTACTTCATTCTCCATTTTTTTGTTAGACATCGTCCTCTACTCCATCATCGTCTTCCATCATGTCTTCTCCGGTGGCAAAGAGCAAGGGGAAGAGGAAGGTCATGGAAGAGCAGTAGCCTACGACTCCTCAAGCCAAGAAGACTGGTGTGACTCAACACTATGAGCGGAGATCAAAAGAGGCACATGCAAAGGGAGTTACTTCTGAATCTGTTCAGAAGGAATCAATCAAAGGTAAAAGAAAGGCAATGGAGATGATGTAGCCAGTGGAAATCAAGTCAGAAAGAAGTGAAGAGGCTCCGGAAAAGAAGAAAAGAAAAGGGAAAGAGAAAGTTATCAAAGAATCTGAAGAGAGAGGTATTTCTACTAAGCCTTCTAGTCAAGCCAAAATTATTTTGGAAATCGGGAAAATAGTGTTCCCGAGATATGTGGATTTTCATGACAGTAAAATGATTTCAAATTTTCATGAATTGGTAGAGATTTTCAAATTTCAAAAATGGAAGAAATTTTTGGGCAAACATAGAATTTATTATCCTAGACTCGTTGCAAAATTTTACAACAATTTGAGATATGATCTTGATAAGTCAGTATTGCTGACGAGTGTCAAAGGCATTAGGATTGAACTTTCCAGGCATCTCCTTCACAGAGCCTTTAGAATACCTGAAGATGGAGAAATTGAACAAGGACTTAGATATAATCTTCACGATGCATACTCCATTATTACTGATGAGCCTAGCAATCCTAGTGACAAGAACCAAACAAAACATGGTCATTCCAATGCAAACAAATTTTCACCTCTCAAGAGACTTTTAGACCACATTATCACCACTATGATAACTCCACAAGTTGGAGGGAGAGGGAGATTAACAGACTCACAGAGATTTATTTTGTATTGTTTGCTGAAGAATATCAAAATTTGTTTACCAGAAGTAATCATTCAGATTATGAAAACCTGCAAGGAGTCAAGGAGAAATTTACCATATGCAACCCATTTGATAGCTGTTTTTAAGAAAGTAGGGATTCCTCTAGACAATGAGAGTTCAAAGGATATATCCAAAGTGAATGTGTACAACATGGATTTTATATCCAAATACATGAGATTGGAACCTACCACTTCAAGCCAAGTGAAAGAACAAGCTGAAAAGAAAGCACTTAGTCAGGGGGAGGTTGCAGTGGAACAAGTTGAGAAACAAATTGTTGAGCAGCAAGAAGTAATCTTAAGGGAAATTGAAAAAGAAACAGCTGAGGAGCCTGTTGAGAAACAACTCAAAGACCTACAATTAGATCAAGAAGTCCATGATCTGGGATTATCTTATGAGCATATTCGGCATCAATTAGATCAGAGTATCAATGAGTTGTTTAACAGATTTGGAGTGCAACCTGAGAAGGAACAGCAAATAGATCAGTAAGAACAAGAGAACGAACAGCCAAGAGAAGTTGCTGAACAACAAGTAGAATCACAAGGTGTGGAAGAGGAAAGAACCGAAAATCTTCAGGAAGGGGAGAGGAAATAAAATGTTCAGGAAGAACAATAAAGTGAAGAAGCTGAAAAAGATGATGAAATGGAAGAAATTCATGTAGAAGAGACATGTGAAAATGAAGATCCTTCCACACATGAACAAATGTATGATTCTGAAAGGGAAGAAGAAATTGCCTTAGATGAAGAATTTTTGGCTGAAATGGTTATCGAGATCATGAAAGAAGCAGTTGACAAAGTTTTGGAAGAAATTGCTGATTTAGTTGTTGATGAACAGGAGGATAAACAACAAAGAGAAGAAGAAGTTCAGAATGAAGAAGAACTACATGGAGCTCAAGAGACTAATGAAGAAGCTCCGCAAGAACAACATTAGGCAACTCAAGAGGTTGTTAAAGAAGCTCCACAGGGGAAGTCACAGGAAGCTCCAGGGGCTGTTGAGGAAGATACACAGAAATATGTTATGGGACCAGCTCCTCTATATCGATTCTATCCAAGAATGTCACTTGCCCCTGCTCCTTCATATGGACCCCATCTGGGGGGAATGGTTGGCCTTGGTATACCACCCCCACTGTCACCTGAAGAGCAACCTGCATATCATACGGAATTTCTTGATTCTAGTGCTTCTTCATTCAGTTCACCTAGATCACGCTCTGAGCCCAACATTGTTGAAATGCTGACAAATTTGACAAACATGGTGATGAATCAGAATGACTTGATGAATGCACAATTCCTATTCACAAACTTTCATATTAATAGATTGAATGCTAGGATGCAACATCTGGAAAACACTCTGAAAGCTCAATGGATACAGTTTATGTCTGATAAACAAAGGACTAATGCAGCATTACGAGAGCTTTTGGAATCTCTTATGGGAGTATGCAACAAGGTTTATGAAATGGTGAGTAGCATGCAAGATACTCAAGCGACATCATTCAGCAAGCTAAGTAAAGTTCTTGATCACATTTTTGATCTCAAGATATAATTTGCAAAGATGAAGAGTAAAGTGAACACTATCACTGAAAGTCAGCAGGAGCTCAGCAAGAAATTTGATAAAGTCAAGACACAAGTCGACAGCCTATCAGACAACCTCAAACATGTTATCACCAAGAAAGACTCCAACTCCTCCCTAGTGGACAGATTGGGGAGTATGGTACATCACATGTTTGACGACTTGTCAAAATCCATTAAAGAACTTCAGGCTTTAGTAATGGATAGGATTACAGCCCCAGGCTTTACAAGTGAAAGAACTCCATATCCAAGGGGGAGTTCTAGCTCTGCACCACCCAGGGACCGGGGAGGCAACAGGGGTCCTTATGGTCACTACTTTTTAAGAGTTCCCCATATTCTTTTGATAATGACGAAGGGGGAGAATTTTTGGTGGTCATATATGATAGATTGATGATGATTACAATTCTGATGCTGATTCTGATATGATGCTTCTGATGACAGTTTATGATTAGTGGAAAAGATGCTGATTCGGATGGGCTAATCTTTTGTAAAAATGTTCTGGATATATTTGTCTGTGTAAAGAGAAACTTAATCAAAATTCAGTTTGACTTTTCTTATTATACACAGAAATGTTAGTTTGCATACGTAGGTGTCCATCCTGCATACACAGTATTGTGAATGTTGGTTGTCACACCCCGAGCCTTTATGACAGAGGAAGACTCGCTCGAGGAACGTGAACAGCCGGCATGGTAAGCCTCTTGCAAGTAAGAATGATCAGAGCGCAAGGCAATCACACATAAGAATGCAATCGCATAATAATTAATAAAACTCCAACTTTATTTCATTGATAATCGAGTATTCAAGTACAATAACCTTTTCATACTTTTTCCATTCCACTAGACTCAAGAAATAAGAAATTACAAAGACTCGATCTAAACATTGTAGACTTCCTAAGTCTTCACTCTCAATTTGATATGATTTTCATTCGCTCTCGGACCCGCTACTTGTATAACCCGAATCCGAATTCGAATTACTTTCATTTCCCAAAAAAGATTGGAAATAGGTAATGAGCACACTTGCCCAGTAGGTATCTTCGCATCAACATGATTAGCACTATTAAAGTAATTAGCATTTTAACTCTAAAGAATTTAGGTAAAATCATGCGAAATGCGATCAATCATGCGAGTAACCAAAGTAACAAAATGATCATGTAAGATAGAATGAGAGCAAGAATGAACTAGCAAGAACGTAACAAGAATATGATATTGGCCTTCCATAAACTAGAATGTATCGAGAATGTACTAGCAAGCCACATAATCATCACTCTAGTATCTTTTGCTTATGAGCAAGTACTTCGTGAATTTCTATGGAATATCAAGCAAGAAAGTCATGTACAAGAATGTCATGTCATGCCGTGGATTTTCACTTATTTATAAATAAAGTACTCCCAGTGCAATACGATGCCAGTAGTATCATAACCCATGGTTTATAATAGTATGTTTCCGACAATCAGCCGAGGGGACTAGCATAGAGCCCTTGAACACAATCAATACTCGATCGCATCTTCAAGTATCAATCAAGCTACTTCCACGTATGTAACAATAAAGTATGGCCAAGAATGTAATAAGTTCAATAAGCTCATGATAATAATAATCAATGAATAAACGCTTCAATTTAGAATATGAAAGATCAAGAATGTCTTATACTATGTTATACTCATGGAAATAAATCAGCAACATAACGGTACATTTGTTACTTTCCATAAATTAAATTAGGTATCTTGAATCAATTTGGTAAGTCCTAGACCATTATTAATCCATCTAGGAACCTTAGAAAATCAACCCGTAAGTCAAACCTTGGGTTAAAGCACTCAAACATTGTGACGGTCAAGGACTGGGCCGTTACGTAACGTGATGCTCCAATATTGGGCCGTTACAATGGTTTGAATCCAGAACAGTAGAATAGACTCAGTGAAATGTGACGGTCATATATTGGGCCGTTATATGGGCCTGACGGTCTAATATAGATCCGTTACATTGCTAGAACTAGAAAATATCGATAATGCTTTCTAATAAATTGGGTTTTAACGGTACAACCAACTCGGCGTCCTAGTGGGAATCCTAGGATCGCGGAGAATTACGGAGGCCTTGAAACAAGATTTCCTAGTTCATTGGAAGGAATATCTAATAGAGAGGTCCTCATGTTCAAGAATAATGTTCCTATAGTGCAAAGTGTGAACTAATGGCCATATACCATAATATACGCCATGTACTTAGAGAAAATGACTCTTGATAGAGAGAGAATGTGTAGCAACGTGAAACCAAGATAAAATTCCGTCCATACATCATTGAAAATCCATGATTTAAAATACAAGACTATAGAATTTTGGTACATGAAATTAACATTACTTAAAATAACTTAAGATGTCTTTAAACATGCGTCTTCTGTTATGAACCAATTAATACACTTAAAATCATATTAACAAGTCAAAACTTAGATAACTAGGCTTATTTATAAGTAAATTGACTGTTTTCCAATTCTGTCTACAGTTCTCCTGACGGTCGAGAGTGGGGGCGTCACAGTGATTGTGACGATTTATCATGGGGCCGTTACAGTATTGTAACGCTCCATCTATGGTCCATCAGAGACACAGAGCAAAATTTCATACAACAGAGAGTGTGGCGGCTTATCATAAGACCGTTACAGTTTGTGGCGGTCTAAGTATGATGTGTCAGAGTCCCTACTAACAGTATAAAGAAATTAAAAGACTATGATTTGAAACCATGTCATGTTTTGAAAAGATTTAACTACCCCAATGATGATAAAACGAAGTAAAGGTCATCTAGATGCATAGGTTGTAGTGAATTGACAAGATAATATCTTTGATCATTGATTAGGGTTAAGGATATGTATGTATGCATGAACCCACTAAAACATGAAATCCATGATCTATAGTGCATGAAATCAAGCACAATCAGAGGGCTTTTCTCCCTAACGAGATGCTTTTGTCAATCATGAGATAACCTGCCGCTTAACTAGGCTTTAAACTTCTAATTTGAATCTGAAAGACGTGCCCTAGTTCTCCCTTTCCGGTGATTTTCCAGCAACTTCATGCTGCTCTAGCTCCTCAGCCTCTTAACCTAAAGACGTGAAATTTTGAGGGTAGGAAGATGAAACTAAGGTGAACAAAAAGTTCTAAATAACCGAACTCTAATTACCTCGTTTAGACGTCCTAATCTCTTGATCTTCTGGGGTCTTGCGTTCAGTTTCCTGGGTTGCTAAGGTCCGACCAACAACTTTGGAAGATTCAATCTCCATGGTTGGTTGATCTCCTAGCACGAAAGTTGAAGAGCTATTAGTCTAATGTATTATAAACAAAAAGTTCTAAAGAACTTACCCGAAATTCTATCTCCTTACCTTGATTCTTCACGAGCCAAAAGTAAGGGTCGCTCAGTTCAGAACTGGGTCTTATTTATAGGGATTTAGCTAGGATTTGAGAATTAGATCGATTCTAGAGTCCTTAGTTGGCCAAAACTTGATCCCTAAGAGACCCTAGTAACCTTACATATTCTCCTAATTAGGTCTCTTGTAGATAGGATCCCAAAGATCCAATATTTTTGCTCGTTCTTCCACTCACGGAACTGACAGAGGTGTAACGCATCAGGTCTAGTGCGTTACATAGCTGTAGCGGTCGCCCGATAGACCGTTACATCAAACGTGTATAGAGTTTCAATTTATTAAAACTCTTTTATTCGTTTATCCTTCTAATTATCTATATAAAAGAGTATTTATCTTTGAAATTTGTGGATAGGCTAAATAACCTTCTAGAATATGGGCCAAACTTAATTGCGCTTGGTCCTTAACCCTTTTGGATCATATTTAGATAGGCTAGGTTAATTATTTAAACACAATTGGGCCTTATAATAACTTATTAATCCAATAATCCATTTATTAATTTATTTAGGCTTTTATAAATTCTAGAAACCTATTAAATAACCCAGAAATTACTTATATAAATTTTGGGGCACTACATTGGTCTTGACATGCATGCCAGAAAAAACTCTTGTGAATGATATTAACAATTTGTGCTCATATTTGATTGAACACTCAGAATTGATTGAATGTGTAAAACTTGGTTAGTTAATCCATTGACTTGTTTAATCATACATGACTCATAGTGTTGTCATCATCAAAAAGGGGGAGATTGTTAGAAATCTGGTTTTGATAATGACACACTAGGAATCAAGCTAAAACTATAATGAGTAAACTCTTCAATCTGATCTATTGAATGTACTTGTATTTCAACACAAGTTGTCTAATAATCATTCAAGAGTTCATTTAGGTCGATGCAAATTTCATTCTGCATATAATAAGGTTGGTGCAATGTTTGGTTTGCACTTGTTGAAGTCGGTGTACTCCTCAATGCTTAGCTCGCTCATGTTTCAAGTCGATGCAATACGCTGCAGCGCACTTAGTTTAAGTCGGTGCATACTATGTGTCAATAGCATTGTAGTCGGTACATATAGGTTCATTTTGCATACAACGTCTGTGCATTTCTTGTTGTGCCTTAATAAAGTCAGTGCAACTCTGCTTCGTTGCTTGAAGCAAGTCGGTGCATGTCTTGGGTAGTTAGTGAATAAGGTCTGTACATGATAGATCATGGCACGTTCAGGTCGGTGCAACTTTTGTTGAGTGCATAATCCAAGTCTAGGCACTCAGGCCATTCCGCCTATTCAACATTGGTACATATCACTGGTTATGTGCCTTTGGCGAGAATAAGGTCAGTGCACTCTGTGTTGTGTAAATTCAATAGGTCTGTACATATGTCTATTTACGGAAACATAAGGTCTGTGCATATAGGATCATGCAACACACAGGTCGGTGCATTCCATGTAACGATTGCACAGATAGTCGGTGCACATCCTGTGCGAGTGAAAGTGAAGTCAGTGCGTATGTGTATTTCACACAACTGAGTCGGTGCACATCTCGCCTTAGCTACACTGAAGTCAGTGCACGTTTTCATTTGCACATGTCGACAGGTTAGTGCATCCATTATTTTATGCTACATGAGGTCTGTGCGCTTGCTTGTCTTGCATATAGCTAGGTCTGTGCAAGTGTTAGTCTGCACATAGTGAAGTCTGTGCATTTGCTTGTTGTGCATTAAGTGAAGTTTGCGTATGCTACGCATCTGGTTCATAAAGGTCTGTGTACCCATTGCACATAGTCAATTTGAGTTTATGCATCTTTGTTCTAAAGCTCTATTAAGTCTGTGCAGCTACTTTATCTGTATGATTGTTATATGCTGACTAAAAGTCTTCCATGTTGGCAGGACGAGTGTTCGTGGATCTTAAAGAGGGCACGTGATCCGAGGCTAAGAGAAAGTGATGCTCGTGACACGTGAAAAGCCTTCAAGCTCAGATGCTGCCACGTGGCCTTGGCAGAATCAGATCCGGATGAAAGTTGGGCGGGAAATATGATTTTCCTGCACCCTTCACTTGCGCCCTAGAAATAGGACGAAGACTCGAAGAGAGAACAGGGATTGAAAAATATTGAGAAAAAGGGATCGAGAGAGTGAGGCTGATTGAAGTCAATAGAGAAAAAGAGTGAGAGAAAGCAGGCATATAGAGAATAGAAGACAAGAGGAGTTTGAGAGGAAGAAAGATCTGGAGAAGCATCCGTAGCAGAGACTGAAGATCTGCTGTCTACTGTGTTCGTTGAATCAGATCCAGGACATATTGCTCCTGCGTGAGCAATCTAGTTTGCATTAATTGTCAGCCTTTTGTTGCAGAACCTTCTATATCTTTGTTTTCATTTTCTTTCTCTTCTATCAAGTTGTAAGTCAGCAGAGGCAAGCTATAATGCTCAGCAGGCGAGGTAGATACCTCGGGCAGCAAGTTGTGACGCTCAGCGGGTTGTAAGCAAGTTGTGATGTGCAGTAGTTGAAGCTGTTAGGTCGCAGGAATCCACACTATGGTTTGAAGGACCGAACCACCTAAAAATCCTCTATGTACTTCATGGTTTGATTTTTAGATTCTTCATCGCTAGATGCATGCTAGGCACGATTTTAATACATACGCCTAGATGAACTGAATTCTGCATCAGTTTAGGTTGTCCAAATCAATTTGCTTAGGTTTAAGTTTTAAATTGCTCTAGGTTTTTAGAGAGGGATTGATTCACCCTCCCTCTAAATCCGTGTCACACCATTACACAGATCCTAACACAACACTCTTATGCCTTATGTCCGGGCTTTTCACAATACTTGCATAGTTCCTTTGATGAAGTAACAAAAGGGACAATTTGTTTATCATTCCATCTTGGCTTCTTGTCCTTTTGGAAGTTATGCCAATCTTTAAGGGAGTTACGCCCATCATTGGGCCTCTTCTTCTCGAAGGAGGGCTTGGAGTTACTAGAGGTAGTTACTGGCTCCTTCTTGGCATCTCTTCCCCGGATGCGATCAGACATTACCGTTGCATCTTCCAATGGTTGGGCTCTTCTCACCGCATCGGCATATACTTGGATATCCATCGGGGCGAGTTGAGTAATATACTGGGGCTTTAAACCATTTAAGAATCTCCCCGCCTTCATCTCTTCGGTACCCACAAGGTGTGGCACGTACTGGGACAATCTTGTCAATAGAGCTTCATACTCCGCCACAGTCAAACTTCTTTGTTATAAAGAAGCAAATTCGGCAGCTTTCCTCTCTTGAACTCGGTCGGAGAAGTACTTGTTGTTGAAATGTTCCACAAACTCTTCTCACAACACCTAGTCGTGTGGTAGAGTTGCTTTGACTGACTCCCCCAAGTACGGGTATCCCTTTCTAGCTGAAAGGTAGCGAGTAGGACCTTCTCCTCATCAGCACATTATATGACTCAAAAAATCCTCTCGATTTCCTTCACCTAATGTTCTACCACATTCAGGTCCGTGGACCTAGCGAACTTGGGAGGGTTCATACTTTTGAAGTTCCTATATAAATCCCCCACTCCACGGTCAGCTAATCCTTAAGCTATTTGGTGTAGCGCTTGGGTCAATCCTCGGACTGTCCTTTGCATCTCGCGCCATTGAGCTCTCTCAACAGCCATTGGGAAAATTAACTCTGCAACCACAACTACCAAACTTAAGTGTTTTGTGTATTTCCTTGATTTATCCTACTTAAAGTTTAGCCCATGGCTCTACCCAATCTCACCGGAAAGGTTTAAGACTCCATCTGAAATTTTATATCAACATCTAGAACCTATATCAAGGGAAACCTAGGCTCTGATACCACAAAGACTGTCACGCCCCGACGCGAAATATTGAGACGCGACGAGTAGTAAACATTCGTGTCGATCAAGAGCATGCATAATAGGGTCCAACCATAATGGGACACAAGAAGAAAATGATACTTTTATTTCATCGAAATAAAGTTTTACAACATTCTTAAGCCTTAAGAGGCATAATACAACTTTCAAGTACATAATTCTAGAAAGAGTACTACTCATAAACCTAGGTAACTAAGAAAAACTTGATCCCTCGTTTCACTCTTGTCCGTCCCCATGTGTTTGGGGTTCACCGTCGGAACTACCTGCAATGTTAACCGAAAATGTAGGGTGAGCGAAACGCTCAATAGGGTTTATATCTCTATACTAGGCAACTTAAAGTAATTAACATTTTTGGATAAAGGTATGTGCTATGCCGAGAAACATAAATAAAATATGGAACAAGAATAGGAGAGAGAGTAAAGTATTACAAGTAATTGGAATCACAAGTAGACAAGATATCAAGAGTAAAGTTCAATTAGAGAATGATCATGTAGCAAGTATTATCTTGGAGTTGGCCATTTCATGCAAGTATGTACAAGTCGAGTATTTCACGTAATTCAAGTACTTCATGTATTCAAGAAAGTCAAGTAATTCACGAACTAGCAAGTCAAGCACTTCGATGCAATCTAGCAAGTCAAGCACTTCGATGCAATGCCACACCAGGTCATTCAACTTCCATGGGCACAAGTACGTTCGGGCGCTCCCCCCCAGGATCAGACCAGGCCCCAATAATGCCAGGCATTGGGGTTATGGATCATAGATCCCAAGTATATTTAGACATCCATTTAATATGTATGGCCAAAGAATTTTAAGGTAAAGCATACTAAATAAAGTACATATCTACCAAAAATTATCATTCGAGGTATGGGTAGTAAAAGATTATAAGTAGTTGAAAGAGAAGTTCGAAAAGGATTTAAGGCATCATGTTTAACGGTATTAAGTCGACAAAAGATTGGATAGTTGGACAAGGCACAATTTGTTGAGTGCAAGGATGAGATCTAGAAATTGGGTGAATGATCTCCTACTAAAAAATATGGCTCAATTAAAAACTCTCGCTCTACTTAGAGCAATGTTCAAACACTTAGCGTATAGTGAAGCAAAGAGGACTCTAATCTATCAAAAGTATCTTCACTATTCTGAACAGAAAACTTTCGATGGTAAGCACTTAAAAATCACAGCTCAAACACTTACTGTGTAATTAAGATAGCAACACTTAAATGATATGAATGAAGTGAGCCTAGGCAAACATCTAGAGAACTTAACAATTCAATCAAACCACAAACTCAAGGGATTTTTAGGTGGTTTGGCCAGACACCCAGTCTGCCTACATCGACCCCTCACCAGACCAGGTGAGGATTCCGCTGACACAGCTTGAAAACACGGATCCACAGCTTCGGGGAACAAATCCCTACAACCGCTGATCCACAGCTTTAGGGAACAAATCCCAGACCGTTGATCCACAGCTTTGTGGAATAAATCGCAGACCACTAATCCACAGCTTTGGGGAACAAATCCCAGACTGCCGAGCCTCACAGCTTGCTACCCAGAGGAACAAATCCTCACAGCGCTGAGCCTCACAGCTTGCTATCCACTGACTCACAGCTTGATGTAAAAACAAGGAAAGACAAAGAACAAAACAAAAGAACAAAAATGAGAATATAAACAATGTAGCTGTCGAAGAGCAAAGTGGCTTTGATCTGATCTAGAGGCCAACACACAAACCGTTCTTCAACATAGCACTGGTTGGACACACTCCTTCATGATCTCTTTTCACGAGCTCTCTCTTTCTCTCTTTTCTTCTTCTTCTTCTCACGATCTTCTCTCTTCTTTTCTCTCACAGATCTTCTTCTCAGCCTCTACTCTTTTCTTCTCACAGTAGCTCTTTTCACAGTAGCCCTCCGAAACAACTCTATCATCAGCAACAACTCCTATCATGAAGAAGTCAAGTATATAAAGAGCAAAAGAAGAATGCTTATGGCGAGAATATGAAAAACATAATTCTTTTGGATAATAAGAACTTATTTCCATTTTCTCATTTGCCCACGTAGCAAGAGAGGATATTCTTCTGGCAGAGAAGTGCCAGGTGGCCTAGGATCACATGCCAGAACATAACCTTCAAACTCAGCATATGGCAGGCACAAGTTCCCTTGATTTCACCTTATGGAGCCATTTGTCAAACTTAAAGAGCTATTATTCACCCTTATTGGACATTTGTTGGCCTTAAGGACCTATTTGTCACCCTTGTCCCTGATAACCGTCGCCTCTTCTCTTTTCTCCTTTTGCCCAGCCGTCGCCTTAGCCATTTGTCACCATTGCACTTGTATTTGTCACCACTAGCCATATATTTGTCTCCCTTCGAAGGCTATTTGTCACTCTTATTAACTTGGAGATTTTGAGCTGCTTGAAGTTGTGTTTGACTATGGTCAACTTGACTAGATCACTGTAGCTTGCATGAGGCTGACTTTGACTTTGACTTGGTCATCTTGACTTAAGTCCATATGAGATCTCACCTTGGCTAGGTGACCTCTAACGAGAGTTGACTTTGACTTAGTGAATCGTTGACGGGAGTTGACTTCTTCTTCGAATAGAGTTGGCTCTTCTTTGTCTTCTTCCAACTTCTTCAGCTTAGATTCTCATGTTTCAATGTTACTGCTCATTTCTCATCCCTACAAGCTATTTGTCACCTGTGACGACCCGAGAATCCGATTACCGGGAGAGACCCGATAACCCGAGACTCGAACTGCCGCCCACGAGCCGAGAGGGCTCGGAAGGGCTAAAAGGAGTGTGAAGGCACAAAAAAATAGGAAATAAAGCAGGATAATTTAATAAATAACAAAAATAAATAAATAACTACAGCTACAACAGAGTCTAGTCCAACAGAAAGTACAGTCTAAAGTAGTAAAAATATACCACATGCCAAGTGAACACTCGGCCCGGCGAGCTGGCAACTGAGAACCTCCGAACCGCACCCTCGAACCACGAGGAAGAACCGCCACACTTGAAAAATAGGGAATGAGTCTCCAAAACAGAGACTCAGCAGGGATCCCGCAGAACCCCAACCGGAAACAACGGCGGTAGCGAAAGGAAGAGCTACAACTACAACAGGAACAGCGAACCGGTGGCCGGTCAAAACTCGGCACTACAACTACTCCTACTGTACCAGAAATACACCCCGATCACACGGTCGGGGGCTACCGAACTACACTATTACCACTTACCGAAGTAAAAACCCACGGCAACAATGTCGTAGAGGCTTGTCTCCTAGAACACGGCCAACCTGGACACGCTGTCCAAAGTGCAACCCTAACGCCTGGTCATCGGGACCGCACAACAAGACGCAACCTCGGTAAAGCAACTAGCACTAGTCTCACGGCACGAAAACTGACACACGTGCCATGGCAAAACAACCGGAACTCAACGGTCAACAGGACCGAAAACCCGAAGGTCGAAGTCATGGAAACTGACAGTCTGTCACTCCCGACCCGACAGGAGTACCTCCTACAAGAAGCACAATCGGTAGCATCCCCTGATGACTTACACCACACCGCAGGTGAACTGCCTAGCGTGGTAGCGCCTACCAGAGGCACGGACACCGAACAAGAACCACAATGAGCGACTAGCTAGGGTCACACCCATCGGCATGGGTCCAACCGCCCCCAACTACTTGTGCACACACAGACCATGCGTCCTAGGTCTGGCCCTCTGACCGATTTTCCCCCGTAGCCGGACTCTGGCTAACGACGAGGGGCCTGACGGAAACCAGTCTAAAACCGTCCTTAGGGTAGCCTCTCCACCACTCCCTAGTGGGACCACACCTGTAGTGCCCCAGAACTTCATAAATAATAAAGGCCTAAATAAATTTATAAATGGTTTATTTGATTAATAAGTCATTATAAGGCCAAGTAGTGTTGATCAATTAACCCAACCCACTTAATTAAAGTCTAAAAGGTTTTTAACTCAGGCCCATTATGTTAGGCCCATATTCTAGAAGGTATTCAAGCCTATCCACGGATTTTAGGATAAGTATTAATTATATAATGATGTGGATAATTAACAAAAGAGTTTTAATGATTTAGAAATTCTACCTACGATGACTGTAACGGTCTATCGTAAGACCGCTACATCCATGTAACGCGTGGTCTCCAGACCGTTACATGCCCGTAAGTTTCGTGAGTGAAGGAACTCATGAAAATATTAGAACTTGATGTTCCTATCCACTATGGATCGACTTGGGAAGGCTTGTAATGTTACTAAAGGACTCTTAGAGATTGGGATTTGATGAAATAAGGACTCTAAACTCGATCTAATCCTTAAACCCTAACCTAAACTCTATAAATAGGGCATAAAGAAGCAAGGTAAGGATTCATTATCTCAGGTAAGTTCTTTAGAGGTATTTGTTTACAATACTTTAGACTAACTCTCCTCAGAATTTCACATCTTTAGGTCAAGAGGGCGTGGAGTTAGAGCCTAAAGAAGTTGCTGAAAAAGTCACAAGAGAAGGAAGGGATCTAGGGCAAGGTTCTCAACCAAATTCAGAAACTACAGTCTAAGTAAGAGGTAGGTTATCTTATGAATGGCAAAAATAGCATGATAGGACTAAAATCCCTCTGGTTTGATTGAATTCCATGCATTATAGAGCATTGATTTCATGTTTTAATTGTTCTATGCACATCATGCACCTCTTAGGCAAATTAAGAAATTAAAACATGACTATTCATCTATTCATGATTACCTATGTATGTAGATGGCCTTACTTCGTTAACATGACTAGAAACTCATCATGTTTTGATAAAAGACATGATGTGAGTTGATCTCTTAGTTTCTATGATTGTTTCTGTTAGCAGATACTGTAACGCACTAGCATAGGACCGTCACTTTCAAGTAACGACCCTACTACAGACCGTTACAGACTCTATAGTATTTGAATTGCACTGATGTTTCTAATGCGCTTGGACAGACGCGTTACATTCAAGTAACGGCTTGATCATGACCGTCACTTTCACTGTGACGCCCCCTCTTAAGACCGTTATAATCCGTGTTCTGTCAAACCTAAGGCAGAATATGACATGCCAATCTTATTATGGTTAAAACCTAGTTACCTAAGTTTTAAACCTAATCATGTGATTTTAAGGATATTTGATTATTCATGATAGGTATTGCATGTTTTGTCATCGCTTCTACTTAAGTTATGTTAAACCAAATTCTATAGCTTTGTACTATAAAGCATGACTTTTTAACATTGTATTGACAGAGTTTTTATCATGATTTTCACATTGATTATACATATCTCTCTCTGTCAATAGAGTCAATTCTATACGTAGATGGCACATATTTCGGTATGTTGTCATTAGTTCACACTTTGCACTATAGGAACACCATCTTGGACATGAGGACCTCTCTATTGGATATTCCTTCCAATGGAATAGGAAATCATTATTTCAAGGCCTCCGTAATTCTCCGCGAGCCTGGGATTCCCACTAGGACGCCGAGTTGGTTGTACCAATAAAAGCCTATTAATTAGAACACTCTATCGATGTTTTGATTCTTGTAAATGTAACGGCCTTGAACTGGACCGTCAGGCTCATGTAACGGCACAGTGCCAGCCCGTCACATTCCTCTGGGTATATTTTTATCCTTCTGGACTCGGATCACTGTAACGGCCAATTACTGGCGCGTTACATAATGTAACGGCCTAGCCATTGACCGTTACATAGCTTGTATTTTGTTAACCCAAGGTTTGACCAATGGTTGATATTCCAATGATTCTAGACAAACCTTGATGATCTAGAACTTGTCATATTGCTTAAATTGATCTAATGTAATGGAAGTAAAGGAAAATACCGTTATGCTGTCGATTTATTTCTATGAGGATGACATTGTTTAAAGTCTATTTCTTGACTCCCACATTCTTATGTTGAAGCATTCATTCATTGATTTTAGTTATCATGGAATTATTGGAAGTGCTATATTCTGGGCCATACGTTACTGCTATACTGCGTGGAAGTAGCTTAATTTATAATTGAAGATGCGATCGAGCACTGATTGTGTTCAAGGGCTCTATGCTAGTCCCCTCGGCTGATTGCCGGAAACATACTATTTTATAAACCATGGGGTATGATGCTACTAGCGTCGCATTGCGCTGGGAGTACTATTTCTATAAATAAGTGAAGATCCACGGCACGACATGACATTGTTGCTTGATATTCCACAGAAATGCACGAACTATGTACTCAAAAGAGACTAGTGTGATGAATATGTGGCTTGCTAGTACAATCTCGTTACATTCTTGTTCATGGAAGGCCAATATCATGTTCTTGTTATATTCTTGCTAGCTCATTCTTGATCATTCTATCTTACATGGTTATCTTGTTTCTATTGATTTGATCGCATGATTGATTCACATTCGCATGATTTTACCTTATTTCTTTAGAGCTAAAATGATAATTACTTAAATAGTGCCTTCATGTTGATGCGAAGATACCTACTGGGTAAGTGTGCTCATGACCTACTTTCCAATGTTTTTCAGGAGATGGAAATAGTTCGGATTCGGATTCGGGCTATACTAGTAGCGGGTCCGGAAGCGAGTGAAAGTGTTATAAAGATGAGAGTGAAGACTTAGGAAGTTAAAGTGTCTAGATTGAGTCAATGTAATTTTCCTATTTCTTGAGTCTAGTAGAATGGAAATCAAATTAGTGATTGTATCTTGAATATTGAGCATTATGAAATAAAGTTGAAGTTTTATTAAATCTTGTGCAATTGCATTTACTTGTGTGATTGTCTTGCGCTCTGATTGATTCTTGCTTGCAAGAGGCTTACCATGCCAGCTGTTCGCGCTCCCCGAGCGAGTCTTCCGCTGTAATAAAGGCTCAGGGCGTGACAGTTAAGTTGGTATCAGAGCCTAAGTCTCAGGACTTAAGGAAAAGAGTCATGTCATAGGATAAGTCCAAGGTATAAGGACCCATACCTATGAACTAAGGAAGAAAATTTTCGTACCCATGTGAGAATTGGGTAGAGCCCGGGATAAGATAGTCAATTAGTTTAAGATTTATTATGCTTATTCCAATATTCATGAGAAATAACAAGTTGTTATTTTCTCTCAGGTACCTTATTATTCTTATCATGGCTCATGGCGTCGATTGGGACGGTATGCAACAAACTATTGCCGGCCTCACCCAGGCACTGCAAACTATAGCACAAGGTGGTGCGGGGGCAAGGGCAGGAGATCTTCATCGTAACTTCCGGAGCCTAAATCCTCCGCGTTTCTATGGATCTTCCAATCCAGACGAAGTAAAAAATTGGATCGACGAGATGAATAGGATTACATCTTTCCGAAACCCCAGTCTTTCAAGATTTTTCTTTCTTGGCATCAAATACAAGAAGCATCCTACCATTATATCTTCTCTACACGCTTGCAAACTTATATCGCAAGGATGTGAAGCTTTTCTTGCTTAAGTCATTGTCACCGAATCTAAGAAAATTCTCCTAGCAAACATTCCTATTGCAAATGAATTCCCGGACGCGTTCCCATCTGAACTACTAATTTACCGCTCGAGAGGGTAGTAAACCTTACCATCGAACTCATTCCAGGTGCGTCACCTGTTTCTATAGCCCCTTACAGGATGTCCCCCATAGAACTCAAGGAATTAAAGAAGCAATTACAGGAACTTCTAGACAAGGGTTTTATCAGACCTAGCACATCCCCTTGGGGTGCGCCGGTTCTATTTGTCAAGAAGAAGGATGGTTCTCTCAGGTTATGCATTGACTACCGGCGATTGAATCAACTTACAATCAAGAACAAATACCCATTGCCGCGTATTGATGAGCTCTTCGATCAGCTTTCGGGAGCAGAATATTTTTCTAAGATTGACCTAAGATTAGGTTATCATCAGCTTAGAATCAAAGAAGAGGACATTTACAAATCAACTTTTCGAAGTCGTTATGGCCACTATGAATTCGTGGTAATGCCGTTTGGGTTAACTAATGCCCCAGCAGCATTCATGCAACTTATGAACAGTGTCTTCCAGCCATATTTAGATCAGTTCATCATCGTCTTCATCGATGATATCCTGATATACTCCAAGATAAAAGAAGAACATGAAGAACATCTAAGGATAGCCTTGCAAACACTTAGAGAACATAAACTTTATGCCAAACTCAATAAGTGTGAATTTTGGCTCAAGGAAGTCTCGTTCCTAGGCCACATTATTTCAAAAGAAGGTATTGCTGTGGATCCTTCTAAGGTAGAAGCTATCAGAGATTGGAGTCGACCAACGACTGTGTCTGAAGTTAGTGTTAGGGTGCTAGGCCCGGATACAGAGGGGGGGGTGAATGTATCCCTCTAGAAAATATAGCCCAAATTAAAACATTAAAGCTCATATATGCGGAAGAAACACTAATGAGCTTTCCAAGATGAAATGATAAGGCAACACATGGACAAACAGTTGGACTGCAACAATGCAGCCACCTGATCAATCAGAAACGAAGGCAGAGCTAAACAACCCAAACACACTTAGCAGAATATAATGCTAAAAAATTAACTCTCTAGATAATGCAACTAGCCAAGCATGCACAACCTGTGAATGGAAGGTAGAAGATATGGGGCTAACGCAAGGCAAACCACTGCACAAATAGTTTTAAGGTGGTTCGGTCCTCCAGACCTACATCCACCCCTCACTTCCAACCGGAGTGAGGCTTCACTAGCCAAGGCTAGAACCAAGCAGACTCAGTCTGCAATAGGTGCTGACACACAGCTTGACCAGGGGAACACACTCCCCTCTTCCTCCCAACCGGAGGGACGCCCCTAGTGACTCCCAGTCACTTGGAAACCAGAGGTCGAAGACCTCTCTTCCTCCAGACCAGGAGGGACCCAACCAGTGACTTCCAGTCACCAGCAAACCAGAGGTCGAAGACCTCTCTTCCTCCAACCGGAGGGACCCCTGGACTTGCAAGCCACAAGCCCCGAACCGGAGACAAGTCTCCCTTCCCCTGAATCCACAGGAGGAACCCGATCCCCAGCAGGGCAATCGGAAGAACAAGACTAACCAAAGAAACAAAAGAAAAAATACAGAACCATGAAAAAACACAGCAACAAAAGCTGGAAATGAAACACAAGAGATGTGGCTCTCAATGAGCATAGTCATTCTGGATTTGATCCACGAACAGACTGAACTGATCTGCAATAGACTCTCTCCTCCTCTTCTTTTCTTCCTCTTCTTTCTGCTTCTCTTTCTTCTCTCTTTCTTCTCACTTCTCACGAACACTATATCTCTCTCTCTATCTCTCTTTCTTTCTCTTATGCTCTCGTTTTCTCTCACGTTATTCTCTCCTTCTTCTCTTCAACTCTTTTTCTTCTTCTTTTCTTTTTCTGAATCGAAGGCTTTCTGCTCTCCAGGCTTCTTCTTCGATCGATCTTCATCTGTTGGATGAAGGCTTCCTTTTATAAGCAGCAGCAGCTGGCACACTGGGCGCGTGTGGCTTCCACATTTCCTGCCCTAGAAATTCGGACCACGTGGCAGCATCCTGGTATCTCGTCCATCCTTGGATCACGAGCCAGGCACCTCGGATCACGTGCCCTGTGAAACTCAAGTCTGCTGCGTTGACTCCATCAGCCTGCTGCGTTGACGCATCGGTGATCTAGTGATCAAGTCTTCAGCAGATGGGCGTGCTGCGTCGACGCTCTCAGCATGCTGCGTTGACGCATTGGTGTTCCAGCATCTGAACTTAGATGGCTTCAACCCTCTCACGTTTCGTGTGGAGTGCGTTGACGCATTGTGCACCTGCGTCCACCCTCTGGTCACCTTGTCGATCCATCAACCTGCTGCGTCAACGCCACTTGATGAATGCGTTGACGCACCAGAGTAATCCAATAAGCCATTGGCTCTTCCTTTGTAACTGTTGCGTCGACGCTGTCAATCAATGGCGTTAACGCAGTGAAATAACTCGTGAGGGTCTCTGCTTCATGGAGTTAACATTGTGGATATCAGTGAAGGCTTCTTCAACTGATGCGTGGACGCTTTAGGCTCCCATCGTCGACCCTGTTCCCTTCAGCAACAAGAATGAAGTCATAAGATCTAAGTATGTACATTGTAGTGTATATACTTCGAAAGAACCAATCCAATGTATATACTTCAAGAACTCTAGACAACGGACGCTGTACAGACTTCAGATGCTACAGTCCAATGTATGGACTTTGACGAAGTGAAGCAGTGTACAGACTTGAATCAAACCGATGTATAGACTTGAAATGTGAAGACCATTGTATAGAGTTGGTGAACTGAAGTCCAGTGTATAGACTTGGTGAACTGACTCCAATGTACAGACTTGCACAAGCGAGATATAGTGCCAATGTGTAGACTTCACGCTGTACAGACTTTCCAAAGAGAACTTAACGCTGTACAGACTTGAGGCTTTGAACGTTGAAGGCACAAGACGATGTACAGACTCAGATTCTAGACCAGTGGCTGTACAGACTTTGAAAGATGCAGACTCTGTATAGACTTCAACTCAAACATGCATAATGTATAGACTTTGTGAAACGTGAATGCGATATACACACTCATAGCGTTGACGCTACAGACTAGAGAATGCTCACAGCGTTGACGCTGCATGAGACGAAGGCTGTACAGACTTAGCCTAAGACAATGCATGAACTGACGCTATACACACTTAGCCTAGGACAATGTATAGACTCAATCAAATGAAGAGCTTCCAGTGTATGGACTTGAGTTAAGTGCATTGGCTGTACAGACTTCAAAAATCAAACAGGCTGCACAGTCCACTGTATAGACTTTGCCACAGTCTAATGTATAGACTTGAAGAACCTGAGCTGAAGAGTCGACGCATCAGCTCAAGGCGTTGACGCACTACTGTGTGGACAGAAACAAATATGACTGAAGGGTCGACGCATCAGCACAATGAGTTGACGTACTGCTGTGGAGACTGTGCAGACAGAGTGTAGACAGAATTAAATAGAGCATGCTATCTGACAGCCATATGAACTCCATTCACTTACATGATAAACATGAATTAATCAAGCATATAAAAGACACAGCAAGATGACTTACAGTGATTAACTCACATCAAAAACCAATCATCAAAACCACCATTAAAACCATCATCAAAACCACAGGGGCACAACAATCTCCCCCTTTTTGATGATGGCAACACTACACAGTGAGCCAGTCTGATGACTCAAACTATTCTCCCCCTTTGACTTCATCAAAAAGAAAATAGTTTGAGAAATTAAAGTAAAAAAAAAATCAGTCAATTCCTCCCCCTTGCAAGAACAACATTCTCCCCCTTTAAGAGTTGCAGCAAAAACATGAGTTAGAAATGATCAAAAGGAGCTTGCATGCAAAGATTGAATAAAATTTTCCCTTTGGCAAACAATCAACATAAACAGATACAAGAACGCAAGATCTCCCCCTAGAAATATGAATGGATGAGCACAATTCTCCCCTTTTAAGAGTTTGTATGCAGCATGATGCATATGATATGGAAGCTCCCCCTCAATAAGTGGAATCTTATGAGATGAATGAGAAGGAGACCACAGGGGCAAACAACGAGAAGTTCAGGTCAATGAGCAGAAGAGGTTCAATTAGCAGTTTTTTAAAGAAGCTCCAATCTCAGAAAATTCAGTCAGATTTTCAGAGAGTTATCAATCTCATAAATCCAAAACATAAGTTTTTCAAAGTCTTCCATTATAAGGGCTTATGAATGAGCTTTATTGAACAACATGGTTTAAACATGATGTATGTAGAGTTTATCAATAAAATTCTGTATTGATATCTAAAACCATGTTTTAATAAAAATGAACCAAGCCCTCATATTTATCTTGATTATCCTCCCTTTGTCTTACACAATCAAATTTATTGACTTCTTTCAGAATTACATGCACTAGTATTGAGATTAAGCAATTATGAAGTCATATTATTTTGTCTAGGGTTGTAGCTATTTGATTTTAGCATCAATATTCAGATATTGAGATATGTTCAACAATTTTTCATACTACAAATTTTACGAGCAGTCTAGTTTAGTGCACACCTTGTAACTAGAGGATATATCTTGATCAGAGGCCAATATCCATAAGCACTTAGTGTGACTAACTGTCATGCTATATATGAACAGAGATAGCATTTACACATCATGACACACTCCAAATCATTTCTTGATGAGTGAGTTGTATTTCTCAGTGTTCATGTCATTGCTCTGCCTGAATTTCAATGAATTCTTAATCAGAGTTAACTATGGTACCTCATGACACAGTCCTTTGGACATGTGTTTCTCAGTGACCAAGGTCATTGCTCTGACAGATATTACCCTTTAGACTTTTCAGAAAAATTCATTGCTTCAAGTCAATAATAATTTCATGTACTTAATCAGTTGAAGTCATGTATTCAAGAGTACAGATTTCAGAAGTTTTCACAAGACTCAACATGAAACAGATGGTTAAGGTTTATTAAACATGCTTCAAATATTTTTAAGAGATTTTAAAGCCAAACTCATGAGTACATTAAACTTAAACCACCTGAGTTGTTTCAGATATTCATAAAAACGTATAATAGAAGATTTCTAGATCAAAAGTTTTCAGATTTATGATCAAGATAGCCCATTGAAATCTTCATGAAAGACTGATAGAAATCTGAAGTCAAATGATACAAATTGATAGGAGAGATTTTGAAGCTCAATGTTTTCAAAAATATGTTCAAGGTCTGTCAACAAAATCACTAAGGAAAGATATGCAATGAATTCTCACATGAGTATACATTTGACAACCTATATGCAATGCATTGACTCCCCCTGACAACATGCATTTAGACAATCTTTTTGGCATTTTCAATCTAAGGAAATGCAATGCACTTAACTTCATGTATGCAGGGGCATGAAGCAAAATATTCACATGAGGATGCAGACATTCTCTGATATACAAATTTGACCCTTGGTACTTGGCGGAGAACTTGGCCTAAAAGACCATCTCACACATAGTAAGAACCTCCAGACAGATTTCCTCTGCCCTTTAGCAGCTTTCCATTTATATACCAAGTGGTCATGCATGATAATGTAATACAAACAGTCTATATGCATCAGATTTTTCAGCATGGGCAGCATGCATGGATGAAATTTTAGACAGCATTCAAATGTAGTTCAGATTTTTCAATGTACTATATATGCAAATCACATATATGCACTTCAGATGAGGAGAGTTCAGAGGCATCAATTCAGACAATGCAGATGAAGAATGATTATGCAAAAACAGATTTAGCATGTCATGCAGTAGAACTAAAAACAGGAAGTGCAAGAAATTTACCTGAAGGATTCAGGAAGGGATTTTCATTCTTGAGTGCCTTGGTTTATTACCCCTTTTTATTTCAGTCCCAAGGCACACCTGCATAGCAATGTTATTTTGCACAAACAGGTACCCAAGAAGTCTTGGGTCCTGACATGACAGTATTACTCCTAGCAGGTTTTCTCAGACGATTTCTAGGAGCAGTTTTCAGATCTGATTTATGCACATTCTTGTTGGCATGAATTCTATGTGCATATGCATGAGATTTCTTGTTAACAGAATAAAAATTCTGTTTGTCAAAACCAGTTTGGTTTTGATATCCTGCCAGCCAACAGGTTGCAGCCCTGTGACCTGGCTTCCCACAATGATGGCATGTGAATTTTGCAACATAGAGTTTAGCAGAGTTATTCTGAACATGCCAACAATCTCCGGCTCTATGGCCTGGCTTCCCACAGTTATAACATGAAAGTTTTATAAATTGTTTTACAGGGAATTTGACAATTTCAGAATTGAATTTATTTCCGTGATTATGCCAGCACTCTTTTGCCCTATGGCCTGGCTTCCCACAACAAAAGCAATTCAGATTCTTTCTCCTAGGAACATGATTTCTAGCATGATATTTTTGTATAGTAGTAGCAGCAAAGTCATCTAACTCCATTGTCTTGCATTCATGCATGAGATGACCCATTTCATGACAGTAAAAGTATTTGGATATCCTGTTTTGAGCAGAATAGGATTTCTTAGCATAAGAGGTCCTAGCATGAAATCTATCATTATCATTCTTCATGACAAGACAATCATCAAGTACATGGCCAGAATTTCCACAATAGAAGCATTCAACATTCCTTCCGTGAATAATTGGAAATTTTCTAGCCTTAGGCTTGTTTGCATGAAATTTACTATTCTTCTTCAGTGTTCTCATTTTCACATTTTCCTTCTGTTTTTGAATCTTCTGATCATCAGACTGTTTTGAAGACGGTGCAGAAGTACTAGCTAGGTTTGAGCTACTCACAAATGTTGCGTATAGTTTGTTCCTTACAGCCTGCTTAACTTGAAAATTGCACCTTTTCTCTTCATTCAATTTGGTGACTTCCACATTCAAAGAATCTTCCATTTTTTCTTTACCTTTGGCAAATTTTGACAGAGAGTTGTTTAGATTTTCAATTTCAATTTGTAAGGTCATAATGTGGTCTTCACACGAAATAACCTGATTTTGTAGCCCATCATTCAGACTTTTCAGGATCTCATTCTCCTGATTTAACTTCAATTCAATGTTCACTTCTTTTTCTTTCAAATCTGATTTTTCTCTTTCTACCGTTAGCCATCTTTCAGAGAAAACAGTGTTAAGGACCATTAGCTTTTTATTTTGTTCCTTCAGATGGATGTTTTCTTCAATCAGCTTATCTTTTAATTTATCAATTTCCTTTTTCTGAGTCAGCAGAGAATCATTTTCTTCTTTCAAGGAAGTGATTAAGTTTTTCTGTGCATTATCATCAGAATGTAATTCTTCAATCAATTCCTTCAATTTAGATTTTGGATTTTGATTTTCAGCCTTTAGACTTGTGATTTCAGCATTTTTCTCTTTTCTTAATTTTCTCTTTTCTGATTTGACTCTTTCATATTTATCTAGAAGATGCTCATGCATGGCAACTAACTCATCATGGCTAATATCCTCGGTCTCAGAGTTACCTGGGATGAGGACTCATCTGATTGATCACTCCTTCTTGCCATGAGACATTCTTCTTCCCGTTCCACATGTGTTGCAGTCACTCTATCAAAAATTTCTTTTACAGTGCTACAATCTGAGATAAAAGAAAAATCGTCAGAATCAATTGCAGCCTTCATTAGATTTAGAGCTCTCACATTATCATCATTTTTCATCTTGTGATCATGAGCCCACTTGGACTTATCCTTAGGAAGTTTATGTGGACTGTGAGAGATAACCTTACACAATTGTGGATTAATAGAGTTAACATGCTCGTGCATACGATATAGCCAGAATTTAATATTTGAACTACCGAATAGTGGAGGATGAGCCATTAGGAACAAATGGCAAGCAGATTCAAAGCAACAGAAATATTGATGCACTAAAAGCAAATAATCACCCAAGACTACAAGATCGGATCTGCAGGTCGCTGGACCTTCTAAGCAGAAACCCGCTCTGATACCAATTGTTAGGGTGCTAGGCCCGGATACAAAGGGGGGGTGAATGTATCCCTCTAGAAAATATAGCCCAAATTAAAACATTAAAGCTCAGATATGCGGAATAAAGACTAATGAGCTTTCCAAGATGAAATGCTAAGGCAACACATGGACAAACAGTTGGACTGTAACAATGCAGCCACCTGATCAATCAGAAACGAAGGCAGAGCTAAACAACCCAAACCCACTTAGCAGAATATAATGCTCAAAAATTAACTCTCTAGATAATGCAACTAGCCAAGCATGCACAACCTGTGAATGAAAGGTAGAAGATATGGAGCTAACGCAAGGCAAACCACTGCACAAATAGTTTTAAGGTGGTTCGGTCCTCCAGACCTACATCCACCTCTCACTTCCAACCGGAGTGAGGCTTCACTAGCCAAGGCTAGAACCAAGCAGACTCAGTCTGCAACAGGTGCTGACACACAGCTTGACCAGGGGAACACACTCCCCTCTTCCTCCCAACCGGAGGGACACCCCAAGTGACTCCCAGTCACTTGGAAACCAAAGGTCGAAGACCTCTCTTTCGCCAGACCAGGAGGTACCCAACCAGTGACTTCCAGTCACCAGCAAACCAGAGGCCGAAGACCTCTCTTCCTCCAACCGGAGGGACCCCTGGACTTGCAAGCCACAAGCCCAGAACCGGAGACAAGTCTCCCTTCCCCTGAATCCACATGAGGAACCCGATCCCCAGCAGGGCAATCGGAAGAACAAGACTAACCAGAGAAACAAAAGAAAAAATACAGAACCATGAAAAAACACAGCAACAAAAGCTGGAAATGAAACACAAGAGATGTGGCTCTGAATGAGCATAGTCGTTCTGGATTTGATCCACGAACAGACTGAACTGATCTGCAATAGACTCTCTCCTCCTCTTCTTTTCTTCCTCTTCTTTCTGCTTCTCTTTCTTCTCTCTTTCTTCTCACTTCTCACGAACACTATCTCTCTCTCTATCTCTCTTTCTTTCTCTTCTGCTCTCGTTTTCTCTCACGTTGTTCTCTCCTTCTTCTCTTCAACTCTTTTTCTTCTTCTTTTCTTTTTCTGGATCGAAGCCTTTCTGCTCTCCAGGCTTCTTCTTCGATCGATATTCATCTGTTTGATGAAGGCTTCCTTTTATAAGCAGCAGCAGCTAGCACACTGGGCGCGTGTGGCTTCCACATTTCCTGCCCTAGAAATTCGGACCACGTGGCAGCATCCTGGTGTCTCGTCCATCCTTGGATCACGAGCCAGGCACCTCGGATCACGTGCCCTGTGAAACTCAAGTCTGTTGCATTGACTCTATCAGCCTGCTGCGTTGACGCATCGGTGATCCAGCGAGCAAGTCTTCAGCAGATGGGCGTGCTGCGTCGACGCTCTCAGCATGCTGCGTTGACGCATTGATGTTCCAGCATCTGAACTTAGATGGCTTCAGCCCTCTCACGTTTCGTGTGGAGTGCGTTGACGCATTGTGCAACTGCGTCCACCCTCTGGTCACCTTGTCGATCCATCAACCTACTGCGTCGACGCCACTTGATGAATGCGTTGACGCACCAGAGTAATCCAGTAAGCCATTGGCTCTTCCTTTGTAACTGTTGCGTCGACGCTGTCAATCAATGGCGTTAACGCAGTGAAATAACTCGTGAGGGTCTCTGCTTCATGGAGTTAACATTGTGGATATCAGTGAAGGCTTCTTCAACTGATGCGTGGACGCTTTAGGCTCCCAGTGTCGACCCTGTTCCCTTCAGCAACAAGAATGAAGTCATAAGATCTAAGTATGTACATTGTAGTGTATATACTTCGAAAGAACCAGTCCAATGTATATACTTCAAGAACTCTAGACAACGGACGCTGTACAGACTTCAGATGCTACAGTCCAATGTATGGACTTTGACGAAGTGAAGCAGTGTACAGACTTGAATCAAACCGATGTATAGACTTGAAATGTGAAGACCATTGTATAGAGTTGGTGAACTGAAGTCCAGTGTATAGACTTGGTGAACTGACTCCAATGTACAGACTTGCACAAGCGAGATATAGTGCCAATGTGTAGACTTCACGCTGTACAGACTTTCCAAAGAGAACTTAACGCTGTACAGACTTGAGGCTTTGAACGTTGAAGGCACAAGACGATGTACAGACTCAGATTCTAGACCAGTGGCTGTACAGACTTTGAAAGATGCAGACTCTGTATAGACTTCAACTCAAACATGCATAATGTATAGACTTTGTGAAACGTGAATGCGATATACACACTCATAGCGTTGACGCTACAGACTAGAGAATGCTCACAGCGTTGACGCTGCATGAGACGAAGGCTGTACAGACTTAGCCTAAGACAATGCATGAACTGACGCTATACACACTTAGCCTAGGACAATGTATAGACTCAATCAAATGAAGAGCTTCCAGTGTATGGACTTGAGTTAAGTGCATTGGCTGTACAGACTTCAAAAATCAAACAGGCTACACAGTCCACTGTATAGACTTTGCCACAGTCTAATGTATAGACTTGAAGAACCTGAGCTGAAGAGTCGACGCATCAGCTCAAGGCGTTGACGCACTACTGTGTGGATAGAAACAAATATGACTGAAGGGTCGACGTATCAGCACAATGAGTTGACGCACTGCTGTGGAGACTGTGCAGACAGAGTGTAGACAGAATTGAATAGAGCATGTTATCTGACAGTCATATGAACTCCATTCACTTACATGATAAACATGAATTAATCAAGCATATAAAAGACACAGCAAGATGACTCACAGTGATTAACTCACATCAAAAGCCAATCATCAAAACCACCATTAAAACCATCATCAAAATCACAGGGGCACAACAGTTAGAAGCTTTTTGGGTCTAGCTGGTTATTATAGAAGATTCATAAAGGACTTTTCAAAGATCACGGTTCCTTTAACTAGACTTACCAGAAAAGAAAATCCTTTTGCCTGATCGAAGGACTGTGAAAAGAGTTTCCAAAGTCTTAAGAATCATCTTACAACAGCCCTGTTTTGTCACTACTAATAGAGGGTGCTGGATTTGAAGTATATACGGATGCATCTGGAATTGGCTTAGGGTGTGTCCTTATGCAAGATGGAAAGGTGATTTTCTATTCTTCAAGACAATTGAAACGTCACGAAGAAAATTATCCTGTACATGATTTAGAATTGGCAGCAGTTATCTTCGCCTTGAAGATTTGGCGTCATTATCTTTATGGAGAAAAGTTCACTGTCTATTCAGACCATAAGAGTTTGAAATATTTATTTTCTCAAAAAGAGTTTAATATGAGGAAAAGGAGGTGGTTAGAACATCTCAATGACTTTGATTTTGCTATTCAATATCATCCTGGCAAGGCAAATGCTGTAGCAGATGCACTCAGTAGGAAACCAATGGGTATGTTATCAAGTCTCATGATTAGTATGACTAACCTTATTCCTCAATTCGCTCAATTGAATCTAGATGTTGACATTAAGGAAGATAATTGTTTCATGCAAATATCCAAGCTCAACCAACATTGATTGAGGATTTGGCCAAGTTACAAGAGGATGACCAAATTTTACTGGAAATTAAGGCCAATATTGAACAAAGACCGGATTTTTATATATCAGAAGATGGAAGAATGCTATTCAAGGGCCGAATGTGTATACCCGATCATGAAGATACAAAGAAATTGATCTTAGAAGAAGCACATAAATCAAAGTATACCATTCATCCAGGAGGTACAAAAATGTATCAGGATCTCAAAAGAAACTTTTGGTGGCCCAATATGAAGAGGGAAGTAGCTGACTTCGTATCTCGGTGTCTCACATGTCAACAAGTGAAGGCGGAACATTTCAGACCCGCAGGTAAATTACATCCCTTAAGTATTCCGGAATGGAAATGGGAGAGCATAGGAATGGATTTCATTATGGGACTACCTAAGACAAGAGGTGGACACGATGGAATATGGGTAATTATAGACCGATTGACTAAATCTGCACATTTCATACCAATAAAAAGTCGATGGTCTGTAGATATTCTAGCAGCACTATACATAAAAGAAATTGTCAAGTTACATGGAGTCCTTGTCGCTATTGTATCAGATAGAGATCCCCGATTCACATCACAATTCTGGAAGAGCCTACAACATTCACTTGGGACTAATTGAATTTTAGCACCGCTTTCCATCCACAAACTGATGGTCAAACAGAAAGGGCAAATCAGGTGGTAGAAGATATGCCCATGACTTGTGTCATTGATTTTGGAGGAAGTTGGCATGATCACTTGCCTTTGGTAGAATTTGCATATAACAACAGCTATCAAGCAAGCATACAAATGGCACCTTTTGAAGCTCTATATGGGAAAAGTTGTCGATCACCAATATGTTGGAATGAAATAGGGGAAAGGTAATTTCTAGGCCCCGATTTAATCAGGGATTATACAGAGAAAATCAAGCTCATTCAGGAAAGGATGAAAATGGCACAAGATAGGCAGAAATCTTATGCTGACAATCGAAGGCGCGACTTGGAATTTCAAGTAGGAGAACATGTATATCTAAAGGTTTCTCCGGGTCGTGGTATTCGAAGATTTGGCATTAAAGGAAAGCTAACTCCGAGATTTATCAGTCCATTTGAAATCCTCAAAAGGATCGGTGAAGTGGCTTATAAATTGGCTTTGCCACCATAGTTAGTAGGAGTTCATGACGTAGTTCACGTCTCGATGCTGAAGAAGTATGTGTATGATCCAGATCACATTATCACTTATGACAATCTGGAGATTCAGAAGGACTTGACATATGAACAAACGCCAATGACAATTTTGGAACGAGAAGTACGTCAACTCAGAAATAAGGTCATTCCTATGGTTAAGATTCAATGGAAGAAAGCATGGCCTTATGAAGCAACATGGGAAACAGAATCAGGCATGAAGAAAAGATTCTCGGAATTGTTTGACTGTAAGTACACTCTCCTCAATCCATGTATTGAATTTGGGGACCAAATTCTTTCTAAGTGGGGGAGGGTGTAGTGCCCCAGAACTTCATAAATAATAAAGGCCTAAATAAATTTATAAATAGTTTATTTGATTAATAAGTCATTATAAGGCCAAGTAGTGTTGATCAATTAACCCAACCCACTTAATTAAAGTCTAAAAGGTTTTTAACTCAGGCCCATTAAGTTAGGCCCATATTCTAGAAGGTATTCAAGCCTATCCACAGATTTTAGGATAAGTATTAATTATATAATGATGTGGATAATTAACAGAAGAGTTTTAATGATTTATAAATTCTACCTATGATGACTGTAACGGTCTATTGTAAGACCGCTACATCCATGTAACGCGTGGTCTCCAGACCGTTACATGCCCGTAAGTTTCGTGAGTGAAGGAACTCATGAAAAGATTGGAACTTGATGTTCCTATCCACTATGGATCGACTTGGGAAGGCTTGTAATGTTACTAAAGGACTCTTAGAGATTGGGATTTGATGAAATAAGGACTCTAAACTCGATCTAATCCTTAAACCCTAGCCTAAACTCCATAAATAGGGCATAGTTCTGAACTGTGCGACCCCTACTTTTGGGACGTAAAGAAGCAAGGCAAGGAGTCATTATCTCAGGTAAGTTCTTTAGAGGTGTTTGTTTACAATACTTTAGACTAACTCCCCTCAGAATTTCACATCTTTAGGTCAAGAGGGCGTGGAGTTGGAGCCTAAAGAAGTTGTTGAAAAAGTCACAAGAGAAGGAAGGGATCTAGGGCAAGGTTCTCAACCAAATTCAGAAACTACAGTCCAAGTAAGAGGTAGGTTATCTCATGAACGGTAAAAAAAGCATGATAGGACTAAAAGCCCTCTGGTTTGATTGAATTCCATGCATTATAGAGCATTGATTTCATGTTTTAATTGTATTATGCACATCATGCACCTCTTAGCCAAATTAAGAAATTAAAACATGACTATTCATCTATTCATGATTACCTATGCATGAAGATGGCCTTACTTCGTCAACATGACTAGAAACTCATCATGTTTTGATAAAAGACATGATGTGAGTTGATCTCTTAGTTTCTATGATTATTTCTGTTAGCAGATACTGTAACGCACTGGCATAGGACAGTCACTTTCAAGTAACGGCCCTACTACAGACCGTTACAAACTCTGTAGTATTTGAATTGCACTGATGTTTCTAACGCGCTTGGACAGACGCGTTACATTCAAGTAACGGCTTGATCATGACCGTCACTTTCACTGTGACGCCCCCTCTTAAGACCGTTATAATCCGTGTTCTGTCAAACCTAAGACAGAATATAACCTGCCAATCTTATTATGGTTAAAACCTAGTTACCTAAGTTTTAAACCTAATCATGTGATTTTAAGGATATTTGATTATTCATGATAGGTATTGCATGTTTTGTCATCGCTTCTACTTCAGTTATGTTAAACCAAATTCTATAGTTTTGTACTATAAAGCATGACTTTTTAACATTGTATTGACGGAGTTTTTATCATGATTTTCACATTGATTATACATATCTCTCTCTGTCAATAGAGTCTATTCTATACGTACATGGCACATATTCTGGTATGTTGTCATTAGTTCACACTTTGCACTATAGGAACACCATCTTGGACATGAGGACCTCACTATTGGATAGTCCTTCCAATGGACTAGGAAATCATTGTTTCAAGGCCTCCGTAATTCTCCGCGAGCCTGGGAATCCCACTAGGACGTCGAGTTGGTTGTACCAATAAAAGCCCATTAATTAGAACACTCTATCGATGTTTTAATTCTTGTAAATGTAATAGCCTTGAACTGGACCGTCAGGCTCATGTAATGGCACAGTGCCAGCCCGTCACCTTCCTCTGGGTCACTTTTTATCCTTCTGGACTCGGATCACTGTAACGGCCTATTACTGGCGTGTTACATAATGTAACGGCCCAGCCAATGACCGTTACATAGCTTGCATTTTGTTAACCCAAGGTTTGACCAAGGGTTGATATTCCAATGATTCTAGACAAACCTTGATGATCTAGAACTTGTCATATTGCTTAAATTGATCTAATGTAATGGAAGTAAAGGAAAATACCGTTATGCTGTCGATTTATTTCTATAAGCATGACATTGTTTAAAGTCTATTTCTTGACTCCTACATTATTATGTTGAAGCATTCATTCATTGATTTTAGTTATCATGGAATTATTAGAAGTGCTATATTCTGGGCCATACGTTACTGCTATACTACGTGGAAGTAGCTTAATTTATAACTGAAGATGCGATCGAGCACGGATTGTGTTCAAGGGCTCTATGCTAGTCCCCTCGACTGTTGCCAGAAACATACTATTTTATAAACCATGGGGTATGATGCTACTGGCGTCGCATTGCGCTGGGAGTACTATTTCTATAAATAAGTGAAGATCCACAGCACGACATGACATTCTTGCTTGATATTCCACAGAAATTCACGAACTATGTACTCAAAAGAGACTAGTGTGATGAATATGTGGCTTGCTAGTACAATCTCGTTACATTCTTGTTCATGGAAGGCCAATATCATGTTCTTGTTATATTCTTGCTAGCTCATTCTTGATCATTCTATCTTACATGGTTATCTTGTTTCTATTGATTTGATCGCATGATTGATTCGCATTCGCATGATTTTACCTTATTTCTTTAGAGCTAAAATGATAATTACTTAAATAGTGCCTTCATGTTGATGTGAAGATACCTACTGGGCAAGTGTGCTCATGACCTACTTTCCAATATTTTTCAGGAGATGGAAATAGTTCGGATTCAGATTCGGGCTATACTAGTAGCGGGTCCAGAAGTGCGTGAAAGTGTTATAAAGATGAGAGTGAAGACTTAGGAAGTTAAAGTGTCTAGATTGAGTCAATGTAATTTTCCTATTTCTTGAGTCTAGTAGAATGGAAATCAAATTAGTGATTGTATCTTGAATATTGAGCATTATGAAATAAAGTTGATGTATGATTAAATCTTGTGCAATTGCATTTACTTGTGTGATTGTCTTGCGCTATGATTGATTCTTGCTTGCAAGAGGCTTACCATGCCGGCTGTTCGCGCTCCCCGAGCGAGTCTTCCGCTGTAATAAAGGCTCGGGGCGTGACAACACCCGTGTAAGTAGGCTACGACTAGTTGAGTGTCACTAAAGGAGTTATCTCTCAAGTCAACGGAAAGCAACATCACAACCGGACGGTACAAGGAACGCCCCTCGTACAAATCACCATCGCACGGCGACACAAGCCGACAACAACATCTCCCGGCACCGCTCGGTACGACGAGAGACAAGCCGACACAACCCGTCCCCTTGATCGGTCCACCTTGGGCCGGTCAGGGATGTGCAGTCATACCGAGGCCGCACAAGGTTTGAACGGGCCCGTGGTGGCCGTTCATCTGCCCGTTTGGACCTAGTGTAGAACGGTCACGTCCTGACAGTTTTTACTTCGATAAGTGGTACTAGTGTAGTTCGGTAGCCCCTGACCGTGTGATCGGGGTGTGTTTCTGGTACAGTAGGAGTAGCTGTAGTGCCGAGTTTTGACCGGCCAGCGGTTCGCTGTCCCTGCAGTAGTTGTAGCTCTTCCTTCCGCTACCGCCGTTGTTTCCGGTTGGGGTTCCGCGGGATCCCTGCTGAGTCTCTTTTTTGGAGACTTATTCCCTATTTTTCAGGTGTGGCGGTTCTTCCTCGTGGTTCGAGGGTGCAGTTCAGAGGTTCTCAGTTGCCAGCTCGCCGGGCCGAGTATTCACTTGGCATGTGGTACGTGTTTACTACTTTAGACTATACTTTCTATTGGACTGGACTCTGTTGTAGCTGTAGTTGTTTATTTATTTCTGTTATTTGTTGAATTGTCCTATTTTATTTCCTATTTCTTTGTGCCTCCACACTCCTTTTAGCCCTTCCGAGCCCTCCCGGCTCGTGGGCGGCGGTTTGAGTCTTGGGTTATCGGGTCTCTCCCGGTAATCAGATTCTCGGGTCGTCACATCACCTTTGTGTGACCATTTGATGTCCTTGTTGCTCATTTGTTCTTTTTGTAGGCTTCTATGAAGTTGGTTCGGGCAGCGTCGACGCTGTAGAAGAGCTGCGTCGACTCGGCTTCTTCAGTCTTCAAGATATTTATCCTGGTGACCTATTATTCACCCTTGAAGATGTATTTGTTACCTCTATCGGCCATTTTTCACCATTCACAAGTTATTTTTCACTCTTATTCCCAAATGGTTATCGCCACTACAGCTTGTTGAATTTTATCTTTGGCTGCATCGATGCACTATAGCATTGCGTTAACGCATCTGGAGTTTTTCTTCTTCTCAACTTTCTTCTTCCGACGCCAAGCTACTTTCACTCTAGTTGAATCAAGGCTGTCTTGCCTTTACATGGCGGCGTCGATGCTCTTGTATGCTTCGTGGATGCTGCTTCAGTGTATTTCAAAGCCTTCAACGTTGTTGGGTATTTTTCACTCTTGTTAAGCTATATTTCACCCTTATAGCATATTTTATACCATTGAGCACCTATTTGTTACCACTAATATGTAGCTATAGGAATAGCTTCTCTACCTTGCAGGCTTGAATGGGAGTCGACTCCAAGCATCTAGTCTTAGTTGATTCTTGTTCTTCAAAGTCCATTGTTGTAGAAACACAAACACTTGGACCTGTAGAACTACAAACACTTGAATAAGCTCATGAATCACTATTAGCGTGAGCTAAATGCCAAAACAAAACATGCCAAATTAAGATCAGACATTATAAACACATGTTCATACATGACTTATAGAAATTGACATCATCAAGGACATCATGAAAACTCATAACTAAGTCATAGTTTGTCATCATCAAAACACAGGGACACAACAATCTCCCCCTTTTTGATGATGGTAACTAATAGTTGATGGGATGCTATATACAATCTAGAGGGGGGTGAATAGATCAGTCACCCAATAAAACTAACAACACCAACTCCAAATGCGGAATTAAATCAAGCTGCTGTCAGACGACAGACTGAATAACAATACTGTGGAAGAACGCCAACCCAGCTGATTTATATCGAGACAGTTCTACACATTCATCTACTACCGATCGAAGAAATGAACTGGATGCACACAGTTTGCACAACAATCCCACAAAGGTCAAGGGGTTTTAATGTGGTTCGATCTCAAACTCGAGATCTACGTCCACCCCACACTCCAATCCGGAATGTGGCTTCCACTACTGATACACAGCTTCGCTGATCCACAGCTTTGGGGGTCACAACCCTACAGATAGTTGGGCATTATAGCTTATGCCATCCAGAGGAATCCTCCTCTGCAAACCGCTGGGGACTTACAGCTTTACCCGACTAGAGGATTCCACCTCTGCAAACCGCTGAGCTTCACAGCTTGCTCCGCTGACTCACAGCTTGGAAACGAGTTTCTAAAACAGAACGGAAGAACAAAGCGAGAAAACAAACGAACCCACAAGGGGAATGTAGCTCATTACTGAGCAAATTCAGCTCCGGTTCTGAACCAGGAGACTAATGAATAGACACTTTCAGTATTGTTTCAAACACTTCTCTCTTGACTCTTTCCTTCTTCTCTCTTCTCTTTTCTCTTGGATCGTGCAGGCTCTCTCTGCTTCTGCTCTTTTAGGTAAGTTCCCAATTTCGATCCACCTGCTTCTCAGAAAGAAGCTTCTTATTTAAAGAGCAGTAAACAGATAGCGCGTATGGTCATCACGATTCCCGCCCGAATATCTAGCTCACGTGTCAGCATCATAGCCTCGTTGCATTCCACGTGTCATGATCCTGGCGCTTTCTTTCATTCTTGAGTTATGTGCCCTTCTTAGATTCCTCGAACAGAAGTCCTGTCAGGTCAGACTTATTATCAGTTTGAATCAATCTGAAGGAAAAGAGAAGGATGCATCAAGTTAGTTCGAGATTTGAACTAAGCATGTACAGACTTGATGGCGTGTAGTGCAGTATGCATATAGGAAAGTATGCACATTAAAAGAGGAATACTCAGGCATGCCACCGAGATGTGTATAGACTTGTGTGTGCATGGGACAAGACGATGCACCAACTTGATGTGCCTAAAGTTTAAGCATGAATGCATAATGCACAGACCTAATGAAACTATGTACGAACTTACCTTCTCGTATCAACAAAGGTTGTACAGACTTGTGAAATGATGCACGAACTTAAATGCTAGTATCAGTAAAGGTTGTACAGACTTTATGTATTTGTGTATGCATGCGGCAAAGCGATGCATTGACTATGTGTATGCGTGAGCCAAATCAATGCACTAACTATGCGTATGCGTGAAGAACACGGGATGTACTGACTTAGCTGCGAACTGAGCTAAAGGATGAATAGTGCTTGCACTGACTTGGTCGAGTGAAGTAACGTGGGTTGTACAGACTTGATAGCATGCAGCGATGTATAGTCCCGACAGATGCAATGTACACGCATCGACTTCCAATGCATAACAAAGTATGCGCAGACTATGTATACTGAAAGATGAAACATGCATTGAACCATGTATGTAGAGATTGCATGCATAACATCTATTTATTCTAGTCTTACATGACTCATAGTGTTTGCTATCATCAAAACTGCACAACATCATCAAGGCACAAGGGGCACAACAACAGTCACTATGAATAATGTAATCAGGAATTAAGATACAATCACAACAATTAATGTATCATATGGCATCTCCCCATTAGAATGACTCATCAAACTCTCCGCCTTTGACATCATCAAAAAAAATTAAGTTTGATGCTCAGATGATAATGTGGAGATGAGTAGTTTCAATCCAGACAAGTTTAGAAGTGAAATTTTTTCAACAAAACACAGAATTAGATCTGAAGTCAGAAGATCACAACATGTTTGAAAATATCAAGATGAAAGACAAAATCAAGTTAATGAGTTCACAACAATGAATCAGAACTGTTTTCCCCCATTGATGAAGAAAGGATCATGAGAGTAATGTGTGACCAAATAGTCTATACAATGAATTTCAATGTGAATAGCAGAATTCAAGGATGAAAGACGAAGTCTCAATTTTGCAAGATGAATTCTCATTCGATACCAATGTCATACGTCATAATTGACTGATTTTCAGATTCTTCCATTATAACAACTTATGATGTGTGCCTTATTTAATCAGTATGGTTCAAAACTAATAAATTCAAAGTTTATCAATGAAGTTTCTGTAGACATATTTGCATTCATGTTTTATAGAGATGAACCAAAATTTCATATAAAAAACCCTGTTTAACCTTCTTCTATCTTACTCATTCAAGTTTCAGTGAGTTCTTTAGGAGTTACAAAAAATTAGTATTGAGGCTAAACAAACAAGATTTTGTGATTTCTTCCAAGGTTTTAGCAAGTTTCTCTTTCTTTTAGTTGCCTTTTTCAGATTTTTCCAATGTTCAACAACAATTTTCTTTGAAGAGCATTTAAGTCTAGTACATACTTTGTATCTAGAGGATAAACTTTGTTTAGATGCCATTATCCCTAAGAACTTAGTATGACTGACTGTCATGCTTCAAACAGAATAGAGATAACATTGACACCTCATGACATATCTCAGCTCACTTCATTGATGAGTGAGATATATTTCTCAGTGAATAAGTCATTGCTCTGCCTAGATTTTCAAACGATTTTAGAAAAGTTAACATGTCACTTCATGACACAGTCCGCTAGACTTCAAAATCAAGGGACATGGTTTCTCCGTTAGCCATTGTCATTACTCTGACAATTTTATCCCTTAGGATTATCAGATTCTTTGATGTTTAAAAATAATACTTAACCTAAGTAACTCAACCAAGGTTAGTCATGATTTTGGAATTTTCAGGTTTCAGAAAAATTATTTAGGGCACAACATGTAAAGGTTGGTTAAAGTCTATAAAAGTTGAACACATATGTTTTCAAAACATTCATCTTTAAGCTCATTAAAATCATTAAAATCAAACCAGCAAATTATTTTGGACAATCATAAACTTGCATAATAGAAGATTCCTAATTCAAGTTATTTTCAGATTTATGATTTTGGTACACAGATTGGAATCATTTTAGATTTTGGGTGATTCAAGAAGGTAATAGTCAACCAGAGACAACATAGCAACAAGAGGGTGACTAGCTCAAGGATATGGCAGACATTAACCATGTTTTCAAAACATTCATCTTTAAGCTCATTAAAATCATTAAAATCAAACCAGCAAATTATTTTGGACAATCATAAACTTGCATAATAGAAGATTCCTAATTCAAGTTATTTTCAGATTTATGATTTTGGTACACAGATTGGAATCATTTTAGATTTTGGGTGATTCAAGAAGGTAATAGTCAACCAGAGACAACATAGCAACAAGAGGGTGACTAGCTCAAGGATATGGCAGACATTAACCATATTGAATTTTAAAAGATAAGTCAACTTGAGCTTGACAAGAGATCGACTTGGGAGACCTTCATAGAACAGCATATGAACTAATAACTATATGCATTGACTCCCCCTAAATTTATGCATGCATTTCAAATGTTCTTTTTGGAATTTTTTTTTTAACATGAATGATATGCAAATGGGTCAGACAACTTCATGCACATGAACAACTTATAAAATGCAGGAACTCCCCCTATCTGAATGCACTTGAAACATCAATCTCAAAATGATGACCATGCAGGGAGTTGGTGAACTGATCTGATGAACATCTAGACTGCTCTATATGCAAATATGTCCCATGGTACTAGGTGGAGAACTTAGGTCATAGGACCACCTCTCGCATAGTGTGGGTTAGATACAGAAATGATCTGCCCTACACTCACCATATCATTTGATATACCATTAGACATGCATGAAAGTGCATAACAAATACAGTGCAGTCATATATGCAATGCAAAAATTTCAAATTATGCAAGACAATGCAAATTTCATATGCAAATATAAAGATATATGCATTCGGTCAACCAAACACACTTGATCGGTCGACCATTTTTTCAAATTTTCAGAATAAGCATGACAATGCAAGATATGCAAACTATCAAGAGGAAGTACTAAACTAACACATGTGACAATAAAGACAGAGATGGGGTTTTACCAAACCGAGGGTGCCTTGACAATTTATTGAACCCCTTTTATTTTATTTTTCCTTCTTCAAGGCAGACCTAAAAAATAAATTTTCATTTTCTAAACATAAGTACTCAAGATTTCTTGGGTCCTTGTGAGTTGGTAGCACCTCTCATTGGTGCTCTCCATGACTTCTAGGTATTAAAATGATCAGATTGCATCCAATAACAGTCAGACATTAAGTGCCCTAGTTTTCCACAATAGTAGCACACAAGATGTCAATGGTTTGAGACAAATTTATTTTTATGAAAAATATTTTTGTTGGCAGGGAAATGAGCATGTTTACCATGAAAATTTCTTCCCTGAACAAACCAACATTTTGCAACAATATGTCCAAATTTACCACAATGAAAACATTTGGTGCTCTTTTTCTGTTCAATAGAAAATTTCCTAGCATGAACTTTACTAGCATGCACATCATCTTTTTTCATGACAGAGCAATTATGCATAATATGACCTTGCATACCATAATAGAAACATAAATTTTACTTTGTGTGCGCATGTGGGTGTGTAGCACACTTATGAGCAATATGCACAATGGTGGCATGAGTGTTTTTGGTCCTTTTCTCCAATTTCTTGTTCCTTTTTATCTTTTCAATTTGTTTTTCAATTTTCTGAGCTGTGAACTGAATGATTGATGGATTTGAAATGTTTTTCGGCTTAGAGCTACACACAAATGATGTATGAGTTTTATTTTCAAACCTTTTCTTGTTTGCAGGATTGTAACCCAACCCTTCTCTCTGGAAGTTGACCTTACTTCCAAGATGTTTATTCAAATTTTCTTTCCCTTCAACAAACCTTGATAGGGAATTATTCTGATCCTGGATTTCTGATTTAAGAGAAGAAATTTGAATTTCATAGCTTGCTAGGTCTTCCTCACAGGAAATAACTTGTTGATGCAGTACATTGTTCATATTTTTAAGAGTTTCAATTTCATGTTTCAATTTCTGTTCATTTTTAGATTTGTTTTCATTCAATATGCATTTTCCTTTTTCTAGCATAAGCAATCTTTCTAACATAGCCGAGTTTAGCACTTTCAATTTTTTGTTTGCTTCTTTCAAATTTTTAATCTCTTCAACATGGCTTTTATCATTTAGTATAGAACTTAATTTCTCATTCAGCTTCTCCGCTGACTGTTCAAGTTTAATTTTTTGGTCAAGCAGATTTCTGTTCTCTTCTCTCATAGAAGCAATGAAGTCTTTTTGCCATTCTGTAGGCCCAGATAAGTGCATGGACAAGAAGGGGGGGTTGAATTGTCCCCTTAATCGAGTTGACAGATTTTAAACTAATATGCGGAATTAACGAGATTGATGAAAATAAGCTAAACAGAAATAACTCTAGATCACTCAATATCTCCGAGCACACTCGATTGTGTTGGACTAAGATAATAAGCAAGCAATCAAGCAACCGCAGGACACGGGGATTTTAAGGTGGTTGGGGACCACGACAAGCTCCCTACGTCCACCCCTCACCGAACCGGTGAGGCTTCACTTGCTTCACAACGAAGGACACGGAGAAATCTCCAGCACACATGGAGACGCGGTCTCCAACACGATCCTACCACGGATCAAGACACACACACGCTGCAACAACCGCAGCACAATAACCTCGACCGTACGCAGACGGTTTGACACACATAGAGTCGAAGTTAAGAAAACAAAGATATGATCAGTACATGCTTATGAACCAAATGTAAATCACTGGAATAGATGTAAAAGGGTGAAGAAATGTATCCTCAAGAGGTGAAAGGGCCGGAGGAGATCTTTCTTGAAGAACAGGTTGGACGGTTGTCGAATGCTGTCAATTTGAACATCACCACGATCCTCTCTTCGAACCGCTCCACTTTATCTTCTATCACGATCACAGAATCCTCCTAAATGTAGATGATATCCACAGATTTCCTCAGCTCTTCTCCTTCCCCTTTTTCTTCTCCTACTAGAAAGATAGAACATTAGGACTTAGAACATTTCTCCCACATTCGCAGCTTATTTATACACCAACAATAGAAAGAGGAAAAGACATCAAAACCCATGCTAAAACCCCTTCAATATGTATCTAACATGTGTATGAATGCCATAGGGTTAAGAGTGTCAAATATGAGCCAAAATAGATCTAGAATAATGGGTTTCGAACACTCTAAAAATGGGTCGCCCGCCGTATTCGGTAGATCGGTCGCAAGGGTCAGTCGACCAAAAAGTTATAGGTTTCAGACCCCTAAAACCTGTTGATTTCGGTCGACCGTGTCACGCCCCGAACCGATAGCAGCGGAACGTGTCATTTGCTCGGAACGTGGCAGTTACAGTCGTGAATAATCAAGAGCAATAGCATAAGTCCAAATAATATGGAATAACAATAACAATTTTATTTCAAATATAAATCTCTTACAAGAACTCCTTCACAATGGAACGGAAGGAATCGACAAACTAACAGACCTAGACAAGATAACTGAATAAGAGACGATGAGCTAACTTAGCTAGACAATACTATCTAGACTCAAGAAAGACAAAAGACTCGGGTTCACTAGTTTCCGAAGCTCGCTTGCACACTTGTCCCGCCCGTGTCAGTCTCGGTCTCGCTAGCCACCTGATTACCTGAAAAGTGTTGGAATAAAACTGAGTGAGCGAACGCTCAGTAGGAAATTATATCTCAAGAACTAGCAATGGGTTTAAGTAATTACAATTTTTCACATGTAAATGCAATAAGGCTATGCATGTAGAAATAACTGAGCAAGTGAAATTTAACAATAGAATAACACGTCGTGCAAAACTACCAAGCGAGTATTAAACAAGAAATATTCATGAGAGACTTTATAGATTATTGGCTATTTCACGCAAGTACTTTGCCCGTGTCGGGCCACGCTAGTAAAGTCACGCAAGTCGAGTCGCGCACGCAAGAAAGAGAGAGAGTGTGGAATGCCAAAGATCAAGAGAAAGAGTACTTCGGTGCAATGCTAGACACCGGTATCATTACAACTCCCATGGGCACTAGTACTTTTGGGTGCTCCTCCCAGGACCAGATCGGGCCCTTATATGCACAGCATTCACGATAGATCTAGACATCCATGATAGTTTATAGCCAATAAGGAGTACCAAGAACAAACTTTATTAGAATGATAAGATAGTATCTTCATGGAATTCAAGGGCAGGGCCCTTGCGTAAGGACATGCGATAAAATCCATGTAAAGCATATAAACCATGACATGTCGATAAACTAAGTGGAATTTGGTTCCCTAACTCGGGCACCGTGACAAGCAAGTTCCCATATAGATGGTCACTCTTTTAATATAGAATTGAGGTCTACATGAACAGCACCTTAATGGCATGGTATCCTCATTCTTAAATTAGAATTGAGGTCCACAAGAACATCATAAAAATGTCATGCTTTTCCCCTTTTATTTAGATAATTCTCATATCATACACATGGCATGACATGAGGGCCGGTATACCATGTTTCTTTTAGAGTGACATGGCAATCAAAGAGTGTAATGGGTTTTTATGGTACAACCAGCTCAGTCGGCCTTGAGGGAATCCAAGGCTCGAGGAGTCTTACAGAGGTCTCTTTGACTAACTCGCTAGTCCAAAGGAACGGAATGTCCAATGGAGAGCTTGTATGTCATCGAGAGTTAACGGGTAGACGATCAAATCTCATGAAACATGGGACTATATTCACGGAATGGAATATAGTGCCGATATAATTATATATATATATATACATAATTGCAATCCCTCGGTTAACAGTACATATATCACTTATATATATCATATGTGAACCCTCGGTTAACAGCAATAGTAAAAATAATAACGCAGGAATATAGCGACTTAAGCTAAGTCATTAAATATCAAATTAACACCTTTTCCAAGGGCGTTTATTTATAATTTGACGGCTTTTCTAGCAGTCGTCCATTATTTATTTCAATTTCTGTAAAATTTCTAATTTCTAGAATTCTCAGAAACGCGCCCTAGATGGGGGCGTTAATTTCAAATTCACGCCCTCGTGCAAGGCGTCAGTTTTGCAAGAGACGACCTTCAACCGGTCGTTAATTCAAGATATTCCAGGATTAATATGAATAGTGGTAATTTCAGGGGTAATAAAATTTAAGGAAACAAGGTACATGGTCAGGACAAGAAAAAAATAGCAGGATTTGATGTATGTGATCATGCATTGGAATATCTTACAGGTTTCATCGTTATTCAATTTTTAAACATGAGTATTAATTAATTAGCTATAATTAATGCCTTTTGCGTCGGGCGTCTTTTCTTGAATTAACGCCCTAAGCTAGGTCGTTTCTTTCCAAAAGTCATAGAAAACATGGAAAGCTCATGAAACTATATGCATGCATGAATATATGTTATCAATATGATTTCATATGTTACTTTGGGCTACAATCCTTGAGAAAACCTACCTTTTTGGAAGATTTCACGGTGTACTAGATGAAGAACGATACTCTGTTTCGAATAGAGTATCCTGATCGCTTGTGGATGAAGATGGATGAGGCTTGCTTCTTAATTGCAGATGTAGCAACCGTAGGAGGAAGAAGAAACCTCTGACAGACTGGAAGAAGGAAGAAGAGGATGACGATTCCCCCTTCACACGTCTGCAACTGGATGAAGAAGAATTTCCTCACGATGCAGCCAACAGGAAGAAGAGGGAGAAGAAAAGAACATAAATGTTCTTTTAATATACTTGATCATAGGCAAAAGGGAGGAAGAGGAAGAACGTTACCTGTTCTTCACGATTAGCAATAGCAGTAGAGCAAAACCTCCTTCGACCAAACAGCGATTATGGTTTGATGAGGGGGTATTTATAGGGTTTACAAAACCCGATAGGATTAAAGTTTGATTAGAACCTAACCTTCCTTGATAGAGTCCTTTCTCCGATCGATTGAACATGTATTATTCTAGAAACCTTCCCTGGATAAGCATAAACTTCCCTGGATAAGCTCCGTGTTCGAATGAAACTAAAACTGAATTAACGCCTTTTGCTAGGGCGTGAATTTTAAATTGACGCCTTGCATTTAGTCGTTTTTAAAGAAATAACGTCCTTTCGTACGGCGTTATTCACGATTTCACGTTAACTTATGCTAGTTACTATATTTGAGGATTTTTATCTTTTTTATTTGATTAGGTTTAGTTATGAAATTTTATGGGTAATAGTTTTCCATTTTTCTTGATTTTTCCATGTAATTAGGTTTTAAAAATTCCTTGGAATCAAAAAGTGGCACTATTTACTTTATTTTGAATTCACGACTTAATTTAAGTCATGTTTTATGAAACACACGCCCAATGCCATGGTCGTCACTTTCCTTTTGACATTTCTTGGAAGAAATAAAATTGTGTTTATATCCTTCCTTATGCTATTTATACTTTATTTGATTTTTCTGATTTAGAAGTAACGACTTGCTCAAAGTCGTTTCTTATAAAATGGACGACCATCCATGATGGCGTCATTTAAATTTTTACTTTTCTTCTTAACCTCCAAAAGACCGATATCGTATATATGTCCATTCTTTTCTCTTTTAATTTTTCTTAATTCATTTAAATCCTATTAATGTATATTTCTTCCTTCTAATAAAAGTATAATGTAATAAATGGAAATATTAAATTTTATAAATTCTTAATAAAATACTAATCGATGTTTTCTTCGAGATTTATCGATTCTAAATTCAAATAAAATTATATTATGCATTAAATGCCTAGAAAAAAATAACATGTTATTCTTAAAATTATTATATTACAATGGTAGGGTCCACGAGTTCTTTTCGTGAGATTTCTCAGGATGTCAGGGGGGTCGTGTATCTGGCCTTGATTATTTACGTTGTATTATATTTATTTATATTACATTATTTATATAAACATATTTGTTATTTACTAACCCTCATATACCCATTAATAATTTGTATGTATATAGGGATTTTATTCCCCATAATTTCTTTAACCTTTATTAGTCATTGCCTGGGTATCAGAGGCAGGTTCGATCTGAGCAACCCTAAAGGAACATCACTTGACCATTTATTTATTTGAATAAATTTTATTATATACTTATAAGAGTATGTATTTATCATTATGTATATTTTTATTCCTATTCTAAAATTACCGGGCGTTACAGACCGAATGGCCTTGGCCGGTCGACCGAACGTAGTGCAGAAAATTGAATCAATGTGAGAGAGAGAGGGATTAACCTCTAACATGCCAAGTGATTAAACCATGAAGTAAAAACATCAAAGCCCATTGAAAACACATGAATACATTGTCAAGAAGCATATAAGGAATTTGAAGCCATTTCAAACCTTCATTTATCCCAACCATACTTTAGGATCAATTATCCAAGTGTTTAACTAACAAGTATGCACAACATGAAATATGAACATCAAAACCTATTTGAAACACATGAATGATATGCATGATAACCCAACACACATGTTTCAAACAGTTTGATCAAGGTTAAAACAAAACATTCATGAAGAATTAAATCCACATGAGCAAACACCTAAGGGCCTATTCATAGAAAAGTAGTCCAAGTCAACTTCCCTTGAAGAACTAGTAGACATGCTTCAATCTCCCAAAAGTCCAAACTGAAAATGCCACTAGAAGTCGACTTCCCTTGTATCAAGAGTCGACTTGTATCATTAAAGATCATTCCATTGATTCTGCAAAACAAGTTAATCAAAGTATGAACACATTGGTTAGCAATCTTCAATGAACTTTCTTAAAGACACATACACACAAGATTTATCATTATTGAAACTTAACTATCAAAATCAACTAGGGGATCCAACACATTCAATATCAGAGAGAAGACTTTCATTCAGATCATTCATAAATGAGCAATCCTGACATACAGAATTGTTTGAACATGTACTTTCAGTCTCCTCAATTTTATTTCTGAGATTTTCATTTTCAGATTTTAAATCTTCTAGTTCAAAGCAAACAGCATGATAATCTTCCAATTTCTTTTTCAGATCATTATTTCCAGATTTCAACATTTCTAAATTTCCATTTTCTGAACTACAATTAATGACAACATTCAATCTCTTTTTCATGGCTTTGTTTTGTTTTCTTATTTTTTCATGGGATTCAAATAAAACAATATAAGCATGTTTCATTCATCTATAGAGAAGTTTTCAAATAGATTACCTACCTCTTCATCCTCCTCATCTGTGTTTGCCATGAGTGCACAAATTTCCTCTTCATCTTCCTCACTTGAAGTTCTATCTTCCTCTCACTCCAAGTTGTAACCATAGCCTTTTGCTTCTTCTTGGCCTTGGAGTCCTTTTTCACCAACTCAGGGCATTCATCTCGAACATGTCTATAGATCTATTTAAAATCCACTTTTAAAAATACATAAAAGAACATTGTAAGAAAAGAAAGGGAAAAGAAGAAGAGGGAGCATACGTGGGATGCTAATGTGGAGGGTGATCGCCAGAGACCGCGGGCCTCAATGAATATAACCAACAAATAAAGGGAGGGATCGTGGGTAAATACCTTTTAAGCGTGGGGAGATGTGTGAGTGTCGACCTTCTCTTCCAATCGGCCAGCCGATGAAGAGAGTTCTTCTTATGATTACCCTTGCAAAATAAATAAACAACACCAACAAAGAGAGATATTGATTAGAAATCAAGTGTGCAGCATCAATTCCCAAGTGTAATGCAACGGGAAGAGCATGAAGTTGAACATACCTATTGGGTGTTGGCCTTTAAACCCCTATGTAAAGGGTAGGGAAAAGAGTATGATGATATGAATATAAGAGATGTGCAAGTGTTGCACAAGAGGAGGCTCTCAACGTGGTTGAGAGGAGAGAATTAAGTGACAGCAGAATAACATGGAAGATGCATGCATGCGTGACTGATGTAGTAAAAGTAAAAGAGAGATAAAAAAAAAGAGGAGCATGGAGAGCCTGGGATTATTTCTCTTGTCTTTGGCTTTTGATGGACGTTCGAGAGGAAGTCTCTAAAAGGATGAAGCTTTTAGACGTGGGGAAGGCTTCTCCTTGAGCCTGAGATCCGGCAGCACCTCCCCTTCGTTAATGAAGTCTCCCCTCCCATTTAGGAACTGTAGAGGCTTATTTATAGGGAGAGGGTCGTGAGTTTAATCCAAGAATAATTACGATAATCATCTATGGAATGAGATAAACATTGGCAAGACTCCTCCCAGTTCTGGAAAGTCACAGGGAACCTTTCCCCAATTGAAAAGGACTCCAAAACAGAGAAAGAAGGAGCTGCGGGCGAGTTCGAAAACCTCAGAGAATGGCGTCAGACCCCATGGTCGCCCATTAAATGGGCGTCCACCACCTTGGACATTGATTGGCGTTAAAATATGAAAAGTTAAAAGTCTTCCAAAATTAAAAAAGAATTGGCGTCCAGGACGCTGGATGCTCATTTAAAATTAGGCGACCTACAAGATAGACACAGATTAAGAAATAATCAGATTCTGGCCCAAAATATGACCAAAAGATTTGGTGTCAGGGGTTCCAGACGCCCATTGAAGAATGGGCGTCTTCCAAGAGTGACACCAATTAAAAATCACCCAAAATCAGCTCAAAAATCAATTAAAAATATGAAAAGAAGAGTTGACATCATACTCGGCGGATGCTAATTGAAAATTACCTATAATTAAAAAAAATAAAAAAGAGAAAAAAGAATTGGCGTCACTCTGGGCAGACACCAATTTAAAAAGCCCTTGAAAATTTAGAAAAAAATCCCAGAAAAATAAAAAAAGTAGGAAAAAATATGGGAAAGTTGGGAGAAGCTAAAAATCTAAGAAAAATGAAGAAAACCACTCAAATGAGTCGATCTAAGGGTCAAATTGGGGCATTATAAGGTAATATGAAATGTACTCAAGATGATGTCAATTTTGACGTGCCTACAGCTGCCCCGCCTTGGTGCCTGCTTTGCAAGGGAGTATAATATAGTGCAGCGAACTAAAAAGTAGACGCCAAGGTATGATGAGACACGCGATCAACATCACCTGATGAGAATCGAATCAAAAGATCGAGATGAAGCAATCTCGGGAGGTTCGATGAAAGCAACGATGTTTGGATAAAGGATGAAAAGTGCACGCGGGCATGGAGGATATAAAAAGGACGATCAACTTCCAGCGTAGTGAAAGTATACCAGGTCACAAACCTGTAGGTTTCACCATTAGAGAGCGGTTACCAGTCAATGTGGACGTGCTGCAGCCAATGTAAATCTAAGGAAAGAGATTGAAATAGGAGGATGAAAATCTAAACAAAGTAGTTTTCAAGAAAAACTCCCCAAAACAAAAACAAGACGAACTGAGGACTCAATTCGGCAATGAATATCTCATATCTTGAAAAATTAGGATTAATTGACTCTCAAAATCGAGTTATTAGAATGATTTTCCAATGTTAATTCAAAGTCCTACATGAATGCATGCTGGGTTTAAAGGAAAAATTAAAATAAATTAAAATAGAAAGTAACCAAGGATAATATTGGTAAGCTACCCAGACTGAGTCAAGAAATCAATTTGTGAGCTGATATTAAGTCGAAGCTCATTTATCCCTGCACCAACTCGCAAAGGGGAACCATCGTCCCCAGTCTTGGACGACTGAATGGCCTACCGTGCGACTAAGATTCCTCTAGAATTATCATTATTTTTGTTGAAGGGGAACTCAAATTCTAGATTTACCAAAGCTACAAGGTCCTTGATATAATCTAATAGCGTAGATAACATATAGTAGAAATGCATATAGGGAGGAGATTGTAATACCAAAAAGCATGAGGGGAACTAAGAAGTGCAGTCACCGTGGGACTTGGATGATGATGCCCGGACGGTTGGACCAAGAGAGCTTCTTCATGTGCTAAAAAATCCATTAGCCAAGATATTATGAATGAAAAATGCAATTAAAGTATAGCAGCCATGTCATGAATAGGATGAATCAAAGCATTCGAACAAACATTAAGCATATGAATTATATGAATCATCAAAGCATGGCATAGTAAAACATCAAAGCAATGGCTGTGAAAACATAGCATCAAAGCATGCAAAGCATGTATATCATCGGAGCTTTAGCATTATTTCTCTTAAGCCATGAGGAGGACCAACTTGGCTAATCAGTTGAAAGATTTGGAGATGAATGATCTGAATGCCTAGATAAGAATTGGCAGGAATACCCCTTAGGGGGAATGATGTGTAGGGCGGTGAGAGTAATCAGGAGGCTTGGCAGTAAATTGCTCAGAATGGCAGGAATAATCAGACTCGGCATGAATCATGGAGAGACAATAACCAAGAGTGCCCAGAATAGAAAAACATGGAGATAAGGAAGAATCAAGAGATTGATATAAGTGAGAAGAAGACTCATCCCAAGTTATTGGTCCTTGCAAAAAGGTTGTCCCTGCAAAACAACACCATCAGGAATAATACAATATAATTTTTTAGTTTTAAAATATTTAAATTTTTGTGGGTTTTCTAAAGTACTCATTTTTTTGGATTTTGGAAGATATTTGGTTTTTTGGTTTTTTGGGGATTTTTATTTTGGAAAACTATTTGACTATTTTTTTGAAAACTATTTGACTTTTTTTATTTTATTTTATTTGTTTTTAGAATTTTGGTTTAGACATTGCTAATGTAGCATTAAGGGGTGTTTAAACTGCTGGCTCGGGGTCCTCGTTCCTTCCCCTTTCGCTAAAAATTACCCAAAGCAAGGCGTGCATTGAGGGTGGCACCCTATAGTCGGCTGCCCATGGTTAACGGTGGCCCTACTAGGGCCATACCCCAGAAACACTCGGTCTTGGAGGGAGAAAAGAAGAAAAGTTGGGGATAAGCTTGATGTGAGTTAAGAAGATATCGGGTTTAACTTCCTTCCATAGTACAACCCCTAGAGATTATGTCTGTTGAGCCGAGACTTTGTGTCATATCATCGAACCTTAAATTCTCTTTTTGGCACGCATACGGCTGGGCTCATAACGTCCCGCGGGGAAACTGTACTGCCCTCTTGCCATGCCAAATTCATTCGTTTTTCATTTCTTTATGATTTAGCTCATCATTTTTTTGGCACTTTGTGCTTTTGTCATCGTTTGGACATGAAAGATATCACAATTGAGCTTGAAATTTGAGAATAAGGTCATAATTGACTGCCCCTATTTGAGACTTCCTCTTGTCGGGGTGTGCTTAGGTTGGTTGTTTTGCCGAGAACATCTCTATCCTCATATTTCAGCCAAGTTAAAGAAAGAGAAAAGACTTCGTGTCCTCGAGCATGGTCCAAGTAGCAATGGTGTTTTACCAAAAGAGACGGCTAAGGACGCCGTGAAGTTTGTGCGGTGCCTAGCTAAGGGTTGCCCTTAATGAGCGGGGAGGGAATGCCGGACTCCCAGCGCGGGCTTCTTATGCCCAAAGTGCTGCATAGCGAGCCTAAAGATGTTTTTTTCTTGAAATTGAATTTAAATTAAAGAAAAATATAGGATAAAGGTATAGACTACCACTCTTGATCAATGTTAAGAAGCACTTTATGTTGAAAACCGTGCGTGAATAAGGTGATGAAAATGCATAAGAGTGCATACTTACACAACAACGTTACCTTGTGACCTTGTAGAAGCAGCGGCTACCTGAGGCAATCATGGGATTTGTGGTCCTCCTTCGGCAGATAAGAAAGGATAGCAAAGTTTTCAAAGTGGCTTAACAAGAAGAAGCAGTGTCTGGACCAGACTCAGACGAATAAGGAAAAAAAGAAGAAAGGTGAGGGTTGGAACTCCCTCACTAAGGTGCGGAGACCCTGATCACATGAAAGGTCTACAGAAGGAAAAGGGGAATCAAGAGGAGGAGAGAGGACTAAAGCCTGAGAAATAGTGGAAAAACGGGCAGATGCCTAGAGCGGTGGATGTGGAAGAAGTCGGGTTGGACCCGGGATCAGGAGGACTCAAAAGGAGGAATTGATAGACGGAAAGTGGCGGATCCATAGGGTCCGGAGGCAAAGGAGGAGAATCATGATGGGAAGAAGAATCATCCGGAGGTTCTGGAGGGAGAAAATACCATGGGACGAGAAAAGGTATGGAAAAAGATGATTAAAGGGGAAGAAGAGAACCGAGGACACACTGTCCCGGAGGAGCTAGAGGAGGAACCGGAAGAAAGATGGGAAGTCCGGAAGCTCCGAAGGCAGAGAATGGGAAGGGGCGCGATGCCCGGAAAGAATCAAGGAATGGGATAAGAGAACCGGAGGTTTCGAAGGTTGAAGATAGAAAGGGGCGTGATGCCCAGGGAGATTGGAGGGAAGATAAGGTGAAAAATCCGAAGGTTCCGGAGGAATAAAGTGAGCAGGGGCACGGTGCCCCGGGTGAAGAGATGGAGAGTTGGAAGAAGGAGGCGGGTGATGGATTTGTGTAGAAGGAGGTGAGTGATGGGCCACCCGAATGGGAGTATGAACAGAAGAGGGAGGCGGGTGATGGGCCACCCGAATGGGAGTGGAAGGAGGATGAGAGGAAGGAGATGCACCATCAACAACGGCCTTAAGGGCTTGGATTTGTTGAGGGGTGAGATGATATGTAGCGTGCAAGATTCAGGCAACCTTCTCATCGTGGGGAGGAGACGGTCCCATGGGAGTAGCAGCTCGCGATTGCGATGAGGGACCATAAGATTGGAAATTGCCCGTAGGTCGGGCAAGACCATGAGAGTAAGGACGTGGTCCCTTGAAAAAATTGGGGTGAGAATTATAATGAACATGTTGAAATTGAGGAGTGTAGGATGTGCTAGGTTGGTCATCCTCATGATTATAACTAGAGCTAAACATGTTGGTTTGATTATCAAAGTGAAACATCATGCAAACAATCAATATACAATCAGACTGATTTGCAAAGATCAAACAAGTTGAATGTTTACACTTGATTTTATTTGTTCCTTGATGTGAATTAAGGATTTTAACAAAGTTTGATTTGATCCACTCAAGGTAATGAACCTAGTTGCAGTATAGTTTTCTTCAATGCCAACTAGGTTGATTCTCATGACGTATAGACCAACTAAACCCGAGGGACTTCAAAAGGTACAACTTGCCCGGCGTCCGTGAGAGAATCCACGGGTGCGGGGACTTATGGAGGCCTTGGTTTAGAAATTCTCAGTCCAATAAGACGGAGTGCTCAATGGAGGGTCCTTCCTTCACCAAGAGAGGGGTAAGGCTCCCAGAATGTGTAGGGATAGGAGGTCTGCCAAACCGAAATGCCTTGTATGCAAGTGCTAATGCAACAGATAAATAAAATCACACAGAATGATGCAAAATACAAATGATGGATAGAGAACAAAACAAATAGGAAAGTAAATTAAATGAACAGTATGCAATAGATGTAAATGATGGATGCAGAGAAGAACAAACAAAAATGGCAATTAATATGAACAGTGACAATGCAACAATATAGGAAATTGAGGGATGCGAAACAGGATAAACAGAATGGAATTAACAGGAACAGTATTGCAATTTATTTACAGAAAGTGACAAAATGTGTGAAACGGTATGCAACAGAAGGTGAATATGCAATAGATACAAAGCCAATCACACAACGATTGATTCTGTGAAAATAGAGCAACAATATAAGTGTGATGCAACGATATGTAAAAAAATGAGGTTCAACGGAAATGGGCGTCCAGAGGTATGGATGTTGATTCTTTTTTTCTTTTTTTGAAAACCCTACAACAAAGGCCAGAGAGATAGATAAATGCAGAACAACCAATGGAGAAGAGGAAGATTCAGTTACAAACTCACGACAATCAGCATGGCATGCATAAGAATGGGCATCTGAGTCAGTGGACGCTCATTTAGAATGGGCGTCCACTACACTGGACGCTAATTCTTTTTTATTTTTTATTTAGAAGAGAGATGGAGTATTCAAATAGATCTATAAATCAACGATCACTTGGGAAAAACAAATAGGAAAAGTGCTACGTGGAGCACTTTCTGAGATGCACTGTGGGTGCAAAATAGGAGGAGCGCACATGGGTGCCAAAGGAGGAGGGTAGTTAAGAGAAAGACAAAAGGAGTCCCACCGTGATTGTCAGTTTGTAGATCTATTTAAATTCTACTTTTAACCATGGAGAGATGTGTTAGTGTCGACCTCCTCTTCCAATCGGCCAGTCGATGAAGAGAGTTCTTCTTATGATTAGCCTTGTAAAATAAAAAAACAACACCAACAAAAAGAGATATTGATTAGAAATCAAGTGTGCAGCATGAATTCCCAAGTGTAATGTAACGTGAAGAGCATGAAGTTGAGCACACCTATTGGGTGTTACCCTTTAAACCCCCATGCAAAGGGTAGCAAAAAGAGTAAGAAGATATGACTATAAGAGATGTGCAAGTGTTGCACAAGAGGAGGCTCTCAACGTGGTTGAGAGGAGAGAATTAAGTGACAGCAGAATAACATGAAAGATGCATGCATGCATGACTGATGCAGTAAAAGTAAAAGAGAGATAAAAGACAAAGAGGAGCAAGGAGAGCCTGGGATTATTTCTCTTATCTTTGGCTTTTGATGGACGTTCAGGAGGAAGTCTCCAAAAGGATGAAGCTTTTAGACGTGGGGAAGCCTTCTCCTTGAGCCTGAGATCCGGTAGCACCTCCCAATTGTAAATGAAGTCTCCCCTCGCATTCAGGAATCGCAGAGGCTTATTTATAGGGAAAGCGTCATGAGTTTAATCCAAGAATAATTAGGATAATCATCTGTGGAATGAGATAAATATTGGCAAGAGTCCTCCCAGTTCTGGAAAGTCATAGGGAACCTTTCCCCAGTTGAAAAGGACTCCAAAATGAAGAAAGAAGGAGCTGCGGGCGAGTTTGGAAACCTGAGAGAAATGGCGTTAGACCCCATGGTCACGCATTAAATGGGCGTCCACCACCTTGGACGTTCACTGGCGTTGAAATATGGAAAGTTTAAAACCTTCCAAAATTAGAAAAGAATTGGCATCAATGGTCCGCTCATTTAAAAATGGGCGACCTACAGGGCCGACGCAGATTCAAAAATAATCTGATTCTGGAGTAAAATATGACCAAAAGAATAGGCGTCAAGGGTTCCGGACGGCCATTTAAGAATGGGCGTCTTCCAGGCGTAACACCGATTAAAAATCACCCAAAATTGACTCAAAAATTAATTAAAAATATGAAAAGAAGAATTGGCGTCAAACTCGGCGGACGTCAATTGAAAATTACATGTAATTAAATATAAGTAAAAAAGAGAAAAATAATTGGCGTCACTCTGGGAGACACTAGTTTAAAAAGGCCCTGAAAAATTAGAGAAAAATCTCAGAAAAATCCACAAAAATAGAAAAAAATATGGGAAAGTTGGGAGAGGCTAAAAATCTAAGAAAAATGACGAAAACCACTCAAATGAGTCAATCTGAGGGTCAAATTGGGGCATTATAAGGTAATATGAAATGTACTCAAGATGATGTCCATTTTGACGTGTCTACAATGCCCTGGCTTCCTACAATGATAACCCACCAACTTATCAATTTTCTTATGCATATCTGATTTAGAATTAAATTTTCTATTCCCCTGGTTATATTTCTTCTTGTTTCCATACGTACCTCTTAATCTTAAGATCTCTTAAAGTTCTTAGTGAGGAAAGCTTGATCAGAAGCTGACAATTCCCTCAAATCCTGTCTGCTTTCTTCACTACAATCAGACCCCATGAGAGCTACCGTCTTAGGTTTCTTCTCATCATTTTCATTTCTCCTAAAACTAATCTCATAGGTCATCATTGACCAAATTAATTCATCTACCTTCATGGTAGACAGATCCTTAGAATTCTGTATAACCGTGGCCTTGGTATGCCACGCAGGAGGCAATGATCTTAAGATTTTTCTAACTAAATCACTCTCAAAATAATCTTTTCCAAGCGATTTTGGCCCATTCGTTAATCTAGAAAATCTAGCATACATTTCAGTTATTATTTCAGTGGGCTTCATTTTAAACATCTTGTATTCGGAAACAAGTATATTGGCTTTAGTAGCCCTTACCTCAGATGTGCCTTCGTAAACTACCTCAAGACGATCCCACATTTCCTTAGATGATGTGCATGATGAGACTCTTGAGAACTCCGCTGGATGAATGGCACATTGCATCACATTCAGGGTGTTCCAGTTGATAGTTGACTGGCGTATCTACTCTCTAGTCCAGCCATCTTCATTCTCTGGAAGGACATACGGACCTCTCTCGACGATTCTCCACATTTCATGACTCTGTGCGCGCAAGAATACCTGCATCCTATATATTCTTCCAGTAAGAGTAATTGTTACCATCAAAGAACGGTGGTCGGTTAATGGAATATCCCTCAGCTAGAAAACTCTGAGTCTACACCTCATTAGATCTCCCCTGGTCGTTGGACCACATTTTGGGGAACCTGTCTCTGATACCAATTGTTGAGTGCAAGGATGAGATCTGGAGTGGGTGAATAGATCTCCTACTAAAAAATATGGCTCAATTAAAAACTCTCGCTCTACTTAGAGCAATGTTCAAACACCTAGCGTATAGTGAAGCAAAGAGGAAGCTAATCTATCAAAAGTATCTTCACTATTCTGAACATAAAACTTTCGATGTTAAGCACTCAAAAATCACAGTTCAAACACTTAGTGTGTAACTAAGATAGCAACACTTAAATGATGTGAATGAAACGAGCCTAGGCAAACATCTAGCGAACTTAACAATACAATCAAACAACAAACTCAAAGGATTTTTAGGTGGTTCTACCGGACACCCAATCTACCTACATCCACCCCTCAATAGACCATGTGAGGATTCCGCTGACACACAGCTTGAAAACGCTGATCCACAGCTTTGGAGAACAAATCCCTACATCCACCCCTCAAGATATTTATCATGGCGACCTATTATTCACCCTTGGAAAGGTATTTGTTACCTCTATCGGCCATTTTTCACCGTTCACAAGTTATTTTTCACCCTTATTCCCAAAGGGCCGTCGCCACTGCAACATGTTGAATTTTATCTTTGGCTCCGTCGATGCACTACAGTGTTGCGTTAACGCATCTGGAGTTTTTCTTCTTCTAAACTTTCTTCTTCCAACGCCAATCCACTTTCACTCTAGTTGAATCAGGGCTAGCTTGCCTTTGCATGTGTCACACCTCGAGACATATGTACAGCGGAAGTAATATCGAGGAACGCGAGCAGCCGACAATACGCCTCAAGCTGGCAATATAATCAGAGTGCAATAAACATCCACATAAAGATGGAGTACACAATTTTTGACCAAAATTCTAACTTTTAATGATAATAATGATCCATGGTTACAAAAAGTTTACTCATGATCTTCTAGACTCAAGAAAAATGAAAATTACATAGTAAGACTCAATAAAGTAAAATTTACATCATGACTGAAGACTACTTAAATACACTTGACATTCTAAGTCTTCCCTCGACCATCAGTCATCACTCTTGGACCCGTTGCTAGAATAGTCTAAATCCGACACACTTGAACTTTCTAAAGAGGTTGGAAAAGTAGGGTAATGAGCACACTTGCCCAGTAGGTATCTTCGCATCAACATGGAGGCATGCTTAAAGTAATTACATTTTCGCTCTAGTGAATAAGGTAAAAGAAAAGGTGATAAAATGCTCGAACAAAATCCAAGTGACAAGGCATGAATTATAGAGACATGAAGAATATGAATGGACAATAGAGCCGGATCAAGCAAGATTTATAAGGTAAAGTGGCCTTTCATTAATTAGAATGTACTTCATAACCATAAAGGCTATGCACTAGAAAGTCATGAACAAGAAAGTACTAGCAAGCATGTAAATTATAACAAGTTGCCTCATGATTTTCAACCGTCCATAAAAAAAGTACTCCCGACGCAATGTGATGGTAGTGTTCATCGTACCCCATGGTTTTCAGCACGTTTCCGGCTATCCGTCGAGGGGGATAGTGCGGAGCCCTTGGACACTGTCTGTACCCGCTCTTACATCTTCAAGTTACAAATCAAGCTACTTTCATGAGAATATAGTAAAGTTCGGACAATAATATTCAATTCAACAACAGTTTCCATGATAATGTAGCCAAGGTAGAGAACGCACAATAAGAGATCATAAGAATTCCAAAGATGACATAAGACAAGGCCGGGCCACGGAAAGAATTCAGTAGTATAACGGCATATTCTTTAACTTCCATAATTTTATTAATAGTTTATTGATAAGACATTAGGTCCTAGATAATCAATAGACCATCTAGAATCATAGAAAAATCAACCATTAGGTCAAACCATGGGTTGAGATCACTTGAGATAGAAATAGTCATGCTAGGGCCATCTCTTGAAATAGTGATCATGTCTGGACGTTTCATGAGGAAATAGCGGTCAGGTGAAAGGCCGCTAACTAACAGTTGCGGTCTCTTGGATGGCCACTAATATCCAGAACTCAAAAAAACACCGATAGTGTAAGTGCTTTCTAGATAATTGTGTTTTGAGGGTACAACCAGCTCGGCGTCTTAGTAGGAATCCCAGGCTCACGGAGACTTACGGAGGCCTTGAAATAAGATCACCTAGTCGGGTGGAATGAATATCCAACGGAGAGGATCACAAGTCCAAGAGGTGTGCTTATAAGTGCAAAAGTGTATCTAATGGCCATGCACCGGGGTACACACCATGTACTTAAGAAAGACTAGATGAGAAAGGATCATGGTAAAACAACGATCAAATCAAAACGAGTATGTGAAAATGTGATCATTACAAAAGTATATGTTTGGGAATGAAAATAGGTAATTAAAACATATAAGACATGCAATCTATCAAGGATAATGCACAATATAACCAATATTACGAATATGAAGTCAAAACTAGGAATAAAACCTATTTACCTCAGTTTTTCATAGAGTCATTAGCGTGAATCTGTAATCTATTTAAAGTTAACAAGCAGCAGAGAAAAGAAAAAAAGAGCGGTTAGGTGAGGACCACATGTAGGGATTAGTGGTCTATCGCAGGGCCGCTAAATACATATGGCGGTCTAATAGAGACCGTTTATCGTCTGTGACACACAAAAGTAAAATATGTCATATAAGCCTGATTGTTGGCTATAGATAAATGGAAATCTTGCTAAACAGAAGGATAAGACATGATAGAGCATAAGAAACACATGGAGATGCATGGTTCACATGAATCAAGCCAAAATTATCAATTTATCATTAAAGGGTAGGATTCTTGCATGCTGTGATAACCTAGATGCGTAGTGCTAATAAAACCTTAAATACTCCATGTAGAAAGCATGAAAATACATGAAATCAAAGGGCTTTTATTCCTAACTTGGTATTTTAGCCATCCACGAGATAACCTACCTCCATGACAAGCTTTAGACTTCGAATTTCTAACTAGAAGATCACTCAGGTCCATGCACGTCCTGTGCCAAACCAACAACTTCCAACCCCTCTATCTTCAGATTCTCTTGACCTATATTAGTGAGAATTGGAGGGTCGGTAGAAGATAGAAAGGGGAACAAAAATTTCTAAAGACACTACGTGAACTAACCTCATTTTGGGCTTCTAATATCCTGATCTTCACTGGACCGGTGCACTGGTTCTTGTCCATCCTGTAGCAATCAGCGACTTGCAGATGCCATAATTCTTCAACAGCTGGGTCTTCTAGCACGAAAATTGGAGGGGAGTTAGATAAAACTAAGGAGAATAAAATCCTATAAAGAAACACTCTGAGCTATCATCTCCTTACCATCGAACTTCGTGAGTCAAAGTAAGGGTTCACACAGTTCAAACCTGAACCCTATTTATAGAGTTTACCTAGGGTTTGGGGATTAGATAGAACTTAGAGTCCTAAATTGGGGTAGAACTGATTCCTAGAGTATTCTAGATGTTGGCCCGATTAGGAAAGCAAGCAAGAGGGGGGTGAATTGATTGCGCTGCCCTTTTTAATAACTAAAAAGTAGAGATGAAAAAGCTGGAGTAAAAGTTAATCTGATAGAGAACAGTGAGATATGATAGATTGAAAATCAAGCAAGCTCTCACACCTCTCCAAGACAATATGATAAACCACTCAGATAAAATAGAAAGAAGGAGACAGATTATGTAAAACCCTCAACTCACCGCATCACACTCGAAACGAGAACGGACAATATGGAACGACAATCGCGCATATAGCAAACCACAACGCAAGAATTTTTTAGGTGGTTCAGACGCACCCGAGTGCTGTCCTACGTCCACCCCTCTCAACCCTAGAGGATTCCACTAAAACTGCTGCACGACGATAGTAAAATGATCACAACGATCACACACCGACACAACGGTCCCACACACACGAGTGTTCTCGTGCGACGACGAGAAGACATGCACATGGAGATGATGCTTCGAAACCATCTATGAAAGAAAAATATAGAGAAATACAAGGCCCAGTCAGATTTCATATATTATGCTCAAATAGAGATATAGAAGCAAGTGAACATGAGATCCCCCTTTAAATCTTCAATAGATCTTGGAGTTAAGGTGAAAGGGTGCACTAGAAATGATAAACTGCGAAGTGGAAGCAGCCGATCTTGTAGAAATAAATGCCCAAGATAGCGGATGGTGAAGAACAGCAGCAGTCGCCTCCAGATCGTTGCTTGGGCTCATGGAAGGTGATCTCTGCGGCTTCTTCTTCCTCCTCCAGCAGGTGTGCGACTACCTATCCTCCGTTCCTGCAAGGATGAAAACCTTTAGCTCAAATATATGCCTTCATCGTATGAAAATCACTGCTACTTATATCCAAAGAAACCAAGACATAAAAAGGCATGGATGCCCATCATAAAACAATCTCAGAACAACACTCAAAGATGTAGGAAAGCCCTAAGGGTAAGGGGGGAAAAGGGCAAACCAAATGGATCTAACAAAGGGGGTTTCGAAAATAATATGGAAATCACGATCCGGACTCGACAGAAGAAGTATCGACTCTGTGAGGCGACACTTTCTTCGCCCAGTTCAGACAACCCTTAAGGCAAAGAACGCAAGACAAAAGTGTCGACTCACAGAGTCGACACTTTTTGCCAAGTGTTTTGCCAGAACACATAGAGATGAACCCAGAGCAAAAGTGTCGACTCTGTGAGTCAACACTTTTTGCTACAAGTTCTGTCTGCAACAAAAAGTGGAGTCCTGGCCAAAAGTGTCGACTCTCAGAGTTGACACTTGTTGCCTGTTGTGTCGAGGCAGCAAGTTGGCCAACAAGTGTCGACTCTGAGAGTCGACACTTTGAGACCCAAGATAAAAGGTGCCATTTTCAAACAAATAAGCCCCATTTCATGAAGTATGCTATAACCCCTATCTAGGCAACATGAATTAAATCAAAAAATAGATTCTTACCATGTCTCGAAAGTTTAAAGAGCAAAATGGAACCTGCACATAATACCCAAATCCTTCCATGTCAAACTTCTAAGAAGTAAATGGAAGAATAGCTTCAATTCATTTCACATGGAAGTATTGCAGCTACAAACTTAAGTGATTCAGAACTCTTCAAACCATATCTATCACAAGCTCTCATGTCAAATGTGATTCAAGCAAACCATTGTTAACAGGAATTCAAGCAACCGCTCATTGATAGAGATTCAGTCCTAAAATTCAGATTCAATCCAAAGCTGTCTGAACTCACATTGAAATCATATATGAAATTGTCATGCAGTCCAAGACTAACTGAACTCTCACAAACCGTTAAACACAAAGCCATATTGATTAAGTGTATGTGCATTTGAATTTCAGCTCAAGAATGGCCATACATGAGACCAATGAATTTGACTCACATTTAAAGAATTATGCAATGCAAATCACATGATGAACAATTTGTCTTCGTCAAAATACGCTGGGGCACAACAATCTCCCCCTTTTTTACGATGATAAAACACATTGAAGTACCACAAAGATTTGCATGAATGAGACCAGATAACCATCACCCATGAATCTCAAAACACATTGTCAACAACCATATTCATTTACCATTCACCATTCACAATCATGCAAAAACCAATTATTTCTCCCCCTTTTTGTTAGAGTCAAATAAGAGATCATGTAAAAGATGGAAATAAGATCTAATGCCTTATATGTACAGTTAACTCAGTGTAATGCATGTAAAGTGGAATAGATGATCACTCAAGCACACATGCATCCATAATAAGATATAGAGTCAAGCAAGTACATTTGGGACGGGTTAAGAAACTTGCAATCAAACCATGAAACAATATTAAGAAGGATGTGCTTACAAAAAGATGGTACTGCATTAACCATGAAAGAAGACTTATTCATAACGTACATTCAAACAATCAAACCTGAAGTGAAAAATGAGCAATGAGATCCGTAGCAATATGGATTCTCATATTTTCTAAGGAACACTAAAAAGAACCCTTCTGCCCTACACTTTCATACACCATGCTCGACTTTTGGTAGCTTCGCACAGCCCTATTTTTTTTTTAATATGAACAAGATTACTAACCTTTTGACACGAGTCATGCCCTTTGTTTCAGGCGTATTTCCCGGTTACTCAGTTTCATCACTTATTTAAATTGTGGATATTTGTTACTTTTCGATCCAAGTTTCCTCCTTTGTTTTAGGGGGGATTCCTGGCTACTTGGTTCCAAATCCATTTATTGAGATTTTTGGCTGGGCTGACAGCTTTTTCCTTACGAGACACAGGACTTTAATGTAGGGAATCAAGAGCCCTCAAGAGTGTTGAGTGGAATAAATGAAATCCTTATTAAATAGAGTCATTTATCTCAAAAGTGCACATTGTAGAGAGATTGTAATGAATGTAAGAGATGAATTAGTCTAATCATTGTTATGTCTCCCCCTAAATGTATGCACAGATATGAAAAGAACCTCCCCCTTAATGTGTGCCATGTAACAGACATATCTAAACCAATGCATTTTTATTTAGCAAGGGAATAAGGTCATAGGAGAGATCAAGGAGATGGGTGATATAATATATACACTCAAACATGCATTGAGATAAATTTTTCAAACAAGTTGATTACCGGTATGTGGCGGAGAACGTAGGTCCGAAGATCACCATCGCGCATGAGGAAAGCTTCTAGTTGGACATAATCCAACTTTCCACAATCGTCATTTGATATACCAGAAATCATGGCATTCAAGCACACAAGTATAAGATATGTGAAGTTATGTACATGCGGATGCAGCTGTATGTAGATATAAGCAAAAATCAAATGTTATTCAATTTGATATGCACATTAGAAAAGAGAATAAAACCTAAGTTCAATGGAAAACACCTTATGTGCAAGAAGGCAAACCAGTATGCACAGATGATTTATGAAGGATTTGTGAGTGAATGTATATACAGATCAAGGCATCAAAAAGACATTAGTTATCTAATTTGCACAAGCCTAATTCTCTCCTAAGAAAAGTAAATTGATCAGAATTCAAAGGCTTTGTAAAAATATCTACAAGTTGTTGTTTTGTATCTATAAAAGTTAACTCAAAATCGCCTTTATTGACATGATCTCTAATAAAGTGGTGTCTAACTTCTATGTGCTTTATGTGAGAGTGTTGGATAGGATTTTTGGATAAATTTATTACAGAAGTGTTATCACACATGATGGGAGTGTTTTTCAAGCAAAAACCAAAATCTAACAACTGTTGTTGGATCCAGAGTACTTGGGCCTCACAACTGCCTGCAGCCACATATTCGGCTTCAGTAGTTGATAAAGCCACACAATGTTGTTTCTTTGAGGCCCATAAAACCATGCAGCCACCTAGAACCTGGCAGTGACCGCTTATGCTATTACGATCCATTTTACACCTAGCATAGTCAGAATCATTGTAAGCAAGCAAATCAAACGAAGCATTCTTAGGATACCACAAACCAAAATCACTTGTTCCATTCAAATACCTGAAAATTATTTTCACGATCGACGAATGAGATTCCCTGGGACAAGATTGATATCTTGCACTGAGACACACACTAAAATGTATGTCAGGCCTGCTAGCAGTAAGATATAGCAATGAACCTATCATACCCCTAAAAAACTTTTGATCCACAATATTACCTTTCTCATCTTCCAATTTGAGTGAGGTGGACATTAGTGTAGCAAAACGTTTTGACATTCTCTAGTTGATACTTTTTCACAATCTCCTGAGTGTAGTTCTTCTGGTTAATGAATATACCATCATCCAGCTACTTTATTTGTAGCCCCAAGAAGAAGTTCAACTCGCCCATCAAGCTCATCTCGAATTCTCTCGGCATAAGTTTGGCAAATTCATCATTCATCTTAAGATTCGTGACTCCAAAACTTATATCATCTACATAAACTTGTACAAGTAAAGCATGCTCATCACAACTCTTAGTAAACAACGTTTGGTCTATGTTACCTCGTTTGAAGCCATTATCAATTAAAAATGAACTTTACCGATCATACCAATTTGTAGACGTGGTGAGAACCCAAGAATTGCCCGGGGAGCTTGTTTTAAGCCATACAGTGCCTTGTCCAATTTGTAGACGTGGTCCGGAAATTTTTCATCTTTGAGGCTTGGCGATTGCTCCACGTATACTTCTTCTTTGATGACTCCATTGAGGAAGGCACTCTTGGCGTCCATTTGAAAAAGCTTGATGTTCATGTGACATGAATAAGCAAGAAGAATTCTTACTGCCTCTACTCTAGCCACAAGCATGAAATATTCATCAAAATCATTGCCAAATTCTTGAGAGTAGCCCTTAGCTACTAATCTTGCCTTATCCCTTACAACCACCCCCGTCTTCACTAACTTTGTTTCGAAAAACCCACTTAGTTTCGATTTTGGGATGATTATCAGTCGGGGCACGAGGAACCACACCCGATTCCTTTGGAATTGGTGCAGTTCTTCTTGCATGGTGAGAACCCAAGAATTGTCATTAAGTGCATCATCTAAATTGTTACGTTCAATATTGGAACGTAAAGCTAAGTTATCATGAAGTTCAACTTCCCTGATTGAAGCCCGTGTCCGTACTCCTTCATCCACACCGCCAATAACATTCTCCAAAGGATGATCCTTATGTGTTGTCCATTGGCGTGAAAAGGTTCGTTGTATCGGCTCCTCTTCTTGTTCTTTCTGTTTGTCCTTTTCTTGACTTTTTGCCTCACCTTATTTGATAGACTCTCCTTTCTCAAACTCACCTTCACCTGTAACAAGAAAATGCTCATCATCATTTGACTTTCTCAGAGTAAACTCATCAATCACAACATGAGGACTCTCTTCAATTACAAGAGTTCTAGAGTTATACACTCGGTAGGCTCTAGATGTCAAGGAATACCCGAGGAAAATCCCTTAATCACTTTTAGCATCAAAATTTTCAAGATTATCCTTACCATTACTCAGTATGTAACAAATGGATCCAAATGGCTTAAAGTCAGATATGTTCGGTTTCTTATCTGTATACAGCTCGTAAGGAGTTTTCTTAAAGATAGGTCTTACCATAGCTTGATTGGTGATGTAGTAGGCAATGTTTACTGCTTCTGCCCATAAGTACCGTGGAAGACCATTTTCCACCAACATGGTCCGTGCCATCTCCACGAGCGTTCTATTCTTCCTTTCAACCACTCCATTTTGTTGCGGGGTCCTAGGTGCTAAAAATTGGTGCTCATACCCCTACTTCCTGCAAAATTCATGAAAATCAGAATTTTTAAACTCATTTCTGTGGTCAGTCTGAATTTTCTGAATAGCATATCATTTTTCATTCTGAACTCTTACACAGAAATCAACAAATTCCTTGAATGCATCACTTTTGTTAGCTAAGAACAATACCCATGCATATATAGAGAAATCATCAACAATTACAAAGCCATATAGTTTCCCTCCAAGACTGTGAGTCCTGGTGGGACCAAACTGTAGAGTGGTGATAGGCAGATCTAGAGGGGAGGGGTGAATAGATCAGCCCCTTTTTGCCCTTCTTTGTGGAAATAAAAATCAGATCTAACACAAATTATAATGAGATAGATATTAGTTAATAGCTAAGAAGCTGGACACATAAATGATATCCATGAACGGTCCTACCAAGCTTCTACTGCTAGAACATAATGGAAAGCAAACCACAAGACACAATCTTTAAGGTGGTTCGGTCTCAATCTAGAGACCTACGTCCACCCCTCACACTACACGGTGAGGCTTCACTAGTGCAAAAGCACAGCCGTTGATTCACAGCTTCTATCAGGGAGATACACTCTCACAACTCCACTATCACATAGCTTGAGGGATTACAACCCAAAACACACAGACTAGTTACCACACCGTCTGTCTACCTACTCATAGGTAGGGACCGAATGATATGGAGTATGTTTTGAAGAAAAGCAAACTGAAAATGAACTAGCCAGATAGAGTATCATAATGAAGCACTATAAGAAAGAAGTCTCTTGTCTGGGAGAGAGCTTGAAGGCTCCTTGGCTCTCTTCTTGTTCTTCCTGGTTCTTCACCACAACCCTTGCGAGAGAATGATGATCTAGCTTTCAGCTTTCAAGGGTTCTCGATTGAGCTTCACGAAACCTTCCTGCTTGCAAAGAGACCTCTCATCGTTAGGAAGAGGATCGTCTTTTTTTTGTTGCACTCATGCCAGCAGCATCAGGAAGGAGATTACTTCATCTGCAAGCTTCTAGCTTTTCTTTTCTTTGCTTGCTTGCCTTGTTGTCGAACTGGAGCTCATCCTCCTGATATATTGGTGTCCTTCAGCGACACCAACGGTGTCCCCTTTTCAAGATAAACCCAGAATGTCATATCCACATAATTTGATTTGCTTCTATTTGTCTAGTTGACCCTTTTCTGTCAAGGCTGCAGATATGTGGGTAGGTAGGAGACAATATCAGCATAAGTACAGTCCTTTCAGGGGATTTCTCTGCCAGACCACTGTCCTCTGATAAAGTAGCATCTTTGACGACTTTTTCCAGAGTGAACGGATCCTCTAGGATAAGTTCCAAATCCTAAAAATGGCTTCTATCGATTTCAGACCCATTTTGGTCGAACACGGATGTGTCGATATTTTCCACACAGTGTGTCGAGACATCCCATTAAATAACTTAAAGATAGCTTCAGAACCATTCTGGTCGAACATTGATGTGTCGATACTTTACACACAGTGTGTCGAGACATCCATTGAAATCTTGAAGTTCCGTGGCTGAAGTGTCGAGACAACACGATACTATGCCGTGACATATGTGCTTGGTTCCGAGATGACATCATGACTATGTCGAGACATCGTCAAACGGTGTCGAGACATGTGCGTCATGTGCAGAGTTGCCACACGAAGGTGTCGAGACAGAAGCGCCATGTGCAGAGTTGTCAAGCGAAGGTATCGACACTTTTCACCCAGTGTGTCGAGACATCAATTAATCCAAAGGCTGGACAGACAACGGCTTCAGCTTGATTTCTTCTGGAGGTGTCGAGACATTGGTTAGATGTGTCAACACATTCTTTTCTGTTAGAGCTCAACCGTTCGTATATCAACATGATTTCTTCTAGATGTGTCGAGACATTATCAGATGGTGTCGAGACATCACTTAAACAAATTCTCCTGCACTTGTTTAGTCCATTGATTAAACCAAATTATGTTAGATATTCCTCAAATATTTACTAATGATTTATGATTTGTTATCATCAAAACCAGGGGACACAACATTCTCCCCCTTTTTGATGATGACAACCATGAATCATTATAACCAAGCATTCATATAGCATTACACAATTTGGTTGAGGAACCATCAAACAAGTGAAATTTATCCTTTCAACACAACAACTGAACGTTAGCATTTTTTAACAAAAAGCTTGTTTCATTGATCATCCAAAGTTTCGTACAGATCAAACAAGACATGTATTCAAGCATTTACATTGCACTGACTAAATGCAAAATCTAAAATCTAGATGAAGAAGGCTAACTACATGCTAGATGCTAGATGATGCTTGTCTTCTTAGAAGATCTTCTGTACTTCTCCCCCTTTGTCATCAGCAATGAGGGGGTGAAGGAGGAGGCTGTTGTGGAGGAGGCATAGATCTAGAGCTGGCGAGGTGAAGGATTTGTGCCTCTTGAAATTCCTGTTGCAGGTGGGAGATAGCGGCTGCTAGAGAATCAACCCTCTGATTTAGCTGCTCATCCCTTTGTCTAACAAACATGTGTAAAGTCTTGATATTTTCATTGATGTCTTTGAGACAGGTATGAATCATCTCACAGATGTATTCTATCTCAGCCCTCTGTTGGGAGCCTTGTGGTGGTAAATGAGAAGAGGTGGCTTCAGTTTGAGGAGGAGGGCACCATTCATCACCTGTGTCGTCCAAGGCAGGTTGGAGTTGAGCTTTATGCAGACGGATGAGTTCCAAAATTTTAGAACCAACCATATCCAGTTTGTTATACACCACATCCATTTTGGCCTCAGCTTTGGTGGTGCTGTTGACTATTCTTGCTGTGTCGGTGTGGACTATGTCTGTAAGCCTTGATGAGGCATCAAGTAGCTTGTTGCAATCAGAATACACCTTCCCTTTCATATGTTGGGAGGCATCCAATAGTCAATAAGCAGGAGCATTAACTGTTCTCTCCAAATTGGAGGTGGCATCAAGAGATCTGTGGGTCTCTATGGTCACTTGTGCTCGGATGGATGTAGTTGCGGCAGCCACTTGTTTAGCTAGCTGATTGGAGGAGTCCATCAGTTTGGCACACTTAAGGTTGATATGACCTTGCTCTTCTCGGATGTCATATGCATGCCTTACCATTTCTGTAGTCTGTTATTGGGTTTCAAGGTGAATTTGCCTGAGCTTCTTCATTATTGTCCCAGCTCTTTCACACACATTGATGATGGAGTTCATGAAGTTTTTCAATATTTCATCTGACTTGTGTTTGTCAAGCATAAAATTTTCCCATCTGCTGTTTTGGACTTGCTCATAATAAAGCTGTCTGGCTTCCATTCTGTCCACTTGCAGACTTAGTTGACGAAAAGAGGAGTTCATGCTCCCAAACTGTGCAGTCAGAAACTTGATAATAGTGGAGTGAATATCCATGGGACTGGCAGTGGCAGCATGAGTTGTACCTCTTGAGGTGGATGCCTCTGCATGGAATTATGTAGGAGCATCCCCTTCAATGAAGATTTGGGGTTCAGGTTCAGGAGAGAGAGGAGGTTGGATTCCAAAAGTTGTCATCATCCCAGGCTGGTCCATAGGATCTTTAGACAACTACTCCTGATGTGCCTGCTCAAAGTGAATGTCTGCATGGAACATTTCTCATGCTGATCTAACAATGCATCTGAAGCTGGCTGGTCCTTTATAGGTTGTTCCTATGCTGACTGTTCCTGTGGAGCTGGCTGTACTGGAGGGTCAGGTAAATGTCTAGGTAGATTCCTTACAAGTTTGTCACCTTCCTTTTTGAAGTGCATGTAATTTTCTATGAACCTCATGCTGTAGACATTGATCCTGGGGATAGGTATGGACTTTTCATTATCAAGAGGGATGCCACCCTTTTGTAAAATAGCAGTTAGCTGTGCGGCATAAGGCAGGCTATGCCGGTTGAAAGTGCAACTGTCCATAATCTGGAGCATGATCTCTGGAAGACAAACGTGGTAATTATTGAACAAGCAGTAACATAGGAACCTCTGGGTCTCAGTAAGTCTACTTCTGCCACCCCCTTGTGGGGTAATCACGGTAGTGAAAATGTGATGTAGTAGACATTGTAAGGGGGGAAACCGATTGGTGTCAAATGATTTGACAAGAAGTTGGGTTGCATCTTGAGGGTTTCGAGGCTTCCCTGTCAGGATGGTGTAAGCTACAAACAAGTCAATCTGAACCTCAGATTCTATTTCCCCATCCCGGGGTATGTGTAAGGCTCTATGTAGAAGCTTTGTTGTAAGCTTGATGGAGACGCCCTTTACTTCAGTCCGAAGGACTTTCTTGTTCTCATCAAAAAACAAGTTCTTATAGAACTGCTGAACAAAAAATGGGTAGTATACCCTGTAACCGGATAGAAATCATCGCCATCCTTGGAACTCAAATAATGATATTAGTTCAGGAAAATACTCAAGCATCTCGTGGTCACTAAAATCCACATACCTAGGGAATAGAATCCTGGTGGGATCACTTTGTTCTTCTCTAACAGAGGGAGCAGCACTGGGCTGTGGAGGAGCTGACTGAGCCTTGGCCGCTTGGCCTTTGGTTGTGGCAGCGTAACCCTTTCACTATTAGAGCCCTGGGCCTCGGCAGCTCTTCTCTTAGCTGGTTCAGCAGCTGGACGGTCTGTAATACTCTTGGAGCGCCCTTCAATGTGTGCTTCCGACGTTGCGGCTTTCTTGGATGAAGCCGCGTCTTTCTTCTTGCCGCAGGTGACCGGAAGAGCCATGAAGAGGGTAGAAGAAAGATAGGCGAGGAGACGGAGGGCAGCTAGAGCTAGCTGGGGAGAGGGTTTCATAGACGAAGGAGAGGGAACGAGGGCATCGACCTCCAGGTGAGAGCGTGCAGGGTCGCCGGAGAGCGGGTGTGAGAGGGAAATAGGGTTGAAATGAGGAAAGGTAAAGAGAAATGAGTTTCATCGTCGAGTGAATAAGGAAAGTTGAGATTATGATTTTTAAAATAGTAACCCTGAGATAAGAAATGGCGTATATACCCCTATGTTAAGTTCAGAACGGTTTAAAGCTTATAAGCTCATTTTTGAGAATGAAGGTTTAAGAAAAAATCGTTTAAGCAACAAATAATGAGATTAAAATATTTGAGAAAGCTAAAAAAAATGGAATCAAGCCCATTTTACTTACTCGTCACTTTCATTAGGCATGATTGGAAAACAAAGATAAGCAAGTATTGAAAGTAAACAAAAAACCTTTTTGTTTTGAAGCAAGGTATAGAGTCAACCCCAAACTAATTTTTTTAATTAATTAAACAGTCAGATAAAGCATTCACTTTTTGACTCAAGGAAACACGTTGATTGACGCTAGAGTCCCTGGTTACTCAGTGTAGCTTATCTTTCTAAATTTTGCTGAACAGAGTTGACAGCCTTCATCATGACTAGATTAACCTTCATTTCATTGATGGAGGATCTAATTTCTCTGAAGATGAGGTCATTGCTATGAAATTATTGCACTATGATTTTTAGTAGGCGTATTCTCTAATTGACTTAAGATTACGTAACTTGTTTAAGGACAATACATGCCAATCAATACATAAACCAAGAAGCCTATTTGCAGTGAACTTTCAGATGCTTAGGCATGTTGTGACCCCTCTATGTTGATGATGTTGACACTTGCTTTATTTCATTGGCAACACCATTATTTTGATTGATTGGCAACTGCTCTTGCTTTGATGAAATTGCTCTATCAGATTGACATGTGTTCTTTGCATTTCATACACTGCTGTTTGCATTTCTCACTGTCATGGGTCGACGCATCCTCTGGTGGGTCGACTCCTTTAGTAGACTTGTCTAGATTGAGTCTATACAGCGTCAGTTCATGCATGTCTTAGGCTAAGTCTATACGGCGTCAGTTCATGCATGTCTTAGGCTAAGTCTGTACAGCGTCTCATTCATGCTTTGATTAATGAAGTCTGTACATCAGTCTTCACATTCTAAGTCTGTACAGCCGTTGGGTTTGGACTCAGAGTCTGTACACTCGATTCGCCTTTGAATTGGTCAAGTGTGTACATTCCTTCACTGTAGCTTTCACGTATCCAAAGTCTACACATCGTGAAAGTCTATTCATTCTTCACTGACTTTCGTTCAAGGCAAAGTCTATACATTGGAGTCTTTCCCTACGTTTCTTAAGTGAAGTCTGTACACTCGTTTCTGAAGCCTGAAGTCTATACACTCCAGCCTATTCCTACGATCAAGGCTTTAGCTACACTCAAGTCTGTACATTGGCTTCGCTTCATCAAGTCTGTACATTGAATCGCCAACTTCTTTGAAGTCTACACATCGCTTGATTTCATGAAGTCTATACATCCACAGTGATATTTGAACTCTATACATCCATAGTGATATTTGAAGTCTATACATCCATCGTGGAGCTTCAAGTCTACACATCGCTTGATTTCCTAAAGTCTGTACATCCACAGTGAAACTTGAAGTCTGCACATTGGTCTTCAAATCCAAAGTCTGCACATTGGTCTTCGAATCCAAAGTCTATACAATGGTCTTCACACTTGAAGTCTATACATTCGATGTGCAGAGTTGATGTCTATACTGTGCCTTATGCTGATCGAGTCTACACATTGGTCGGTGGCAAGTCTGTACACTGGCCTCAGCTATTCAAGTCTATTCACTAGACTGTTTGGTCAAGTCTATACACCCTTCAGTTGAAATTCCAAGTCTGTACATCGGATCGTGTTAAGTAAAGTCTATACATCCGATTGTACAGTGTCTTAGCCATCGTCTCACTTCTTCAAGTCTACACAATGGTCGGTGGTAAGTCTACACATTGGTGTTTCATTCGAAGTCTGTACACTCACCAGTGAACGACAAGTCCACACCTTGGACTGTAGCTGCTTGTTCTTCAAAGTCTGTACATTGGGCTTTCACATGAAGTATGTACATCCGTTCGTTCTGCATCGTTATCAAGTCTGTACAGCCACTCTTTGAGCATCAAGTATATACATTGGTATTGGGTGAGCATAGTCAAGTCTGTACACTACGCTCGAGTCCGTTGTCTTCAGTAAAGTCTATACATTGGCATCGGTCTTCACCTTGAGTATGTACAGTGGCTGCTTCATATAGGAAGTATGTACAGCCGTTGCCTCTTCATATAAAGTCTATACTTTGGGCAAGTCTGTACACTGGTTTTCCTTCTTATGAAGCCTTTATATTTACTAAGTCTATACGCTGCTTTCCTTCTCATGAAGCCTTTACGATCATTGAGTCTATACACTGCGTTGTGCATACTTTGCATTGCACTCGTGGTTGCAAAGCCTGTACAGGGTTTACAGTTAAACTGAATATGTTTCTGTCTGTCTGACAGGAATGTAGAGACAAATGAAGGGCACGTGATCCAAGGTACCTGGCTCGTGATCCGAGAAGAACAAGGTATCCAGATGAGGACACGTGTTCTGACACTCCATTGGATGCTGCCACGTGGTCCAAATGCTTTGGCGGGAAACGTGGAGAGCACACGCCTGCTGCTGCTGCTGCTATATATACATGCCTTCTTCCACAGAAGAAGGGAGATCGAAGAGAAGGATAGAAAGTCTATACAGCCAAAGCAACAAGGCTCCTTCGATCCACTGAGAAAAAAGATACAGAGAAGAAGAAGAAATAGAGAAGAAGAAGAAAACGAGAGAAGAAGAGATAGAGAGCTGATTGACAGTGAGAGTGAGAGAGTTTGTATCTCAGTCTCGTGGTTCAAAACCAGAGCTGAGCTTTGCTCTTTAGAGCTACATTGCTTTTAGGTTTTCCTTTTTCGTTTTGATTCTGTCTATCATTTCTGAATATTGTTTCCTCAAGTTGTGTGTCAACGGTCTTGCAGTGGTAGTCTCCACTGGACGGGTTAAGCTGTATTTCCCCAGCGGTTGCAGAGGATCAGATCCTCTGGTCGGCAAGCTATAGTGCCCAGCGAAGCTGTGTATCAGTGGATTGTTTGGCCAAGCTGTAAAGCCCAACGGACGGAAGCTGTGTTGCGCAGCAGGAAGCCATACTCGGTTGAGTGTGGGGTGGACGTAGGTCGTTGACCGAACCACCTAAAAATTGTGTGTGCAGTGTGTTTGTGTTTTTGTTTGATCTGTGTGCGATGGGAATTCTTGCTTAGCTTATTTGGTTTCAACGCTCATGCTCATGTCTAGCTTTCGATATATAGATATGGTGAATGGCTTTCATGGGTCGACCCTTTGCTTAGCATTCTTCCTTTAGCTTAACTGATGTTTGCCTAAATTCCGCTTTAGAACTTACAGTAGTTTTAAATTAGGCAAGTTGATCTATTCACCCCCCCCTCTAGATCCACACTCAGTGGAGATAGACTGCGTCCATCTAACCCAACACTTGGTATCAGAGCCTAACTCTTCTGCAGGGACTCATCGCCCGAAGAGAATAGGCAGAGATGGATGCTCGAGGGATGATTACCAAAGGTCACTCAACAACGAAGCCCCCATTCTTTGATGGATCAAACTACGCATACTGGAAGAACCGTATGCAAGTGTTCCTAAGGGCTAAGGATTATGAGATTTGGAAGATTATCAGCAAGGGACCTTATGAGCTGTCCCCGAATGAAGATGTATGGACCAAGGAGGAGATCAGAAGGTCCACGCTGAATTGGAGTGCTATAAATGCTATCCAGTGCGCTCTGCATCCTACAGAATTCTCCCGTGTGTCTGCTTGCAAATCAGCTAAGGAGATGTGGGATGCGCTGGAAGTAATTCATGAAGGTACATCTCAAGTAAGAGAGCAGAAGGCCAATCTTCTTGTATCTGAGTATGAAGCCTTCAAGATGAAGCAGAACGAGTCCATCAGCGAAATGTACGCTCGGCTGACTGTCATAACCAATGGCCTCAGAGGTTTTGGGAAACCTCAGACAGAGTATGATGTAGTGAGGAAAATTCTGCGCTCCCTGACTCCCATTTGGCACACCAAAGCAACAGTGATGGAGGAGTCAAGGGACTTGCGTAATACTAAAGCTGATGAGCTGATTGCCTCACTAATGGCATATGAGATAAACATGCCAAGGACAGATGAAGCCGAGAGGAAGAAGAAGCTGATAGCGCTGAAGGCTAGTTCCCGCAAATCAACAAAATCTAGCTCCAGTAGCTCTTCATCATCAGAGGAGAGCCTAAATGAAGAAGACGATGTGACTCGATATGAGATAGCCATGATGACTAGAGAGTTCAGGCGATTTCTCAGAAAGGGAGCAGGACGGTTCGGCCAGAATAAATACAATGGTGGCCGAAAGGATAAAAGGTATAAATCTAAATCTGTAAAGAAAAATGAAGCTAATGTCTGTTACCAATGCAGGAAACCAGGGCATCTGAAAGCTGACTGTCCAGACAATCAGAAACATAAGGACAGGTCAAAGAAGAAAACCAAGAAGGGAAGAGCTATGATCAGCACATGGAGTGATGAAAATGAAGGCTCTTTCAGCAGCAGCTCAGATAGTGAAGCCGAATCTGAACATGCCATTTGCCTTATGGCAACAAGCTCCGAAGATAGAGAGGAGGATACAGATGAGGTAATCACTAGAATTCAAAACTTCACAATTGCTGATTGGGTAGATGCTTATCATGACATAGCTGATTGAGCTGATGATATTAGAAAAGAGAATAGGCATCTTAGAAGAAAAATCAATTCCATGCAAAATGATAAAACTCTATCTGATAAAATTGCATGTTTGGAATCTAAAAATGATAAACTGAAACTCACATGCTCTGAAGTAGAGGACATCAAAATTGAGTTAAAGGTTTCTAGGGAAGAGAATCTAAGGCTTGAAAATGAAATTGATGAATGGAAGCTGAAGATTCAAAAATGTGAAAGTGAAGTAAAAATCATCTCTAAAAAATATGAAGCTGTCCTTAATGTCAACAATGAGCTGAAAAAGTCTATTGATGAACTTCAGAAAGATAATTAGGATAAAATGAAAACCATTGAGAAAATGACCCAAGGAACAGATAACTTAAATGCTTTGCTAGGGTCAAAGGTTAATTTCAGAAAAGAGGGCCTAGGATTTAGTTCTAGTGCAACAAAAACATTTGGGATGAGAACAATTTCATTTGTTGCTCAAAAGGAAAAGGGACCTCTAATTAGCATGAACTCAACAAATTTGATGAACAAAACTGCTAATCTGAAAAAGCCCAGTGCTGAGGAGAAGGGCAAACGAAAGGTTAATGAGCCTAGTAGAGCCAGCACATCCAAGCAGAATCCTAGGGCTCAGACTCAGGTTAGGGGTCAACCTACACAGTCCAGTAAACCCCAAGTCAAGGTAACCAAGTCTCCACCATCAACTCCACCTCTGAAGAAAACCCAATACAAACCTGTGTATAGGTCAGCAGGGTCCAAAGTACAGGGGAGACAGAGTGCTGCTAGGAGTCAACCCAATTATTTTTATCAACCCAGAGCTCAGACCCACTACAATGCACAGCCAACCTACTTCAATAGGTCAGATTGGTCTAGAACTCAGGGTAGGTTTACAGGTGTTGCACACCAGGGTGCTCAATATCAAAGACCTTACAGTAGAAATTGAGTCAATGGGTATGGTTACTGGACATCTAGAAACCAATATTTCCATAGCCAGCCCAGGAACTACTATGGCCAAAATTTTGTGAACACACCCTGGCCAAGGCACTGGCACAGAAATAACAATACTGTCAATAATCATGCTGCTGCTAATAAGAAAAAGAACAATAAAAAGAAAAGGAACAACAACAGAAGAAAATCTGTAGGATCCACTGAACAAAGTTCATTTAAACAAAAGTGGATTCCGAAACATCTGCTTACCTGCTTTGCTTCTAGTTTATTTACATTGGAGCCCAATCAGTCTTGGGTTCCAAACTTCTCTACCTAATTGTGTATGCAGGTATGCCTGGCAGCCAAGAACAACTTGTGGTACATGGATAGCGGCTGCTCCAGGCATATGACAGGAGATAAGGCCAAATTTTGCATGCTGACTGAGAAAGTAGAAGGCCTTGTCACCTTTGGAAGCAACACAAAGGGTGGGATTATCGGATCAGGTAAGGTAGGTAAGTGTTCTACCTACTGCATTGATGATGTTATGCTGGTTGAAGGGTTAGCCTATAATCTACTTAGCATCAGCCAGTTATGTGATAAAGGTTACAATGTTTTATTTAATTCTCAATGCTGCAAGGTTTTTGAACCTGATTCTGATATTGTCAAATTTTCTGGAAAAAGAATAAATAATACTTATATGATAAATTTAGATGAAATTCAACACACTAACTTTTGCCTTACTGCTAGTAGAGAAGACATAGCATTTTTATGGCATCGTAGGTTAGGTCATGCTAGCTACACTGTTTTGCACAAATTAAATAAGCATGGCATGGTTAGAGGACTTCCTGAAGTCTCATTCAAGCAAGAAAATAAAATCTGTGATGCATGCACTCAATCAAAGATAACTAGAAAGTCATTTAAGTCTAGAACTGAAAATCTGTCTTCCAAACCATATGAGCTGATACATATGGACCTTTTTGGGCCAACTAGATCTGTCAGCCTATCAGGGAGGAGGTATGGGTTTGTCATGGTAGATGACTTTTCTAGGTATACTTGGGTTTATTTCTTATCTAATAAGAGTGATGCTTTCTCTGAATTTCAAGAGTTTTATGATAAAACAAATCAGAAAATTGAAAATATTTTGTCTGATCATGGAGGTGAGTTTGAAAACTCACAATTTGATGAATTCTGTAGGTCAAATGGAATCAACCACAGGTACTCCTCACCAAAGACACCTGAGCAGAATAGAGTTGTGGAGAGAAGGAACAGAACCCTAGTGGAAATAGGTCGTACACTCCTTGTCGAAGGTGATCTACCAAGGAAATTTTGGGCTGAAGCAGTGAACACTGCATGTTATGTAATTAACAGAGCCATGGTAAGACCTTCAACCTATCCAAGGACAGCCTGTTGATGTATGGGCGCCACTCGTCCCTGGTCTTCAGCTCAGCCGTCCTGCACTCAACCTATGGAGAAAACCTGAAAGCGCCTCCTATGAAGTAAAGGGGATGGCTCCCAAAGATCCGGCTGACTGAAGTGATATCCTCCCTCGGGGTGAACTTCATCCTAACTCCTATCCAGCACTCCAATAGGATCATCGAACCAAAGAGAGGACCTCCTAAGGCTGCTGAAGTAAGACCCTCGTACGAATAAGCTAAGTCGGCCTGAGAAATGGAAAGTCCCTGCCAAAGGCCACTGATGGTGCTGAGTAAGGGGATCTCCAGGACGTGGTCGGCTGAAGGGAAAAGGATGGCCCCGCAGAGGCAGATGGATGCAGCTTTGGCTATGGCCTCAACCCACCCACACTTATTCTTGCAATGATCCACTACCCACTGGCTCAGAGGAAGGAGGTGAATGTGGCGGGGGCCTACAAAGGTACGAACATCCCCGTTATCAGGTATAAATTCCCCTAGGATGAGTTTTGGATCTATAGGGGCAACGGTATGGCATATCAAGTCTTCCTCCCCCACCTTGGACCTAGGAAGCCCGAAATACGTCTCCACCTCCTCTAACAGGATAGTGGCCTCAAAAGATGGGAAGAAGAAAGTATGGGTCTGAGGGTGCCAAATCTCCATCAGGACAGAAATACTATGCCAGTCTAAAGAAAGCTTAGGGTAGTTCTGACCTAGAACTAAGAGGGAGTGTAGGTGCCAGGATTTGAGGAGGTAGGTCACCCCGAGGGGCAATGCACGGACCATGGGAGCCACCCACTTTAAACTAGAATAGCGTCTCGGGCCAGGGAGAAGCTGAGAAGAAGGAGAAGGCAAAGGGTGTAAGGAGATATAAGAGGAAGTTGATGTTGTGTAGTGGACAGCGGATCTAGAGGGGAGGGGTGAATAGATCAGCCCCACTTTTCGCAATGCGGCCCTCTAAACAGCTAGTTAAAATGAATTGCAGCGGAATAGAAACTAGCTTCCAAGAATGCTATGATTCACTTAGCAAGATAAGCAAGATATATAATAATTCGATCTAAGCATGCACCTAGAACGATTCAATCACACAAGCAAACCATGCTAGACAGGATTTTTAAGGTGGTTCGGACTGAATCCTCAGCCCTACGTCCACCCCTCACCAAAACCCGGTGAGGCTTCACTTGTGCAGCGCACCAAACCGCAAATCGGAAACCACCGATTGCCTTCCTACTCACCACCTGGTAGGGACGTCAACCGCAAATTGGAACACCCTCCAATTGCCTTCCTACTAACCACCGGTAGGGATGAATCACACTTTCAATGTTTAAACAATAATGAAAATGAAACAAGATGTGAATGAACTAAAACAAGAGATTGAGTTATGAGTGAAAATGAATTGGCCCTTGTATGGAATGTTGATCAGCAACAAGGCTCCTCTTAGCTTCAACTCAATCTTCTTGATTCACCCTTGATTGGATGAATGTTCTTCACGGAGTACTGTTCACGTGAACAGTACCTCTTCCTTCAATTCTTCTCTCTTGATCTTCTCTTTGAACTTCTTTGAATGAATGAAGGAGATGATGAAGCTACCTTGAATCTTGATTGCTTCTTTAGCTTCTAGGAGTTTGAATGCTTGAAATATCACCTTGAATGAACTTGAAAGAACTTGAATGGATGAAGATGATTTCCCTTGATAGTGAGCTTCAATGGATCCCCTTGAGATGATGAAGAGGATGGAGGATGCAGCTTTCTCTTCTCTTGGCCTTGATCTTGATCTCCACTTGAAGAGCTTGAACACTTGAGGATGAAGATCTTCTTCACGGAGTACTGTTCACTGCTACAGTGCTCCGAATTCCTCTCCCTTGAACACACTCTAGCAGCGTCCCTTGTAACCCTCTTAAAGCCCCTAGGGTTTCCAACCCTCTTGTATTGGTTTTATAGACCTTGAATGGTCCTTGGACAAGCCTTAGACCAGATCCACAATTTGTGGGTGATTAGGTGACTTTAGGATTAAACAAATCAAGGTTGAATGGCCCTTTTCGAAGTTGGAAACAAAGTCAAAATTGAAGGCTCGGGGCTGGCGGTCGACCTACAGCTTCTGGCGGTCGACCGCCACTGTAAAACACTATAGACGGATGATCCCTGGGACTAGCAGTCGACCGCTACTGGCTGGCGGTCGACCGCCAGCTGAAACACTGCAGACTGGCCATCCCTGGCTGGGGCGGTCGACCGCCCCTGTACTGGCGGTCGACCGCCAGCTGGGCAGAGCCCGGGTCACCCCGGGTCGGTCCGTTGGCCGCACCAGCTCCGTCGCTTGGCCGCCCATTCATGTCTGTGGCATCGACCTTGTTTGTCTTGAAGTTTTATTACTGAGTCTTCAAGCAAATTTTTGTTCCGGGGGCTCCGCCCCCGGAAACCCCCGCAAGGGGCGCTGCCCCCTTGACCCCCGCGACCTGACCGCGTAGGTCGATCCCCGTGACCTGACCGCGCAGGTCGATCCGCGTGCGAGGGCGCAACATTGAGCTTTCATGTGCATATCTGTCATGAACAAAATATCACATATGTCAGTCATAAGAGCGTGGAAAATAACAATGACTAATAGTGTTAGGCCATTATCAAAACCAAGAATACACAAAACTCATATGACTATAGAATGATGCCGAATGACCCATGTGACCACAGAATGACTCAAATGACCTCAGGGACACAACATTCTCCCCCTTTTTGATGATGGCAACACTGTGAGTCATTATGTGATATGAATGTCTAAAAAGGCACAAGTTATAACAAATGCAATATATGCAGCTCAAGATTCATGATAGTAGCATGTCAATGCAGATATGAATGCAGATATGAATGCTATGCTATGTGACATGTGCAGCTCAAGATCCATGATAGTAGTAGCATGTGAATGCACATATGACATATGAATGCGATGAAATTATGCAAACCCCAGCACATGCACAAACGAGCATAAAGGTTTCTCTCCCTTGGACTCAATGCACTCTCCCCCTTTGGACAACACTTATGACATAGCTCTTAGCTCTAATGAAGGACTCACACAAAGAATTCTCCCCCTTTGCCAACAGCAAAAAGGTGTGATTAAGGAAACTGTTTGTGAGACCAGAGCTGAAAGGAGTGAAGAGCAAGCCATTATATGCAAAACTGAAGCACGCCATAAGCAACATATATGGTTCAAAGCTAATGAAGTCCGAGATCATCAAAAGAGTTCGAAAAGCAGCTACATCCAAGATTTAATAGAAATGAACCAAAGGTGCATATCATGGCAGTGTTTAACCGTCCTTTGTCTTATATATCCATATTCAATAACCACTAAGGGAAGAACACAAGAACTAGTATTGAGGCTAAACAATCATGACTAAAGCATGGAATTGTATGATTGAAGCAAGAGGTTTCATATTTTGATTTCCAATATCTTTTGAATTTGAAGGCACATGACTCATATTGTACGAGTAATCAAGTCTAGTACACGCCTCCTAGCCGTAAGAATACACGTTGTTTAGACGCCAGTATTCCTAGGTATTTGGCAAGACTGACTGTCATGCTGCAAGATGAACAGAGATAGCAAAGTCACGTCATGACATATCCAAACTCATTTCATTGATGAGAAGATATGTTTCTCAGCAATTATGCCATTGCTCTGCCTAGAGTCCAAAAGTTTTAAGACAGAGATAACAGGGGCACATCATGACATATGCATTTGTCACTTGATTTGATGACATGACATGTTTCTCCGTGCAACAATATCATTGCTCTGTCAGAATGATTTTCAGGAATTCCAGCTCATCAAGATGTTTAGAAACAATACTAAACTCTAGAGTATCACCAAGATGGCCATAAAGTCTGGATTTTCAGATTTCAGGATAGTCATGCAAAGCATAATATGCAATCGTTAGTTAAGGTCTATTAAATACACATAACATAGATGATTTCAAAAGAAATATCAGAACTTCAAGGAAATCATTAAATCTGAACCATTGTCATTGAATGAACAATCATCAAGGCACATAATAGAAAGCTCTTACACCATATATTCGCTAGTCTCATGAGCTCATATTCAGACTGTGAGCCAAGAAATGTAGATTGCGAGAGGTAAAGAGATTCAACAAAAAAACCCCCCTACGAATATGCAATGGATGCTCGAAGGAGTGATGTTTACAAGCAAGTGGAATGATAATTGTCATGAGGAGAATGACCTGAAACATGCATGGGTTGACATGAATTTGACAGACATGAGATGCATGACCCAACACATGGTTATACACTTATTAAATGCAACAGAATGAAGATGAAATATATGCATGAATGCTGCACAAGGACAACTCCCCCTTACTATATGGCCTATATGCGACATTGACGCATGGTACTTGGCGGAGGTGAAACCTCACGCATATTGAGTGGTTCGTGACAAGCATAACTTGCCCTTCCATACATCAACATTTGATATACCATGGTCATGCGAGAATGATGCAGCACAAACCATATTATGAACATGAACTCAATTCATTATTAAGCAACTACATGCAATGCGACACCATATGCAAAAAGACATATTAACATATAAACAATGCATGAATGCAAAACACACGACTAATTGAATCATGATCATCAATTCAAAGTCTTATTGGCCTGAGGTCGGCAAAGACCAAGCTCCCTTCTGAGTGTTGAAAACCTGTCATTACACAAGGGCTTGGTAAAGATATCAGCAATCTGATTCAATGTATCAACAAAAAGCAGTTCAAAGTTTTTATTACCGACCTCATCTCTAAGGAAGTGATGCCTAATCTCAATATGCTTAGTCCTAGAGTGCTGGACTGGATTTTTGGCAAGGTTGATAGCACTAGTGTTATCACACAAAATCGGGACACAACCAAGATCCACCAAGTAGTCTTGGAGTTGGTGTTTAATCCACAACACTTGGGTGCCACAACTCCCCGCAGTAACATATTCTGCCTCCGCGGTTGAGAGGGCAACCGAGTGTTGTTTCTTGGAGGCCCAAGAAACTAAACACCCGCCTAGAAACTGGCAATAGCCACTAGTACTCTTGCGATCCAGCTTGCATCCAGCGTAGTCCGCATCAGAATAAGATATAAGAGATAAATCACATGATGACGGATACCACAATCCCAAATCTTGAGTGCCGGCAAGATATCGAAGGATACGTTTGACGGCAGTCAAATGGGATTCTCTAGGACTAGCTTGAAATCTAGCACAAAGGCAAACACTAAACTGGATATCTGGTCGGGATGCAGTCAAGTAAAGCAGAGAACCAATCATACCTCTATAGACCTTTGCATCTACCAATTTACCATTTTCATCCGAATCCAGTGCAGTTGAGGTGCTCATAGGAGTTGCAATGATTTTGCTATTTGCCATGTCAAATCTTTTCAACAGCTCCTTAATGTATTTGGCATGATTTATGAAGCATCCGTCTTCTCCTTGGTTGACCTGCAAACCGAGAAAGAATTGAAGTTCTCCCATTAGGCTCATCTCAAATTCGCTAGTCATGAGGTTAGCAAATTCCTCACACATTTCAGATTTAGTAGAACCAAACACAATGTCATCAACATAAATTTGAACAATCAAGATATTTTTACCTTGCTTCTTGGTGAAAAGTGTTTGATCTACCTTACCTCGTGTGTACCCTTTTTCAATGAGGAATGAGCTTAGCCTTTCATACCAAGCTCTTGGTGCTTGCTTAAGTCCATAAAGCGCCATGTCTAGCTTATATACAAAATCTGCATTGTTAGAGTTCTCAAAGCCAGGGGGCTGCTCAACATAGACTTCTTCTTTGATCAAGCCATTCAAGAAAGCACTTTTAACATCCATTTGATAAAGCTTTATTCTAAGGGACCATGCAAAGGCAAGTAAAATTCTGATGGCTTCGAGTCTAGCAACAGGGGCATAAGATTCATCAAAGTCTACCCCAAACTCTTGATTATACCCTTGAGCCACCAATCTAGCCTTGTTTCTTATTATCTTGCCATCCTCACTTAGTTTGTTCCTAAAAACCCATTTAGTGCCTATTACAGATTGTAATGAAGGTCTAGGAACAAGATGTCAAACTTTGTTTCTTTCAAACTGGTTTAACTCTTCTTACATGGAATTTATCTAGTTTTCATCTTTTAAGGCTTCATCAATGTTTTTGGGTTCATGCTGTGAGACAAGAGCAAGTTCATCTAATTCTTCCACAATCTTAAAATGTGACCTTGTTCTAGGTGGGTCATTCAAGCTACCAAGGACATTCTCCAAGGGATGATCCTTAAGGATTCTAATGTTTATAGAATCGTTACCTTCTCCTGGAGCTTGATTCCTTGCACTGCTTGATTCAGCTAGGTCACCGTCTTCTTTTATTTCTTCTTGTGGAGAATCACTCTTGTCCTTCATGCTTAGGAATTCCCCATCTTCATCATTTTTCCTGCAAGAATTATCATTGTTAGAATCATGATATTCATCAAAGGAAACATGGGGTGATTCTTCCACAGTTTGACTTTTAATGTTATAAATTCTATAAGCCCTAGATCTATCAGAATATCCAAGAAATATACCTTCATCGCTCTTGGGCTTGAATTTATCTAAATCTCTTTTGTCATTATTGTGAATGAAGCATTTTGAACCAAAAACGTTGATATGATGCAGAGAGGGCATTTTACCTTTGAGCAACTCATAGGGAGTCTTTTTGGTGTGAGACCTTACCATTGACCGGTTGATAATGTAACACGCCGTATTTACCGCTTCGGCCCAAAACTTCCTTAGAAGTTGCCGTTTGGCAAGCATTGTCCTTGCCATCTCTATGAGTGTTTGATTCCTTCTTTCAACAATCCCATTTTGCTCGGGGGTTCTTGGTGAAGAGAATCGATGTGAAATGCCTTCTGACCTGCAAAGATTATGGAAATCAGTATTCTCAAATTCACCACCATGATCAGATTGAATGTTGGAAATTTTAAACTCACCGTCCTGCTTTATCTTCAAATAGAGTGCCTGAAACTCATTAAAAGCATCATTTTTGTGTGTGAGGAAGAAAACCCATGTGAACCTAGAGAAATCATCCACCAAGACATATCCATATTTTCTACCACTTAAACTAGCAGTTCTGGTTGGACCAAACAAGTCCATATGAATTAGCTCGAGTGGTTTGGAGGACAAATATGAGGTTCTAGCCTTGAAGGATTTTCTAGTTTGTTTACCAAGGGCACATGCATCACACAACTTATTTTCTTGTTTAAAAGATAATTCAGGCAAACCTTTCACCATTGAATGCTTTAACAATTTATGTATAACATTGTAGCTAGCATGTCCTAGTCTACGATGCCATAACCATGCAAGTTCAGATTTTGGTGCAGCAAGACAAAGATTTGCATGAGCAGGATCATCTAAGTCAATCATGTAAACATTGTTGACTCTCTTACCAGAAAATTTTACCTTGTCAGATTTTGGTTCAAGGATCTTACAATCAAGAGAATCAAACAATACTTTGTGACCTTTATCACATAATTGACTTATGCTTAGTAGGTTATATTTCAATCTTTAACTAACAACACGTTACAAATGGAGTTGGAGAGGTTCTTACCTACATTACCTGTTCCAATAATTTTTCCCTTGTTGTTCCCTCCAAATGTGACGTGTCCTCCTTCCTTTTCCTCCAAGAGACAAAATTTTGATTTGTCTCCAGTCATGTGTCTTGAACAGCCGCTATCAAGGTACCACCTGTTATGCATGGCTGCAAGACATTCCTGCAAAAGCAATTAAGCAATGGTGTTTGGAACCCAACTAAACTTGGGTCCCTTCAAACTTTTCAGAATTTCAAAACATGAAACCATTTCTTTTGGAATCCAAATCTTCTTAACATTCATGCTTTGTTTGCTTGGAGCAGGAAATTAGTTTTTCTTTTTAGCTTTGACATTCACATTTTGTTTAGAAGCTCTTTGTTGAATTTTGTGGAAGTTTGAGAAGGTTTGCTTCTTAAACCATTGAGGCCGTTGGTTGGTTTTGGGTTGAAAGTGATTGTTTTGCCACCTAGGGGATTGAAACTTGTAGGATTGCTGAATACATGAATCACAATTTCCCCAAAAGTATGGTGGTGGCCTATATGAGTGTGCAATGTAATTGTGGTGAAATCTGGAAGGTTGAGCATGCAATGGCCAAGGAAGTGTTGACCTATGTTACAGGGAAGGTCGACCTTTCTTAGGCTTTTGGATAGGCTTTTTGGGAATTTCAGTTACTACCTCTTCAATCTTTTCTTTTCCTTTGGATGTTATTTTTGAGGTTGAAGCATCAGAAGAGGAAACAAATGTGACTGTTTTTAACCCAATTGGCCTTTTGTTTGTAGGTTCAAAACTTAACCCTTCCTTGTTGAAGTTCATTCTAGTACCTAGCAATGCATCTAGGTTTTCTCTTCCATCCACAAATTTTTCTAAGGACTGTTGTTTATCCTTCAACTCTTTTTCTATGTTTTCAATGTTTTACAAAAGTTGAATGTTAACTTGTTTGACAGCTTCATATTTCTCATTGCTCAGTTTGCTATCCTTTTCATAGGTTTACATTTTGAGTTTCATACTATCAATTTCATTTCTCAAGTCCTCATTTTGAATTTCCAAGTCAGCCATTTCTTTTCTTCCTTCCTCCAAATTTTCAATCATTTGCTTAAGATCTTCAATTTCAGTCTCAAGTATAGCATTCTTATGATTGGTTTCATGATCATGCACAAAAGAATTGATTTTCTTTTTCAATGATTTATTTTCCTTTTTGTACATGTTATATTTTTCCATCAGTTGTATATATGCTTCCTCCCAATCATCAACAGTATAACCTTCAAATGGAGAAGTTACCTCGGTTTCTTCGTCACCTTTGGCCATAAGGCAAAGATCTCCTCTTTCCTTGTCTGAAGAGCTGGTTTCATCATTACTTTCTTCCTCGTCGCTCCAAGTCGACACCATGGCCTTGTTCTTCTTCTTGCCTTTCCATTTGTCAGCCTTTTTAAGTCTGTCAGGACAATCATTCTTGTAATGCCCTGGTTTATTGCAAGAGTAACAAACGATTTTGTCAGGTTTCTTGAAATTTTCAGAATTAGTTTTGAAACCATTTCTCACCTTAGATCTTCCTCTTAAGAACCTCTTACCTTCCTTTCTCAGAAATTTTCCAAACTTACGGGTAAGCATAGCCACGTCATCCTCATCTCGCTCGCTTTCTGAATCCTCACCTTCATCGGAAGAGCCTTGACGGCTGGGCCCTGCTTTAAGAGCTAGGGACTTCTTCTTAGGTGCCTCAGCCTCTTTGTTCTTGAGGTTAATCTCATAGGTCATTAATGACCCAATGAGTTCATCTACCTTGGTGGTTGCGAGATCTCTTGACTCTTCAACCACGGTAGCCTTTGTGTGCCATGCTGCAGTCAGTGATCTGAGAATCTTTCTTACAATTTCCTGTTCTGAATATTTCTTTCCCAAATCAGTCAAACTGTTAGTAAGCACAGTTAATCGAGCATACATATCTTGAATTGATTCATCAGGCTTCATGCGGAACATTTCATATTCAGAAACTAAAATGTTTGCTTTTGTTTCTCGTACCTGAGACGTTCCTTCATAGATTACCTCTAACTTATCCCACATTAGTTTTGCAGATGCGCAGGTAGCCAGTCCTGAGAATTCTACTGGATGGAGTGAGCATTGCATGATGTGTTTAGCATTCCAATTGACAGTGGATTGCCGTATCTGTTCTTTAGTCCACAAGTCCTCATTATCCGTAAGCTCATATGGACCTTTGTTGATTACTCACCAAAGTTCGTAGTCTTGGGCGCGAATGAACACCTGCATGCGATGTTTCCAATAAGGATAGTTAGTTCCAGTAAAGTAAGGAGGCCTATTCACAGCATGTCCTTCGGGTAGAAAACCCTTGGACGCTGATCCACCATTTCCCTCAAGGTCGTTGGACCACATAATGAGAGATTAGGCTCTGATACCACTTGTTGTGTAGTGGACAGCGGATCTAGAGGGGAGGGGTGAATAGATCAGCCCCACTTTTCGTAATGCGGCCCTCTAAACAGCTAATTAAAATGAATTGTAGCGGAATAGAAACTAGCTTCCAAGAATGCTATGATTCACTTAGCAAGATAAGCAAGATATATAATAATTCGATCCTAAGCATGCACCTAGAACGATTCAATCACACAAGCAAACCACGCTAGACAGGATTTTTAAGGTGGTTCGGACTGAATCCTCAGCCCTACGTCCACCCCTCACCAAAACCCGGTGAGGCTTCACTTGTGCAGCGCACCAAACCGCAAATCGGAAACCACCGATTGCCTTCCTACTCACCACCTGGTAGGGACGTCAATCGCAAATTGGAACACCCTCCAATTTCCTTCCTACTAACCACCGGTAGGGATGAATCACACTTTCAATGTTTAAACAATAATGAAAATGAAACAAGATGTGAATGAACTAAAACAAGAGATTGAGTTATGAGTGAAAATGAATTGGCCCTTGTATGGAATGTTGATCAGCAACAAGGCTCCTCTTAGCTTCAACTCAATCTTCTTGATTCACCCTTGATTGGATGAATGTTCTTCACGGAGTACTGTTCACGTGAACAGTACCTCTTCCTTCAATTCTTCTCTCTTGATCTTCTCTTTGAATTTCTTTGAATGAATGAAGGAGATGATGAAGCTACCTTGAATCTTGATTGCTTCTTTAGCTTCTAGGAGTTTGAATGCTTGAAATATCACCTTGAATGAACTTGAAAGAACTTGAATGGATGAAGATGATTTCCCTTGATAGTGAGCTTCAATGGATCCCCTTGAGATGATGAAGAGGATGGAGGATGCAGCTTTCTCTTCTCTTGGCCTTGATCTTGATCTCCACTTGAAGAGCTTGAACACTTGAGGATGAAGATCTTCTTCACGGAGTATTGTTCACTGCTACAGTGCTCCGAATTCCTCTCCCTTGAACACACTCTAGCAGCCTCCCTTGTAACCCTCTTAAAGCCCCTAGGGTTTCCAACCCTCTTGTATTGGTTTTATAGACCTTGAATGGTCCTTGGACAAGCCTTAGACCAGATCCACAATTTGTGGGTGATTAGGTGACTTTAGGATTAAACAAATCAAGGTTGAATGGCCCTTTTCGAAGTTGAAAACAAAGTCAAAATTGAAGGCTCGGGGCTGGCGGTCGACCTACAGCTTCTGGCAGTCGACCGCCACTGTAAAACACTATAGACGGATGATCCCTGGGACTAGCGGTCGACCGCTACTGGCTGGCGGTCGACCGCCAGCTGAAACACTGCAGACTGGCCATCCCTGGCTGGGGCGGTCGACCGCCCCTGTGCTGGCGGTCGACCGCCAGCTGGGCAGAGCCCGGGTCACCCCGGGTCGGTCCGTTGGCCGCACCAGCTCCGTCGCTTGAGTCCGTTAGCCGCCCGTTCATGTATGTGGCATCGACCTTGTTTGTCTTGAAGTTTTATTACTGAGTCTTCAAGCAAATTTTTGTTCCGGGGGCTCCGCCCCCGGAAACCCCCGCAAGGGGCGCTGCCCCCTTGACCCCCGCGACCTGACCGCGTAGGTCGATCCCCGCGACCTGACCGCGCAGGTCGATCCGCGTGCGAGGGCGAAACATTGAGCTTTCATGTGCATATCTGTCATGAACAAAATATCACATATGTCAGTCATAAGAGCGTGGAAAATAACAATGACTAATAGTGTTAGGCCATTATCAAAACCAAGAATACACAAAACTCATATGACTATAGAATGATGCCGAATGACCCATGTGACCACAGAATGACTCAAATGACCTCAGGGACACAACAGTTGAGAGATGAAAATCTGAACATATTCTGATGAAACTCACCTCTCTCATAGGGGTGGTGCTGAGATGTCGAGGAATCAAGCTTAGCAGTTGAATCGCTCCTCGCTCCTTTCTAGCCGGCCGCGGTCCTTCAAACGACGCACCCTCCGCAGGACTTCCATCAATGGCCCTCTTCATGATGAGGTGACGAGAATCAAAGGTTTTAGGCCTCCGGAAAGGGAGGATGTGTGAGTTGAGAGTTCAAGCCTCCCTACTACTTATAGGGTTCATTAGGGAGCCTAAACCTCTTAAGATTAGGCCTAGATAAGTCTAGGACGGGTTTAGATAGGGTTGTGATAAGTGCGAAGTGCCTTACCCTCGGGCTGGGGACTCTCCAGGGAGTCCCCTTTCGAGCAAATAGGATCTTAGCTTGGACGGTCTTACGATAGACCGTCCATATCATATACGGCCCCTCATCAACCGTTCTTCTCCCTAAGGAAGCCCGAGCCCAGTGACTTGTGCGGCCCAAAATCTGCCGTTCAAATATTCTTACGGTTCATATTGAACCGTCCCAACTCAATTTAAGCGGTCTTTGGCAAACCGCTCTTCTCTACGGACGGCTTTGGGAGAATCGCCCATTTACTCTGCCCCCAATCAACCAACTGCCTCAGTCATTTGGCTCACTCATCTCACTCAAGTCGGCGTGTGCGCACTCATCTCACTCAGGTCGGCGTGAGCGTCACTCATCTCACTCAAGTCGGCGTGTGCGTCACTCATCTCACTCAGGTCGGCATGAGCGTCACTCATCTCACTCAAGTCAACGCGTGCGTCACTCATCTCACTCAGGTCGGCGTGTGCGTCACTCATCTCACTCAAGTCGGCGTGTGCGTCACTCATCTCTCTCGGGCTAGGCACACTCCTCGAACTCATTTCATCCACTTATGCATGCATACATACATTCATCCACAAAGCAAGCGAGAAAAAAAAGAATAGGCACATCACTATCATGTCACACCATGTACAAAAGATGGGCCCAGTACAACAAGTCAAGCAGCTCCCTCTCCCTGGCCCCCGTCGTTGTCCCCCTCACCCTCATGCCTCTTTGGAGGAGGCATCGCTGAGGTCGCCCCGTCACGCTGACGTCGTCGGCGCCGCTCATCCTCCTCGTTCCTCCGCTGGCCGGAGGAACCTGTGAAAAAACTCCTCACAGAGCCGTGGGTGCCGTGGCTGTCGCTCGGAGTCCCGTTGCGCGATCGTCGGCTCATCTCTCTAAAAACCCGCAACTCTCCGTTCAGCCCGGACATCTCAATCAGAGCACGATCCCGCTCCGCTCGAACTCGCACCAACTCCGCCGCATCCGCCCGAAGTTGCTCTAGCTCATGCCGAAGGAGTGCCATCTCCACCGTGCCCGCTGGCTGGCTCAGTGCCACCTCCTCCCGCACACGGGCTGCCTCCTCCCTAGCCGCTACTCGGCTCTACTCCAACTCCGCCCGTAGGCGGGATAGCTCGGACGTCTGCATTCACACGTCATTGTCAGTTGGTCACATTTCATACATTTCATAAGCATAAATAAGCAAAGGGGAAGTTTAGAGTTGCGCACCCTCTCCACGAGTGCCACCTCGGCCGCCTTGGCCCGCTCTACCATCCGAGTGAAGTCTGCATCTCGCTCAGCTCGGTCTGCTGGAGTCTGGACGGAAGAGGAAGAAGGAGCGTCTGGTCCCGCCCTCTGAGCACCCTCGGCGCGCTGCATCCAAATACACCAGGTCAGTCATAGGCATAATCATAATCATATAGAACTGCATAATTTAAAGAGTCTAAGGTTTAGAAAACTCACCAGTAGGGCCAGGGCCTGCCGGGCGTCGTCTCTCTCTCGGATGGTGGAGTGCAGGAGTCCCTGCAACTCTGCCACTCGTCCTGCACGGTCGACCTACATTTAAAAGTCCTTGTTAGTGCATCATTCATAAGCATAATAGACAAAGTTTAAGTTTAGCAGTCGTACCAGTCGGTGGGCGCCTCGGAACACCTGTTCCCGGTAATGCCGTGCGTACGCAGTGTAGTACGCGCTGTCGCTCTCGGCCTGGGCGGTCACCACTCGCCCTCGCGCAGCCCAGTCAGCGACCTGCTCGACGTTCCTCGCTGTCCAGTCGTACGCCTCGCGGACTCCCCGGGTCGTCCTCGTCACCCGTTCCCCCGCCTTCTCAGGCGCAGGGAACCCTACGGCCGGCTGATGGACCCTGATGGTCCTCATCACCAACCTGAAGTACAGTGGCTCCACCACATTCATGCAGTGTAGCCACACGTCCCAGCCAGAGAAGGCCAAGGCCTCGGTCACCCACGGCTGGCCCTCCAGGCTCTCCTCCGTGTAAGGAGTCCACTGTACCTGTAAGGAATAGGAAACTGCATCAGCATCATTATCATCATATAAGAATAGCACGTAATTAAAGAGTCTAAGTCTAGAAGCATACCGAGGTGTACGGTAGAGTGTCCAAGTCATCCTGCAGCTCCCGGACCTGCCGTCTCAAGGCCATCATTTCCCGAGGTGCTGTCCACCTCCGTGCAATCGGCAGGAGCCCAGGCCGGGTCTCCTTGCCTCTGCCTAGCCCACGTAGGCGTACATAGGCCCATACCTGCATCACAAGTCGTGTCAGCATTATAGCAAGCATATAGGGTTGCATGATTAAATTATAATTAAGTCTAGAGTAGAGGGTAGTACCTGGAGTAAGGGGGAGAAGCCCCCAAGCATCGTCCGACGCGCCGTCGAACTGAGAGTGTCAAAGAGGAAGGCGAGGACTGCCGCTCCCCAAGCATAGTCACCTACGTGCTCGAGCTCCTGGAGGAAAGGGAGGAAGCGACAACTCATCACGTCTGCCCGAGTGGAGAAGAGAAGCCGCCCGAACATCAGCATCAGAAACCGTCTCAGCACTCTGTCCGCCTCAGGTCCCGGTCCCGCAGCAACACTCGGTCTCGCCAGCCCCATGAGCCGCTCCAAGTGCTCCTCTGGTCGCTCCCCGACCGCAACTCCCGCTCGTCGTAGACCCAGGCTGTCCTGGAGAGCAGCCCGGGGAAGGAGGGTCGACTGCCTCTCGGGGCGCCGCAGCTGTAGGCCGAGCAGCTCCCGAGCCATCCCCCGATAGTCGAGAAAAGTAGTCCCGCTGACCGGTGACCCGTGCACACGTAGGCCAGTAAGTCGGGCTACGTCCTCCAATGTAGGGACCATGTGCCCCCACGGGAAAAGGAACGTCCGACTCACTGGATCCCAGCGGTCGTGCAGGGCGTAGAGCAGAGCTGCGTCAAAGCGACACACCTCAATACTCAGGAAGGGGCGAACCCCATGGCAGTCAACCGCTCCCTCTGGAAGTCCGACAGTGCCAGGAACACTGCACGGACCTGTAGCCAGGAGGTACGGGTCCTACGCTTCCCCTGCATTCATCCATCTCATTTATGTTAGTCATTTAGTGTCATATTTTGTTTCAGTTAAATAAACTCTCAAGGTCCAATTCTTGATTTGAAGAACAGCTGCTCACGGACCGCTCAAAAGGTGGGTGGCCTCTCTCGAACCGTTCTGTTTCTCAGGTTCCCCATTTTGAATGGCCTATCCTTAACCGTTCCCATCTTCGACGGATTACCATGCGCCGTCTATCTTCCCGTCTTCCTAAGGAGTGACGGCCCACCTTTGGCCGTATGAATTGATGACGGTCCTGTGAGGACCGTATTGTTTTGCCTTGGATGCATGTTTGAACGGGCCTATATGGTCCGTCTACATTTTGAACGGTGATAACTTCACCGTATTGGGGTTTTGGAGTCCCGTTGGCTGTGTGAGTTCGAACGGCGCTCCCTACGCCGTGTTTATGTGGGGCGGTCCTATGTGGACCGCATTGTTTTGTCGTGCGGTTTCTGTTGAACCGTCCTACCGTCGTCATCCCCGACGACGGTGAACGCCCCCAGCCGGCCGGGAAGGCCACCATGGCCCCCCTAACCGACTCCTAAGCACCTAGAACCCCCTAAAAGGATTTCTAAACTAACATGCATTAATAAAAATTGAAAGAAAATGAGGTTTGGGGTGGAGAGGCCTACCTCGGGATCGCGGGGCTTCTTGGCCGCCCCGTGGGCGGTGGTCCTCCGGCGACCTCCTCCTCGCCGGCAGGAGCCTCTTCGTCGGCGGCAATGATGGCGAGCTCTTCCATCGTCACCCCAGGCGTCTCTCCCTCCTCCGGCGGTGGTGGCGGTTGCTCCGGTGGCGGCGAGCCCTCACCGGCGGCTGACGGCCTGGCCGCCTGATGCTTCGTCCGGGTCATCAAGGGAGCTTGGGAGAGATTGAGAGAGAGAGGGAGGTTGAGAAGAGAGAGCGAGGGAATGGGTGAATGAGGGCTTTTGCCCCATCGTCCCTTCCACGGTCGGTTATGGTGGAGGGAGACGAGGGGGTTTCTTTTTTTCGAGGTTGCAGAGAAGAACGGTCTATCATTAGACCGTGCATATGATGAACGGTCCATATATAACCGTATGTAGCTCTTGACCATTAATTTTAAGTCTGTTGAAATTCTAGGCCCGAGCGGTTCTGATAGAGCCGTCCCTGGTATAAACGGTGCTGTACCAGCCGTTCGTCATTGGCAACCGGCCCGGTAAGATTTGTTCAAAGATCGGGTAAGAACGGCTAACATAGAGCCGTTTGGAATATGGCACGGTTGAGATGCGACCGTTTGTCTGGATGGTGTATTTAGATCATGAATATTGAATGTTTTCTTTGGAAATACATCGCTTAACCATCTTATGCAGCATCACTTCAGCTTGTCTCGCCATTTCGTCTGCACAGGTAAGTCAGGTATGGCCTTCTATCCCTAAATCCCTTATTGCATTAATTATATGGTATTATATTATACTATTTTGAGAGCCGGCAGGTTACCTACGTGTCCCAGGATCTGATGTTCCCCTTCAACAAAAACAATGATGATCCAGGCTCATGTACCTAACCTTCGGATAGGCCGTTAAGTTGGGATGTCACGAGGAGGATGGTTCTATCCGCACGTTGTGGTTGCGGAGGGTATCTTGACTCTAATGTTCCCAGCTCAGCAATACTACTCTCGAATATTTTATATTTCAATCTTTCTTCGCATTCGTTTTAACGATTTCTTTTATTTTAGCCCAGCATGCATCATACGCATCATTTTGAGCTTTCATGCCCCATAGTGTGCTTAAGAAGTGTCCCGTCGAGCGATGGTCGGCTGTGTGTTCAAATGCTCGAGTAAGATGAACTAATTCCACTCTGAATTTGAAGGTTTTCTTTGATCGATTCGTTGGGGTCGGTTGACTGAAAGGTCCCCGTCTGGAGCTTTAGCATTTTTTCTTTTATGGCCCCCTCATTGGACCGCGGGATTGTGTCCCCCATGAGGTTGGTCTTGTCGGTTTGTTTCATTTAGTTTAGTCCCTCCAGATTGGCGTCGCCTTTTGATCAATTACACCTGACGCTCGGTTCAAGGTTTCCCGAAAGATTCTCATCGCTTGTTGGTAGAAACGGGTGTCGTTTTACCTTAACGCCCGATTTTTCGGTCCACTCTGCTGCATTTCCGCTCCACCTCCATGTTCCATGTCACCTCCGCTTCACCTCCGCTCGCTCCCCTGCAAAGAGGGCGTTAAGGAGGGGCATCTGTTGACACCCATTTTATACCGATAATTCGAGCCGTTTCTCTTACTCCCATTAGTTGATGCCTCGAGTTGTTCATCGTTCATTGGGCCATTTTTTGTGGCATGTCTTGGACTCATTTTATGGGTCGTCTCCCTCCTTGGTGCAATCTGTGGTGATTCAGGGCTTAATGGGCCTTGGCTTTGGTCAATTGAACGTATTTTACGAGAATCAAGTGCCTAAGGGCATGCCGATGGGCAGTTGCATATTGACCGTTCATACATTTTGGCTAATTTCTGAGGATTTTCTGAATAATCACCGACAGGCTTTTGTGCGGTGTGATTAGGACCGTTCAAGCTCATGGACGGGCCTATTTCAACCGCCTATATCTCAGAGTCCTACGTGCGCCCATTTTCTCAGATAATTATCCAAATGATTCGAATTATCACCGACAGGGTGAAACGGTTTGTTTAATGCCGCCCTAAACTCAAACGGTCTCGATACAACCGTTCATATGTTCAGAGTCCAACGGCGGACGTTTCGGTCTGTTCGAGTGATAATTGGGCTAATTATCTGATTTAATTCCATTTCCACCGACAGGTTGAACGGTCTGAACATAACCGTTCAAGTTGTACGCGGTCTATCGTTAGACCGTTCATCCCTTCGATGGAGGGTTTTTAACAGATTTTTATCCTTTTATGCATGGTTTTATCCCTGATTTGTTTTAACGATTTCTCCGTGGATAATCAGCCATTTTAAATGCCGTTTCGACTGGATAAGAGATCATGATAATATCTATGATTTATCTTTTATAATCTCGACCTAAAAATATCTAAAAAACCCCAATTTCGAGGCTGGCCTTCGAGGCTCTATAAATAGACCTTATGGCCGGACGTCGAAAGGGGGGGAGATTTTGGTCGACGGCGAAGCCCTGCCGCATTTTTGAGCGACCTAGCACCAAGGATCTACGTCCGCACGAGCCTCCGATTCAGGGAGTAGCCCAGTTTTCGTAGTCCTTTCGTTCCGTGGCTTTCGCCGCTTTCCTTCATTGCATGCATCGTTTCTTCCCCACGTACCCTCTCCTTCTCATTATCATGCACACAACCACCCAATTTTTTGTCGCCCTAGGGGTTTAAAACCCCCCAGGTATTTCCCCTTTTCATTTGTTTATGCTTAATTCTTCTCGTTTGAACGCATACTACGTTATTTAGTTCTAATCTGGGTGTTTCTTCTGTGTCTTCACCTTGTTTTACAGGTCAGCACTTCATCAGCACGAGGCCCATCCCCTCTAGCCGGCCGGAGAGGGTGGAGGTCGAACCCTTTTCAACTTGCTGCGTGAAGGTATTGAGCGGTTACTCTCTGGCCGTTCAACGGTACGTGCGGTGCATCAACGGCCGTTCTTCCTCGGAGCGCGGTTCCCATAGTGCCGTCCATCCCACTGCAGCAGTTCCTCCCGCATCCCTCGCAGCGTCCCAGGGCGGTCTATCGTAAGACCGCTCAACGTCAAGCGGTCCTAAGGGAACCGTTCATCCTTCAGCGCTGCACTAAGGCGAGTGTCTCCCCATTTTCCAAGGTACGGCGTGTCTATCACGTACGGCATCTTCGTGGCGATCACGGTACTCTTCGTTGTTCCCTGTCTTCTTTTCTTTCTCTCACTCTCGTGGTTTGCCCGTCTAATGTTGTTCCACGCACTTGCTGCACTTTGACCCTTAGTGAAGGGAGAGAGAAGGAAAATATATGTCTACACGCGTGTGTGGTTATATTGTGGGGTATGTTTCCCCGAGTTTGTGTGTGAAGACGGAGCTGTGTCTCCGTGTGGTTTCCAAGTCCGGGGTGTGTTCCCCGACGTCGTGTGTGTGTGTGCTGCGGTGGCAGCGTGTTGGGACTTGTCCCCGTGTGTGGATTACTGTGGAAGCAGCGTGTGTGGTGGTGGGGCGCGTCCCCGTTTTGCTACGGTTCGTAGCGTGGTAGTGAAGCCTCACCGGGTTCGGTGAGGGGTGGACGTAGGGAGCCCGTCGTGGTGCCGAACCACCTAAAAATCTCTGTGTTCATTGTGATTGCCCGTGTGATTATCCATTTCCTCTATCTCCGGTCAGAGGTCAATTTATAGATTTTTATTCACTATACTACACACTTCTACCTCTACTATTTGTATTTGCGCATACCTAACCCGTTCTTTGCATTGTATATCCGTGTGAGATCGAAAAGATTGAGAGAATTCATTTAATCTCACTTTAGTTTATGCTAATTAATGTAGTTAATTTTAATTCCACCTGATCAATCTGTTTAGTTTAGAAAGCTTTTAAAATCCGCCATCTAGGCAAAGGGGACAATTCAACCCCCCTTTTTGTCTGCCATCTAGTCTGGGCCAACAATTGGTATCAGAGCAAAGTCTCTGATTTTTTAGCGGACCTTAGGGTCTAAGAGAAAAGATCGTTTCATGATGGCTAGTGTAAATGTGCTTCCTGTGTTTGATGGTTTTGATTTCACATCATGGCTTGGAAAAGTGTGTGTTTGGATTTCTAGTACTAATCCGAGGCTTTTGAACTTAATGACTAATGGTCCTCATGCTCTACCAAAAGATAAGTCAAAGTGGATCGATGAGCACAAGAAAAAAGATTCTGACAATCTTTTTGTTTTGAATATTCTCAAGACTGTAGTGAACACTAACGTTTATCCTTTTGTTTTAACTTGTAGGTCAGCCAAAGATGTCTTGGATGGGCTAAGCGAGGCCCAAAAAGAAATATGCAACAATGGTGAGTGCCTCGTGGCAAACAAAGAAAATGAAGGCCAAAGCGAGGAAAACTTTAAGGTAAACTCCGATTCCGAGGAAGAAGATGAACTTAGCTATGATGAGTTGATGAATGCATATGATGAACTATTTGACAGATACAAAGCATTAAAATATGAAAATATGAAACTGAAAAAGAAACTTCATGATTCATCGCATGTTAACTCACCATGTACTAAATGTTCTGAAGTTGAAAACTCTTGTGTCGTTAATTCATCATGTGAAAAATGTTCTGAGCTTAGGAACTTGAATGAAAACTTATTGCATGATGTTGATGTACATAAAGAAACAATTTCAATTCTGAAAACTAATAATAAGACCTTAACTGCTAAGATTTTAGAATTTCAAAACATTGAAAAGGATCTAAGAGGAAAATTGAGTTGTTCAAATAGTTATCAATTTTTTCTTGATTAACTTCTACAGAATGAAAAGCTTGCTAAAGAAATTGATAACTTGAAAGATCAAAATAGTCTTCTAGTTGATAAAATCCACATGTTTGAAAAAGGAAAACATGTTGTTGATGACTATGAAAATCTTCATGCTATGGAACACTAGATTGCAAGTTATAAAACTGTTAACTCTTTGTTGAATGAGAAACTTGCTCTGTGTGAAAAAGAAATTGCTAAATCTGAATTGCATATTTCATCACTAGAAAATGAGATAAGGAATTTGAATGAATCTGTGTGCTTATGTGATAATGAAAATCAAAAAGAGAAAAATGGCATAAATCAATCTTGTGTGCATGAAAAACTTCCATCAAACAAATATGAACATCCCTCAAGAAAAAGAAGGAATGTTTCCTGTTACTATTGTGGCAGATTTCGCCACGATATGTATGACTGCCTTGTGATGAAACTTGATGATGATGAGGCCTTAAAGTCAAGAGTGAATGTGGTTGTTGGTTCCAAAAATCATGAAAAACCCATAAAGAAAAAAATTCAACAATCATTGCTTCTATTGTGGGTTACATGGTCACATTTTTGAAGATTGTTTCACAAAGAAAAGTGATGATGAGTGGTTTATCAATAAGCACATTTCCTGTCATTACTGTGGTAGTTCTGGGCATGTAATGAATGATTGTTATGTGATGAAAAATGATGACAAATGATTTATGAAAAGAAAATTTTCTCATTACTTTTATTGCGGCCAAGATGGTCATTCAATGGATGTATGTGGTTTAATGAGAGCTGATGATGAATGGTTTGAGAAAAAAAATAAAATCTATCTTGCTCATGCTAGAACTAACTCCTCGGGACCCAAGATGGCTTGGGTACCCAAATGCCCAAAATGAGAATCTATTTTGCAAGGGCGCCTTGAGACCAAGGAATGCTGATAAATAAAGGTTTCTCAAGGTGAGAAAGAAAATGGTTTGAATTTGAATTTTATTCTGCTTAGGTTCTCCATGGAAAATCTAAAAAGGTAAAAATTGGGTGTTGAATATTTCTCTGTTCAAACTGCTTAAGCTCATTTGAGATTAACTGAGTGCCTAGTATCTCAAATGGAGTGTAGTAGAAAGGTGGATTACGTTCACTTGGATACTCACTATGTGTGAGTAGGGTCTTCAGACCCCCACCTCCACCTCGTACTAAAACTCGGTGAAATCAAATGGCCACTTGTGAATGTGTTCTTTTACTAAGTTGCATAAATCTGAAAATGAGTCTATGAAATGGTCAGAAAATTGGTTTCTAAGCTACCTCTCAAATCTTGCATATTGCTTATTTATGAGCTAGCCTGTATGTGGAATGGACTGCACATTTACATAGTTTTCTTGCTGGAAGTCTTTGACTAAATTTTGAAATATGTCAGAAGGGGGCATTGCATAATTACTGAACATATCTAAATCCGTGTTCACATAAACATGGTCATTTTGGTGATACTCTTGCTTACTAGGTTGGACTCATCTTTTGTTGACTTTGGCAACTTCTGAAGTGTTGCGGTTTTGTGAGTCCCATGATCAGATGACTTGACTAATTTTCTCTACACTTCTTGCGAATAATGTTTGGTTTCTAACTACTTAACATTGCACATATAAGGTCCTTCATACACACTTTCTCTTTCGGTTTGCAAATAACAATTCAGTTTTGAATGCTCTGGTTTGTGAATAGAGTTTTTCACACCTTCACTCACAATTTGTAAATAAAAGTTCAAATGTGCATATATAGTTCACATACGTATTTTCATGCTCATATCATGCATGCCCATGCACATTTGTAGATAGAAATGTTTTTCATTTATCCTTCAGTTTACATGCATACACTTGCATATACGTTACATTCTTGTGTGCTTGAATGTCATGATTATCCGGTATATCAAATGGCGATTGTGGAAGGTTGGATTATATCCACCTGAAGCGTTCCTCATGCGTGATTGGTGGTCTTCGGACTAACGTTCTCCGTCAAGTACCGATAATCAATTTGCTTAAAAAATTTGAAAGGTCCTTGCTTGATTGCATGTATATATTTTATACAGCCACTTCTTCATATTTTTCTATGACCTTTTCATCTTGCTAAATGAAATTGCATTATTTTAGACATGTTTGTTACATGGCATATATTAAGGGGGAGACTTTTTATAACCGTGCATACACTTAGGGGGAGACATAACTTTGATCAGACTAAATCATGTCTTACATTCAGTAGAACCACCCACACACTTTTCACCTTTTTGAGCTAAATGATTCAATCAAATGAGGATTTCAGTTTTACTCTCAACACTTTAGAGGGCTCTTGATTCTCTACATGGAAATCACATATCTCGTGAAGAAACAGCTATTTGCCCCACCAAAAATCTTTATAAGTGGAATGTGAATCCGAGCAGCCGGGAATCCCCCCTGAAACAAATGAGGAAACTCGTGTCGAAAGGAGAAACAAATCCACATCAAGAATAAGTGTGATTTGCCACCGAGTATCCAGGAAGTATCTCTGAGACAAAGAATACAACTCGCACCGAAAAGTGACAAGGTCCATAGTTAAGATAAGTGACGAATCTGAGTAACCGGGAAATGCCCTTGAGAAAAAGGGTATGACTCGCGTCAAAAGGTTAGTCACCTTTTCGTGTTCGATCATAATTTTGGGGTTATACGTAGCTACCAATATTCGAGCTTTGTGTATGAAAGTGTATGAATAATAAGTTCTTTTTAGTGTTCTTTAGAAAGTCTGTTTATCCATATGATCTTGAAATTCATTGCTCTATCTTCACTTATACACTTTAGGTTTGATTGTGTGAATGTTCTTTATGAATCAGTCATCTTTCATTGTTTATGTAGTACCATCTTTTTGTAAGGACGACCATGTTAGCATTGTTCATGCACATCATGCTCCATAATCAATTACACTCTTCTTAAACTTGTCCCGAGGGGACTTGTTTGCTCTAATATCATATTATGAATGTTTTAGTGCTTGATTGCCTTATTCTATTCATACATATCATACTGCATCTCACTTAGATGCATCTTTAGGTTATACTAGTAAATATAAGGTTAAATAACCCTTTGTCTGTTGGTTTTTGTTCTTGACAATTGGGGGAGAATAATATGCTCTTTAGCATAGCACTTGCACATAGTTTAGTTTCATTATACTCCTTGTGCATAGTTTGGTTATACTTTTTGAACATATCTCAAAATGTAGCATCTGGGCATATTTCAAAAATCTTGCATATTGCACGTCAATTCTGATTTTCTTGCTTGGTGCTCATGGCTTTCACACCTTCCTTTCATGGTAGGTCATTGCTGAGTTCGTGCGCTATTCAATTTCATTTCATTTTTGATTGTTCCTCTACACCCCCACTTTTTTGATAATGCCAAAGGGGGAGAAAATCTTAGTAGTGGCCACAATATATTATCATCATCAAAAAGGGGGAGATTGTTGGGTTTAGTGCGCTCCCCTCTTTATCTTTGATAATGGTTTTGATGATTACAATATATTGTGTGGTTTGCGTATGAATAAAAGGGAAAATATTGTGTGTGAGTATTGTGGAAAATACTCATTGATCATTTTGTGTTATGGAGAGCTTACTGTTGATATCTTGTTTTGTAGGTTTGGATGCTTGGACTTGTGTGGTCTAAAGAGTCGACCTCACCCACTCTGGGAGTCGACCTGTCCTTCATATTCCTTCACATGCAATCATGCATCGACCTATGTTTGATATGCTTAGACCTATGCTTCATGTGCATAGACCTCACCATGGGTCTCTCTCAATGATTGTGCCCGGTCAGGTCGCGGGGGTCAAGGGGGCAGCGCCCCTTGCCGGGGTTTCCGGGGGTGGAGCCCCCAAATTTTTTTTTTGATTATAGGGGCGATATAATCAAATAGAAATCTTCAAGACTGTCAAGGTTGTTGCCACCGATGAGAATGGGCTGCTAAAGGACTCAAGCGACGGAGCTAAAGGGGTTAACGGACTGACCTGGCATAACCCGGGGTCTGCCTAGCTGGCGGTCGACCGCCAGCCCAGGGGCAGTCGATCGCCCCTACCAGCAGCCAACTGCTTGCACGTTTCTCAGTGGCGATCGACCGCCAGCCCAGTAGCCATCGACCGGAAATACCAGGGACTAAAAATCTATAGCGTTTCTTAGTAGCAGCCAGCTTCTGCAGGTCGACCGCCAGCCCCGAGCCATCAATTGTTGACTTTGTTTTCCACTTTGAGAAGGGCCATTTTCGATGGAATTCTTTAATCCTAAAGTCACCCAATCACCCACAAAATGTGGATCTGATCTGGGGGATGTCCAAGGACCATTGAAAGGTTATAAAACACATGCAAGAGGGTTAGAAACCCTAGTTGATCATTTGGGAGATCAAAGGAGGCTGCAAGGGTGTGTTCAAGGGAGAGGAGTTCAAGTACTGTAGCTGTGAACAGTTCTCCGGGAAGAAGTTCTTCATCAAATCCTAAAGTGATTCAAGCTACTTCAAGAGGAGATCAACCCCAAGCCAAGTGAAGATAAAGCTGCAACCATCATCCTCTTCATCATCTCAAGGTGATCCAAAGAAGCCCATTCTCAAGGGAGATCAAATCTGCATCCTTCATCTTCTTCATCAACTCAAGGTGATCCAAGCAAGATCTTTTCACAAGGAAGAAGATAGCATTGAAGCATCAGATTCAAGCTCCAGTAATCTCAGACAAGATCTTTTCTCTTTGAGCATATTCTGTATCTTGTTTGAGTGTTTTCATATTTGTTCTCTTTTCATTTCATTCAAACATTTGAAACTGAAGATCGTCCCTACCGGTGGTTAGTAGGAAGGCAATTGAAAGTTGTCCAATCTGCGGTGTTGGCGTCCCTACCTATGGTTAGTAGGAAGGCAATCAGAGGTCTTTCCGAATTACGGTTCAGTGCGTGGCACTAATGGAGCCTCACCGGATTTGGTGAGGGGTGGACGTAAGACTGGGGATTCAGTCTGAACCACCTTAAAATCATTTGTGTTGTGGTTTGTTTATGTGATTTCTTCGTTCTAGATGCATGCTTAGGTTCAAATCGATATATTAGTTACTCATATTGCCAAGCAAATCATAGTGTTCTTCGATAAGCTAGTTATATTCCGCTGCGATTTATTTTATCTAGTTATATAGAGGGTTGCATTACGAAAAGAGGGGCAGATCTATTCACCCCTCCCCTCTAGATCCGCTATCCACTACTCAATAATAGATTTTTATTCACTGCTCTACTACACACTGCAACCTCTGCTATTTGTATTTGGGCATAGTCAACTGTTGACACCCATTTTATGACCAATAAGTCAGGTCATCTCCTTGTTCATTCTATATGATGCTCCGAGTTGTTCATCTTTGTTGAGCCTTCTTGGTCAATTTGAGGTTCATTTCTTGAGTCGTGTCTCCTTGGTTGAGTCTGGTTCCTTGCCTTATTCCGTTGGACGAAGCTTAGTAAACTTTCATTTTTTGGCACTCTATTGTCTCTAACAGTCCTTTGATGGGGCGTTACAGCTCTCTGACGCATCTTCCCTAGTCCGTTACATCCTTGCAGAGTCCTTAAGCTTAAGGCTTCTTTCAAGCTTATCTTTAGCTTGCCCGTTGAGTGTGACAGTCTATCGTGTGACCGTTACCTTGTTGTAACACTTGACCGTTACATCCATCTAGAGTCCAACGTTTGAAAACTTCCCCCGTTGATCTTATCTTGTTGGTGGATAAGGTTGTGTGACGGTCTCTTCCTGGGGCGTTACATCTCTGTGACGGTCTATTGAGCAGCCATTACATCCAACAGAGAGTCCTACCAAGCCCGGCCTTTGCTCTGCTATTTTCGTGATCGAACTAGGAGTTTAATTCTTTGGTTTCTCTCTCGATACTCATCCTAAGAAGCTTCCGTTTGATTCTTTGGACTCTTGGGAGTATTATCTTCAAGGGTTTGCTAAGAAACGCCATCCTTTCTAGCTAGATTATCCTAATTCGAACCTAGACTTTGAGGGTCTATAAATAGAACCCTTGACTTCATGGCTTGGAGGGGAGAAATCTGGAGTTTGCGTCGAAGTACTGCCGCATCCTGGAGCAAGAACCAACCAAGGAGAGCTGCTTCCCACGTCCATCTACTTCCAAAGTCTAGGGAGTAACGGTTTCAACGGTTTAATTCAGTCAAGTCATTGTTCTTAGTGCTTTTCCCTCTTCTAAGCAATCATAGCATTGTCCCTATCCATCTTTCACGTTCTTTCATCTGTTGCATTCATTTAAAACATCCTCCCATCTTTTAAAACGCCCCATAGGGGTTAAAAAAAACCAATATCCCCGGTATTTCCTCTCCTTTTGCATGTTCATAAGTTCTTTGGATTATTGATACTACTTTGTGAAAGGGCTAATCTGGGTTATTTTTCTTGTGCTCTACACTCTTTTGCAGGTTTACAGATTCCTTTGCATGAGGCCCAAGCTCTCTGGACGGCTGGAAAGCTTGGAGATCAAAAGATTCCCAATCTTATTCTGCAGAAGCTCTCACGATCTATCACAGGCGCGTTAGAGTGTTGTAGCGGTCTATCGTGGGACCGTCACAGTTCTGTGATGCACCATCCTTCGACCGTCACATCCCACATAGCTGCAATTTCCTGATTGTTTTCTCTCTCCCGTGGGCGGGTGCATCATCCTCCTATTCTAAGGTATTTATCATGTCTTTGGCTTGTTTTTACATTGGTGGCGATCACATCTTTTCTTAGTTTGGGGATTAGCTTTTCTCTCTCATCATATATCTTCTTTACTTTTGCTTGTTCCACCTCTACGATGTGTTTTCCTTATTCCTTATTCCACGCCCCGGCGTGTGTTTTTCTTTCCTTGCTTAGTTTAGTTTTGATTGAGATAGCATGCCCATGCTAGAGCTTATGTTGGTTGCCTAGGTTCATGATTCGCATGTTCATAGGTTGATTGATTTCATTACTTGGCTCATTATCTGCTCATAGTTGGCATCATAGCCCATCTTGCAAAAGAAGGGACACATTAAAACTAACAATTTTTTTTGGCGATCACGGTGGGACATCTAGTGCCAATCGTGCATTGGATCTCTGTTAAAACCTACTTTCATTTCCTTACCTTGGTTGCCCGTGTGCTCCCCAGATTTTCCTTTTATTTCCTGTTGTTTCTGGTTCCCTGGCTCTTCTGACGGTCTTGCATCCCCACGTTACAATATTCTGACGGTCTGGATTTCGACCATCACACTCCTCTGACGTAGGTAGTCAAGACCGTCACATGCTCCAGATAGGTATGCATCCCGAGGTGAAGTTTGCTTCCGCAGTTTTGCCATGATTTTCATGTTTGGATGCTATTTGGTCTCCTCCTTGGTTGGTTCACATATTCATATCATTGTGTGCATATTTGATTGCTAGATTCTAGGCTAGAATTTGCATGCACCCCGGTGCACATAGGTTCATGCATATTTTCATACATTAGATTACATTCTCCTACCTTGGTGCGTGGACCTCTCGTCTCCATATTCCTTGGGGCCGACTAGGAAAACACGTCAGGGACCGCCATAAGTCCCTGTGAGCCGTGGATTCCCATGCAGACACCGGGCCGGTTGTACCTTTTCTACCTCGTGTCTAGGATTGCATAAGTGAAGGAGTGATTACATTTAGAGTCAACCAAGCCACACGTCCTTTCCTATTAGGAACCAACTTGTGGAGAGCACATCTTAATCAAGTCACTAAGGTGCTAAACGAAGAAATCATAAAAACTTTGTTGCATCATCTAAGTAACTTGGTTGAATTTGAGTGTTGTCATCTCGTTTTCACTTGCATCTTTGTCAAAGTTATCTAAGTTTGATCACTCATTGTGTATTTGTTGTGTGTTGTTTGCTGTTTTGTTTAAGGATTTCCGTTGCATGTGGAGTTGTCTTCGTCCATTAGAGTCATCTCCTAGGGTCAATTCCTTCTCCAAGTTCTACTCCAATCCGCTCTTCGAACCCATCATGGCTTCTTTCAATCCTCCCCGTTCCCAAGAGGATTCTCTTCCTCAAGGGCTTCTTGAAAACCCCCCTAGGGTTATCTCACTCCCGTCTGGAGAGGGGTCTGCCTCTCTTCCGTCCTCCGTCCCTATGGAGGGCGGCCAAACCACACCTTCCTTCTCTTCTCCTTCTGCTGGCTCCATTCTCCAAATGATGGCCCAGTTGGATCCGGCCCAACTCCAGGCTGTCTACCAGGCCATGCAGGGGCCCAATACCCCACATCCCACAATTGCGCAAGGCCAATCTAATCTTTCCATCGACCAATCTAGATTTGGTGGGCCCTCCATCCAGCCTACTCCAATTGATCTTACTCCGGTCCAACTCGGACCATCACCTTTTCTGGTATGGAAACGGGCCAATCTTCTGCCTCGGCCCAGCAATTTTCTGATAAGGGAAAGTCTACTCTCCCTTCTTTTATCCAGGTGGATCATCACATGCCCAGCCCATCGGTGCCACAAGTCCTTGTTGGTCCTTCAGATTTCTTGCGCCCTCAGCAAGGGGTTGTTGTGCCCCTTAGGCACAAGCATGTGCTATGTTGAATTGATGATAGCAATGCTGTTTTATTTTGATGATTACAACACAGTGAGTGCATTATGATATTATGTTTTGTTTTGATGATGGCATGTTGATTTGAATGCTTGAGTGTGTTATATCTGATTTAGTCTGTGGAGATTGCATGAGTGTGCCATGTTTGATATCCTTGATGGGTTGACTCCCTCAGACTGTCCATCTTATTTAGTGTCTCATACAGCGTCAACGCTGTGAGTGTGTCTCAAGTCTGCAGCGTCCTCCATGGGAGCATATGCTGTCCGGGTCTAGCAGGGAAGCACATGCTGTCTCTGGAGGGCATTCATTGTCCCAGGAGAGCATCACTGGCGTCAGGGAAGCATGCATTGCGGGTTCAAGGCAAGTCGATATCACTTGGGATGCGTCGACCTTGTCTTGGCAATGCGTCGACCTTGCCTTGGCAACGCTTTGATCTGTCTGATGGTGGGGGAGCATCTGCAGTCGCTGGAGGGCATACTCGGTCCCAGGAGAGCATCCGGGGGGATAGATGAGCATGCGCGACTGATGTATCCCGGAAGAGGGTTTCTGTTTAACTAGGGTATTATTATCTTTAATACCCTGACTAATGACGCCCTAATCTCCTAGTATAAAAGGATGGGCTCTCTCTTTGTATTGTAACAAGTCTGTGATTATCTAGTGGTATTATTGTCTCTTTGTATTGTAAAAGGAGAGCATCTGCAGTCACAGCATTCTCAAGTCTGCAGCGTCAACTCTATAAGTCTATACAGTGCCTCAGGCTGAGCAAGTCCATACATTGGTCGGTGGAAAGCTATACACTTAGAAGTCTGTACATCCACCGTCTTCCTCAGCGTCTCATGCATAAGTCTGTACAGTCAGTGCAGGTTAAGCATCGTCTCATTTTGTGTCTCAGATTGAAGAGTCTATACATTGCATTTGTTCATGGCTGCAAGTCTATACATTGTGTGTCTTGTTCACCTAAGTCTATACATCATACGAGTCTGCATAGGCCAAGTCCATACATTGTTAAGTGTATTGCATGCATCTGTTCTGAAGTCTATACATTGGTTTAGGCAGAGCAAGTCTGTACATCGCACAACATTCATACTTTCATTCTATTGTGCATCCTCTTCAAAACGAAGTGTGTACACTCGTTGGCTAACTGTTGAAGTCTGTACACTCGATTGTTAACTTCAAGTCTATACACTCAAGCTACATCTTGCCTGTACACACTTTGTTAACAGACTGAACCAAGTATATACATCCAACTGATATCTTCTTATGTCTGTCTGACAGGCTCTGCCTGTGGAGGCTAATGAATAGCACGTGATCCGAGGCTGGAGGACTGACAGGAGGCTGACACGTGGCCAAATGTTATGGGCGGGAAATGTAGAAGTCACACGAGCCCAGTGTTGCTCCTCTTGCTGGCTGCTGTTATAAAGGAGGCCTTCGTCCACAGATGAAGGCTGATCGAAGCAGAAGCAGCAATAGCAGAAGAGCAGAGTGCAGAGATGTCTTCGATCCAGAAAAGAAAGAGAAGAGAAGAGAAGAAGAAGAGTGAAGAGAGCAGAAGAAGAAAGAAGAGAGAAGAGAAGAGAAAGAGAAGAAGAGCAGAAGATAAAGAAGAGAAAGAGAGAGACAGAGAGCTCGAGTTGAGAAAGAGAGAGAGGTTGAGGTTGTCTGGCTTTTGGATCAAATCCAAGCCAAAACTGCTCCTTCGAGAGCTATATGTGTGCTTCATTATTTCAGCTTTCCGTTGCTGTCTTGTTCTATCTTTTGTTTTCCTTTATACATTTCTTCAAGCTGTTTGTCAGCGGAGCAAGCTGTGTTGCTCAGCATTTGCAGTGGAGGATTCCACTAGACGGCCAAGTTGTATTGCCCAGCGGTTTGCAGAGGTGCTGCCTCTTGACGGGTAAGCTGTAATCCCCAGCGGTTTGCAGTGGTGGATTCCACTAGACAGCAAGCTGTGTTGCTCAGCGGGCAAGGAGGATTCCTTGGACGGCAAGCTGTGTTGCCCAGCTGTTGTATGGCAAGCTGTGATGCCCAGCTGTTCAAGCTGTGAGTTAGCAGGAAGCCACACTCGGGTTGAGTGTGGGGTGGATGTAGGTCTGCTGGACCGAACCACCTAAAAACCTATGTACATTGGTTTGATTTCTCTATATGTTTTTGCTTCCGCTAGATGTTTGCATAGGGGCGCTCCATCTGTTTGCTTATAGGTTGAACAGTAGATTTAATTAGCCTTCAGATTATCTAATATGTCTTGTTAGCATTCTAGTTGATAATTGGGGGTAATTTTTATAGGCTATATTCATTCACCCCCCCCTCTGAATACTTGCACCGAACCCAACACTTGGTATCAGAGCGGGTTGGTGTGGATAGGATCTAACAATCCACAGCAGTTCTTGCTAGCTTCTGGTGCATTTCAGAGTGGGTCTTTTGAAATCGTGTGTTGCTTCATTGACTTGTGCTTTGCTTTGCTCATTTGTTTTTGGTGTTATTTGAGTTGATTCATTGTGCTTGATTAGTGTTCTTCCTAGAACTCTTATTCTGTCTAAAGCATGGAACTCACTATTGATCCTCCGAAGTTTGAAGGTTCAGGTTTCTACAATTGGTTTAATCAGTTCAGAGAATATGTGATGCAAACTAATCCAGATCTGTGGATAGTCATTGCACACAGTTCCTATGAAGTTCCAAAGGATGAATCCTTATGGAAAACTTCAGACAGATAAAAATTCTCGGATAATCAGAAGGCCCTGGAGCAAACTCAAAGGGCTATAAACACTGACAAGTTTCCATGTGTAGTTAATTGCTGCAGTGCCTCCGAAGTGATCGAGATGATAGCAAGCAGCAGAACCCAGGATAAAGTGAATTGTCTCATGGCAACAGAAGAAGACGAAGATTATGAGCAGGACACTTCGTCATAGGTAAACTCTGATACTAATAATTTTTCTCTGGAAAATATGATTGAATTGAATGAGCATTTATTGAATAAATATGATAGACTGAAATCTGAAAAGAGAAAAATAAGAAAAGAAATGTTGCATGAGGTTAGAAGTCTGAAAGCTGAAAATGAATACTTGAAATCTGACATGAATAAAGAAAAAGATGAGTTGAACAAGTTGAAATCTGAGAATGAAGATCTTACAAACAAACTCATCAGTGAAGATAATTCTTGTAAAGCATGTGCCATTCTCGAAGACAAGATTAATGATTTTGATTCTGATGACAGTTTTCAAAAGGAACAAATCAAATCTCTAAAAGAAGAAAATGTCTACTTGAAAGATCAAAATAAAAAGTTGATGGTTCTGAATACTGTTTTCTCTGAAAGATGGATGACTATTGAAAAAGAAAAACCTGTTTTGAAAGAGTATATCAATTGCAGTGACGAAGAAATTACTAACTTTGTAATACACACTGCTGATTTGGAAAAAGAACTTTGTCTGTTAAAAGAAAAACTGGCTAGTTATGAGAAGGAGAAGGTTGATTCAGAAAATCTTATAATCTCCTTGGAAAATAAAATTACTAAGTTGAATAGTACTTCATCTAAGTTGGCCAAGGATAAAGGCAAGATGAAAATGTTTCTGGAAGATGATGTGAGTAGTCAAAGTGAAAGGGTGGAAAGTAGCTTTGGAGTTAAGAATGGTATTAGAAACCTGCTATACACCACATTTGTGCCAAGTTCTAAAGTAGCTGGTCCCTCAAATAAATCATTGAAAGAAGCTGCTGCTCATGAAATTCAAAAACGAAATAAAGATCAGAAAACCCCAAAAACTCAAAGGAACAATCTGCATGCTAAAAACTCATCTGATAAGTGCCATGTTTTAAAGAAATCTAATGGTTCTTGTTCTTGTCATTATTGTGGTAAGTATGGACACTTTATGAGTGAGTGTTTTGTGATGAAACAAGATGACAGAAAGCATGCTAGAAAAGTTCTATCTGATCAGAAAAAGGGTAATCTGAATGTTAATAAATTTTATGCTAGAAATCGTGCTTCTAGGAGAAAGAATCTAAATTGTTTTTGTTGTGGGAAGTTTGGTCACATTGCTGCTCAATGTTGGCAGAATCTGAGAATGAGATTCAATTCTGAATTTGTTAATTTCCATGTTAACAAAGATGCTTTTGATAGAAATAATATTGGTTCCAAAGGTAAGCACACAAGGTGCTTCGAATATGGGAGGCATGGCCACACAGTCAAGGACTGTTGGCATATACAACGAAGTAGATTTAATTTCAAATCTATAAAATTTCCTACTCCCAATGTTGCTAGTAAGAAACAAAATGTCCATGTAAACAACAGAACAATTCATGCTCATTATCATAGGTCTCATGCTGCTGTTGATATGCATCATAGGACCAGAAAATCTGCTGTTTCATGTAGATATTGTGGTAAACTTGGTCACTCTATGGACAATTATTTTCTGATGAAATTTGATGACCATGTTGTTAAGAAACTGTTTACAACACCTGATAGGGGTAGTGCAGGACCCAAGACAGCTTGGGTCCCTGCAGGATCAAATTGATTGACATGCTGCAGGTGTGCCTTGGAAGCTGATGAATAAAGAGGTTAATGATCCAAGGCACTCAACAGAAAATCCCAGGATTCTACATTTAAGGTTAGTTCTGAACTTTGCTTTAAATTCATTAACTGAAATTGTTGAACAGTCTGCTTGATTTATGATGATCTCTTCATGTCTAGCTGATCAGTCCGCATTCCAGACTCAGCTATTGAATTCAATTCTGCATATCTGATGCTCTTCTCTTGCTATATGTTGAACTGAATTTGAATGCTTCTTTAGTGTATTCAGTTGATGCACTATATAGACTTTGTGTAAGTGCATGTGTTTTGTGTCAGTGCAATGCATGCTTGTTGTTGAATGCATAACTTCCTGATTGTGAATGGTTCATTTAGTGTACACAGTCAATGCATGTGTCTTATGTCTGCATACTTCATTTGCATGACTGTCAATGATGCTGTTCAATACATGTAGGACTGCTTTATGTTGCATTGTCTTGCATAACCCTGGTATATCAAATGGTATGTTACTAAAAGGCAGGGAAATCTGTCCGAAGGTTTCTACCATGTGTGAGATGGTCTTTGAGACCGGGTTCTCTGCCTAGTACCATGGGTCCTGTCTTCATGTAGAGCAGTGTCCTGCATATAATTAAATTTTGAAAAATCTAAAAAGAAATGACTTGGGCGCATAAAATTAAAATGATTGCATACTTGTCTCATGTTTCATTGTTGCATAGTTTGCATATAGAGCAGTGTGTTGCATAGCATAATCCTTGCATCATGGTGTCAGGGGGAGCTGTGAGTTTAGTTCAATTCTTGAATCCTATTTACTCCTCATTGTCCTCATTCAATTGATTCATATCTTTTGACATCAGATGCCATTGGACCATATTGCCAATTGCTATCTTTTCCCCATCAGTTTCACTTAACAACAGCAACTGTTTCTGGTTTAGTATATTGAGTTGTGATTATTGCAAGTGTTCACTTATAAGAATCACTCTTGCAAATTGAAAGGAATTAAAGATTTAACCTTTATAAATTGGAGAGTTAAGTGTCTGCACTTCAGAATTTGAGATAAAAGAAAACTTTTATAGCTCTTAATCTTTGTCTCATGGCTAAAATAGAAAAAGTTTTTTTTTGTAATGCCTAAATGTGTTGAACTGGAAATGTCTAGAACAGGTGAATAAGAGTATGTAATGATTTTTTAAACAACCACTCTAAAAGAAATAAGGGCAGCAGTAAATAAGATCACAAATGTAAAGAACTGAACATTGTGACAGAGCAATGGTTGATTGCACTGAGAAACTGTGAACTCCTCCAAAGAAGCAGGAAAATTCACATGTCATGAAGTGCTTTAGACTATCTATGTTCATAGGGTCAAATCTATAGGGGGAGTCCTCACCAAGTAACTGGGGGTACTGGCCTCTGATCAAGGTGTGCCCTTAATGTCAAAGGTGAAGATTGTTCCTTGTAGGCCTTGACCTGAAGTAGATCTTGTAGTTTATGCCTAGTAACTGGGGGTACCTGCCTCTTATCAAGGTGTACACCTAATGTCAACAGCATAAATGCCACAGGTCTATTCACTTAGTTCAGGTTCAGAAATTGAAAAAATGAAAATCAAACTGCTGTAACCCTTTGAAATCAAAAGTCATTGAGTGAAAATTATTTTTCTCAATACATATTCAAGTTGCCTTTCTTGAACTTCCATGTTTAAACACAAAAGTGTATTATTTCAGACTTATCTATTAATACCATGTGCCCTAGATTCATTGCTATAAACGGAGTCTATAAACTCTTTTTCAGGGGTCAGGTGTTTTACTCTATATTTATCACTGATAAACCTGAATTTTTGAAAATTGTATGTTGATGATTCTTATACTTTAACTATTGTTTATAATCAGGCTTGTTCTCTAAACAAATGATTCAGCTATTGTCAAGTGACTCTCCTACCTTCTCTACCTTTGAATTATCTGTTCATATTCCTTCTCAAAGGGGGAGCAATTATTAAGGGGGAGAACCAGTTCAGGGGGAGTCATATCTTCAGGGGAATTTGCATGCATAATGCACTTTGCACTCTTGTTTATACTATTTTTTTCTCTTTTTGATTATGTCAAAGGGGGAGAAAATTTTGTGTGTGACTCACTGTCACAGTGTGTTGCCATCATCAAAAAGGGGGAGAATGTTGTGCCCTTAGGCACATGCATGTGCTATGTTGAATTGATGATAGCAATGCTATTTTGTTTTGATGATTGCAACACAGTGAGTGCATTATGATGTTATATTTTGTTTTGATGATGGCATGTTGATTTGAATGCTTGAGTGTGTTATATCTGATTTAGTCTGTGGAGATTGCATGAGTGTGCCATGTTTGATATCCTTGATGGGTCGACTCCCTAAGACTGTCCATCTTATTTAGTGTCTCATGCAGCGTCAACGCTGTGAGTGTGTCTCAAGTGTGTAGCGTCCTCTAGGGGAGCATATGCTGTCCGGGTCTAGCAGGGAAGCACATGCTGTCTCTGGAGGGCATTCATTGTCCGAGGAGAGCATCACTGGCGTCAGGGAAGCATGCATTACAGGTTCAAGGCAAGTCGATATCACTTGGGATGCGTCGACCTTGTCTTGGCAATGCGTCGACCTTGCCTTGGCAATGCTTTGATCTGTCTGATGGTGGGGGAGCATCTGCAGTCGCTGGAGGGCATACTCGGTCCCAAGAGAGCATCCGGGGGGATAGACGAGCATGCGCGACTGATGTATCCCGGAAGAGGGTTTCTGTTTAACCGGGGTATTATTATCTTTAATACCCTGACTAATGACTCCCTAATCTCCTAGTATAAAAGGATGGGCTCTCTCTTTGTATTGTAACAAGTCTGTGATTATCTAGTGGTATTATTGTCTCTTTGTATTGTAAAAGGAGAGCATCTGCAGTCATAGCATTCTCAAGTCTGCAGCGTCAACTCTATAAGTCTATACAGTGCCTCAGGCTGAGCAAGTCCATACATTGGTCGGTGAAAAGCCTGTACACTTAGAAGTCTGTACATCCACCGTCTTCCTCAGCGTCTCATGCATAAGTCTGTACAGTCAGTGCAGGTTAAGCATCGTCTCATTTTGCGTCTCAGATTGAAGAGTCTATACATTACATTTGTTCATGGCTGCAAGTCTATACATTGTGTGTCTTGTTCACCTAAGTCTATACATCAGACGAGTCTGCATAGGCCAAGTCCATACATTGTTAAGTGTATTGCATGCATCTGTTCTGAAGTCTATACATTGGTTTAGGCAGAGCAAGTCTGTACATCGCACAACATTCATACTTTCATTCTATTGTGCATCCTCTTCAAAACGAAGTGTGTACACTCGTTGGCTAACTGTTGAAGTCTGTACACTCGATTGTTAACTTCAAGTCTATACACTCAAGCTGCATCTTGCCTGTACATACTTTGTTAACAGACTGAACAAAGTATATACATCCAACTGATATCTTCTTATGTCTGTCTGACAGGCTCTGCTCGTGGAGGCTAATGAATAGCACGTGATCCGAGGCTGAAGGACTGACTGGAGGCTGACACGTGGCCAAATATTCTGGGGGGGAAATGTGGAAGTCACACGCGCCTAGTGCTGCTCCTCTTGCTAGCTGGTGTTATAAAAGGAGGCCTTCGTCCACAGATGAAGGCTGATCGAAGCAGAAGCAGCAATAGCAGAAGAGCAGAGTGCAGAGAGGTCTTCGATCCAGAAAAGAAAAAGAAGAGAAGAGAAGAAGAAGAGTGAAGAGAGCAGAAGAAGAAAGAAGAGAGAAGAGAAGAGAAAGAGAAGAAGAGCATAAGATAAAGAAGAGAAAGAGAGAGATAGAGAGCTCGAGTTGAGAAAGAGAGAGAGGTTGAGGTTGTCTGGCTTTTGGATCAAATGCATGCCAGAACTGCTCCTTCGAGAGCTATATTTGTTCTTTATTATTTCAGCTTTTCGTTGCTGTCTTGTTCTTTCTTTTATTTTCCTTTATACATTTCTTCAAGCTGTTTGTCAGCGGAGCAAGATGTATTGCTCAGCATTTGCAGTGGAGGATTCCACTGGACGGCCAAGCTGTATTGCCCAGCGGTTTGCAGAGGTGCTGCCTCTGGACGGGTAAGCTGTAATCCCCAGCGGTTTGCAGTGGTGGATTCCACTGGACAGCAAGCTGTGTTGCTCAGCGGGGGAGGAGGATTCCTCGGACGGCAAGCTGTGTTGCCCAGCTGTTGTATGACAAGCTGTGATGCCCAGCTGTTCAAGCTGTGAGTCAGCAGGAAGCCACACTCAGGTTAAGTGTGGGGTGGATGTAGGTCTACTGGACCGATCCACCTAAAAATCTCTATGCAGTGGTTTGATTTCTCTATATGTTTTTGCTTCCGCTAGATGTTTGCATAGGGGCGCTCCATCTGTTTGCTTACAGGTTGAACAGTAGATTTAATTAGCCTTCAGATTATCTAATCTGTCTTGTTAGCATTCTAGTTGATAATTGGGGGAAATTTTTATAGGCTATATTCATTCACCCCCCCTCTGAATACTTGCACCGAACCCAACAGGGGTTGCCCAAGTCCATTCTAATCTGGGTCCATCTTCGACCCAATATCGTTCTTATGGGCTCCCTACCTGTCCTTCTGCTCCTTCTTATGGGCTTTCACCTCCTACAACAGTCCATCCTTCTGCTCCTCAATTTCAACTGTCGTCTCTCACTACCCCTACTCCATCCAGGGAGTAGGAACTACTTGATATGTGGGCCGCCATGCAACAACAGATTGATTTTCTCCAAAAATGGGTTGGCCCACAGTCCTTGGCGGATGTTCCAGTCCCCAGCTTCCAAAACATCCAATTCCCTCCGCAATCTGAGCTCCCTAATTACCGCAAGTATGATGGGAACGGTAATCCCTTTATTCATGTGAGGGACTTTTTATATGAATCGGCCTAATTTCAGTATGATGATCGCCTCATGGCGTATTTGTTCCGCCGATCATTGGATGGCGTTGCACTGGAATGCTTCTATTCCCTGCCGCTAGAGGATGTTGAGAGCTTCAAAATAGTGAAAGACAAGTTCATCCAACGGTTTCAAGACAGGGTCGGTCCAGAATATTCTTTCACAGACTTGGTGGCCGAGAAAATGAAGCCAGAAGAGGAGTTTGCAACTTACGTTGATAGATGGAGACAGATGGCCGCCAGGGTGCCAGGTCACATTCCGGAGGAAGAGAAGGTCAAGTTACTCATCTCCAATGCTACTCTGACCTTCCGAAACATTCTGGCCATGAATGATATAGCCAACATGCACCAACTCTATAGCCGGGCGCGATTCATTCAAACACAGTTCAAGGACTCCCCCATCCACTCGCCCTTTGAGAACCAAAAGCCAAAATACCACAAGAAACCTCAAGGGCCTTTCACCGAAGGGGTTCAGACCAATGAGCAAGTTCAAGCCGTTAACTTCCCTTTCCAAGCCGTACCTTTCCGCTTCCCGTAAAACCCCCGCACTCCGCAAAACTCCACTCCACAAAACTTCCCAACCATTCCACAAAATCCTCCGCCTACCTTTGCCACCCCACAGAATACCTTTACCGCTCCACAACAACCTCCACAGCCTTCGCAGTACCATAATGTCCCTCCACCCAACGGCTACAACAACAACAACAAGCGCCCGGCTCCTAAAAGAGCACAGTACCCACCCCTGCTAGAAATCCTCACGGATATCTTTTCCGCTCTCATGTCAGTTAGTGCTATACAACTCCCTCCGTAACGGTCCAACTAGAACACGGCCGTTGATCAGACAAAGTATTGTATGTTCCACAGGCAGCCAGGACATACTATTGAAGGGTGTTTTCAGTTCAGGGATTTGGTCTATGACCTCCATGAATGACAAAGGATTGATTGGGCCGAAATGCATAGGGCCATTACAGAAATTAAAGAGAAAAGAAGGCAGCCGCCGTGGCAGCAAGTGTAGCAACAACAGGCACCGCAGTCGCAGCAGCAACCGCAATAGCAATAGCAGCCGGTTCAAGACTTGGGGATCCATCAGAACCCAATGCCGAACCTTCTTCCCACTGCACAGCCTCAGCCACCGGCGCCGGCCCAGGTCAATGTAGTTCAACCCCCAGCCCCTGACACTGGGTGGTCCTTTGATGATGACAGCTCTACGCCGCAAGTTATGGCCCTTCACCATAACTTCCGCACTCCTTCCGCTCCTACCATCCTTACATACCAAAACCCTCTTCCGCCTGCTACACCATTGGTCCTTTCATCTATTTCTACTCCACCGCCCATCTCTCACACATTACTCACCCCCGCTATCACCATACCATCTAACCCTCCACTTATTACACCTCCGCCTACCTTTATATCCCCACTTCCGCTCACACCCGCTACCACCCACCCCTCACCCATCATCCTTTCCACCACACCCTCTTCCACACCACTCATCCAACCCACCGGTCCTACTAAATCCCATATCTTGAGCCCATCCGAGGCTGCGGCTGCTTATAACTTCGCCTTGTGGAGCGGGCACATGTTTCACCGCAATTATGCTTCCACCTCCAATCCCCAGTCTTCCCAACCGGTTGCTGAGAAGGAAGAAGCTGAGCCGTTACCAGGAACCCAATACGATCTGTTGCATCACCTGGATCGGGTTCCCGCTAAGATATCCATGCTGGAGCTTATCAAAAGATCGACCCTTCACCAAGATGATCTTAGAAACTTCCTTCAGAAGGTGATGGTTAGTGAAGATGTGGCAGCCGATAGATTACCTAAGGCATTGGCAACTATTTCTAAGGGACCAGCTATAACCTTCTCTTAAACCGAGCTAGCAACACCAGAAGCTCGGCAAATGCCGCTTTGCATCACCGTTATATTGAATAAAATCAGCATTGATGCGGTGTTAGTTGATACAGGGACATCTATCAATGTGTGCCCACTCAGAACTCCCTGGGCCTGCAATCTGTCAGAAGAACTTTTACGCCCGACCCCCACTACTATAGCTGCTTATGACAATTCTCGGAGGGCATGTCACGGGATTGTTACTATTCAAGCCGAGCTTGGGCCTCTCACCATGCCCATTGAATTCTATGTGCTGGACATCGACCCCATGTTCAAAGCCATCCTGGGTCGTCTGTGGATCGATACTCTCAGTGACGTGCCCTCCACCGCGCACCAATGTCTCAAGTTCCCTTTTCAAGGGAGGGTGGTTAAAGTAAAAAGCTCATCCACGGTCCAGTCAGTCAAAGTTATTTCAGAGAAGATTCTGCCCACATTATGGCCCAGCAGCCGTCCCGTTATGCCTATACTAGATGTAGATTTCCCTTGGGCTTATGCACCACGCAAACCCGCCGCTACACCCGTCAATATCAAAGTGAAACCCCAGATCCGAGATTCCAAGGGTTGGGATATCATATTGAAGCTGGGTTATCAACCGGGGAGAGGCCTCGGTGCGCAGTTGCAAGGGCGAACTAAGCCAGTGCCCAAAGGAAGAAAAATGAGCCGGAGAGGTCTCGGTTATCGAGAGTCCGCACTCTCAATGATGGGAGACTCAGGGCCAGTTACATGGGATTACCGCCAACACTTTATAAGAGGACCCCTCCAGTCGGGTACACTGAATCTGCCACCAGTACAGCCAGAAAAGGAAGATACAGCTTACACAGTTACTAGTCCACCTCTGCTATCAAAAGGGCCTGTTGATGATATGCCAGATCTCGGATAGTCATTTGCCAGAATGTTCAGCGAGGCAGATAATTATGGTCAAAAGGAGAATCAGGAGGTTCGGCTTGTTCAATGGAAGCCGAAGCCACTTGGCCGTCTACAGAAGAAAGGGAGCTCGCCCATTGTCATTTCTTGGCTCCCTCCCGTCTCGCATCTCTATTTCAAAAATTGGGGCCCATTCCCCGTTCACCCCCAATTATGGTCGATCCGTATTTCATGGAAGGGTCACCTGAAATCTTGTTTGTTCCATGTGCATGTGGGCGATGTCCACCCATTGATCTGTCAACTCTATTCACTCCTCCTTCCTCCACCACCCCACTCCACGAGATGTGGTTTCGATCCTCTGATCCATTCTTCGATTGCATATTCCCTGAGATGTTTCCCATGCAACTTCCTCCTCCTCCATCCTGCTGTATGATCTCCACTGGTCTCCAAAAAAAAAACGTCAAATTTGAAACGGAGATTTCAGTGGAAGATTATGCTACCTTGCCTCCATCCTCCTCCTAGGGGCACGAGTCCCCTGCTCCTTCCTTTCCACTAGATTTCCTTTCTCCTAGGTTAGGCGTAGGGTTCGTCGATTCTAGGGAAGTAGAGTCAGTTAGAACTAGAGTAGTAGGGTCCTCTTCTAGGTCGTTTAATCCTTCCGAGCTTGAGCCGCGCTCGCTTGCGCGTCCTTCCAAATCCATTCATGATAGGTTCTTGCAAGATCTGGCTCAGCGATGTTATGCTCTTTTGAAGTGTCAAGAGTTCGTCGCTACGGCAATCATGATAGAAGATGAAATAGAAGGGGTGTGGAGCGATGACGGACTCGGTGTCTATGAAGTCTTGGATGAGAAAGACCCGATTGATGATGAGGATAGCAACGTAGATGACACTGCCGATCTGTATGCGCAAGGATTAAAGAGATTCGACGAGCCATCATCGGCAGTGGATGAACCTACGAAGGAAATAAATTTGGGAACTGAAGAAGACCCAAGGCCCATCATTATTGCCGCTAATCTCCCTCCACAAGTGGAAGAAGATCTAGTCAAGGATTTGAGGGAGTATAGTAATTCTTTTGTCTGGTCTTACGAGGACATGCCTGGTCTTGACCCCTCTTTAGTGGAACACCGACTCGTAGTTAAACCAGGGGCAACACCCGTAAAACAGAGGTTGAGAAGATTTCACCCCCACATGGCCTTAAGGATCAAAGAAGAAGTTGATAAGTTATACAAGGCCAGGTTCATTAGAGTTGTTCTATATCCCCAGTGGGTGGCGAACATAGTCCATGTTATCAAGAAGGATGGAAAGGTGCCTATTTGTATCGATTTCAGGGATCTTAATAAAGCATGTCCCAAAGATGATTTCCCGCTGCCTCACATAGACGTCCTAGTCGATAACACCACCGGGTACGAAGCTTTGTCATTCATGGACGGTTAGTCAGGTTATAATCAGATTCATCTCGCTCCGGAGGATCAAGAGAAAACTTCCTTCACCACGCCTTGGGGCACGTACTGCTACGTGATTTTGCCGTTCGGTCTGAAGAACGCAGGTGCCACCTATCAGAGGGCAATGATGGCCATTTTCCACGACATGATGCATATTTACATAAAAGCCTACGTGGATGACATCTTGGTGAAATCAAGAACCAAAGAAGAACACCCCTCTATTCTGGCTAAGATGCTGCAGAGAGCTAGGGAGTACAAGCTGAAAATGAATCCGAAGAAGTGTGTTTTTGGAGTCTCTTCAGGGAAGTTGCTAGGCTTTATAGTTAGCAAATGGGGGATCCAGATTGATCCTAATAAAGCAAAGGCCGTCATGGACATGCCTCCGCCAAAGAACATTACGGAACTTTGAGGACTGATTGGTAGATTGCAATTCATTAGAAGATTCATATCCCAACATTCTCAGAGGTGCCGCCCGTTTTATGAATTGCTCAAGGCGGGAGTCAAATTTGAATGGAATCAAGAGTGTCAAAAGGCCTATGAGGACTTGAAGGTGTATCTATCCAATCCCCCGGTTTTGCAACCTCCTGTCCCTGGGAAACCCCTAATCCTATACATCTCGGTCATTGAGAACTCCCTAGGGGCGGTCTTAGCACAAGTAGATGATGAAGGGAAAGAGCGGGCAGCTTATTACCTCTCCAGGTTGTTCAACCCAGTTGAGGCCAAATATACCGCTATGGAGAAGACTTGTGCCGCCTTAGTGTGGGTAGCTCAGAAGCTTAAACACTACTTCCCTGCCCACCTAGTTAGGCTGATATCTAGAATGGACCCGATCCGCTATCTCTTAGAAAAGCCTGTCCTCTCTAGTTGGTTAGGTCGCTGGCAAAGTTTCCTCTCTCAGTTTGATATCACGTTCGTCGTTCAGAAAGCGGTCAAAGGATACGCCATCACTGAGCATCTTGCCCATCTCCCGATTCCCTGCACTGATTCTATTCAGGATGACTTCCCTGATGAGCATCTCTCTGTCCTCACTCATCATCCCTTCTGGTCTCTGCACTTTGATGGTGCACTCAATTCTCAGGGCCGAGGGATAGACGCTGTTTTACTCACTCCGGAAGGAGTGACGATTCCTTTTGCTTATCAACTTCAATTTCCTGCTACCAACAATATCGCCGAGTATGAGGCTCTCCTAGCTGGATTGAAGCACACCTACCTTCTAGGCACGCGTTACTTGAATATCATAGGGGACTCCCAGCTCGTCTTGCGGCAAGTTCTATCCACTTACCGCACCCGTGACCCTAAGCTCAAACCATATCAAGAGTTGGTCACGCTCCTCGCTAGGCAATTCTGCAAGTTGATCTACATCCATACTCCCCGGTCCCAGAACATTCTAGCCGATGCTTTAGCATCTCTTGCTTCCTCTCTATCTTTCCCTCTCGGTCGGAGTACTGAGACTATCACCGTTCGGAGATTGGACGCACCCTCTCTTCAGGATCCTTGGTATGTCAACCTTAGGAAGACTGTGGAGGCGAGGGCTGAGAAGGAAGAGCTTAAGGAAGTATCTTTGATGGAATTAGAAGAGATCTTGGAAGAAGAAGAATTGCCCTGGTATCATGAGATTGAGTTGTTTTGCAAAGATAGATCATTCTCGAAAGAGGCAAATGCTGAGCAGCGCAAGTCAATAAGGAGAACCGCCTCAAGGTATACTATTGTCGCAGGAGAACTATACAGGCGCGCTACTAATGGAATGCTCATGAGATGCTTAGACGATGATGAAGCTTGGAAGGTGGCCGAAGCAGCCCATTCTAGTGAGTGTGGAGGTCATCTTAATGGCCAGGCTCTAGCGAAGAAGATCCTTTGGCAGGGCTATTATTGGCCCACTCTAGAAGAAGATTGCTCCCTCTATGTCCGGAGGTGTCTTAAATGCCAACTTCATGCTGATAAAATTCATGCTCCAGCTTCATCTCTTCATCCTCTATTTTCTCCTTGGCCGTTCTCTATGTGGGCTTTCGACATTTTCGGCCCGCTCGGTGATCCCAATTCCCAGATCAAGCAAAAATCTTTCATCCTTACCGCCACTGAGTACTTCACAAAGTGGGCTGAAGCCGAAGCTTACGCAGAGATTAAAGCTACCACGGTGTGCTGCTTTATCATGAAGAACATTATCTTGCGGTTCGGAGTGCCAAGCAGCCTCGTCACCGACAACGGACCCCAGTTCGTCTCTCAAGAGCTCAAGGACCTATGTAAGAAGTTCAATATCACATTGCATCATTCTTCTCCATATTACCCACAAGGCAACGGTCAAGCCGAAGCAACTAATAAAACACTTCTCAAAATCATAAAGAAAACATGCGAATCACATAAATTTTCTGATTGGCCAGAAATATTAATAGAGGCTCTATGGGCTTACCGCACCTCCGTCTGCACCCCCACGGGGCAAACCCCCTATGTTCTCACTTACGAGATGGAGGCGATGCTCCCATATGATATTTTGATCCCTTCCCTAAGGGTGCAGCTTGATAAGGAACTTAATCTCGATGAACGTCGAGAGGCGTTGCTCGTCCAGTTGGAACTTTTAGACGAAAAGAGGATGAACGCGGCCGATCACGTTTCTGTTTATCAAAAGAGAGTTTCACGTTATTTTCAAAAGAAGGTAATCGAGCGTAAATTTGAAAAGGGTGATATGGTTTTGAAACGCAAATTCATTCGGTCTGCAGGTCCTAGGTCTAAATTACAATCTAACTGGGAAGGGCCGTTCGTTGTCAAAGAAGCTTATCCAGGGAATGCCTACCGCTTAGTGAACGCCGAAGGTGAGGAGCTCTCTCACGCTTGGAATGGGTTGTATCTTAAACGTTTCTTTCCTTAGAGTCTAACCAGTGCCACCCCGGTAACGAGGTAATCTTTCGCTTTCACCACAAGGGAGGACCCTGAGCGCGGCAATCACACACTACACGACGTCCCTGGTCGGGTTTTCCGCATTGTAGACACCGTTTCTCCTTGGCCATGCTTTGGGGGAAAGTCAAAGTCCCTGTTCGTTTCTATCATCGGCTGAATCCCGGGGCAAGAAGTAAATAAGGAGGCGACGAACGATCCAGGCACCTTGACGAGAGGAGGTCTCAAATAGGGGCAGTCCGTTATGACCTGACGCCACAAGAAAAAGAAAAAAGAGTAGAGAAAGGGAGCATTCATCGTGACCAAAAGCGAAAGTCTATCTCAAAGTCTATCAACCATGATCTCAAAGCTCCAAGAAAAGAAAAGAAAATAAAAACTAGGCATGGCAAGAGTGGCAGTACAGTTTCCCCGCGGGACATTATGAGCCCGGTCGTATGCTTGCCTAGAGTGGACAAAGGTTCGATGACAGACATAAAGCCCCAACGCAACAGACCGAGTCTCTGAATGGGTTTTCTGAAAAGGAACTCAATATCTAAAAACTTCTATATCTCGCCTAAGCTTACCCCCGTATTCTATTTTTCTTTTTAGGACCAAGACAGGTACCCTAGGTATGGCCTTGGTAGAGACACCGTCATGCAAGTTGGGCCATGGCCAGGGGCTGTCACCTCCATTGCACACCAACCTCGGGAACTCTTAATGGAATAAGGAGGGCCCACATTGCTAGGGGAGGTGATGTTTTCAAAATAAAAAAAAGCATATATTTTCAAAATCCAAAAAATGTCACATATTTCAAAATCCAAAAAAGGTCGTATATATTTTCAAAATCCAAAAAAAAATTTATATTTCAAAATTCAAAACAAAAAAGGCCACATATTTCAAAATTAAAAAAATTATATATTTCAAAATACAAAAAAAATTAAAAAAATCATATATTTCGAAATCCAAAAACATCATATATTTTCAAAAACTCACAAGAATTCACATATTTTCAAAAAAAAAATTCCAACAAAATACCATCATATGCATTGCATGCATTACATTATTTCCATTATATTCACCTATTTAATAAGGCTCCACCCTTTGACCAAATATCAAGAAATGGTCAAAATCTAACTTGCTTTAGGCAAGGGGTTCAGCCTAAGAACGGCTCTAACTTGTTTATTGTCTAAGTGTGTGCAGAACGCATGTTCAAGACCAAAATTCAGGTGGCAATTTCCAAGCTCGAGGTCTGTAACGCTCCACTATTAGACCGACACAAAGCTGTGACGGTCCATCATTAGACTGTTACATTCTCCTAAGGTTGAAACTCTTTTACCTCTCAACAAGCTCTCTGATGGAGGCATCACCCACGACTCCCTTTGGCTCGGGTCCACTTCTTCACATTCGGGAGCTAGTTGAGTTTGGGCCTCACTCTATTAAGGCCCCTTATCCATTTTGTAGTTTTCCTTTGAGTCATTTTGATGTATTTCCATTTTATTTGAGTCATTTCCCTAAGTCTAGCACTTATTTTCCTATGTTTGGTATCATCATGATGTCTAATGTAAGCTATTGGGCCCCATTCGTTGGACTAGGCCCATTAGCACTCCCAACCCCCTTGGTTATTTGTAGTTGTTTATTTTGTCAGGGACTTATTGTAAAGAGTGGGTTACCTATATATAGGACCCCACTCCCCTCATTTGAAGTTAATGAATGATTACATCCTTTTGAGTTAAACTTGCCATTTGAGTTCAAATTGGAGTGATTCCTCTAGTTTTTGGGTGAGAGACCCTAGGGGAGAGATTCCCCACCCATTCCCCTCTTAATCTCTCTATTTCACCCCTCTTTCTCTCTCCTCCAACCCTAAATCCGAATTTCCTTCTCTCTCCTCCCTCCTCCCATCCACTTCCAACCTCCAACCACCTCCTTTAATGCCCTCCACTTCTCCATGGCCTCCATTACTCCACTCCCTAGTTCCTAGGTAGAAGTCTCCCCATTCCAACACCTTCCTCCACCTTCCAACCAAATCTACCCCATTCCAATGCAAGCACTCCACTTCCCAACATAATCACCCACCTTCCAAGACCTTTTGAATTTGAAATCCACCCTTCCCTCCACTCACTTGTGCCCCCCTCACCTTCTCCTCTCACCCACCTTCCCAAATTCGTAGCTCTTCCTCCTCCACCTGCTAGCACTTGCTTCCAGCCATTCTCCACCCCATTCCCCATCACCATTAGCTCCCTTCTCCACCCCACAAGAGCCCCCACTCTCCCTTAGGTCATTCCTACCATTTCCCTTCACCAAAGAAGCCACATCTCCCTCTCATTTCTTCTAGTAGGTTGGAGCTGTGCAGATCTGCAGAACAGCCCTTGTTGCAGCGTCAACCACGGATTCATCCTAGTTCTTCAGAAGGCGTGGCCTACCTTTCTGGAAAGGCCTTCCAGTCTACTTCGCAGGCGAGGTGGAATCAACACGATCGGAGCTTGGAGCTGCCAGATAGAGCCATTCTCCCAACAGTGCGCAGAGTAGTCTTCATCCTAACCAGAGCGTGGAAGATCCTTCTGCCACGACAAACCTGAGCGGATTCAGGCTGAAGCCCCTTCATCAAATTTCTTCCTCTACCAGTCATCTTTCAAGATCAAGAAACAGAACCCCGTTCGGCCACCGGAGGAAGAAGTTACAAATTTTCTCCCCCGATCTATCTAGTTCTGTTTTCTACTGTCTACTCCGACCAGTACCCACTCTTCTGGGTGCCCCGTCCATCCTCGACCTCTGAATGCATCTCCGTCACCTCCTGCTGAAAGCTACCTCGACCACGAAGATGATGCCACTGGTTTCGTGCTGATCGGAGCTCGGGAGGGCGCTCAGTCACTTCTGCAACTTGCTGTTACAGTCCAGACAGTACCTGCGGCCAGACAGAGGAGGCTACTTCCTGTTGCTGGTGCAGCCACCTCCGATCGTCTGAGCTTCCCCAAAAATTCTGGAGTCCACCTCATCCAGTCAGGAAGCTTCAGGAGCCGGTTTTGGTCAATTTGGAGTCTGGACAAGCCCGGCATAGCCATCACAGCGACCCCCTGTCCAGAATTCCAGATTGAAGCTGCAACTTCCCTAGTTCTCATTTCTCTTCGTTTCGGTCCACCAACCCCTCCCCGCTTGGCCGGCTGAAGGCCCCACCCTGCGTGGTGGTAGTGTTTGAATGTATCATATTAACCCCTACCCCAAGGTCCCCCTCCTGCGAGAGGAGTAGTTTTGTAAGTGGTTTGGCAGGTCAAGCGACACCGCCGCGGCGTGTGGGGAACCACCGCCTCCCCGCTCGCCCTCGTCTCCGACCGGGACCGGTTTCTTCAAACCGGTCGAGTAAGTGTCTCTTCCTTGCTCACCTAGTGTAGCTCTCTCAATATTTGATTCATGCATCGCTGAATTCGTGAGGAGCGCCCGATCCTCAAGTCCATGACTTAGAGTGATCGCCGTGGGTTAGTGTGACCCGGTGCCCGAGTGCACTTTGTCGGCCCCAATCGAATTGGGCAACCAACCTTGGGGAATCAATTCTTGGCCTTGCTGGCCCTCTACCAGCAAGGGTCCATTCCCATAAGTCACCCTTGGTATCACATAGTCACCTCGGGAATAGAGTGCAACGAAGAGAGCGGTGGCCCATTAAGGCCCATTTGGATGCTTAGATGTGCTTGTTTGACTAAGTCCGAGGTTGTGTCACATCAAGTGGTATCAGAGCAAGTTCACAACTTGTCTCTCCACAAGTTGGTCCTAGGGCATGTTTATGCATTTAGAGTCCTCGGTTGCATCTCCCATGTCCACTAGAATGGCCACTTCATACCCGTCATATTCATCCCCATCAACTTTCCCAAGAAGCCCAAATCCTCATGGAAGCTCCATTGCCAACAAAGTGGGTAGCAACACCTCTATCATAGAAGCCCTACCTAATGTCCTTAATCGGCTTGAAGATATCATGTCTCGACTCGACCGACTTGAAGGAAATAGCCGTGCACCAAGAGTGAATGAGAGTGACCTTTGGGGAAATCTAGAAACCATATTTTTAGAACACTTGAAAATCAAAACCCCCGCCTTTGATGGATCCAACAGCCCAAGCCTTTACATAGATTGGGAGATTTCCCTAGACCAATTCTTTAAAAGTTGCCCCTTGAACGATGAAAGGAGAATGAGGCTAGCCAAGGCACACCTCTCCAAACAAGCTAAAACTCATTGGTTAGTTGTGGAAGGTTTAAGAAGGATCCGCAGGGAGGCCCCCATTAGCACTTGGGATGAGATGAAGGTCGAGCTTAGGAAAACCTACACTCTCCAACCCTCTCCCTCCTACTCAAATCACAAAAGCCCAAGGAGTACTTCAACTCCTTCATACCCACCCGGTCAATCCAAGACCCCAATCACCCATTCCCTACCACTTCCCATCTCTCCCACCCCAACCACTACATTTACACCCCACCTCCAAGTCCACACCACAACCATAGGCCCCCATACCCAATTGGGCCCCATGGCCAACTCTCCACCTAGGCCCATGGTAACCCCCACCACTACCTCTCCATCACCCCCAAAAAGAGACACTCCTCCCAAAACAAATCAACCCAAACCCCTTCAACCCACCCATCTTCCTCTCCCTACCCCAATCCAACTCCCACCAAAGCCTCCACTACTACCCTCACCTATCCTAACCCAAGTTTCCCACTACCTACCACTCCGGGTACACCATGCACCAACCATCATCACCCCACCCCCAATAGACCTTCCCATTCCCTTGAGAAAGGAGACCACAACCATCCACATGGGAGTAGATGAACCCATCCCCATCATTGAGGAAACCCAAGTTCATATCCATGGTAAGGAAGAATCACAAATGTCCCCTAGCTTGGACCCCCAAGAGCCACAAGCCTTCACAAATAGCACCATAATCATAGATGGGCCCCTAGCTAGATGGCTAAAGGAGAGACCACTTCACCCCATCGTGTCCTATGTTTACCCACCCATGGAGAAAAACCTTCCCATTGCACCCATTAACTCCTATCACACCATAATCCAAACATCCTACCAAGTGGAAACCTTAGAGGATCTTCTTAAGGGCGTAGCATGGCAAATTGAGTTCACTAGCATGTTGACCCCTATGGCCAAACCACCTAGGAGCCTTGGCCTCCTACACCTATGCATAGGGTCTATCACCTCGATTTGCACCATTGGTTGCTACATTAGTGACCTTCTTCTATTCCTCCCTACACCCGATGAGCCCAACCTTCTCCTTGATTTAGAGCTTCTTATCTCGGGTAGAAAGCCTAGTCCTCCATTCATGGCCGACCATCCCACCAAAAACTTTGGCCCGATCACTTTACTAGAGGAGGAGAATCCACCATCAAGGGGTTGTGAGGACCAAAAGGACCTAGGGTTCCTCTCCTTAGGTTACCCTTACCATGACCCCTTCGATCCCTTCCTATACCCACCCATTAAGATCCCAAACACTTTGTTCGGCCAACCCACTAGAAAACTTGGCCCACTTACCTTGGAGGAGGATGACTCACAATTTGGGAACCTTGAAGACATAGAGTGCCTCCCTCTAGGAAGACCTTTCTACGACCCCTTTGATCCCTTCCTATGGGACTCTAGTTCCCCATGTAACCCAACCATCTTACCCACCACCCACCCTTTCCTACCCTCACCCATCATATTGGGCCAAACCAATCTCATCCATGACCCGGGTTACACCTTGGGAGCCAAGACCTTGGGCCACATATCCCTAGGTAATGAAGTTGTGCCCCACCCCATGATGACCACCTTCTTAGATCCATTCGATCCGTTCCAATGGGAATTCAAAGGTTGTCCCACCCCTATACACATGGAAGTCACTTTTGGAAAAGTATGCATGTGTCTAGGCTTTCCACACCCCTTGGCATGAACACTATGTTGGGTCCATTCATTCATATCACCCACATGTCAAGTAGAAAGCATGAGTGGTCCAAATTTGGATGTAGTGGTCCACCTTCATTCATCATGGGTCTTAAGCATATCAAAGGCATCTACGGATGTCCGGGTCCCCCGACATGCATCACCACTTTGCATGATAGATTCACATATGGTTGCCCCGGTCCACCTAAGCCCACCAAAGTCTACATGACAACATTGCATGATAAGTCCACATATGGTTGCCCCGGCCCACCAAGGCTCATCAAGGTCCATATGGCATCATGGCATAAATGGTCTATATATGGTTGTCCAGGTCCACCCATAACCACTAGAAGGTCAGCACTCACAAAATTGCATGAGGAAATCCGCAAGCACATTAGCATAAAAAATGAGGCTTATAAAAGGTTGGCTGACTCTCACCGGCGTCACTTAGAGTTCCAAGAGGGTGACTTTGTGATGGTAAGGACGGAGAGGCTCTCCCCAGGAGCCAATTCCAAGTTGAGACCACGTGGGACTGGGCCCTTCCAGGTCTTGAGGCGTATTGGTGCTAATGCTTATGAATTAGATCTCCCCGAGGATTATGGGGTAAGTCCTACATTCAATGTCGCCGACTTAGTGTCTTACAAGGGCCCCACGGTGAGACCTAGTGAGGAGATCGAGCCCACTCCCTCCTTTGAGAGAGCACCCACCCGAGAGGAGAGTCCACTAGCCAAAAGAGCTCAGCGTGATCGCATTGAACAAATATTGGATGAGCAGGTCACTACCACCCGGAGCAAGGTCTATGAGCGCTATCTCGTCAGGTGGAAGGATCGGCCTCCGTTGGAAGACTCATGGGTAAGTCGGGAGGACCTACAGCGATTGGATCCAGATCTCCTCGAGCGGTACCTTAGCCGGATGGACCCTTACTCGACGGAGTCGAGCTCTTTGCGGCCCAGGGGATTTGATGGAGGCATCACCCACGACTCCCTTTGGCTCGGGTCCACTTCTTCACATTCGGGAGCTAGTTGAGTTTGGGCCTCACTCTATTAAGGCCCCTTATCCATTTTGTAGTTTTCCTTTGAGTCATTTTGATGTATTTCCATTTTATTTGAGTCATTTCCCTAAGTCTAGCACTTATTTTCCTATGTTTGGTATCATCATGATGTCTAATGTAAGCTATTGGGCCCCATTCGTTGGACTAGGCCCATTAGCACTCCCAACCCCCTTGGTTATTTGTAGTTGTTTATTTTGTCAGGGACTTATTGTAAAGAGTGGGTTGCCTATATATAGGACCCCACTCCCCTCATTTGAAGTTAATGAATGATTACATCCTTTTGAGTTAAACTTGCCATTTGAGTTCAAATTGGAGTGATTCCTCTAGTTTTTGGGTGAGAGACCCTAGGGGAGAGATTCCCCACCCATTCCCCTCTTAATCTCTCTATTTCACCCCTCTTTCTCTCTCCTCCAACCCTAAATCCGAATTTCCTTCTCTCTCCTCCCTCCTCCCATCCACTTCCAACCTCCAACCACCTCCTTTAATGCCCTCCACTTCCCCATGGCCTCCATTACTCCACTCCCTAGTTCCTAGGTAGAAGTCTCCCCATTCCAACACCTTCCTCCACCTTCCAACCAAATCTACCCCATTCCAATGCAAGCACTCCACTTCCCAACATAATCACCCACCTTCCAAGACCTTTTGAATTTGAAATCCACCCTTCCCTCCACTCACTTGTGCCCCCCTCACCTTCTCCTCTCACCCACCTTCCCCAAATTTGTAGCTCTTCCTCCTCCACCTGCTAGCACTTGCTTCCAGCCATTCTCCACCCCATTCCCCATCACCATTAGCTCCCTTCTCCACCCCACAAGAGCCCCCACTCTCCCTTAGGTCATTCCTACCATTTCCCTCCACCAAAGAAGCCACATCTCCCTCTCATTTCTTCTAGTAGGTTGGAGCTGTGCAGATCTGCAGAACAGCCCTTGTTGCAGCGTCAACCACGGATTCATCCTAGTTCTTCAGAAGGCGTGGCCTACCTTTCTGGAAAGGCCTTCCAGTCTACTTCGCAGGCGAGGTGGAATCAACATGATCGGAGCTCGGAGCTACCAGATAGAGCCATTCTCCCAACAGTGCGCAGAGAGGTCTTCATCCTGGACCAGAGCGTGGAAGATCCTTCTGTCACGACAAACCCGAGCGGATTCAGGCTGAAGCCCCTTCATCAAAGTTCTTTCTCTACCGGTCATCTTTCAAGATCAAGAAACAGAACCCCGTTCGGCCACCGGAGGAAGAAGTTACGAATTTTCTCCCCCGATCTATCTAGTTCTGTTTTCTGCTGTCTACTCCGACCTGTACCTACTCTTCTGGGTACCCCGGCCATCCTCGACCTCTGAATGCATCTCCGTCACCTCCTGCTGAAAGCTACCTCGACCACGAAGATGATGCCGCTGGTTTCGTGCTGATCGGAGCTCGGGAGGGCGCTCAGTCACTTCTGAAACTTGCTGTTATAGTCCAGACAGTACCTGCGGCCAGACAGAGGAGGCTACTTCCTGTTGCTGGTGCAGCCACCTCCGATCGTCTGAGCTTCCCCAAAAATTCTGGAGTCCACCTCATCCAGTCAGGAAGCTTCAGGAGCTGGTTTCGATCAATTTGGAGTACGGACAAGCCCGGCATAGCCATCACAGCGACCCCCTGTCCAGAATTCCAGATTGAAGCTGCAACTTCCCTAGTTCTCATTTCTCTTCGTTTCGGTCCACCAACCCCTCCCCGCTTGGCCGGCTGAAGGCCCCACCCTGCGTGGTGGTAGTGTTTGAATGTATCATATTAACCCCTACCCCAAGGTCCCCCTCCTGCGAGAGGAGTAGTTTTGTAAGTGGTTTGGCAGGTCAAGCGACACCGCCGCGGCGTGTGGGGAACCACCGCCTCCCCGCTCGCCCTCGTCTCCGACCGGGACCGGTTTCTTCAAACCGGTCGAGTAAGTGTCTCTTCCTTGCTCACCTAGTGTAGCTCTCTCAATATTTGATTCATGCATCGCTGAATTCGTGAGGAGCGCCCGATCCTCAAGTCCATGACTTAGAGTGATCGCCGTGGGTTAGTGTGACCCGGTGCCCGAGTGCACTTTGTCGGCCCCAATCGAATTGGGCAACCAACCTTGGGGAATCAATTCTTGGCCTTGCTGGCCCTCTACCAGCAAGGGTCCATTCCCATAAGTCACCCTTGGTATCACATAGTCACCCCGGGAATAGAGTGCAACGAAGAGAGCGGTGGCCCATTAATGCCCATTTGGATGCTTAGATGTGCTTGTTTGACTAAGTCCGAGGTTGTGTCACATCACTCTCTCTGACGCGTCCAAGGTGGACCGTTACATAACTCTGACGGCCCATGGATAGACCGTTACATCCTCCCGAGGAACTCAGCCCTCTCAGCTCATTTACTCTAACGGCTAATTGAGAGACCGTTACATATTCCAGAAACTCTGCTTTCAGGCCAAGCCAAGCAACAAACTCACGATTCCATCAACTAAGGCACTTCTATATCATTCCATTGAGTTTAATGATGCATAAAATTGAATGATAAAACTTCAAGTTCAAATTCACATACATTCAACAAAACTCAAGCTACATTCAATTTTCTATCAGCAAGGGGGTGGATCTTGTGCAATTCCTTCACATAGCTACGGCATCCCTCGCCGTCTTCTTCCACTTCTTCTTGCCACGGGCGCACTTTCCTAACTTCCCACATGGTCAGTGCATTCTGGATCGCTCTTTCATCCTCCTCGGTCCCCATCTTCCTAGCTAGAAGGGGAGGGTTGTGTGATAGTGCAGGAACTTCGGTTCGGGGTAGCCCAATTTGAAGATAGCACCGGTGTGGGTCATAGATCGTCATGGTAGTATTTCCCACTAGCTGTAGATCAAGACCCGATCGCCGTGGTACCCTAAGCAAGGTGCTCCGCAGAACTCTTGGGCGCATCATGAACTTCTCTATTGGCAAATTGTTGTGGAAGAGGCGCCATTCATCCCACGTTTTCTTGTCCGCCGTCTTGCATTCAATCTGTGAAGAAAATCCAAAGGCACCTCCAATGAAGAACAAAGGGTGGCTCCCAAAGATACGGCTGGTTGAAGTTATGTTCTCCTTGGGTTGGAATTTAATTCTTACGCCTATCCAACACTCGATGACTATCATGGAGCCGAACAAAGGTCCTCCTAAGCAAGCGAAACTAAGTCCCTCGTAAAGGTATGAAAGGATTGCTTGAGATATGGACAAACCCCGCCACAACCCGCTGATGATGCTAAGGTTTTGGATATCTAGGAGGTGGTCGGTGGTAGTAAAAAGGAAGACTCCGCACAAGCAAATTGACACGGCTTTGGCTATGGCTTCATATCTCTCCCACTTGTTCTTACAATGAGAGGCTATCCATTGCGCCATGGGTATCAAGTGAATGTGGTTTGGGCTGATCATGGTCCTTACATCCTTTGGGTTGTGTATGAAATCGCTTAGGATCAAGGATGGGTCAATAGGTTCAACCGTATGGCAGACTAGATCTTCATCCCCCACTTTAGTCTTAGCAAGGGCTAGGTATGTCTCTACTTCCTCCAATAGGATTGTAGCTTCAAAGGAAGGGAAAACGAAGGTATGTGATTGTGGATGCCATAACTCTATGAGGGCTGAAATGCTTGCCCAATCTAAAGACAATTTCTGGTAGTTCTTAGCCAAAACTAACAAAGGTTGGAGGTGTCATGCCCTAAGGATGGATAAGACTTCTAAAGGGAGTTCTCTAACCATGGGAGCAACCCACTTTAAGTTGGAATAACACCTTCGACCAGGAAGAGGCTAGAAGAAGAAGGAGAAGAAAGAAGAATCATAAGTGGTATAGAAAGTGCAAAAACTGATGAACTCTTGAAATCAATTGGAACTTACCACTCTTTGAGCACTTGAAGTCAGATGCTTGGGGATGGATGTCAACCTTTGCAGTTCCCCATGCTCCTTCTTGGCTGCTTTAGGGCCGGTGTAGACTCTCTCCTCCATGTACATCGCTTCGAAGTTTCTCTTCATGATGTTCCTTGCCCTTTGATGGAGTTTTCAACCCTTGTAGTAGAGAATTAATGAAAGTTGCGATTTTTGGGCTTGCTCCTAGTTTATAAAGGCTTGATTTTGGTGCTAGAACGATAAGATTGGGGTTAGAAAGCCTTATCCTAAGCCTAAGAGGGTTCTAGTATGGATTAAGGTCTCCTTACCTTGAGGTTGGGATCTCACAGCAGAATCCATCTCAAAGTACAGTTCGTTCTCTGACGGTCTATCGTAAGACCGCCACGTGGCTCTAACGCTCCATCACTGGGCCGTCACATTTCCTGCTACACATCTTTAGCTCAATCTCGCTCTGTCATGTCTGACGGTCTAATATTAGACCGCCACAGATCCCTGATGCTCCATGCCTGGACCGTCACATTTCCTACTGCACGTTTTTAGCCGAATATCGTTCTGTCATGTCTAACGGTCTAGTCTATGGCCGTCACCTGATTATGACGCTCCATCAGTGGACCGTCACATTTCCTGCTATACAATTTTCAGTCCACCCTCTGTCGTCTCTGACAGCCTGATCTTGGTGCGTTACATGGGTCTGACGCTCCTACACTGGACCGGTACACCTTTTGCTGCAGGTTTCTATTCTTTCCCTTCTCCCTCTGGCTGATGTAATCCTCGAGTCCTCAGGATCAGTCGGTAGTGCAAGGGCTCGATGACGTTGATGCAGTGCAGCCATACATCTCACCCGCTGTACGCCAGGGATGCCTTGACCCATGGCTGTCCCTCGTGTCCCTCATCAAGGTATGGGGTCCATCTCACCTAAAAGTCATGTTAGTCCGTTTAGAAGCATTTAGAGGCATCCAAAAGCATTTTTAAGGCATGTAGAAGCATTTTAAGTTCGGAGCTTACCGCCGTATGCGGGAATGAGTCTAGATCATCCTGGATCGCCCGGGTAAGTCTATTGATCGACCCCGTGTCCCTCACGACTACCCATCGCCTCGCGATCAGGGTCCGCTCAGGATGTAGCTGTGTACCTCGCCCAATCCCCGGGAGGTAGACGAAGCTCCAGATCTGCATTTTGCATCGAGTGTCAACATATCAGTTGCATTCATGAATTGCATTGCATAATCGTATAAGAAGGCATTACCTGTAGGAAAGGCGAGAAGCCGTCCAGTATCGTCCGTCGGTCCGTGGTGCTAAGCGACTCGAAGAGGAAGGCAAGCGCTGTCGCTCCCCATGCATACTTCCCCACTCTGCCCAAATCTTCCAGCAAGGGCAGCAGTCTGTAGCTGATGACATCAGCTCGAGTCGAAAAGAGTAGTTTCCCAAACAATAGCATCAAGAATCGTCTCAGGACTCGGTCTCCTTCCTGTCTAGCCTCCGCCGCCACTCGTGGGCGTACCTGCTCGATCACCCTGTCTAGATGCTGCTTGGGTAGCTCGCCGACCGCTATCGCTGCTCCTCTCAATCCCAAGCTGTCATGTAGTCTCGATCTCGAAAGCTGGGACGAAGTCTGCCCTAGCCTGATCAAGTCTAGCCCTAGCAGCTCCTGGGCTAGCTCTCTATAGTCGCCGTATGTCCACCCAGTCACCGCTGCTCCGTGCACTCTCAATCCGGCGATCCTGGCCATGTCTTCCAGTGTTGGGATCATGTGACCCCAGGGGAAGATGAAAGCTCGGCTGATCGGATCCCATCTCTCATGGAGCGCGTACAAGAGTGGCGTGTCCATCCGTGTCACCTCGATGCTCAACACTTCGGCAAAGCCCATAGCAGCCAATCTCTCCCTCTGAAACTCAGGCAATGCCTGGTACACTGCCCGGATCTGCAGCCAAGAAATCCTCGTTCTTCTTTTCCCCTGCACATGTAGAGCATAAGTCAGTCATTTGCATCATAAATTCATTGCATTGCATTAATATAATGAAAAACAAACAAAAAATTGAATAATTGAAAAACCCCTAAAAATTATCTTTACCTCTGGTAACTCTGACGGCCCCGTGGTGGTGCGTTACAATACTCTAACGCACCAGGGGTGGTGCGTTAGAGCTGTGACGGTCGCTGCAATGACCGTTACATTGCCTGCAAAGGGGCGTTCTCCCCTTTGGTTTTCTTGGCTTTCCAAAATGGCCATATGGCCTACAAATTGTTCTTAAGGGGTCCCCAGACCCATTTCTACCCTCCAGACATACATGTATCCAAAATAATAATAATAAAAATAAAAAAAATTGAAGGTTTGGGGTGGACGACCTACTTCGGGGTCTTGGCCTCTTTTCTTCTTTTTCTCTCTCGCCGTGGTTCCTTCCTCGCCCATGGCTCCCTCAGCTTCCTCCACGGTCATGGGAGGAGCTTCCTCCGCCATTTCTTCAATCGTTGCCGCCGTTTGTTCTTCCTCGGTCGGTGGGACCTCTTCTCGGTCGACCCTCGCCCGGAATCGGTGTATAGCCTTCCTCTTCTCCCTCGCCTTCGGTGGTTGGGAAGGCTCATCGCCGGCCATCTCTCCGGTGGTGTTGGCTTCGGTGGGGTTTTGTTTTTACGGTGGGTTTTGTGTTTTGGCATTTGGAGCGAATGAGGGGGAATGACCGTTTGGTTTGCTTTTTTTTTGAATGCTCAGGAAATGTGATGGTCTATCGTAAGACCGTCATAGTCTCTGACGCGGCTCTCTTGGACCATCAGGTGTGAAGCCCTCTATTTTCGAAAAATGTGAACCGACATTGTGTGACGCTCTCATCTTAGACCGTTACATAAGTCTGACGCATCTGCCTTGGACCGTCAGGGTCGTTGAATCAGTTGATGAATGATAATGCTCAATTTTATGATTGGATGATCATTATGCTTCCAATGCCATATCTTATTGATGGAATTCATGCTTATGCCTTACGGAGCTTATGAATAATCATTGTTGGCTTACCTCTCTTTTTCCATGGATGAAATCATGAGAATCATTATGCCATGGATCCTCGTCACTCGCCTTACAGGTAAGTCAGGTATTGTATCCCGATCCTTTGTCCCTTAATGCATTACTATATGTTATCAATATTATCTCGAGAACCGGCTGGTCATTCATGTGTTCTGGGATCTGATGTTCCCCTTAAACAAAAACGACGAGATCTAAGTGCACATGTTTAATCGTTGGATAGGCCGTTAGGTTAGAAAAAATTGGGGACGATGGTTCTGTCTTGCACGCCGTGGTTGCAGATGGTGTCCTAACCCTAGTTTCTCTGGTCTAGCAATACTATTGTCGAGTATTTTGTTATTTTATTCTTTCTTTGCATTTTATTTTGATGATTTCTTTTCCTTTAGCCCAGCATGCATCATACGCATCTTTTGAGCATTCATGAAGCTTCATTTGTCCGAGGTGTCTCAGTAAGGGTGAATAACTATGCGTTTAATGATCTCGAATAAGGAGAGTCATTTCCACTCTGAATTCGAAGGTTTCCTTCGGTCTACTCACTTGATTTGGTTAGCTGAAGATTCCTGTCTGGAGTTTAGTTAATCATCTCTTTCCTTTCCGTTGCTCCGGCCGCTGGCCGTGTTTTCCTTTCCTTAGTTGTTAGTTCCTCCAGACATGCGTCATTTGGTTGGCTATTTCTTTGTGATTAGTTCGAGGTTTTTCGGAAGATTCCTATCGCTCGTTGGTTGAGAACGGGAGTCGTTTGCCTTAACGCCCACTTTTTAGTCCACTCCGCTTCATCTCAATGTTCCATTTCGCTTTCGCTTCACCTCCGCTCGCTCCCCTGCAAAGAGGATGTTAAGGAGGGACATCTGTTGACACCCGTTTTATGACCAATAAGTCGGGTCATCTCCTTATTCATTCTATATGATGCTCTGAGTTGTTCATCTTTGTTGAGCCTTCTTGGTCAATTTGAGGTTCATTTCTTGAGTTGTGTCTCCTTGGTTGAGTCTGGTTCCTTGCCTTATTCCGTTGGACGAAGCTTAGCAAACTTTCATTTTTTGGCACTCTATTATCTCTAACGGTCCTTTGATGGGGCGTTACAGCTCTCTGACGCATCTTCCCAGGTCCGTTACATCCTTGCAGAGTCCTTAAGCTTAAGGCTTCTTTCAAGCTTATCTTTAGCCTGCCCGTTAAGTCTGACGATCTATCGTGTGACCGTTACCTTGTTGTAACACTTGACCGTTACATCCATCTAGAGTCCAACGTTTGAAAACTTCCCCCGTTGGTCTTATCTTGTTGGTGGATAAGGTTGTGTGACGGTCTCTTCCTGGGGCGTTACATCTCTGTGACGGTCTATCGAGCAGCCATTACATCCAACAGAGAGTCCTGCGAAGCCCGGCCTTTGCTCTGCTATTTTCGTGATCGAACTAGGAGTTTAATTCTTTGGTTTCTCTCTCGATACTCATCCTAAGAAGCTTCCGTTTGATTCTTTGGACTCTTGGGAGTATTATCTTCAAGGATTTGCTAAGAAACGTCCTACTTTCTAGCTAGATTATCCTAATTCGAACCTAGACTTTGAGGGTCTATAAATAGAACCCTTGACTTCATGCAATGGAGGGGAGAAATCTGGAGTTTGCATCGAAGTGCTGTCGCATCCTGGAGCCAGAACCAACCAAGGAGAGGTGCTTCCCACGTCTATCTACTTCCAAAGTCCAGGGAGTAATGGTTTCAAGGGTTTAATTCTGTCAAGTCATTGTTCTTAGTGTTTTTCCCTCTTCTAAGCAATCATAGCATTGTCCCTATCCATCTTTCACGTTCTTTCATCTATTGCATTCATTTCAAACATCCTCCCATCTTTTAAAACGCCCCAGAGGGGTTAACAAAAACCAATCTCCCCAGTATTTCCTTCTCCTTTTGCATGTTCATAAGTTCTTTAGATTATTGATACTACTCTGTGAAAGGGCTAATCTGGGTTATTTTTCTTGTGCTCTACACTCTTTTACAGGTTTACAGATTCCCTAGCACGAGGCCCAAGCTCTCTGGTCGGCTGGAAAGCTTGGAGATCAAAAGATTCCCAATCTTATTCTGTAGAAGCTCTGATGGTCTATCACAGGCGCGTTAGAGTGTTGTAGCGGTCTATCGTGGGACCGTCACAGTTCTGTGACGCACTATCCTTCGACCGTCACATCCCACAGAGCTGCAGTTTCCTGATTATTTTCTCTCTCCCGTGGGCGGGTGCATCATCCTCCTATTCTAAGGTATTTATCAGGTCTTTGGCTTGTTTTTACCTTGGTGGCGATCACATCTTTTCTTAGTTTGGGCATTAGCTTTTCTCTCTCATCATATCTCTTCTTTACTTTTGCTTGTTCCACCTCTACGGTGTGTTTTCCTTATTCCTTATTCCACGCCCCGGCGTGTGTTTTTCTTTCCTTGCTTAGTTTAGTTTTGATTGAGATAGCATGCCCATGCTAGAGCTTACGTTGGTTGCCTAGGTTCATGATTCACATGTTCATAGGTTGATTGATTTCATTACTTGGCTCATTATCTGCTCATAGTTGGCATCATAGCCCATCTTGCAAAAGAAGGGACACATTAAAACCAACATCAACCAGTTCATTACATTGTATATCCGTGTAAGATCAGAAAGATTGAGAGAATTCTATTACTCTCACTTTAGTTTATGCTAATTAACGTAGTTAATTTTTATTCCACCGTGATCTGTTTGTTTAGTTTAGAAAGCTTTTAAAATCTGCCATCTAGGCAAAGGGGACAATTCAACCCCCCATTTTATCCGCCATCTAGTCTAGGCCAACACTTTTCTTATATGTTCTTTGGTTCAGTATTTAGAAGTTGTGTTGGGTTTATTGTATCCATTTCTGAACACTTCATCCATTTCTGAATGATTATTCTGTGTGTGGGTTCCGAGAATGGCTTCTCTGAGTGTTTTGTGTTGACGCTTGTGCGTCGTTTGGTGCGGAGCATATCCGCGCGTGTGTTGGGGTTTTTGCCCCGTGTGTCTGGGGAGAAATCCTCGTGTGTTGCTGCATTCGCAGCGTGTGGTTTGGGGTTTTTACCCAGTGTGTGTGGGGAGAAATCCCCGTATTTGCTGCATTCGCAGTGTGTGGAGAAAGCCTCACCGGTTTGGTGAGGGGTGGACGTAGGGAACACGTCATGGTCTAAAACCACCTTAAAAACCCCCGTATCTCATGGTTTGAATTGTGTAATTGTGTGCTTCTCCATCTAATCTATTTACACAATCGTGTGAGGTCAGTGAGATTGAGTGAATTAAGTTTATGCAGCTTAGTTTAAAATTCCTCAATCTTATTAATGTTTTTAATTCTGCAGTGTGTTAGTTTTGAGATTTTAATTGGACATATATTTTTAGTAGAGGGATCTATTCACCCCCCCTCTAGATCCGTGTTCTTGCACTACGAGACCCAACACTATTACACCAACTTGTGTTGGCATTAATTTCCAACATGTAAATATTGAAATAAATCCCCCTTTATGACATAATCCATGACATCATTTATTCAATTAGGTAAGAATTACATCATCCACTAATTAGGATTTAATTAGAGCTAATAATTCTCCCTTAAAACGAATGCTATAGTACTACTACAGTACCGACGTCTTCGACTTCTCAAAATCGTGCTGCGAATCTCGCTATTCATGTTAACACGTGGGATAGGATTTGCGTTTATAAATTCTACACATTAAAGACATAAAGAAAACTATTTATCATTTATTTTATTTTCATCTTTTATTATTTATTTATTTTTTACATATAAATGGATATATAAATTTTTGAGTTACTACTGTTTCATTCATGTTCATGCTGGAGGAGGCACATGTATGAAGAGGGGGTGCTCAAATGCACTTTAGTTCAGAAATGCAGAGTCTCTTGCTTGTTCTTTCATTACAGTCATTGCCATATTATGTGATTCTGAAATTTATCCATTGCAGCAATCGTTTGATGGTTCAAGGGTCCTCTTATTCATTTTTTTTTCCAGTCTCATTTGATATAGATCTAGAGGGGGGTTTAATAGATCTACCCCAAATCTTAAACCAATATTAAGCAGATAAAATGCGGAATTAAAAGTTGCTTAATCAGAACAACCAATGTAGACACAGAATCACTAGAGTCACTGAATTAACAAAAGACTTAGTCTAGTGATATGAACAGAGAGAATGAGTCAATTCAATTAGATAGGTGAAACACAACAATAGCAAAGCTAAATTCCAGAGAGATGGAGTGTGAAGTGGTACTTGGCGGAGGTAGAACTCAAAGAGTGTCCTCACGCAAGATAAACCGCTTTTCAGATAAGTCTAACTTATCCTTCCAGCAGTACCTTTTGATACACCTTCTCTACTCTCTAGAATACTCAATATATCAATCAAACGAAGCAGGATAACAACCAGATGTATGAATGCAGCGATCACAAACCATCAAGCATAGACAAGCGATTTTTAGGTGGTTCGATCTCCTGCAGAGATCTACTGTAGCACCTCAGTAAATTATTAGATAAAATAAAAGGAAAATAAATAAGAAAGTCTATGCAAAATACGATCGGAAAAGTGCAACCAATTTATAAAAATCTAGAAAAATTATAATCATAGAGAGGATGAAAAATTTAGACAATTTGTCTTCTACGGCAGACCCTAAATAAAATTATAAACAAGTCGAATTAATGGTATTAGGGCTAAATCCACGTTTAACCTTATCTGACCTTAGAGCACCTAATTTGGACCCAATTCTCGATTATTTAAGCACAAATAGGACCCATTTGGACGGCCTTGATCTGTAGATCGTTTTCCCTCTATTAGCCCGCTGAAACCCTAACCCTAGGAGAAGAATTTTTGAGTTTAAGGCGGCGGCAGACTTGGTCATCCGCGTTTCCCGCGCGCGACGCATTGTGCACTCTATCCAACCCCCTCTGTTGCATCCCTACGGTTTTGATGAAGTCTCACACTATAAATCAATCGGTTTCTATCAATAGTTTAATTCATGCTTCATGTAGGATAGTGCAGTTCATGTGGTTGTCATATAGACATGCATTACTTGTTCAAGTCCATACTCTGTCAGCATAGTCTGGACAGTAGTGGGTCGACCCATCTGGAGTCTGTACATCGCATTTGTCGAAGGCATTGGAAGTCTATACATTGACTCACTGTTCATGCATTCATCGAACAAGTCTATACACTCATGGCATTTGTGTAACGTTTGTTCTTCAATGTCTGTACATTGGCCTTCACTTAAAGTCTACACATTGGTAAAGACTATGCATCGTTCACATTGTTGCAAGTCTATACAACCATTCCCAAGTCTGTACATCGCCTCATATCTTCCAAGTCTATACATCCACAGTTGAACCCCAAGTCTGAACATCCGTTTGCCTGACTTCATATTCAAAGTCTGTACATCCTTCTGTTGAAATTCTAAGTCTATACATCGGTCTGTTTGAGCAAGTCTATACAGCGGTTGCATTCATTAGAAGTCTATACATTAGGGTCCTTTCCTACGTTGCACTTCAAAGGCTAGACATTGCATTGTAGGTTGTTTAGTTGAAGTCTATACATTGCTGACCGAACGTAAGTCTATACATTCCAACCTTTTCCTACGTTCGATGCTTTAGCTACACCCTAAGTCTCCACATTGGCAAAGTATATACATCGCTTATGCAAGTCTGTACAGCCAGCGCATTCATTGATATCAAGTCTACACACTGCATATAGGCAAAGTCTGCACATTGGTAGAGTCTGTACATCCTCTAGGAGCCTCAAGTCTATACAGTGGTAAACTCTGCACATTGTGCTTTAAAGATCACCAAGTCTATACATTGCTCACAGCACACACGTTCAAAGCCTGAAGTCTGTACAGCCTTGACAAATGCTCTTAAGTCTATACATCGCAAAGTCTGCACATCTCTGTGTTCAAGCCTTTCAAGTCTATACATTGGCTCAAGCGTTCCAAGTCTGTACACTGGTCCTCAAGCTTACCAAGTCTGTACATTGGCCTTCAAGACTTTCAAGTCTGTACAGCCTGATTTGACGTTCAGAGTTCAAAGTCTATACATCGTGGGCTTCAGTTCTTCGAGTCTGTACATCCTTCAAGGGCCAAGTCCATACACTGTCTCGCTCACATCTTCAAGGGTGATTGAGCATCGTGAAGTCTGATTGAGCATCCTGAAGTCTGATTGAGCACCGTGAAGTCTATACAGTGGCTGAGCATCGTGAAGTCTATTCAGTGGATGAGCATTGTAATGTCTATACATTGGTTAGGCTCGTTCATGCAGCGTTCATCTCAAGACTGTACATTGCCTTTCACATGCACTCATTCATCAAGTCTGTACTGTCCCTAGGTTGCAAGTCTATACACTCGATTGCTTCATGCATTACGAGAAGTCTACACATCCCCCTCTGCTATGTAATGCATCAGTTTTCAAGTATATACATTGAGGACGCTGAAGGCCCTCAAGTGTATACATTCTCACATTGTACACACTTATTCATTTGCTGCTTCTAAAGTATATACACTCGTTGTTATAAGCCTGAACTAACTAATTCGATTCATTTTTTTTATTTCTGTCTGCAGATGACTCAGGTTAATGATTGGGCACGTGAACCGAGGAAGATGCCTGGCACGTGATCCGAGGATGCTCTGGAAAAGGAGGGAACGAGACCCACTCGTGTGAAGTTCTGGAATTCAGGTCAGATGCCATATAAAAGGTGCCTTCTGCGAACAGGAGAAGTGAACGAAAAAAGGAAGGCTGAAGTGAAGAATCCCTGAGCAGAAAGAGAGAAGAGAGAGCCTCCACGTTCCAGAGAAAAGACAGAGAGAAGAATTTGAGAGATATGAATTGAGAGAAAAGTCCTTGAGAGATAGAAGAAATCGTGCTGTGAAGATTTGCTTCTTCGGAAGCTACATTTGTTTTTTGGTTTTTCAGAAACGATTGTCATTCATCGTTGGTCTTGTTTTTATTTCTATTCTTCATTTCGTCATTTCTGATTCCGAATTGTTACCCTCTAGTGTTTGGAGGAAGGGCGTGTTACTCCAGTTCCCCTCTGGGCTGTCGAGGAAGAGAGATCTGTGATCTCTGGTTTTGCTAGTGACGGACTGTCACTAGCAGGTTCCCTCTGGGTTGGAGGAAGGGAGAGCCATCTCCGGTTCTGGTCTTGCTGGTTGCAAGTCCAGGTGTCAAGCTCTGTGGGTAGCAGAGTTTGGTTGAGGGATTTGTTTCCCTTGGTTGTTCAAGCTGTGTGGCAGCATCTTGTTCGCAGACTGAGTCTGCAGTTTTCTAGTAGTGGCTAGTGGAATCCTCACTCTAGTTGGAGTGAGGGGTGGATGTAGATTGTGGACTACAATCGAACCACCTTAAAATCTCTTGTCTCCTCTGTGGTTTGCTGTTATCGGTCGTGCTCTCCATCTGCTTGGCATTGTGTTTGACTGTGGACAGTCTTTTTGAATCGGACCTTCTTATTCCGTCTTAGTTATTCACTGCGTTAGCTATATTCTTTTGCTGTATCTAAAGGGTCGAAATTCGAAGTAGTGATTTTCCACTGATGTTTTCTAAATCGGGAGTGATCTATTCATCCCCCCCTTCTATATCACTCTTCGCTGCGCTAACATTTGGTATCAGAGCAGGTTTGCATCATGTGGACGAACGGTGAGGGAAATGCTAATGGTCCTAGAAGCTTCATGCCTGAAGGTCAATCCATTAGTCGCCCTCCATTTTTTGATGGTAATAACTATCTCTTTTGGAAGAACAGGATGGAAGTGTTTATCAGGGCACAGAGCCATAAGCTGTGGAGGATAATTACTGTTGGGCCGTATGATCTACCGCCGAACGAGGACGCGTGGACAGATGATCATGTCAAGCTATCTTCACTCAACTGGACGGCGCTGAACATCATCCAGTGTGCTGTTCACCCAGAGGAATATGCCTGCATATCTACCTACAGGACTGCCAAGCGAATGTGGGATGAGCTACAATTAATCTACGAAGGTACAGCTCAAGTGAAAGCCTCGAAGGTAAATCTCTACACCTCTAAGTATGAATTGTTTAGGATGAATGCAGAGGAGAATATTACTGAAATGTATGCCAAGTTGTCCTTGATCACAAACACTCTTAAGGGGCTAGGGAGGGATCTAGCTGAGGCAGATATAGTCAGGAAAATTCTTAGATCTTTATCCCCAGCATGGCACACTAAGGCCATAGTGATAGAGGAGTCAAAAGATCTGACGACCTTGACAGTGAATGAACTCATAGGATCCCTCATGACCAATGAGATGAATTTCAAAGGAGGTGGTGAAGGAAGTGACAGAAAGGGTAAGAATGTAGCTCTCAAGGCATCCCGCAACAAGAGTAGCAGTAGCAGCAGCAGCAGCAATAGTAGTGAGTCTGATGGTTTTTTCGATCTCAACCAGAAGGAGCAGGCAATGCTCACTCGACAGTTCAGTAAATTTTTAAGGAGAAAGGGGAAGACCTTTAGGAGGAAGAAGCCATACTCCTTTAACAAGAATGTTGAATCTACCAATCATAAGGACAGAAATTCTAAGAGACTGACTTGTTTTCATTGTAACAAGCAGGGACACATGAAAGGCGAATGCCCAGATCTCCAGAAGAAGGGTCCCTACTTTCAGAAGAAGAGCTCAAAGGTGCAGAAAAAGAAGAAGCCACAGGCGATGGTCTGCACGTGGAGCGAGGAGGAAGAAGATCTTGAAGACACTTCCTCAGAGGAGTATGAAGAAGGAATTTGCCTTATGGCAAATAGCGAATAGGAGGTAATAAATGTCTTTGAAAATTTCTCTATTGATGACTGGGAAGATGCTTATGGTGAATTGTTAGACAAGTTTAATTCTCTCAGTAAAGAGCTGTCACGCCCCGAACAAGGCGGAAATATCGGGACGTTCAGTCAGAGGCAAGCAGGAAAGAGAGAGAACTAATCTAAATACACAAGTGCTATGGAAAGGAAATACTAAATGATCATTAAACAACCAAACTGATACAATAATCTCAAATGCAACTTAATACAACTTGGAATAACAACCACTAAGACTCAACAACAACTGAAACTAAATGATCTCCAAACACAACAAACAATAAGTACACCGCTAACACACTAGAACTGATACACTCAAGACATCACTCCTGCCCTTCCCCGTCGGTAAGCGCGTCACCTGAGAAGCCTGGAAAGGGGGAAACAACGGGGTGTGAGCTAACGCTCAGTAGGAAATAACAGACATGTATAAGTGATTAACAGTTTAATTACATTTTCAAAATATCATGCTACAAACGATAATGCAATAAACAACGGTAATAACAAGATCTTGCAAGGTCAAGAAATACAATTGATAATGATTATCAAGGATAACAGATACAAGAATTTACTACAGGAGATATAACAATGAGATATGAGTAAGGAATTGGCCAACAAGCAAGTATTTTAAACATCTAACCAAGTATGATCAAGTAACAAGTAACAAGTACAAGATATTTTTGTCGTAGACGCCAACACTCAGGCAAGTACTTCGGTGCAATGCCCCACCTTGTCATTAACATCCCATGGGCTCACTAACTTTCGGGCGCTCTCCCCAGGACCAGACCGGGCCCTTATGATGCGATGGCATTGATTTACTGGGCCCAACGTCCCATCCGTCCAGACATTCAATCAATTTTAATGGCCAATTAATCAGAGGAATTTCTGCCATAAGTTCAGATTTAAAGGACTAACCTTGTCCTTGGATTCAAGAGTACAAAACACGGTCAAACTCATCTCCAAGAGATGTGCGGTCGTAACAGAACCGCTTGAAGGATATCTACGGTTCATACAGGACCGTACATACAAGAACTGGGCTGAAACTCAACCCGTGAGGGCAAGAAACGAACGGCTGACAGCAGGCCGCCCTAAGGTAAGAACAGTGCAATATAGGCCGCTCATGTCCAGAAGACATTAAGGCCCAAGAACGAAATATACGGTCCATACTGGGCCGTATAAAGATATGCGGTCACGATCGGCCCGCCTAAGAGGTTATGCGGTCACATGATAACCGCGCATGCCTCTATTTGATCCAAGACTTAAACCAGCGGTTTAAGCTCACAAAACAGGGTATGCTGGTGTTAACCAGGTTCTAATCATGATTATAATGATGTTCCAAGATGACGGTAAGACCGCCGGATAGAGTTTCCGGGGGTAAAACCGAGACTAGTACGCTAATCGGCCAATCGGCTTCGCATAAAGTGGGAAAGTTAAACATGCTGTTCTACTGTAGTACAGCAGCTAAACAGCAAGTTAACAGTCATATTAATCCTAATGCCAAGCTAATTTAGCAGGGATTAGGTTATATATTAATCCAAGATGCCAAGAAAATAATTTAAGATGATAACGAGTTCGCGTAAGTCGCGTAGGCACGAATGACAAGCAATAATCAGAAATTTAGTTGCATATTTAAACAGTTATTAAATGGGTTTCTATTTCACTAATTACCCTTAATGACATGCAAATGAATGCATTAGAACATAAATTAAGTCACTCTCTGTGGGGATAAACGGTTCTATATGGACCGTACAACTTACTGGGCATTCCGGGGCCGAACAGGGGTCACTCTGTGACACAGGGAGATGGACGGTTCCTCAGGGCCCGTCCATGGGTTTCTAATTATAAATTGTCATTTGAAACTAAAATGGATGCATCATAATAATTACTAAGTCAATTACTGGGTAGATGAACGGTTCTCGGTGAACCGCACAACTATCAGGCTTAACGGGGGCTAAACGGGGGCTGAACGGGGTTCAAACTGGCCTCAGGGAGTTGGGCGGCTCTCCCTGGGCCGCCCAAGTAGTTGGGCGGCTCTATCTGGGCCGCCCAAGGGGTTGGGCGGTCCTGGCAGGGCCGCCCATCCCTGGGTTGTGCGGCCAGTAAAGGGCCGTATATGTATATGTGGTCCATTCTGGACCTTATATCCAGATATGTGGTTCCTTAGGAACCGTTCAACCTGGGATGAGTGGTTCTTGAAAAACCGTTTATATAAGGGCATGCTAGGGTCAAAATTGGTCAAAAGGTGGGCTGGAGTTGGACGGTCTATCGTAAGACCGCCCATCTCTGGGTCTACGCCGGTCATCCCTGCCGCGTCCGGTGAACACCGGGAGCTAGGGTTTGGATAGGGTTACACTAAAATGATCATAACTAATGCAATTGGACTCCAAATAAGGGGATTTTGGTATCAATGGAAAGCTAATACAAAACTCTACCTATCTGCAAGGTCAATTTCATGATCAATTACTAGAATCGAGATCTATTAAGGTAGGAACACAAGAAACCCTAATTCTGACATGCTGTGACTAAAACGTTAAATTCTCTCTACATACAGAATGAAATTTGGGGATTCTTGGCTCAAATGAAAGCTACTTCGATGGTGAATCCAACCATATAAGATATGGTTCATGAGGATTAAGATTAATACTTCGAAAGCATAAATCAATTCGGATGAACACATCAAACTAGGTCTAAAACATGCTGTTACTATAACTAGAAATTCTCTACACATGCTTCATTAAACATAGGGCTTTCTACGTTAAATGAAAGCTAAGATCATGCTTATCATATCATATAAGTTAATTTAAGTTTAGTCTGTTACACCTACCTGAATCGAAGATTGAAAACGGGGCTAGAAATGAAGAACGAACTAGAATACCCTTCAGAAAAGCCTCGACTGCTCTCTACACACCTGATAAAAATTGGGGCTTTCAGTCCCAATGGATAGATCTCGTCGAGAGGATCAATTTCCTATACTCATGATCAAGTTTTGGTTGAGAATGCCTACCTTAATTGAAGAAACAAGGGAGGAAGATGGAAGTCGACGGCCTGCCAACACACCTACAAAGATCGCCGGAATTCTCCCCAGATCTGGATCCTCTGCCGACACCACAGCAACCAAAAGAAAGAGGACTCGTAGAGCTTTCTATGTATAGCTCATAGGCCTTCTGGAGAGTTCTGTGCTGGGAGTATTCGGCCGTGGAAGAGACGTGTTAGAAACGGCGCCGCGATTGTTGACTTGAGCAAACTCGGCCGAGAGCGCCGCCTACGGTTAGGGTTTCGCTAAATTTATTGGGGGCTTTTGATCCTCAGATCCTCACCGTTCATTTGGCTCTGGTTTGAGCTCATTTGGTCGAGTATTGAGCCTTAATTTCGTGTTTTAATCCAAGGTTAGGTTTGGGTCAAAAAGTGTGCAATTAAGGGCTTAATCTCTAAATAGATCCCACCACGGATTTATAATGACCCAAAGCCAGAAGATAAAATTGCAATCTACATCGACCTTAACCTGTTTACTATTTTTCTGAATTTTTATAGAGTGGTCGAAATTATCATTATTCTATTTCTAAGGAATTAAATATTAATAAATCCGAATTTCAATTATTAAATCCATAAAAATGCAAATTCTTAATTAACAAGAGCTAAATAAATATATTAAATCTAATAAAATAATTCGGGGTCTTACACCCTCCCCTACTTAAAGGAATTTGGTCCTCCAAATTCACTGCACTAACACTGCGAGTAGGGATAGAGATCGCTCACCTAGAATAAGTCGGGATACCGCTTCCGCATAGTCTCTTCAGACTCCCACGTAGCTTCTTCGGTCCCACGCCGACTCCACTGAATCTTGACCATCGGTATTGAACGATTCCGGAGTTGCTGTTGCTTCCGGTCCAGAACCTTTATCGGTCTTTCCTCGTAGGTCAGATCCTCCTTCAGCTCGAAATCCACATGATGTATAACATGAGTGGGGTCGTACACATACTTCCGTAACATAGAAATATGGAAGACGTTGTGCACGCCAGACAATTGAGGCGGTAAGGCCAGCCTGTATGCCACCTCTCCCACTCTATCTAGAATCTCGAACGGACCAATGTATCTCGGACTCAGCTTGCCATGAATGCCAAATCTTCGGATCCCTCTCGTCGGAGAGACCTTTAAGAATACATGCTCGCCAACCTGAAATTCCAATGCTCTCCTCCTGTTGTCGGCATAGCTCTTCTGTCTTGATTGAGCCACTTGTAACCGGTCCCGGATAATGCGGATGTTCTGTGAAGATTCTGAGACAAGATCCGGTCCAAGCCACTGTTTCTCACCTACCTCGTCCCAACACAACGGGGAACGACAACTTCTGCCATACAAGGCTTCAAATGGAGCCATCTGGATACTAGACTGATAGCTGTTATTGTAGGCGAATTCAATTAGTGCCAAATGCTCATTCCAAGTACCACCAAAGTCAATCATACATGCCCGCAGCATATCTTCCACTATCTGATTGGTTCTCTCCGTCTGCCCATCTGTCTGCGGATGGAATGCCGTGCTGAAATTCAGACGAGTACCCAAAGACTCTTGTAGTCCCTTCCAGAAATGAGAAGTGAATCTAGGGTCTCGATCAGATACTATATTCACTGGAATACCATGCAACCTCACCACTTCCTTCAAATACAAAGCTGCTAGAACATCAACTGTCCATTTAGATTTAATGGACAAGAAATGGGCTGACTTTGTCAGTCGGTCAACAATCACCCAAATTGCATCAAATCCACCACGAGTTCTAGGCATACCCATGATGAAATCCATGCCAATACTCTCCCACTTCCATTGGGGTATGTCGAGTGGTTTCAATTTCCCTGCTGGTCTGAAGTGCTCAGCTTTAACTTGTTGGCAAACTAAGCATTTACTTACGAAGTCAGCGATTTCCCTCTTCATATTCATCCACCAAAAGGATCGCTTCAAATCTCTGTACATCTTAGTGCCTCCGGGATGAATGGTGTATCTGGATCTATGAGCTTCCTCAAGAATCTTGTTCTTTACTGTAGCTTCATCAGGTACACAAGTTCTGCCTTTAAATAATAATCTACCATCATCAGCCAACCCGAAATCAGGTCTGCTGCTCAAGCTTCCCTTGATCTGTACCAGCTCGGGATCATTATCTTGCAAGGACTTGATCTTCATCAATAATTCAGGTTTAAGTTGAATCTGAGCAATCAAAACCCGATCATTGTCAATATTAAGATCCAGACTAGATAACTGTTCCAGTAACTTCCATTCTTGCAACATGAGACTTGACAATCTAGCTACTGGCCTCCGGCTTAATGCGTCTGCCACAACATTGCCTTTGCCAGGATGATACTCAATAGAAAAGTCGAAGTCCTTCAAATACTCCAACCATCTGCGCTGCCGCATATTGAGTTCCTTCTGAGAGAACAAATACTTCAAACTCTTATGGTCTGAAAATACCGTAAAAGATTCTCCATACAGGTAGTGCCTCCATATCTTCAAAGCAAAGACGACTGCTGCAAGTTCCAAATCATGAACAGGATAATTCTCCTCGTGCTTCTTCAACTGCCTAGAAGAGTAGGCAATCACCTTCCCATGCTGCATGAGTACACAGCCTAAGCCAATTCCTGAAGCATCAGTATAAACGACAAATCCTCCTTCACCAGAAGGTAAAGCCAATATAGGTGCAGTAGTCAAACAATCCTTTAGAGTCTGAAAGCTTCGCTGGCAATCGTCTGACCAATCAAACTTGTTCTCCTTGCGGGTTAACCTTGTCATAGGTACCGCAATCTTAGAGAAATCCTGGATAAACCTTCGATAATAACCTGCCAGGCCAAGAAAACTTCTAACTTCCGTCACACTGGTAGGCTGCTCCCAATTCTTCACTGCCTCAACCTTCGAAGGATCCACAGAAATACCTTCATTGGTGATAATATGTCCGAGAAAGGACACTTCTTGCAACCAGAATTCACACTTACTAAACTTGGCATAAAGTTGATGATCTCGCAATAATTGTAATGCCATCCTCAGATGTTCAGCATGCTCCACTTCACTCTTGGAATAGATCAAGATGTCATCAATAAATACCACAACCCATTGATCAAGGTAGGGCCGAAATACATTGTTCATCAACTGCATGAAAGCTGCCGGAGCATTCGTTAGACCAAAAGGCATAACGACAAATTCAAAATGACCATACCTGCTGCGAAAAGCTGATTTATGGATATCCTCCTCCTTAATCCGCAACTGGTGATATCCAGATCGAAGATCGATCTTAGAGAAATATTGAGCTCCCGCTATCTGGTCAAACAACTCATCAATCCTCGGCAGTGGATATTTGTTCTTGACAGTCAACTGGTTTAACTGCCGATAATCGATGCATAATCTCATCGAGCCATCTTTCTTCCGAACAAACAATACAGGGGCTCCCCACGGAGCCGTACTAGGACGAATAAAGCCCTTCTCGAGTAACTCCATCAACTGTTGCTTCAACTCTCTCAGTTCCGCAGGAGACATACGGTAAGGAGCCTTGGAAATAGGAGATGTGCCCGGAAAGAGGTCAATAGAGAAGATAACTTCCCGCTCAGGAGGAAGTCCTGGTAATTCCTCTGGAAAGACATCAGAAAAATCTCGGACAATAGGAATGTCCTTGATCTCAATCTGCTGCTCAGGGGTTGCACAGATAAAGGCTAGAAAAGCCTCACATCCTCGCCTCACCAGCTTATCAGCTCGAAGAGCCGAAATAAGCGGTACGGAGTTATGGTGCTTAACTCCCACAAAAGAAAGTCCAGGGTGTCTAGTAAAAGACACAGAGCTAGAACTACAATGAACGTCAACCTCATGTCGAGCCAACCAATCTGCTCCTAGGATTACATCATAATCCTTCATATCCATGCAAATTAAATCAGCTGGAAAGTTCTGCTCACCAATCAAAACCTTACTAGAAGGATAGAAATGTTGGATTGCTGTTCTAGTGCCAATAGGGGTTGAAATCACTAACGGAGTATCCATCATAACCGGTTCCATAGATAATGACTTAGCAAAACTCTGAGAAATAAAGGAATGTGTTGCACCAGTATCAAAAAGAACAAATGCTGGCTTGTCGAGTATAATAAGAGTACCTTCGACGAGTCCACCATCTTCGGCTGTTTCCGCTTCTTCTGCATACAAAGCTTGGAGCTTCCCTTGCGGTTTCTTGAAGACTTGCGGTTTTGCCGGTGTTGTTTGCTCCGCTATCAAAGGACAGTTGGGGATACGGTGCTCTTTGCTTCCACATCGCAAACAGGCGCCCAGCTTGCGCCAGCATTCCTCCACCTTGTGACCTGGACGATCACAATACTTGCATATGCCCTTAAACGGAACCATAGGGCCAGGCTTCTTATCTTCATACTTCGGCATCTTGCCTTTCCATGATCCGGACCCGCTCCACGAACTAGGTCCACTAACATGCCTCTTCTTAATATACCCGGGTTTGATAATCCGGGAACCCGTAGGTTGCTCCTTCTTCGCACCGCTTCCACGGATTCTCTCCGTCATTTCGAGGGTATCTTCCAAAACTTGAGCCTTTCTCACCATCTCGGAATAAGTGGAAATCTCCATTGGTGCCAGTTGGTTGATATAATGCAGCTTCAGTCCGTTGAGAAAACGCTTCGCCTTCATTTTCTCGGTGGAAATAAGGTGTATAGCATATCGAGAAAGCCGTGCAAATTGAGCCTCATACTCCGCCACGGACAAACCTCGTTGCTTCAAAGCCGCGAACTCTGCCGCTTTCTTCTCTTGCACTCGGTCAGAAAAATACTTGCCGTTGAAAAATTCCTCGAACTCCTCCCACGTAACCTGATGATCACCGAGAGTCGCCTTGATAGAATCCCACCAAGTACGTGCATCACGCTCCAATTGAAATGTCGAGAGAAGGACACGCTCCTGGTTGGTGCATTGCATAACTTCAAATATTCTCGCCATCTCATCTAGCCAGTGCTCGGCTTGGTCGGGGTCGGTCGAACCCGCGAATCTAGGCGGATTCATTCCGCGGAAGTTCCGGTATAGATCACCGGTGCCATGTGGTGCCGCTCCTGCCTGAGCCACTTGCTGAAGGGCCTGGGTAAGGCCTTGAACCGTGCGCTGCAGGTTCCTCCATTCGGCGCGATCAGCTGCCATCTACACGAGAAATAGATTACTTAGGTTTAATCAAGATGGATAATTACACGATTAAGAAACGAACTTAACCCAAGTTTCTACCCATTCTCACCAGGTCAGGTCCTAGACTTTAACAAGATTAGGGGTCTAATGCACCTAGACACAACCAAAACTCGGTACCTGGCGGAGATAACCGATCCGAAGACCACTCGCGCAAGTATGCGACCTTCCGATAGGCGTAGCCTAACGTTCGGACAACATCTTTTGATATACCGGGTTATTGGGATGCCATGCAAGAACTTAGAAAATCTAGAACTTAAGAACTTAAGAAAACCTAGGAATGTGAAACCTGGCTCTGATACCAACTTAACTGTCACGCCCCGAACAAGGCGGAAATATCGGGACGTTCAGTCAGAGGCAAGCAGGAAAGAGAGAGAACTAATCTAAATACACAAGTGCTATGGAAAGGAAATACTAAATGATCATTAAACAACCAAACTGATACAATAATCTCAAATGCAACTTAATACAACTTGGAATAACAACCACTAAGACTCAACAACAACTGAAACTAAATGATCTCCAAACACAACAAACAATAAGTACACCGCTAACACACTAGAACTGATACACTCAAGACATCACTCCTGCCCTTCCCCGTCGGTAAGCGCGTCACCTGAGAAGCCTGGAAAGGGGGAAACAACGGGGTGTGAGCTAACGCTCAGTAGGAAATAACAGACATGTATAAGTGATTAACAGTTTAATTACATTTTCAAAATATCATGCTACAAACGATAATGCAATAAACAACGGTAATAACAAGATCTTGCAAGGTCAAGAAATACAATTGATAATGATTATCAAGGATAACAGATACAAGAATTTACTACAGGAGATATAACAATGAGATATGAGTAAGGAATTGGCCAACAAGCAAGTATTTTAAACATCTAACCAAGTATGATCAAGTAACAAGTAACAAGTACAAGATATTTTTGTCGTAGACGCCAACACTCAGGCAAGTACTTCGGTGCAATGCCCCACCTTGTCATTAACATCCCATGGGCTCACTAACTTTCGGGCGCTCTCCCCAGGACCAGACCGGGCCCTTATGATGCGATGGCATTGATTTACTGGGCCCAACGTCCCATCCGTCCAGACATTCAATCAATTTTAATGGCCAATTAATCAGAGGAATTTCTGCCATAAGTTCAGATTTAAAGGACTAACCTTGTCCTTGGATTCAAGAGTACAAAACACGGTCAAACTCATCTCCAAGAGATGTGCGGTCGTAACAGAACCGCTTGAAGGATATCTACGGTTCATACAGGACCGTACATACAAGAACTGGGCTGAAACTCAACCCGTGAGGGCAAGAAACGAACGGCTGACAGCAGGCCGCCCTAAGGTAAGAACAGTGCAATATAGGCCGCTCATGTCCAGAAGACATTAAGGCCCAAGAACGAAATATACGGTCCATACTGGGCCGTATAAAGATATGCGGTCACGATCGGCCCGCCTAAGAGGTTATGCGGTCACATGATAACCGCGCATGCCTCTATTTGATCCAAGACTTAAACCAGCGGTTTAAGCTCACAAAACAGGGTATGCTGGTGTTAACCAGGTTCTAATCATGATTATAATGATGTTCCAAGATGACGGTAAGACCGCCGGATAGAGTTTCCGGGGGTAAAACCGAGACTAGTACGCTAATCGGCCAATCGGCTTCGCATAAAGTGGGAAAGTTAAACATGCTGTTCTACTGTAGTACAGCAGCTAAACAGCAAGTTAACAGTCATATTAATCCTAATGCCAAGCTAATTTAGCAGGGATTAGGTTATATATTAATCCAAGATGCCAAGAAAATAATTTAAGATGATAACGAGTTCGCGTAAGTCGCGTAGGCACGAATGACAAGCAATAATCAGAAATTTAGTTGCATATTTAAACAGTTATTAAATGGGTTTCTATTTCACTAATTACCCTTAATGACATGCAAATGAATGCATTAGAACATAAATTAAGTCACTCTCTGTGGGGATAAACGGTTCTATATGGACCGTACAACTTACTGGGCATTCCGGGGCCGAACAGGGGTCACTCTGTGACACAGGGAGATGGACGGTTCCTCAGGGCCCGTCCATGGGTTTCTAATTATAAATTGTCATTTGAAACTAAAATGGATGCATCATAATAATTACTAAGTCAATTACTGGGTAGATGAACGGTTCTCGGTGAACCGCACAACTATCAGGCTTAACGGGGGCTAAACGGGGGCTGAACGGGGTTCAAACTGGCCTCAGGGAGTTGGGCGGCTCTCCCTGGGCCGCCCAAGTAGTTGGGCGGCTCTATCTGGGCCGCCCAAGGGGTTGGGCGGTCCTGGCAGGGCCGCCCATCCCTGGGTTGTGCGGCCAGTAAAGGGCCGTATATGTATATGTGGTCCATTCTGGACCTTATATCCAGATATGTGGTTCCTTAGGAACCGTTCAACCTGGGATGAGTGGTTCTTGAAAAACCGTTTATATAAGGGCATGCTAGGGTCAAAATTGGTCAAAAGGTGGGCTGGAGTTGGACGGTCTATCGTAAGACCGCCCATCTCTGGGTCTACGCCGGTCATCCCTGCCGCGTCCGGTGAACACCGGGAGCTAGGGTTTGGATAGGGTTACACTAAAATGATCATAACTAATGCAATTGGACTCCAAATAAGGGGATTTTGGTATCAATGGAAAGCTAATACAAAACTCTACCTATCTGCAAGGTCAATTTCATGATCAATTACTAGAATCGAGATCTATTAAGGCAGGAACACAAGAAACCCTAATTCTGACATGCTGTGACTAAAACGTTAAATTCTCTCTACATACAGAATGAAATTTGGGGATTCTTGGCTCAAATGAAAGCTACTTCGATGGTGAATCCAACCATATAAGATATGGTTCATGAGGATTAAGATTAATACTTCGAAAGCATAAATCAATTCGGATGAACACATCAAACTAGGTCTAAAACATGCTGTTACTATAACTAGAAATTCTCTACACATGCTTCATTAAACATAGGGCTTTCTACGTTAAATGAAAGCTAAGATCATGCTTATCATATCATATAAGTTAATTTAAGTTTAGTCTGTTACACCTACCTGAATCGAAGATTGAAAACGGGGCTAGAAATGAAGAACGAACTAGAATACCCTTCAGAAAAGCCTCGACTGCTCTCTACACACCTGATAAAAATTGGGGCTTTCAGTCCCAATGGATAGATCTCGTCGAGAGGATCAATTTCCTATACTCATGATCAAGTTTTGGTTGAGAATGCCTACCTTAATTGAAGAAACAAGGGAGGAAGATGGAAGTCGACGGCCTGCCAACACACCTACAAAGATCGCCGGAATTCTCCCCAGATCTGGATCCTCTGCCGACACCACAGCAACCAAAAGAAAGAGGACTCGTAGAGCTTTCTATGTATAGCTCATAGGCCTTCTGGAGAGTTCTGTGCTGGGAGTATTCGGCCGTGGAAGAGACGTGTTAGAAACGGCGCCGCGATTGTTGACTTGAGCAAACTCGGCCGAGAGCGCCGCCTACGGTTAGGGTTTCGCTAAATTTATTGGGGGCTTTTGATCCTCAGATCCTCACCGTTCATTTGGCTCTGGTTTGAGCTCATTTGGTCGAGTATTGAGCCTTAATTTCGTGTTTTAATCCAAGGTTAGGTTTGGGTCAAAAAGTGTGCAATTAAGGGCTTAATCTCTAAATAGATCCCACCACGGATTTATAATGACCCAAAGCCAGAAGATAAAATTGCAATCTACATCGACCTTAACCTGTTTACTATTTTTCTGAATTTTTATAGAGTGGTCGAAATTATCATTATTCTATTTCTAAGGAATTAAATATTAATAAATCCGAATTTCAATTATTAAATCCATAAAAATGCAAATTCTTAATTAACAAGAGCTAAATAAATATATTAAATCTAATAAAATAATTCGGGGTCTTACAAGAGCATAGGGTCCTAAAAGAAAATTTAATACTAATGTTGAAGAACAAACCCAGGTCTGTGAGGAAAATCAGAAACTAAAAGAGCAACTAGTAGAAATGACCTCACTAAGAAACGAAAATGATAAGCTCAAGGGAGAAAACCAGGAGAGTCATACACGGCTCAATGAACTGAAAACTAAAATTGAAGAAAGCCTAAATGAAGTTAGAGTGAACTCAGAGAAATATGAAGCTGTTAAGATAGTGAATGCCGAACTGTTAAAAAATTCTGAGTCACTGCAAAAAGAGCTGGAAGACAAACAAAAAGTTTTGGAAAGATTTGTTCAGGGAAAAACTAGTCTAGATACTATTCTAGGGACAAGGGTTAACTTCAATAAGGAGGGTCTAGGCTATGACCCAACTAACAAGAGACCCCTATAATTCAAGACCATCACCTTCTGCCCAGAGAAGGGAAAAGAGAAGCTGGACACACCATCCAGCTCAAACAGCCGTAAAGGAGCTCAATGTTCGAAGGAAACTTTAAAGAACACTGCTGGTCAACCATTTAAAATGGGAATTAATTTTGTGAAGAACTTCACTAAGCCCACTCATCAGTACATAAATGGTAAATGGACCAAGCAAGTGGATCAGAAGAAAAGCTGGAATTACTACAATCAGATGGGTCCAAACAGAACCTACTGGAGAAATAATTATCATCTTCAAAAATCTGTTAATCAACAAGCTCACATGAGATTTCCTAGGAATGGGAAGTCTAATGAATGGAATAGAGCTTACTTCTCCAGACCAGCTGGACTTAATTTCAATAAACCAGAAGTAAAGGTGCCAGAGAAATCCATGCTGAAGCAAATCTGGATACCTAAACATTTGATCAAGGATTTGAACAATGTCCTTGGACCCAACTCATCTTGGGTTCCAAATCACTTTGCTTGATTTTGTTTGTGTAGGTCGGCCTGGCAGCTGAAGACAACAGGTGGTACCTCGACAGTGGCTGCTCCAGGCACATGACAGGAGACCGATCCAAGTTCAGCAAGATAGAGATGAAGGTAGGGGGTCTGGTCAAGTTTGGAGGAAAGAACAAAGGTAAGATAATTGGAGTTGGCACAGTAGGTAAGACTTCCACAAACTCCATTGAAAAAGTTCTACTTGTGGAAGGTCTTCAACACAACCTGATTAGCATTAGTCAGTTATGTGACAAGGGTCACAGGGTTGTGTTTGATGATAATTCATGTAAAATCTTTGAAATAAATTCTGATATGGTTAAATTTGTAGCCAATAGGATTAATAATGTTTACATGGTAGACTTAGATGAGGAATCTGAATCTAATATCTGTTTATCTGCCAATTCTGAAAATGATGCTTTTAAATGGCATAGACGTTTAGGCCATGCTAGCTTTACTACTTTAAATAAATTGGTCAAGCATGATTTAGTTAGAGGCATGCCTAGAATTAAATTCAATTCTATTTCAAAATCATATGATGCCTGTGCTCTAGGCAAATAGACCAGGAATTCTTTCAAGCTAAGATCTGAGCCATTGTCCTCTAGACCAATGGAACTTCTCCATATGGACCTTTTCGGTCATACTAGAACTCAGAGTCTTAATGGGAACAGGTTTGGCTATGTCATCATAGATGACTTCTCTAGATATTCATGGATCGTTTTCTTAGCAAATAAAAGCGATGCATTTCAAAAGTTTAATCAGTTTTTTAATAAGGTCAAACAAGAAGGAAAACACAAGATCTGTTCTATTCAATCTGACCATGGAGGTGAGTTTGAAAACTCCATATTTTCTGATCTTTGTGAAAGAGAGGGACTAACACACAGATTCTCTTCTCCCAGGACACCTGAACAGAATGGAATTGTGGAGAGAAGAAATAGAACTGTTGTGGAGATGGCCCGAACCATGCTAATTGAAAGTCAATTACCAAGGAGGTTCTGGGCAGAGGCGGCCAATACAGCAACTTACATAATCAACAGGGCCATGGTAAGACCCATTCACAAGAAAACACCCTATGAGCTTCTAAAAGGTAAGAAACCAAACTTGTTTCATTTCAAAATTTTTGGAGCTAAATGCTTTATTCATAACAATGACAAGAAAGATTTAGATAAGTTTGAAGCTAAAAGTTCCCCTGGAATATTTTTAGGATACTCTGAAGTGTCTAGGGCATATAGGGTCTTTAACATTTCAGACCAGAAAGTTGAAGAGTCTCCACACATCATTTTTAGTGAAAAGAAAGGTGTCACTAACATTGAAAATGTTGACAGGGATTCCAATCATGATGGGGAATTCCTAGAAGACCAAGAAGAAGAGAAGACTCAGCCGAGTGGAACGGCAAATCCTCCCAACCAGGAAGAGCCAAGAGAAACAGGTGAGTCTTCAATAAATGTTAGATTTCTTAATGATCATCCGATAGATAATGTCTTAGGCAATCCTGAAGATCCTCTTCGGACTAGGTCTCATTTTAGGAATGTGAATAATGAAGACTTATTTGCTTTAGTCTCACAAATTGAACCCAAATCAGTAGAAGAGACCTTAGCGGATCAAGCTTGGGTCAATGCTATGTGTGAGGAATTGGGCCAGTTCGAAAGAAATAATGTCTAGGAACTTGTTCCAAGACCAGATAATGTTAATATCATAGGAACTAAGTGGGTGTTCAAAAATAAAATGAATGAAGATGGAATCATTTCTAAGAATAAGGCCAGATTAGTAGCCAAGGGCTACTGTCAGGAATTTGGTGTAGATTTTGATGAATCCTATGCACCTGTTGCTAGGATGGAAGCTATAAGATTGTTGCTTGCCTTTGCATGTTCAAAGAATATAAAACTCCAACAAATGGATGTTAAAAGTGCCATTTTAAATGGAGTCATTAAAGAAGAGGTTTTTGTTGAACAACCCCCTGGATTTCAATTATCTCCTCAACCTAACTAAGTTTTCAGGTTAAACAAAGCCTTGTATGGTCTAAAGCAGGCTCCTCGAGCATGGTATGAAAGATTGACTGAATTTCTGATTAGTAAGGGCTACAAAAGAGGTAAAGTTGATCAAACCTTATTTACCAAGGGTACAAATAAATATCTCATCATAGTTCAGGTATATGTAGATGACATTGTATTTGGATCAACTAAGCATGAACTATATGATGAATTCTCTAAAATGATGTCTGCTGAATTTGAGATGAGTTTGGTTGGTGAACTAAAGCACTTTCTTGGCTTGGAGGTACAACAGTCAGAGGATGGATGCTTCATCAACCAGACCAAATACACCATGGAACTATTCAAAAGGTTTGGTATGGAAAACCTGAAGCACATTACAACACCCATGGGTACCAATACCTCACTGGATACAGATGAGACAGATAAAGAAGTAAATGCCAAGCTCTATCGAGGTATGATTGGATCTCTTCTTTACTTGACAGCTTCTAGACCTGATATACAGTTCAGTGTAGGAATGTGTGCAAGGTATCAGTCTAGACCTACTGAATTACATTTAGCTGCAGTGAAAAGAATTTTCAGGTAGTTGGCAGCTACTCATTCTCTTGGTTTATGGTTTCCTGCATCACACACATTTAACTTAGTTGCATACACAGATGCTGATTATGTAGGATGTAAACTAGACAGGAAAAGTACTAGTGGTCATTGTGAATTTTTGGGTGGGTGTTTAGTGTCTTGGGGTTCCAAGAAACAACATTCAGTGGCCCTCTCCACTGCAAAAGTTGAATATGTGGCTGCAGGGAGTTGTGGTACACAAGTCATTTAGATTAAACACCAGCTTCAGGACTACCAAGTAGACCTGGGGTGCACACCTATCTATTGTGATAATACCAGTGCCATTAATCTTGCCAAAAATCCTATTTTGCATTCACGCACCAAACACATAGAGATAAGGCATCATTTCATAAGAGATGAGGTTTCTAAAAATAACTTTGAACTAATTCATGTAGGCACTGATAATCAGATTGCTGACATTTTCACTAAACCTCTGGATAATGAAAAATTCACATCACTGAGAAGAGAATTAGGCTTATACAAATTGTCTTAAATGTGAAGTCTGTTCTTCTTGTGAGGGGGAGTTTTGTATGTCTGTTGGTTAGCTTTCAGGAATGCTTTGAGTGAGGGGGAGCTGGTTGAGCTGTGAGAGGAAGAGTTCTTTGACAGATTCAAAAAGATTGACCAGATGTGGGTCATTGCTGGTTTTCATGATAGATCTAGTGTGGTTCTCTCAGATAGTAGAATGTCACTTATTTCTTAAGTCTATAAGTCAGTGATACTAAAGTCCAGTTAGAATCTTTCCTCTGGTATTCTTTCAGAGATCTGGATTAATTGTATAAAGAATATCTTCCTACATTGTCAATGATTCTGGTTCAGGCCAAAACATGTATGTCTTGATATCTGACCTAATCAGCTTGAAATCTAGTCTTCAAGATTCACTTCAAGAAATAGCCCTTCTTGTATTATTTTCAATCATTCCATCTCTTCAACACAAGGGCTTAACTGAACAAACATGTCTTGTTTTGGTCACTGAGAAACTGGGAGCTTCATCAATGAAATGAAGTTTTCTCCTATGTTATGAGGTGTCAAATGCTTAAAATGAATGAAAAGTCATGACAGAGCAATGGTGGCTAGCTGGTGAGTAACTGGGGACTCAGGCCTCTAATCAAGGTGTTTCCTCATGTCAAAAGCCACAGTTACTAACTCTATTCCTTTAATAAAAAAAAGGAGGAAGTAATGAGGTACTCACACTTAGTAACTGGGGATTCAGGCCTCTAATCAAGGTGTCTCCCTAGTGTCAACAGAGTGAATTATCAACTTACTCATTGATCTTCTTGAAAATCATCTCAAAAAAATTCCTTGTTGTTTTGCAACTAATGGATTGTTTGTCCTCAATACCTTGAGAACACCTCTCTGACTTTGTCTCTTGTTGTCATGTGGGATAGTTGACTGTTCAGCTATATCTGGCCATACTTGTTAACACCTGCTCTAAATCATACATTATGTATGCTGATAAACTTTTCTATCATTCTATTTCTCTATTGTTTACTGGAGTTCAAGAACCTTCACTTGAGTTTAGCACCTCACTTATTCTCTTAAGACTTGCTCGTGCCTTTCTGCACCAAGTAGTTACTGTACTTCTTCTTCATGTCTCCAGCACTTTCATATATTCTGCATTTCCTTTTGCTGATGTCAAAGGGGGAGAGAGGTTCTGCAATATCTGTAAGTCATTTATTGTCATGAGCTTTGGGGGAGTTGTGTTTATGTGCAGTGGGGGAGAATTCATGTCATGGAAATTTCAGAGAATGAGTTGTGAGGGAGCTGAGAGTGTGTTGCAGGGAGTGTTTAAATCATCTGCATGAGCATGCCTTGAATTTGCTTTGATTGTTGAAACTGCAGTTAATTTCCTGTTAAGCTTTGATATTGAATGATTCATAGTGTTGCCATCATCAAAAAGGGGGAGATTGTTGTATCCCTACGATTTTGATGATGTCTCACACTATAAATCAATCGGTTTCTATCAATAGTTTAATTCATGCTTCATGTAGGACAGTGCAGTTCATGTGGTTGTCATATAGACATGTATTACTTGTTCAAGTCCATACTCTGTCAGCATAGTATGGACAGTAGTGGGTCGACCAATCTGGAGTCTGTACATTGCATTTGTCGAAGGCATTGGAAGTCTATACATTGACTCACTGTTCATGCATTCATCGAACAAGTCTATACACTCATGGCATTTGGGTAACGTTTGTTCTTCAATGTCTGTACATTGGCCTTCACTTAAAGTCTACACATTGGTAAAGACTATGCATTGTTCACATTGTTGCAAGTCTATACAGCCATTCCCAAGTCTGTACATCGCCTCATATCTTCCAAGTCTATACATCCACAGTTGAACCCCAAATCTGAACATCTGTTTGCCTGACTTCATATTCTACATCCTTCTGTTGAAATTCTAAGTCTATACATCGGTCTATTTGTGCGGTTGCATTCATTGGAAGTCTATACATTAGGGTCCTTTCCTACGTGGCACTTCAAAGGATAGACATTTCACTGTAGGTTGCTTAGTTGAAGTCTATACATTGCTGATCGAACGTAAGTCTATACATTCCAACCTTTTCCTACGTTCGATGCTTTAGCTACACCCTAAGTCTCCACATTGGCAAAGTATATACATCGCTTATGCAAGTCTGTACAGCCAGCGCATTCATTGATATCAAGTCTACACACTGCATATAGGCAAAGTCTGCACATTGGTAGAGTCTGTACATCCTCTAGGAGCCTCAAGTCTATACAGTGGTAAACTCTGCACATTGTGCTTTAAAGATCACCAAATCTATACATTGCTCACAGCACACACGTTCAAAGCCTAAAGTCTGTACAGCCTTGACAAATGCTCCTAAGTCTATACATTGTAAAGTCTGCACATCGCTGTGTTCAAGCCTTTCAAGTCTATACATTGGCTCAAGCGTTCCAAGTCTGTACACTGGTCCTCAAGCTTACCAAGTCTGTACATTGGCCTTCAAGACTTTCAAGTCTGTACAGCCTGATTTGACGTTCAGAGTTCAAAGTCTATACATCGTGGGCTTCAGTTCTTCATGCATTACCAGAAGTCTACACATCCCCCTCTGCTATGTAATGCATCAGTTTTCAAGTATATACACTGAGGACGCTGAAGGCCCTCAAGTGTATACATTCTCATATTGTACACACTTATTCATTTGCTACTTCTAAAGTATATACACTCATTGTTATAAGCCTGAACTAACTAATTTGATTCATTTCATTTGTTTCTATCTGCAGATGACTCAGGTTAATGATTGGGCATGTGAACCGAGGGAGATGCCTGGCACGTGATTCGAGGATGCTCTGGAAAAGGAGGGAACGATACCCACTCGTGTGAAGTTCTGGAATTCAGGTCGGATGCCATATAAAGGGTGCCTTCTGCGAACAGGAGAAGTGAACGAAAAAAGGAAGGCTGAAGTGAAGAATCCCTGAGTAGAAAGAGAGAAGTGATAGCCTCCACGTTCCAGAGAAAAGACAGAGAGAAGAATTTGAGAGATATGAATTGAGAGAAAATTCCTTGAGAGATAGAAGAAATCGTGATGTGAAGATTTGCTTCTTCGGAAGCTACATTTGTTTTTTGGTTTTTTAGAAACGATTGTCATTCATCGTTGGTCTTGTTTTTATTTCTGTTCTTCATTTCTTCATTTCTGATTCCGAATTGTTACCCTCTAGTGTTTGGAGGAAGGGAGTGTTACTCCAGTTCCCTTCTGGGCTGCAGAGGAAGAGAGATCTGTGATCTCTGGTTTTGCCAGTGACGGACTGTCACTAGCAGGTTCCCTCCGGGTTGGAGGAAGGGAGAGCCATCTCCGGTTCTGGTCTTGCTGGTTGCAGGTCCAGGTGTCAAGCTCTGTGGGTAGCAGAGTTTGGTTGAGGGATTTGTTTCCCTTGGTTGTTCAAGCTGTGTGGCAGCATCTTGTTTGCAGACTGAGTCTGCAGTTTTCTAGCAGTGGCTAGTGGAATCCTCACTCTAGTTGGAGTGAGGGGTGGATGTAGATTGTGGACTACAATCGAACCACCTTAAAATCTCTTGTCTCCTCTGTGGTTTGCTGTTATCGGTCGTGCTCTCCATCTGCTCGGCATTGTGTTTGACTGTGGACAGTCTTTTTCAATCGGACCTTCTTATTCTGTCTTAGTTATTCACTGCGTTAGCTATATTGTTTTGCTGTATCTGAAGGGTCGAAATTCGAAGTAGTGATTTTTCGCTGAAGTTTTCTCAATCGGGAGTGATCTATTCATCCCCCCGCCCTTCTATATCACTCTTCACTGCGCTAACACCCTCGTTCACTCCCAAATTGAATTACCAATATAAAATCAACCCTTGGCCTAACGAGAAACCCTTGGATGCTGCAGTGGCCGGCGAGGTGCGAGGACGAGGACGTCTTCCGATGATCTCTTGGGAAGGTTTTCTTATCACGGTCGGCAACGTCGTCTTCTTCCTTCTTCTTTTAAGGTAGGTTCTAGTGGACCAAACCTCAAGTAATATATACCATTGGAGGTGTCTCTGAGCCCTCTTTCGTTTGATACCAAAAGCCCTAAATTCTGTACAATATCATGCTAGTATTATTCGATTTAGTCATAGCATGTCAAAAATAGGGTAAACCCGGTTACCTTCGATTAAATGTCAGGCTAGAAGGCTTAAAGATTCAAATTAATCAATCCATGTTACGCATATTTTCATCCTCTTTCCATTGGTATACTTTTTCCCAATTTTTATGTAATATATCGCTTGAATTTCTTGTTAGAAGTGAACCCTGTCGGAGTTCGTCGGACACCGGAACGGCGAACGAGTTTGCGGTCCTAACAGGAATCGCCAGAAGCTTAGCGGCCCCTCGATAGACCGCAATGTCCAGGGCAGCGGTTGTGGTTTGACCATTTACCACATTTGTTGTGTTCTGAACCCCATGATCAGTGGCTGCCCAACGATAGACCGTAAGGTCTGGGCTAGCGGCTCTTCTCTAGACCGCTTGGAAATCCTGGCGGCTGCTCGATAGGCCGCCTAAGGCGTGTGTGGTTTTTGAGCTCACATGCCTCAAGCGGCCTAGAGACAGACCGCTAGGCCCTGTCCCGCGATTCTGGATAGATCGCCGAAGTCACGCAGAAGTGATTATCCCATGACTTAAGCTTGTTGGTTCTGGACGAGTTATGCAGATAAGTAGGATAGAAACCCATAAAATAATTGGAATGTATGAAACATGTTTAATAATATTCATGACTAGGTTTCCTGTCCTTTTTCCAAACCTGTTTCCTTTGTTCATATCAATTATGGAAGCATAATCTATAATCATTCTATTACGGAATTGGAGAGATTTATTAGGATTGTTTGACAGTCGATCCACTCCGGTGGTGCGGACTGACCGCTATACATTATTTTTCGATGTTTTAAAACTCTCAATTCTTGTAATAGTTGGGACTCTCTGTCAGATATGTAGATACGGTGGTGCATGGAAATGGATCTAGAGGGGGGGTGAATGGATCATTCAACAAATACGCCCCAAAAGAAATGATTGCGGAATAAAACTTTTGCCTACACTCAATTAAGTCGAATGAGACCACAGACCTCTCTTCCTCAAGAAAGTAAAAGGTGTTGTAGATAGATATCTCAAGGAATCGTGCAGACTCAACTCACAAATTCGCTCACGGGATGAGAAGCACTAGGAAGCATAAGTTTCTATTAAGCAATCAGTCGAACACTTAACATCAATACTAAATTCAAAGTGAAATCACACAGGAAGGCTTCTGTCAGAGAACGCACAAACAACCAGTGTAGGGGGAGGGTCAAGAGATAGGTAAGTGTACGCCAAGCAAACCACGAGAGACAGGTTTTTTAGGTGGTTCGGCTAGACCCACAGTCTGCCTACGTCCACCCCTCACTCTAACTAGAGTGAGGATTCCACTAGCAAGAGCTAGAACCAGCAGACTTAGTCTGCAACAGACGTTGCCAAATAGCTTGGAGACCGAGGGGGACAAATCCCTTAATAAGGTTCAGCAACTCACAGAGCCAGAACCGGAGGCAAACCTCCCTTCCTCCAAACTGGAGGGGAACCACAAGTGACACCGAGTCACTTGCAAACTGGAGGACCAATCCTTTCTTCCTTCAAACCGGAGGGAACCCACTAGTGGCACTCCACCACCAGTGACCGGAGAGACCAACTCTCCCTTCTCCTGTAGCACCAGAAGGAAACCCAGTGAGCAACACCCAGTTGCCCACAGTCGGAGGACCAATCCTCCCATGTTCTGAACTCCTAGGAGGAGCCTCGACCTCAAACCAGAGAATCGAAAAAACACTACTAGAAGATGGAAAGAGCAAACAAAAAATAGAAACAGAAACAAGAACAAAAAATAGCTCCGAGGGAGTAACTTGGCTTGGATCTGATCCAGAGGCCAATACAACTCTGATCTTCAGGAAAGACTCTCTCTACCCTTCTCTATTCTCTTCTCAGCTCGTTTCTCCTTCTTTCTCTTTCTTTCTTGCTGATCACTCACTGGTTCTTCTTCTTCTTCTCTCTCAGCTCCCACTCTCTTCCATTCTTGCGCCTCACTCTTTTCTTTTCTCGTTGGGTTCTTCTTCTGCTAGATGCACTCTTTTTCAGATGGGCTCTAGCAGCACCCTTTTTCAGCACCAGCACACTTCTTTGAAGGGTAATGTAGCTTTATATAGGAACATGGGCTTCGTATGGATCAAGCAGCAGAACCCTACTAAAATTTCATTGGTCCATGTGTTGAGGAATAGAGAGTTCCTCTCCTCGGATCACATGCCTATCATTTGCCCTCTTTATCCACGAGCCAACTTTCTCCCATCTCATAGGACACGTGCCTCTTCTACAACCTAATTTGTTCCCTACAAAAGACAGAGTATCGTTTTAGGATCACTTGCAGAATATTCAAGTTTATCACGTGGAAGAGCAGACCTTGTCCAGACCATAGGCTTAATTAAACCAGATGTGCACTGACCGTGAAATGCGTAAGCAGACATATGCACATACCTAAACTGAGTGTGCTACAATGCATTGCACCGACTATATCCCTTGATCGTGCATGAACCGACATAGTGGAATGCACAGTCCCTGTAAAAACTTGCACCGAGTTCTGCTTAGTGTAATGCATGGAGTTGCCTATGTAAAGTGCTGCACAAACCGACAGGTCGGTGCAAAGATTGCACTGAGGCAGAAGATGCAGTGACCTTTACAAGCTAGGTGCAAAGATTGCACCGAGGTAAAGAATGCACGGACCTCCTCCTCTATGCTTAAGAAAAACATGCACCGAGTTGTAGGTTGCACGGACTTGGGCGCTGGCAGTAACCAATATGCACCGACGTCTACAGTGATTGCACCGAGTTGTTATTTTCACCAACCCCGCAAGGCAAACTATGCACCAACCTGGTGAATGCCTTAGGCATATTTACGCATGGACCTTGTGAGTGCTTTATACGGGAACTTACACAGACGATGTATGGTGACACAAAGCGTGCACTGACTAGGAAGCTCGTGTACACAAGATCTGCACCGAGTTCAAATGTACGCAAATGGTGATATGCACTGAGCAAGGTGTGCACTAACATTAGATGTGCACTCTACAGTGTTTTGTATAGACTTTGAATGCAATAGAGCAAAACGTGCACCAAGTATATGAATGCATACGGCTGAAATCTGCACCGAGACAGAATAAGCACCGACCTCTTATATGCTTGGAAAAGACAAGCATTGACCCAACGAGCAAAACTTGCACGGACTCTAGTATGCACAGACTTATATGTTGCATTAGCGCAATGCATGCTGCATGAAAAATGCATCAATTATAAGAGAAATATATATATCTTGCAAATGAATATGACGACAACATTAATGCGCAAAAATCAAGGCCCAGCAAACAATCCTCATCACTGCACAGTGTAATGACCAGATGCATCATCATTCAAACTTTCATACAAGCACATGATGACTCATAGTGTTTGCTATCATCAAAATCGCAGGAGCACAACAATCTCTCCTTTTTTGATGATGATAACACTATGACATGAGAATAAAGCAAGATAAAGATGCAAACACGCATGTCAAACCATGTCAAACTTCTTCTCCCCCTTTGACGTCATCAAAAAGAAAGTAGTTTGATACGAGAAATACAAACATGCATGATATGAAGGAATCAAAATCTCCCCCTGAGCTAAATGGCACAATAAAACGTTTTCTCAATAACACACCCCTTGGATGAATGAATTAAATCAGCAAAACACAGGGGCAATCAAAGATGAAATCGGCCCATGACAGATTCTATGGGACTAGCTGACACCAAAGGAGACAAATTTCTGGAAGAACAAGGATAATCAGAATGAGCAAGGTTAGTCATACAGTTCAAGAATTACTTATCCTCCCCCTGAATTCAAGAGAGGGTGAAGATTAGTCAGTGAGCAATGATAAAGACTAACCACATGGTTTACAATGAGGTTCAATCAAGATTTTCAATGAGATACCAAAACCATGAATCTAAGAGAGTGAATATTTTAGAGTCTTCCATTATAAGGGCTTATGAATGAACTTTATTATCAGCATGGTTTAAACATGATGCATATACAGTTTGTCAAAAAGTTCTTTACTCATATCTGAGTTCAGATTTAATAAAAGTGAACCAAGCCCTCATGCTAACATGTTGATTAACCTCCCTACATCATACTCAATCTATTTCAATGACTTCTTTAGGAAAAATAATCATGAGTATTGAGGTTAAACAATTTGACATTTCTGAAAAATAACCATTTGGGTTCAGCAGAGTTTTCATTTATTTTCATTTTCAGAACAATCAGGAATAATTCATGCCTTCCGTCGTAAGGGTAGACGCTGATTAGATGCCAGTACCCCTAGCTTACTCAGCAGAATATACCATTCTATTTCAGGTAAAGATATCACATTTTTGCGTAAGGGTACACGTTTACCAGATGCATGTACCCCTAGATACTCAGTGAGACTAACCTTTGTTAATTTTCTGAACAGAGTTAGCTAAGAAACATCATGACTTTGGGTCCATTGTCTTTGACAATGATCCTAGTTTCTCAGCGCATTTAGCCATTGCTCTGCCATTTACATTATAGAAATAACATTTAGATATAGCTACCCATAAGGTTTTGAAAGAAAAGACTTGTTTAAAGACAATATAAATTTCATGTATTTCAACCAAAAAGGTCATGATTTCAAAATTTTAGATTACAGAAGGTTTTTCAAGGTATAACATGAAACAGTTGGTTAAAGTTTATTAAAAAAATTGATTCAGATATTTTCATGGCATTTAAGAGGAAAGCTAAAAATACATTAAACATAAACCAATTTGATCTTTTCAGAACATTCATAGTTCCATATAATGGAAGATTCCTAGTACAGATGTTTTTCAGATTTATGAATGAGGTACGCATATTGAAATCTTCCTGAATTTCAGATTGAAGAGAAGAGAGATTCGGATTGAAGAAGGAACAACTCAATTCAAGGAGGTGAGCAAACAATTTGGACTAGGACAAGAGCTCCCCCTAAGAGTATGCATGACTATTGCTCTTTTTGGTATTTTTAATATGAATGCTATGCAATAAACAAAGTGTATGTGAATGTATTGAACCATCACATATGACATGAAGACCATTCAGGAGAGGTTTAAACTAACCAAATATGCATGAAGCGCAGAAATTATCTTGACAGACTCCCCTTATCTATATGCCAAATGAAACATATGTATGAGGCACAACCAATGCAATAATCAAATGCAGAAACAATCATTTAAGCATGAAGGTTCTAACTAACAGATCAGGAATGGTATTTAGCTATCTAAAAGGAATTCAAATTACCAAACCTGTAGAGAGCAAAATTTGGGGTTTTACCATACTCAGGTGTCTTGGCTTATTGAACTCCCCCTTTTTGTTTCCAAGGCACTCCTGCAAAACAAAAATCTTATTTTGGAGTTTTAGGTACCCAAGAGTTCTTGGGTCCCAAAATGTTAGTGCCACTATCTAAGGAACCTTTCAGAAGTCTTTGGGCTTTCAGATCATCATATTTAATAAGATGACAATTATCCATAGAATGTCCAAACCGACCACAGTAATGGCAAGATGGAGTAGATTTTAAACTCTTTTCATGCACATTGGTATTAACATGGAATCTAAGCGCATGTTCATGAAAATTTCTATATTTATCATGGAGGATATTTCTTTTATTTCCCCCAAACACATTCTCATTCACGGGAAATCTGGGATATTTAAAGTTCACATTTCTTCCCTGGACATACCAACAGTCCTTGACTGTATGGCCAAACTTCCCACAATTAAAACAAGATGAGTAGTTTCTCTTTTTAATGACAGACCAGCATTCACTAGCCAGATGGCCTGAGTTCCAGCAATTGAAGCACCTAGAAGATTTTCTTTTGAAAGCAAATTCATCTCTACCGAAGGCATTCTAATTTTCAGGGAACCTAACATGTTTAGAGTGAACTTTTCCCTAAGCATTCCAGCAATGGGCTGCAATGTGGCCCATCTTGCCACAATGAAAACATTGAATTTTATTATTTTGAAATCCATGATTCTCGAGATGAATTTTCTTGGTATGCATTTTACTGGCATTTAGATCATCTAATTCCATTAATTCACATTCATGCATTTGATGACCAGCCTTGTGACAGTAATGACATGCCATGGTTTTCTTGCGTGCATATCTATATGTGGGTGATTTATGAACAACATGCACAGGGGTGGCAGAGTCCTTTTTGTTCTTTTCTTTTTGTTTTTCAGTTGTCTTCGTGGATTTTTGTTCAGAAAACTGGAAGACAGATGAGCTCGGAGAGTTGTGAGGAGCAGAACTATCACAAATAATGTTTGCGGTTTGTTTTTATAGTTCTTTCATCAGCAGGGTTATAGCCCAACCCTTCCTTCTGAAAATTAACCTTTGTTCTAAGAATCTTGTTCAGATTGTCCTTACCTTTGACAAATTTTGATAGAGAATTTTTTAAATCTTGAATCTCAGAATTTAAGGTAATAATATTAACCTCTTATCTGGACATGTCAATTTCACAGAAAATTACTTGTTGATGTAAGGCATCATTCAGACTTTTGATTTTTTCAATTTGCTGTTTTAATTTTGTTTTATTGTCAGCTTCGACTTCTTTTATGACACTGTTATAGCCCTGCCCTTCCTTCCTAGCATTAGCCTTGACTCCTAGCAGCTTGTCAAGATTCTCTTGCTCATCAACAAATTTAGATAGGGACTCGTTAAGATCATCAACCTCTTGTCGAAGGGATGTAATAGTAAGTTCATATTCAGCTATTTTCTCTTCACAGAAAGTAACATTCCCACTCAACATTTGGTTGATGATTTTTAGGCTCTCAATTTATTGTTCAACATCCACCAACCTATCAGAATTGTTCATGCTCACGTATTTACCTTTTTCAATTATCAGTAGTCCGTCTGACAGCGTGGTGTTTAGATGTTTCAGCTTGTTAATTTCCTCTTTCAGTTTACTATTTTGCTCCCGGAGTTCATCATCAAACACCAACTCACATAAGGAAGTCTGACATTCATTGAACACTTCTTGTTGATTTTCTGATTGAAATTTGTCAAGGTTTTTCCGAAGCTCTAAGTTTGTAGCTTTAACATCCTCCAGCTCTTCAGAGATCAGTCAATTTTCACTTTCTAGACTCATTGTCTTATGTTCAGATTCTTGAACCTGGTTTTTGAGTTTCTTGTCTTTAGATTTCAGATAATCAAGCTCAGAGCTAAGAACATCAAGATCTGTCAGTTGTCTTCTAAGAACACCATTTTCAGTTTTCAGTGTTTCATAGTCCTCTATTAAGGATTCAGCTTTTTCAAATTTTTTAAGTTTCCTTTTTAGAGTTTTATTCTAGTTTCCCAGCATTTCAAAAGACTCTAACAGCTTAGCATATGCATCTTCCCAGTCTTCTAAAGTAAAAGAAGAGAAAGGATTGTTTACCTCTTCTTCATCCTTGCCTTCATTTTGATCTTCGGTTTGATCAATGCCATCTGCCACCAGACACTTATTTTTACTATTGCAATGAATTGCTGTCATTTCGTCCAAGACCTCCTTGGCAGACCTACAATCACGGATATGTGGAAATTTGTCAGTATTTGTGGCGTTTCTCAAAATACTTAGAACTCTAATATTCTCAGCATTTTTCATCCTATGTTTATCTGTCCATTTGGACATATCTTTAGGCAGTTTGTGTGGTCCTTTGGAAATAAGGTTCCAGAGGTTGGGATTCACTACATTTATAGACGTGCACACACTGCCTAGCTAGGTAGGGAAATCAGACCCATTAAACACACAAGGATGAGCCATAGGTGAATCGAAAGCAATCGGTCAAGAATGATAAATGACCAATCGAAGAAGCACTGAGAGTCACAAGACCTACTGCAGATCGTTGGATCTGTAGAGCATATGGTGGCGTAGGGAAATGGATCCAGAGGGGGGGTGAATGGATCTTTAAATAAATACGCCCAAAAAGAAATGATTACGGAATAAAACCTTTGCCTACACTCAATTAAGTGGAATGAGACCACAGACCTCTCTTCCTCAAGAAATTAAAAGGTGTTGGAGATAGATATCTCAAGGAATCATGCAGACTCAACTCACAAATTCGCTCATGGGACGAGAAGCACTAGGAAGCATATGTTTGTATTAAGCAATCAGTCGAACACTTAACATCAATACTAAATTCAAAGTGAAATCACACAGGAAGGCTTCTGTCAGAGAACGCACAAACAACCAGTGTAGGGGGAGGGTCAAGAGATAGTTAAGTGTACACCAAGCAAACCACGAGAGACAGGTTTTTTAGGTGGTTCGGCCAGACCCATAGTCTGCCTACATCCACCCCTCACTCTAACTAGAGTGAGGATTCCACGAGCAAGAGCTAGAACCAGCAGACTCAGTCTGCAATAGATGCTACCAAACAACTTGGAGACCGAGGGAGACAAATCCCTTAATAAGGTTCAGCAACTCACAGAGCCAGAACCGGAGGCGAACCTCCCTTCCTCTAAACCGGAGGGGAACCACAAGTGACACCCAGTCACTTGCAAACTGGAGGACCAAGCCTCCCTTCCTCCAAATCGGAGAGAACCCACTAGTGGCACTCCACCACCAGTGACCGGAGAGACCAACTCTCCCTTCTCCTGTAGCAGCAGAAGGAAACCCAGTGAGCAACACCCAGTTGCCCACAGCCGGAGGACCAATCCTCCCTTCTCCTGAACACCAAGGAGGAGCCTCAACCTCAAACCAGAGAATCGAAAAAACACTACTGGAAGATGGAAAGAGCAAACAAAAAATAGAAACAGAAACAAGAACAAAAAATAGCTCCGAGGGAGCAACTTGGCTTGGATCTGATCTAGAGGCCAATACAACTCCGATCTTCAGGAAAGACTCTCTCTACCCATCTCTATTATCTTATCAGCTCGTTTCTCCTTCTTTCTCTTTCTTTCTTGCTGCTCACTCACTGGTTCTTCTTTTTCTTCTCTCTCAGCTCCTACTCTCTTCCATTCTTGCGCCTCACGCTTTTCTTTTCTCGATTGGGTTCTTCTTCTGCTGGATGCACTCTTTTTCAGATGGGCTCTAGCGGCACCCTTTTTCATCACCAGCACACTTCTTTGAAGGGTAATGTTGCTTTATATAGGAACAGGGGCTTCATATGGATCAAGCAGTAGAACCCTACTAAAATTTCATTGGTCCACGTGTTGAGGAATAGAGAGTTCCTCTCCTCGGATCACATGCCTATCATTTGCCCCCTTTATCCACGAGCCAACTTTCTCCCATCTCAAAGGACACGTGCCTCTTCTACAACCTAATTTGTTCCCTACAAAAGACAGAGTATCGTTTTAGGATCACTTGCAGAATATTCAAGTTTATCACGTGGAAGAGCAGACCTTGTCCAGACGTTAGGCTTAATTAAAGCAGATGTGCACTGACCGTGAAATGCGTAAGTAGACATATGCACAGACCTAAACTAAGTGTGCTACAATGCATTGCTCTGACTATATCCCTTGATCGTGCATGAACAGACATAGTGGAATGCACGGTCCCTGTAAAAACTTACACCGAGTTCTGCTTAGTGTAATGCATGGAGTTGCCTATGTAAAGTGCTGCACAAACCTATAAGTCGGTACAAAGATTGCACCGAGGCAGAAGATGCAGTGACCTTTACAAGCTAGGTGCAAAGATTGCACCGAGGTAAGAATGCACGGACCTCCTCCTCTTTGCTTAAGAAATACATGCACCGAGTTGTAGGTTGAACGGACTTGGGCGATGGCAACAACCAATATGCACCGACATCTACAATGATTGCACCAAGTTGTTATTTGCACCGACCCTGCAAGGCAAACTATGCACCAACCTGGTGAATGCCTTAGGCATATTTACGCATGGACCTTGTGAGTGCTTTATAGAGGAACTTACACAGACGATGTATGGTGACACAAAGCGTGCACTGACCTAAATCTGCACCGACTAGGAAGCTCGTGTACTCAAGATCTGCACCGAGTTCAAATGTACGCAAATGGTGATATGCACTGAGCAAGGTGTGCACTAACATTAGATGTGCACTTTACAGTGTTTTGTATAGACTTTGAATGCAATAGAGCAAAACGTGCACCGAGTATATTAATGTATATGGCTGAAATCTGCACCGAGATATAATAAGCACCGACCTCTTATATGCTTGGAAAAGACATGCATTGACCCAATGAGCAAAACTTGCACGGACTCTAGTATGCACAGACTTATATGTTGCATTAGCCCAATGCATGCAGCATGAAAAATGCATCAATTCTAAGAGAAATATATATATCTTGCAAATGAATATGACGACAACATTAATGCGTAAAAATCAAGGCCCAGCAAACAATCCTCATCACTGCACAGTGTAATGACCAGGTGCATCATCATTCAAACTTTCATGCAAGCACATGATGACTCATAGTGTTTGCTATCATCAAAACCACAGGAGCACAACAAGATATTCCTTCCGTCGGACTAGGACCTCTATTATGAGACCTCTGTAAGCCCCCGCGAGCCTGGGATTCCCACTAGAACGCCAGGCAGGTTGTACCTCAAATGCTGCACCTCTTAACCCGACCGGATCACTTGTTAGCTCTGTCTAGATTCACGGCCCACATAGGAACGTTTAAATCCTTACACGAGCGTCTGTGGACCGTTTGGTGCTGGGGCGGCCCAGTGTAGACCGTGTAACGCTCGTCATGGGCCTTCGATCCTTTTGTGCTAAACGGCCGAATATGGACCATCTTTACATGTTAGACGGCCCATTCCAGACCGTCCTTGATTTCCAGCAGCCCTTAAAGGACCGTTTATCCCTTGGCACCGGACTAGGTTTTCCTTGGCACAGTTTCATCTCCCGCTGTCCATTAAAAGGCCATTTTTATCTTATGCGGCCCTGTTGTGACCGCGTAGCTTCGAGAGATTACGTGCTCCGTTTTCTTGTGTGCTTAGGTGGCCGAGCCGTGGATGGCTTGTGCTGCATTTTAAATCCTAGATTTGCTTCTTGCTTATTTCTAGGATATAGCTTGATTACTTTTCCTGGCCGAGTCCGGTAAATGTTTAGACATAACTTCGGATCTTGGATCCACCAAATCATTGCCAACGCATCATAAGGGCCCGGTCTGGTCCTGGGAGGAGCGCCCGAAAAGTACTAGTGCCCCATGGAGTTGTAATGACATGGTGAGGCATTACACCGAGTGCATGACTAGCGTGACATCTATGACATTTCATTCATTTGAATCATTCCATTCTTTTTGTTATGATACAAGATATTGAATTCCTATATGGAATTATCTACATGACTTGCTTGTTACATGCTTGATCGGCCAATTTCCTGGATATGCTATGTCTCTGTTCTTATTATTTGAGTAATTCATTATTTGTCATACCTTTTATTTCATCGCATGACATTAATGCAACCAGATAATTACTTAAACCTTGCTTGCTATTACCTACTGAGCATTCGATCACCCAGTTTTTCCCCCTTTTTCAGGTAGCTCCAGTGATGAATCGCCAACATATGGGTATGAGTAGGAGTGAAGTCCTTGGAGCGAGCCAGCTAGAAAGCGTCTTGGAGTGTCCTTAGATAGCATAGCTTGAGACTAGAGTGTCGTCATGTTAATGTTGTTTCGGAGTGTAATTTGGATTTTTGGTTATTATTTGAGTTGTAATGTAAAGATGTCAGTAGATATCGGGAACTTCTTTGGTTCTTTCAGTTGTTGGTGGATGTTGGAATTTATTATGTTTAATTAGTGGGAGTAATTTGTTATTTTGGGAATTAATTCCTTCCCATTGCTATTGTGTTATTTTTTTGAGTTATCTAAATGCTAACCCAAGGCACAGCATGTCTGGAAATCAACATATTTTAACTCTACTGCCGTGTTCCAATTTTCCACGTCGGGGCGTGACAGTTTGGTGGTATCAGAGACTAGGATTTCAAAGGTTCCTAGGTTCCCTAGTGGTGTCATAGAGCTGTGACTTGTTAAAAGTTTAAGATCCAACCTGGTGAGATTGGGTAGAGACTCGGGTTGAGTTAATAAATTGACTCTAATAGATTCCCGCTAGGTTGCTCTAATTTAATCTATTCCACGTGTAGGGGTTTATTTCAATGGCGGCTGAGCGTGTGCAATGGAGGGACATGCAGCATACAGTGCAAGGATTAACGCGGGCCCTTCAGCAAGGGGCCCAAGGAGGAGGAGCGAACCAAGGAACCGGTGATCTCCACTGGAACTTTCATGGGATGAATCCCCCGCGATTTGGTGGTTCAACAGATCCGGATGAGGCCGAGCACTGGCTGAAAGAAATAGATCGGATTTTCAAAGTCATGCAATGTAGTGACCAAGAGAGCATACTTTTGACTACCTTTCAGTTAGAGCGTGACGCAAGAACGTTGTGGGACGTCGTGAAAGCCACATTAGGAGACAAGCAAGTGACATGGAAGTAGTTCGAGGAACTCTTCAATAGTAAGTATTTCTTGGACCGAGTACAAGAGAAAAAGGCAACAGAATTTGCTACCTTGAAGCAAAGGAACTTATCAGACGCGGAATATGAGGCGCAGTTCTCTAGATTAGCCCGTTACGCTACACATTTGGTATCTACTGAAAAGATGAAGGCCAAGCGATCTCTCAATGGTTTGAAGTTGTAGTATATCAACCAGTTGGCGCCTATGGAGATCCAGACTTGTGCCGAAATGGTAAGAAAGGCTCAAGTTCTTGAAGATACCTTGGAAATGACGGAAAGGATCCGAGGAAGGAACTCTAAGAAGGAGCAAACCACTAGTTCCAGGAATTTCAAACCTGACAATGACAAGAAGAGGCCCAATCGTGAGTCTAGTTCATGGAAAGATAAGAAGCCGAAGAATGATGATAAGAAGCCTGGCCCGAATGCACCATCCAAGGCCCTTTGTAAGTATTGTGACAGTCCAGGCCACAAGATGGAAGAGTGCTGGAAAAAGCTAGGCGCTTCTTTGCGTTGCGGCATTAGGGACCACCATATCCCTGAGTGTCCTCTCTTGTCTGATCAAGTCACACCAAGTAAGCCGCAAGGAGGTCAGAGGCGGCAGGGCAAGTTGCAACCCATGCAGGAAATCAAGACGGAAGCCACCGAGGAGGGTGGACTGGTAGAAGGTAAACTTGTTGTTTTTGACAAGTCAGCTTTTGTTCTATTTGATACCGAAGCAATGCATTCCTTTATTTCCCAGAGTTTTGCTAAGTCTTTATCTACTAAACCTATATTGATGAGCTATCAACTTGAAATTTCAACCCCTATTAGTACTGGGTCAGCTATTAAGTACTATTACCCCTCAAGTAAGATTCTGGTTAATGGACTTAGTATGCCAAGTGACTTGGTTTGCATGAAGATGAAAGATTATGATGTAATCCTAGGAGCAGATTGGTTAGCTAGACATGAGACTAGTGTTCAATGTAAATCTGGCACCGTGTCCTTCTCGGGTAACCCCGAGCTCTCTTTTGTTGGGGTTAGGCATTCTAGGTCGGTGCCGCTTATTTCAGCACTTCGAGCTGAGAACTTATTAAGGAAGGGATGTCAGGCATTCCTGGCGTTGGTTTCATTGACTGACAAGAAGGATTTAGGGATCCAAGACATTCCCATTATTCAAGAACTCCTAGATGTGTTCCCTGTGGATTTACCAGGACTTCCTCTAGAGAGGGAGGTAGTTTTCTCCATCGATCTAGTTCCTGGCGCAACTCCAGTTTCAAAGGCTCCGTATCATATGTCCCTTGCAGAGTTGAGAGAATTGAAGGAGCAATTAATGGAATTACTTGAGAAAGGGTTTATTCGTCCAAGCACATCCCCGTGGGGAGCCCCAGTATTGTTTGTAAGGAAGAAAGATGGATCTTTGAGGTTGTGCAATGATTACCACCAGCTTAACCAACTTACCATCAAGAACAAGTATCTGTTTCCAAGGATAGATGAACTGTTTGATCAGATAGCAGGAGCACAATACTTTTCCAAAATTGATCTTTGATTTGGATATCACCAGTTACGGATCAAGGATGAGGATATTCTTAAAATGGCATTCCAGAGCAGGTACGTGGATTTTGAATCTGTTGTAATGCCTTTTGGTCTAACAAATGCTCCTGCAGCTTTTATGCAGTTAATGAACAGTGTGTTTCGGCCCTACTTGGATCAGTGGGTCGTGGTTTTTATTGATGACATTCTGATATACTCCAAGTGCAAGGAGGAACATGAAGAACACCTGAGAATAGCATTACAGATACTAAGGGATCATCAATTATATGCTAAGTTCAGTAAGTGTGACTTCTGGTTGCAGGAAGTGTCTTTTCTAGGACACATTATTTCTAAAGATGGGATTTCTGTAGATCCTTCTAAGGTTGAGGCAGTATGAAACTGGGATAGGCCTGTGAATGCAACTGAAGTTAGAAGTTTTCTAGGCCTAGCAGGCTATTATCGGAGATTTATTAAGGATTTCTCCAAAATTGCGGTACCTTTAACAAGACTAACCCGCAAGGAGAACCGATTCGAATGGTCGAAAGATTGTGAGCGGAGTTTTAAGACTCTAAAGGAGTGTTTAACTACTGCCCCTGTTTTGGCCTTACCTTCTGGGGAAGGAGGTTTTGTAGTTTAGACAAATGCTTCAGGTATTGGCTTAGGCTGTGCGCTTATACAGCATGGGAAGGTGATAGGCTACTCTTCTAGACAGTTAAGAAAGCACATAGAGAATTATCATGTCCATGATTTGGAGCTAGCAGCTGTAGTTTTTGCCTTGAAGATTTGGAGGCACTACTTGTATGGAGAAATATTGACTGTATTTTCTGATCATAAGAGTTTGAAGTATTTGTTTTCTCAAAAGGAGCTTAATATGAGGCAGAGAAGATGGCTCGAGTATTTGAAGGATTTTCATTTTTCTATAGAGTATCACCCTGGGAAGGGTAATGTAGTGGCAGATACGTTAAGTCGCAAGCCGATAGCCAGTTTGTCAAGTCTTATGTTGCAAGAATGGAAACTGCTAGAACAGATGGCTAGTTTAGATCTTAATATTGGTAAGGATCGAGTCATGATCGCACAGTTTCAGCTTCGCCCCGAGCTGTTGATGGAAATTAAGGCTATGCAAGATAATGATCCAGTGCTGGTAGAAATCAAAAGTAGTCTAAGTAATAAACCAGATTTTGTGTTAGCTGATGATGGCAGATTATTATTTCGGGGAAGAACATGTTGTCAGCTCCCGAGAGCGGGAGATACCCGAGTGCGCGACGCGTCTATATCGATCGTGTTATTCATGTAAAGACAGAGTGCGCATAGTACTCAGTAAATTTTTTTGCTAACTTAAATTTGAACATAATACCATAGTACAAGATGACAATTATCTACTTAACTAAATGACAATTTTTCAGAATCATTCGTAAGGCTACAAGTTTAATAAGTTCCATCTAACTAGATCATAACTGACCCAATTAAATTATACAAGCCTTTAACAATAACTGGAAGATCAACAATAACTAGACTTACAATATAGGACCTAGGAATAAAAGACATGTCCATCTGACGGTACACCAAATCTAGCACTCATCACTTAGTATCGGTCCCATCCGGGTGGTGGTCGCTATCCAGGTTTCCTGAAAAAAATGTTAGAATGAACTAGATGAGCGAATCGCTCAGTAGGATTTATATCTCAAGCTCTAACAATCTTTAAGTTAATTACAAGTTCATACGGTATAATGATGCATGTTGGATCGAGCAAGAATATCAAGAATTGTACCAAAAGAGTGTCACATGAACATCAATAAGATGTATCAATAAGGAACTAGCAAGTAATTGCCAAGTAATTCCACAAGTCTTTCCAAGAATTCAATATTCAAGAAAGTCTTTCCAAGAAAGTAATAGTCAATATTCCAGCAAGTCTTTCCAAGAAGATAATAATCAATATTCAAGCAAGTGATCTTAAGCTCGTGTAATATCAAGTAGTGTAATGGAATTGGCTATTTCATTCATTTCATTCAAGCAAGTAATTTGCCCTTTTTAAGGCCAAACCATTCATGTCAAGCATGTCACAAGAGAGTGAGTGAGAATGTCTCAAGTCAAGTCAAGCAAGCAAGTACTTCGGTGCAATGCAAATACCGTGGTTAATAAACTCCCATAGGCACAAGTATCTTCCGGTGCTTCTCCCAGGATCAGACCCGGCCTTATATGCACATCATTGTTTCATGTATATCTTTAGACATCCACTCATTTTTATAGCCAATATGGAATTTCAAGAAAAGTACACATTGTAGGAATATCAGGTAGATCTTTCAGGAATAGAGTTCAAGGATATATCACGTGTAAATGATGATTTATGACCGAGCTACTTAAAATGCATGACACATAGGCCAATCAGGGTTAAGGAGGTGGGAAGGGATCATTGGGTAAGGGCTGGACAGAAGCCCAAAAATTCCCATTTACCGAGAAATGGCATCCTTGCAGAGGGTCCCTATTTCAGTAAATAGAGTCTTCTCAGAGAGTCTCTATTTCAGTAAATAGAGTCTCCCCAGAGAGTCTCTATTTCAAAGTTGAAATAGAGTCTTTCTAGAGGGTCTCTATTTCAGTAAATGGAGTCTTCCCAGAGAGTCTATTTCAATGCTGAAATAGAGTCTTTCCGGAGGGTCTCTATTTTAGTAAATAGAGTCTCCCCAGAGGGTCTCCATTTCGGAGGGGTAACCATAACTGTGTATGTAACACGATAACAGGGTTACACATTTTGTAAACAGGTTTAACAGGTTATGGTATTATCAGGAGGGTTTATCAGATAACAAGTTTAACATGCTAATCACAGGTTTAACCGGCAACAGGTTTAACATGCTAATCACGGGTTAACAGGCTGTAGGATTTTTATAGGCTTAACAAGGTATGTAATTTACAGGTTAACAGGTAATAGGTTTAACAGGCTAATCAACGGGGTTTAATAGGTAACAGGTTTACCAGGCTAATCGATAAGGTTTAAGAGGCCAATTACAGGATCAGTGGGGGTTTAACCCACAGATCGAAATGGGGCCCCGGCCAGGGGCGCCCTTCCCCTGGGTGCCCCATTAGACTCAAAACACTAATCATCAGGCAAATTTTCATGAAATCCGGAAATGATGACATGGTTAAATAGAGAAAAATCTTAGGATTTCAAAGTCATGCTCATGCAGGAGTTTCATGATTTGGTTCAATAGATATAATTTTCTGAACATGGTGGCTACTAATCACGTAACCTTACTATTCATGATTTATAACATGCTCACAGAATTAGGAAGTACAGACATAGATAGACATGAAAATATAGCAGGATTGTAAGATCTTTCTCATGCAACAATTTCTGAGTTTAGTTTCATAGATATAGACTCTTAAAAATGGATCAATTTACAAGAAAATTGGGAGAAGTTATAGCAAATCCGTATGCTGTACATGGGGTACTTGACGGACGTAAGATCATAGATCTACTCACACAAGATTTAGTGTTTAAGATGGGCGTAGCCTAACCTTCCCACTAAGTCTTTTGATATACCCCTGACTCAGGTGACCAGATTGTGACTATGAAAGGTCCAACAAGCATGCATGTTAACTTATATTAACTACTAGTTAAGCCAGATCTTGAGAACACCTACCTTTTGACGTGGTTGACTCATTTAACCATGGAAATCCTAGCCCTTCACATACTCTGCAGCCGAGCTCTCAGTAGAGGACGTGGTACGTAGCCTGCACGCGAAGAGAAAAGATTAAGATCTCTCTTCTGCAGGTGGAGAAGAGAAAAGGCACAAACCACCTTCTCTTCTGCGGCCGGATAACAATAAGGGTCATCTACGTTGGGTAGTGGGAGTTGTTTATAGGGAAAGAAAACATAAGGGTCCATTGCCAGGAAAAAGAATCAATTGATGCTTCAATCTGTTGTTGGGTAAAAGGGTACGTTGCCAGCAAAGAGGAGCTGTAAGATGGATGTGAAGGAAATGGCACCCTTGAGGGTGCCATGATTTAGGTGAATAGCGCCCCTGTACATAGTCGCTATATCATCTGGATTTTTTTCTCTTTTTTTTGATATAATGTGAATGGCACCTGGGGTAGGGGTGCCCTATTGAAGAACAACGCCGAGGTCAAGTGTGCTATTCATCCCTAGCTACTGTTCCCCGTACCGTGCCATGTTGGGGGTTGAGGTGTCTTTAAGATGTGTTATATGTATACATATCTAATTGGTTGGTTAGTGGGGTCTTAAGGGAGATATATCTAAGTATATCTATATGCATACAGTGGGATGCTTGGTGGCACTGTGGCCTAGGGAAATAGCGCCCTTATACAAGGGCTGCATTCAGATGAATGGCCTTTCCTCTTGTGCTTGGACCATAAAACCACGTGTGATGACTTTAATTGTTGTATATTTATATAGTGGCCCTCATTGGGTATTCCACCTTTTTATTTGGCTTCCTTATAGGGTTATTTAAGGTTTTATTTATTTGGAAAAAAGTCTATTTTGTTCTTATTTTTATCCAAGGTGCTACACCCTCCCCCACTTAAAAGAATTTGGTCCCCAAATTCAATTGCATATATGGAGACATGGAGGGTGAGAAGTACTTATAGACTATAATAGTTCTGAAAATTTCTTTCTCATAGACTCTTTGGTTTCCCATGTAGCTTTTTGTTCTAAGCATCTATTCCATTAGATTTTCACCATAGGCATCGTCTTGTTCCTTAGAACTCGGACTTCTTGGTCGAGGATCTTCATCGGCTTCTGCTTATAGGTATGGTCTTTCTGTATCACCAGGTCATTGTGGTCGATGATGTGGAGAGGATCATGCACATACTTCTTCAGCATAGAAATATGGAATACATTGTGCACCTCTGATAGTTGTGGAGGCAAGGCAATGCGGTAAGTCACCTCGCCCACTCTTTCCAATACCTCGAATGGGCCAATAAACCTCCGTGTAAGTTTGCCCTTAACATCGAATCTTGTAATACCTCGACCAGGAGAGACCTTGAAGAAAACATGGTCTCCAATTTGGAATTCCAGATCTCTTCTCCTATTATCAGCATATGACTTCTACCTAGACTGTGCTATCTTTAACCTTTCCCGAATTAGGTGTATCTTTTCAGTTGAGTCTCTCACCATATCTGGGCCTAGGATTTACTTTTCACCAACTTCGTCCCAGCATATTGAAGATTGACAACTTCTACCATAGAGTGCCTCGAAAGGTGCCATCTGGATACTTGTTTGATAGCTATGATTATATGCAAATTCGGCCAGGGGTAAGTGGTCATGCCAACTACCGCCGAAATCTATAATGTAGGCCCTTAACATGTCTTCAACAACTTGATTTGTCCATTCTATCTATCCATCTGTCTGGGGATGGAAAGCAGTGCTGAAGTTGAGTTTCGTCCCCAGAGATTGTTGTAGACTCTTCCAGAAATGAGAGGTGAAGCGCGGGTCTCAATCGGATACGATCGACACGAGAACTCCATGCAATCTAACTGTCTCCTTGATATACAAGGCAGTAAGGATATCAACCGACCATCAGCTTTTGATAGGTAAGAAATGAGCCGATTTAGTTAGGCAGTCGATAATTACCCAAATTCCATCATGTCCACCTCTAGTCTTGGGCAAGCCCATAATAAAATCCATGCCAATATCTTCCCACTTCCACTTGAGAATATCTAGGGGATGTAGCTTTCCGGCGGGTTTCTGATATTCCACCTTCACTTGTTGACATGTCAGGCAGCGAGATACGAAGTCTGCTACCTCTCTTTTCATATTAGGCCACCAGAAGGTCCTTTTCAAGTCTTGGTACATCTTGGTGGCTCTAGGGTGGAACATTTACCTCGATCGATCAGCTTCTTCCAAGATCTTCTTTTTCAACTCTGGACAGTCGGGTACACATGTCCGTTCATTAAATAGCAATCTACTGTTGACATGTTTTTTTTACCTTCCTCTACCGGCCGGCTTAATAGATCTCTTCCATCCCTTCTACTAAATCAATATGAGAAATATATGGACGGTAGAAGGAGACAGAAGCATGTAAACATGTGTGATCGCCACCAAGGCATCGAACGTGATGGACACGCCATACCTTGGAAAGAACAGGAGAGGTACTCGCCTAGTGTGCAGCGCTGCAACGATGTACGGCTCAGGAGGAACCGCCTATATAGATGAACGGTCGCACTACAGACCGTCTAAGAGCGCTGCAGGGGAAGCGGGATGAAGCACTCCTGGCAGATGAACAGTTTCAACACGACCGCAGGAAGAAGAAGAACAGTCCAGATTTCACCGCACAGCTCCTTGAACAGCTAGTTGGGAACCGCACAAGACCACCACGCCAGGAATTGCAAAAGGGGTCCAACCTCCACCCTTTTCGGCCGGCCAAAAAGGAATGGCCTCACGTTAGTGTGTTGCTGACCTGCAAAATAACATGTAGAACACAAAGAAAAACCTGAATTAGAAATGTAAAGTGTAGCAAATGCTCGAACGAAAGGGAATGAACATAAATAAATTGAATGGGGGATACCTGGGGATTTTTAAACCCATGGGGGTGTCAGAAAACATGGGAGGGTGTGTGCATGATAGTGCAAACAAAGAAAACGTGGGAGAGTGGACGTGTAGAAACAAGCATGCAATGAGAAGAAACTGGATTATCAAATGTAAAAGACTCAAAACTAGGACTACTCCCTGAACCGGAGGCCTATATGGATGTAGAAGGCCTCCCTCCTGGGTGCTAGGTCGCTCAAAATTTCAGCAGGGCTTCGCCGTCGACCAAAAATCTCCCCCCCTTTCGAAACTTGGCTTTAGGGTCTATTTATAGAGCACCTAAAGTCCTAGCTCAAAATTAGGGTTTCTATCCATTTTTAGGTCAAGATTATCAAAGATAATCTGTATATAATCGAATTATCTCTTAACTAGAAGAAACGGCACCAAATTTGGTTCAGTATCTACGGAGAAAATAACGGGAGAAGATAGGGATAAAACCACGGATAGAGAGAGAAAACCCTTGAAATTCTCAAGAATCGAGACGATGAACGGTCTCACAATAGACCACCCAACGGGATGAGCGGCCATCGCCTAGGCCATCCAACCTTGTTGGTGGAATTTCAATTAACATAAAATATTATCCAACTATCCATCGAGATGACCGAAAACCTCGCCATTGGACTCTCTCACATATGAACGGCTGCTGGGAAACCGCCCATTCCTTGTCGGTGATAAATCAAAATAGATTAGATAATTAGATAATTATCTAAAAACCAGCGACGTTAGGATTCTGGGAGACAGACGGCTTAAGAGGTACCGCACAATGGTCTTATGCGGCTAAATCCCGACCGTAAAAATGCTTGTCTGTGAAAATTTAGGAAATCAGCTAAATATCCAGTAAATAGATGAACGACTCAAAGTCAACCGTCTATGTTATGAGCGGCTGGAGATTAACCGCACATGCACATGGGCATTTGAAATTCATAGAAAAGCTCAATTAACCAAAACCAAGGCCCATTAAGCCCTGAATCAACTCGAACCTAGCAAGAGAGGGAGGCCACCCATAAAATTGACCCATAACGTGCCAGAAAATAGCCCAGCGAGTAATGGACAACTCGAGACATCAATAAATGGGAGTAAGAGAAATGACTCAACTTATCGGTAAAAAATGGGTGTCAACAGATGCCCCTCCTTAACGTCCTCTTTGAAGGGGAGCGAGCGGAGGTGAAGCGAAAGCGAAATGGAACATGGAGATGAAGCGGAAATGAAGCGAAGCGGACTGAAAAAGCGGGCGTTAAGATAAAACGACACCCATTTTTACCAACAAGAGATAAGAATCTTTCGAAAAACTCCAAACCATTCACAAGGTATGATTAGACTAAAAGTGACACCAATCTGGAGGAACTAAACTGAATAAAAAGAAACACACGATCGACCTCATGGGGGACACAATCCCTCGGACCAATGAGGAGACCGGAATAAGCAGCGAAAAATGAAGAAACAGATTAAAACTCCAGACGGGGACCTCTTAACCAACCAAACCAAGCGAATTTACCAGAGAGAACCTTCCAACTCAGAGTGAAATTGTTCCTCTTACTCAAGCACTGAACGTACAGCCAACCATCAGTGATGGGACATTTTACAGGTAACCCATGGGTCATGAATGCTCAAGAGATGCATATGATGCATGCTGGGCAAAAATAAAAGAAATCGTTAAAACAAATGCAAAGAAAAGATTAAAGTACAAAATACTCGAGAATAATATTGCCAAGCTGGGAGATTCAGAGTCAAGACACTATCTGCAACCACAGCGTGCAGGATAGAACCATCCTCCCCAGGCTTTCCCAACCTAACGGCCTATCCGGAGATTAAACGCGTGAACCTAGATCATCATCATTTTTTGTTAAAGGGGAACATAAGATCTTGGAACGCGTAGATAACCAACTGGTTCTCGAGATAATATAGCATAGTACCATATAGTAATGTAATAAGAGATGTAAGGATAGAAGGACATACTTGACTTACCTGTGCAGGCGAAACGGCGTATTCCCTAGATTTTCATTTTCAGATTTGTAGAGATTTTCATGTATAAGATAAACATGATAAACAAGCAAGTATATACATAGCGAAAATGAGATGGGAAACAATGCAACATAACATCACAAAGTCAAACGAGCACATATGCAAGGGCATGAATAGAAACAACATGCATGCATGGACACAGTGTGACAAGACAACAACGCGGTGGGATAACGCACGGTTGTGACAAGAACATGACGGATAACCACACGATTGGGACAAGAACACAGGACACAAAGGGAAGACTAGATGACTAACAACATGCAGTGAGGGACAAAACACCATGTGTGGGACATCACGGTGGGATATGAACACGTGACAAGGACACGGCGGGACAAAAGACAAGACAGATATCCACTTCAATCAAAACCCAAGATCAGAGTGAAGCAGAACCGCCAGGTTCATAATCGTGAGGCAAAGCCCTCTCACATGGATATAATCATTGCAAACAAAAGCTGAGAAGGACATGAGCTTCAGAACAGATCGAGAGAGTGGATCGAATAAGAAAAGAACAGATCAAAGATGTGAACAAGAGACAGATAGAACAAAATATGGAGCAAGGAAAGCTTAAGCACCTGCAACCTACACACTTAGTAAACAGATTACGTATCTATCCTCAAGATAAATACAAAAGATAAATATTTTTAGATTTTTCAATTTTCTTGATTTTTTTGGTTTTGAAAATATTTGATTTTTTTAGGACTTTGACAATATTTCATTTTTTTTGATTTTTTAAAAATATCTCATTCTTTTTTGATCCGTGTAATACCAACCAAACCAACACTATGGGGACAGAGGCGTACCTGTGCTAGCAAGATGGACGGCCAAACGTAGGCCGTATGGATGATGAACGGGTGGTGAGAGACCGCTCACAAGAGCAGGCTTGGAGGAGAAGTGGCACTGTTCACAGAGAAGAACGGTGGACTTGCGGCCGCACAAGATTAGGACGGCTCAAGAGGGACCGTACAAGTTCCAAAGGAAAGAGAACGCGACCAGCAAAGATCAACCTGAAACCACGTCAAGAAAAAGGGCTAATCAAAGCAAAAGAGAAGGTCAGCAAGTCACTAACACGATGGGCACTAGGTGTCCCACCGTGATCGCCAAAAAAATGGGGTGTTGACATGTTTTTTTTACCTTCCTCTACCGGCCGGCTTAACAGATCTCTTCCATCCCTTCTACTAAATCAATATGAGAACTATATGAACGGTAGAAGGAGACAGAAGCATGTAAACATGTGTGATCGCCACCAAGGCACCGAATGTGATGGACACGCTGTACCTTGGAAAGAACAGGAGATGTACTCGCCTGGTGTGCAGCGCTGCAACGATGTACGGCTCAGGAGGAACTGCCTATATAGATGAACGGTCGCACTACAGACTGTCTAAGAGCGCTGCAGGAGAAGCGGGATGAAGCACTCCTGGCAGATGAACGATTTCAACACGACCGCAGGAAGAAGAAGAACAGTCCAGAGTTCATCGCACAGCTCCTTGAACGGCTAGTTGGGAACCGCACAAGACCACCACGCCCGGAATTATAAAAGGGGTCCAACCTCCACCCTTTTCGGCCGGCCAGAAAGGATAGGCCTCGCGTTAGTGTGTTGCTGACCTGCAAAATAACATGTAGAACACAAAGAAAAACCTGAATTAGAAATGTAAAGTGTAGCAAATGCTCGAACGAAAGGGAATGAACATAAATAAATTGAATGGGGGATACTTGGGGATTTTTAAACCCCTGGGGGCGTCAGAAAACATGGGAGGGTGTGTGCATGATAGTGCAAACAAAGAAAACGTGGGAGAATGGACATGTAGAAATAAGCATGCAATGAGAAGAAACTGGATTATCAAATGTAAAAGACTCAAAAGTCGACCAAAAATCTCCCCCTTTCGAAACTTGGCTTTAGGGTCTATTTATAGAGCACCTAAAGTCCTAGCTCGAACTTAGGATTTCTATCCATTTTTAGGTCGAGATTATCAAAGATAATCTGTATATAATCGAATTATCTCTTAACTAGAAGAAACGGCACCAAATTTGGTTTAGTATCTACGGAGAAAATAACGGGAGAAGATAGGGATAAAACCACGGATAGAGAGAGAAAACTCTTGAAATTCTTAAGAATCGAGACGATGAACGGTCTCACGATAGACCACCCAACAGGATGAGCGGCCATCGCCTAGGCCGTCCAACCTTGTTGGTGGAATTTCAATAAACATAAAATATTATCCAACTATCCATCGAGATGACCGAAAACCTCACCGTTAGACTCTCTCACAGATGAACAGCTGCTGGGAAACCGCACATTCCTTGTCGGTGATAAATCAAAATAGATTAGATAAATAGATAATTATCTGAAAACCAGCAACGTTAGGATTCTGGGAGATAGGTAGCTTAGGAGGTACCACACAATGGTCTTATGAGGCTAAATCCCGACCGTACAAATGCTTGTCTGTGAAAATTCAGGAAATCAGCTAAATATCCAGTAAATAGATGAACGGCTCAAAGTCAACCGTCTATGTTATGAGCGGCAGGAGACTGACCGTACATGCATATGGGCGTTTGAAATTCATAGAAAAGATTAATTAACCAAAACCAAGGCCCATTAAGCCCTGAATCAACTCGGACCTAGCCAGGGAGGGAGGCCACCCATAAAATTGGCCCATAACGTGCCAGAAAATAGCCCAGCGAGTGATAGACAACTCGAAGCATCAATAAATGAGAGTAAGAGAAATGACTCAACTTATCGGCAAAAAATGGGTGTCAACATCTACCATCGGGTGCCAGCTTGAAATCAAGTCTCTCGTCCAGCTTGCCTTTTATTTCCACCAGTGCGTGATCTTTTTCTTGCAGCTTCTTAATTTCGGATAGCAAATCTGGATGTAGACTCATATGGGATAGAATAATACACCCATTCTTCTCATCTGTAATGATATTAAGCTCAGAGAATTTCTCCAGCAACTTCCATTCTTGAATCATACAACATGCCAATATTACTCTCAGCTTTCGACTGAGGGCATTGGCTACATAATTACCCTTACCGGGATGGTACTATATAGTGAAGTCGAAATCCTTAAGATACTCAAGCCAACGCCTTTGCCGCATGTTTAGTTCCTTCTGGGAAAATAAATACTTGAGGCTCTTGTGATCGGAGTATACAGTGAATCATTCTCCATAGAGGTAGTGTCTCCAGATCTTTAAGGCAAATACCACTGCGGCTAGTTCTAAATCATGAACCGGGTAGTTCTCTTCATGCTTCTTCAGTTGTCGGGAAGAGTATGCAATGACTCTCCCATTTTGCATCAATACACACCCGAGGCCAATACCAGAAGCATCGGTATATATCTCGTATTTTTCTCCTTCGATTTGCAATGATAAGACTGGAGCGGTGGTCAAGAGATCTTTCAAAGCTTGGAAACTCTTCTCACAGTCTTCCTTCCACTCATAAGGTATTTCTTTGCGAGTCAATCGGGTGAGAGGAACAACGATTCTTGAGAAGTCCTTGATGAAACGCCGGTAATAACCAGCTAGCCCCAAGAAACTTCGAATCTCTGTTGCATTTGTTGGTCGCTCCCAATTCTTCACGGCTTCGACCTTTGATGGGTCCACGAAAATTCCGTTCTTCAAAATTATATGGCCCAAGAAGGATACTTCCTCGAGCCAGAGCTTGCACTTGCTGAATTTGTCATATAATTTGTGTTCCATCAATATCTGCAATGCCTGCTTGAGATGTTCTTCATGGTCTTCTTCAGACTTTGAATAAATCAAAATATCATCGATAAAGACCACAATAAACTGGTCTAAGTGAGGCCTGAATATGCTGTTCATTAACTGCATGAAAGCTGCGGGGGCATTTGTTAGTCTGAAAGGCATAACAGTAAATTTGTAATGCCCATACCTGCTTCGGAATGCAGTTTTATGAATGTCTTCTTCTTTGATCTTCAGTTGGTGATAACCAGATCGAAGATCAATCTTGGTGAAATATTTAGCTCCAGATATTTTGTCGAACAATTCATCAATCCTTGGTAGTGGGTACTTGTTCTTGACTGTAAGGTGGTTTAACTGTCGATAGTCTACGCAGAGTCTCATTGATTTGTCCTTCTTTTTGACGAATAGCACAGGCGCTCCCCATGGGGAAGTACTTGGCCGGATGAAACCCTTGTTTAATAGCTCTATTAGTTGTTCCTTTAGCTCTTTCAGCTCAGCAGGAGACATTCTGTAAGGTGCCTCTGAAACAGGTCTAGCACCAGGAACAAGGTCGATGGTGAAAGACACTTCCCGCTCCGGGGGTAAGCCAGGCAATTCTTCTAGAAAAATGTCAGAAAAATCCCGAACTACATGGATGTCTTCAAGCTTAGACTCCTTGATGTCCGTGGCAGTTACAAATACAATGAAAGCCATACATCCCTTGCTTATAAGTTTACTAGCTCGGAGAGCTGATATAAGAGATGATCTAGCTTGAGGGCTAATGTATACCAGTTCCGGGTCATCCACAAAAGTTATCTTGCCATTCTAGAAATCTACAGTTGCTTGGTATGTGGATAACCAATCAGCTCCTAGTATGACGTCATACACTTACATATCTAGGCAAATTAGGTCAGCAGGTAGATTATTTCCTTTAACCTTAATCTCACAGTTTGGGTAATGATGTGTGAGGTCGGCCTTGTTCCCGATAGGTGTAGATATGACTAAGTCTAACCATTTAGGCTCCTTAGTAAATGCAGCAACAAATTTCTTGGAAATAAATGAATGCGTTGCTCCAGTATCAAATAAAACTTTAGCAGTCTTAGAGCAAATGATTAGTGTACCTGCCACGATTCCTCCATCCATTGGTTCCGTCCCTTAAAGAGCTTGCAGACGGCCTTGCTTCTTTGCCGAGAGCTTCTCATCTTTAGTGGCTTGCTCTTTCATCAGTGGGCAATTAGGGATCCGATGTTCTCGGCTTCCACATCGGAGACAGGCTCCTTGCTTCCTCCAGCATTCCTCGGTCCTTTGACTAGCTTTGTCACAGTACTTACAAACTTCCTTGGAAGGTGTGACAGTGGATAATGGCTTGACATTCTTTTGGAATTTCTTTCCCTTGGAGGACTCCCCTCCACTATAGTACCGCTTCTTATTGAATGATGCTTTAAAATTTCCTGGGCTTATGACAGGTTCCTTCTTGTCCCTTCCTCAGATCCTTTCTGTTAGTTCGGGGGCGTCCTCGACAACTGTGCACGCCGAACCATTTTCGAGTAGACTTGGATGTCCATCGGTGCAAGTTGTATTACATAATGGAGCCGAAGCCCGTTGAGGAATCGTTTAGCCTTCATCTTCTTCGTACACACCAAATGGGGTGCATACCTAGCCAGTCTTGAAAATCGGGCCTCATACTCGGCTACTTTGAAGGTCCGTTGTTTCAATGCAGCAAATTCCACATCCTTCTTTTCCTGGATATGGTCAGAGAAGTACTTGTTGTTGAAATGCTCAGCAAATTCATCCCATGTGATATGGTCATCGAGTAATGTTACTTCCATGGATTCCCACCAACATCGAACGTCCTGCTCCAGTTGGAATATATCCAGTAGAACCTTCTCCTCGTCCGTGCATTGCATCACACAGAAAATTTGTTCCACTTCCTTTAACCAATTTTTGGCATCCTCGGGGTCATACGAACCCGTGAACCTTGGCGGGTTCATGTTATGGAAACCCCTGTGGAGATCACCAACTCCACGGTTAGCACCGCCTTGCGCCACTTGCTGTAGCGCCTATGTAAGGCCCTACATGGTGTGCTGCATCTCGCGCCATTGTGCTCCTTCAGCGGCCATGATCCTACAAAAAGGGTTTAAGCATAATAAAGATCAAGTTTTATTATAAAGTCAAAAGTCATTATAGAACTTAACCCATGGCTCTACCCATCTCACCGGGTAAGGTATAAATCTATCCTCGGACTTAGGTTTTACCTAGGAAATTGAAATTCTAGGCTCTGATACCACAAAGACTGTCATGTCCCGAGAGCGAAAGATACCCGGGTGCACGACGCGTCTATATCGATCGTGTCATTCATGTAAATACAGAGTGCGCATAGTACTCGGTAAATTTTTTTGCTAACTTAAATTTGAACATAATACCATAGTCCAAGATGACAATTATCTACATAACCAAATGACAATTTTTGAGAATCATTTGTAAGGGTACAAGTTTAATAAGTTCTATCTAACTAGATCATAACCGACCCAATTAAATTATACAAGCCTTTAACAATAATTGGAAGTATAATAATAACTAGAAATACAATGTAGGACCTAGGAATAAAAGACACATCCAACTGATGGTACACCAAATCTAGCACTCATCACTCAGTATCGGTCCCATCCTGGTGGTGGTCGCTATCTAGTTTTCTTGAAAAAAAATGTTAGAATGAACTAGATGAGCGAATCGCTCAGTATGATTTATATCTCAAGCTCTAACAATCATTAAGTTAATTACAAGTTCATACGATATAATGATGCATGTTGGATCAAGCAAGAATATCAAGAATTGTACCAAAAGAGTATCACATGGATATCAATAATGAACTTGCAAGTAATTGTCAAGTAATTGCACAAGTCTTTCCAAGAATTCAATATTCAAGCAAGTCTTTCCATGAAAGTAATAGTCAATATTTCAACAAGTCTTTCCAAGAAGATAATAATCAATATTCAAGCAAGTTATCTCAAGCTCGTGTAATATCAAGTAGTGTAATGGAATTGGCTATTTCATTCATTTCATTCAAGCAAGTAATTTGCCCTTTTCAGGTCAAACCATTCATGTCAAGCAAGTCAAGCATGTCACAAGAGAGTGAGTGGGAATGTCTCAAGTCAAGTCAAGCAAGCAAGTACTTCGGTGCAATGCAAACACCGTGGTCAATAAACTCTCATGGGCACAAGTACCTTCGGGTGCTCATCCCAGGACCAGACCGGGCCTATATGCACATCATTGTTTTATGTATATCTTTAGACATCAACTCTCATTTTTATAGCTAATATAGAATTTCAAGAAAAGTATACATTGTAGGAACATCAAGTAGATCTTTCAAGAATAGAGTTCAAGGATATATCACGTGTAAATGATGATTTATGACCGAACTACTTAAAATACATGACACATAGGCCAATCAGGGTTAAGGAGGTGGCAAGGGATCATTGGGTAAGGGCTGGACAGAAGCCCAAAAATTCCAATTTACAGGGAAATGGCGCCCTTGCAGAGGGTCTCTATTTCAGTAAATAGAGTCTTCTCAGAGAGTCTCTATTTTAGTAAATAGAGACTCCCCAGAGAGTCTCTATTTCAATGCTGAAATAGAGTCTTTCCGGAGCGTCTCTATTTTAGTAAATGGAGTCTCCCCAGAGAGTCTCTATTTCAATACTGAAATAGAGTCTTTCCGGAGGGTCTCTATTTCAGTAAATAGAGTCTCCCCAGAGGGTCTCCATTTCGGAGGGGTAACCATAACTGTGTATGTAACAGGATAATAGGGTTACACATTTTGTAAACAGGTTTAACATGTTACGGGATTATCATGAGGGTTTATCAGATAACATATTTAACATGCTAATCACGGGTTTAACCAACAACAGGTTTAACATGCTAATCACGGGTTAACAGTCTGTAGGATTTTTACAGGATTAACAAGGTATGTAAGTTATAGGTTAACAGGTAATAGGTTTAACAGGCTAATCGGCGGGGTTTAACAGGTAACATGTTTAACATGCTAATCGATAAGGTTTAACAGGCTAATCACAGGATCAGTGGGTGTTTAACCCATAGATGAAAATGCCGCCCTGGCGAGGGGCACCCCAATGGGAAATGGCGCCCTAGCCAGGGGCGCCCCATTGAATGGCGCCCTGGTCAGGGGCGCCCTTCCCTTGGGTGCCCCATTAGACTCAAAACACTATTCATCATGCAAATTTTCATGAAATCCAAAAATGAAGATATGGTTAAATAGAGAAAAATCTCAGGATTTCAAAGTCATGCTCATGCAAGAGTTTCATGATTTGGTTCAATAGATATAATTTTCTGAACATGATGGCTACTAATCACGTAACCTTACAATTCATGATTTATAATATGTTCACAGAATCAGGAAGTAAAGACATAGATAGACATGGAAAAATAGCAGGATTGTAAGATCATGCTCATGGAGTAATTTTTGAGTTTAGTTTCATAGATATAGACTTTTAAACATGGATCAATTTACAAGAAAATTGGGACTGGTTATAACAAACCCGTATGATGTACATGGGGTACTTGACGGAGGTAAGATCATAGATCTACTCACGCAACATTTAGTGTTTCTGATGGACGTAGCCTAACCTTCCCACTAAGTCTCTTGATATACCCCTGACTCAGGTGACCAGATTCTGACTATGAAAGGTTTAACTAGCATGCATGTTAACCTATATTAACTACTAGTTAAGCCAGATCTTGAGAACACCTACCTTTTCACGTAGTTGACTCATTTAACCATGGAAATCCTAGCCTTTCACGTCCTCTATAGCCGAGCTCTCAGTAGAGAAAGTGGTACGTAGCCTACACGCGAAGAGAAAAGATTAAGATCTCTCTTCTGCAGGTGGAGAAGAGAAAAGGCAGAAACCACCTTCTCTTCTGTGACAGGATAACAGTAAGGGTCATCTACGTTGGGTAGTGGGAGTTGTTTATAGGGAAAGAAAACATAAGGGTCCATTGCCAAGAAAAAGATGTAATTAATGCTTCAATCTGTTGTTGGGTAAAAGGGTACGTTGCCAGCGAAGAGGGGCTGTAAGATGGATGTGAAGGAAATGGCACCCTTGAGGGTGCCATGATTTAGGTGAATAGCGCCCCTGTACATGGGCGCTATATCATCTGGCTTTTTTTTCCTCTTTTTTTTTTATAATGTGAATGGCGCCTGGGGTAGTGGTGCCCTATTGAAGAACAGCACCCAGGTCAGGGGCGCTATTCATCCCTGGTTGCTGTTCCCCGTACAGTGCCGTGTTGGGGGTTGAGGTGTCTTAAGATGTGTTATATGTATACATATCTAATTGGTTGGTTAGTGGGGTCCTAAGGGAGATATATCTAAGTATATCTATATGTATACAGTGGGATGCTTGGTGGCACTGTGGCCCTGGGAAATAGCGCCCTTATACAAGGGCTTCATTCAGATGAGTGGCCTTTCCTCTTGTGCTTGGAACATAAAACCACATGTGATGACTTTAATTGTTGTATATTTATCTAGTGGCCCTCATTGGGTATTCCACCTTTTTATTTGGCCTCCTTATAGAGTTATTTAAGGTTTTATTTCTTTGGGAAATAGTCTATTTTGTTCTTATTTTTATCCGGGGTGCTACACCTGTGTTCCAGATTTAGCTGAGATAAAAGGCAAGGTTCTTCAGGAAGCCCACAAGGCCAAGTATACTATTCATCTTGGAGCCACTAAGATGTACCGAGACCTAAAGAGGACCTTTTGGTGGCCGAACATGGAAAAGGAAGTAGCAGAATTCGTGAGTAGGTGCTTGATATGTCAACAAGTGAAAGCTGAGCATTTCAGACATGCTGGGAAATTGAAACCTTTTTTGTATGTTAAGTAATGATATGGTATTTGAATTAAGTGAAAAAAAACTGTACATCAAAAGTCAGGCATGCAGATCTACTATGCTCAGGACCACACAGGTTGTAGACTCAAAGTTTATTGAGAGAATAGAATGAATCTACTGAAAATGTTATTTTCCCTTCTAATTAGTCTCTTCTGCCCTTGGAATTCCATGCAGCTTCTTGCATCTTCAAGTATTTGGATGATGATACTTGACTTGGAGCTAGAGGAATCATCAAATATTCTGACACATCTTTCCTTCCAGATTTTCCATATGGCTATTCGAAACAATATTGTAGCAAAATTGACTAGCTGACCTGATTTCTAAAATTGGGCCTGCAGTTGATGGAGTTCATGGTGCAGTCCAATGCTCGGCTGTCTACGGAGCTCAAATAATTCTAGGATCTGTTTCCAAACCCATTTGCTAAAAGTGCATTCGAAGAAAAGATGGTCTTGGTCATCTCTACCCTGCTTACAAAGGGGACACATGATGCGAAGATAGAATCCTTTCCTCTGCAGGTTGTCTGCTGTCTGTAGTTTGTTAAGGACAACATGCCAAGTATAGAGTGGTGCTATTTACGAAGTTGGATTTTTCCAGACCCAATCATGATGAGCAAATGCATGTCCTTTTTGCTTAATCCTACGCCAGATGGTACTAACCTTCTTAATTTGTTCATTATTCTTCCACATGATGACATCTGACCCTGCATTATGTATTCGGACTTGCTTAACAAGATCCCACAGATCTGCCATTTCCATGGAAAGTGCAGTGGGAAGAACCCACTGCCCTTCGGAGATAAACAGTCCCACATTTGCACTTTTGTCCAATTCCAAATCCTATCTGATTTGGTCTCCATACAATTGATTAACACTGTTTCCATTCAGCCACGGGTCAAACCACAAATTAGTATCCTGGCCATTTGATATTGAGTATGTAATGTGGCTACGGATCCAATTCCTGGCCTACAGAACTCCTTTCCAAGCAGATGAATGGTAAGATTTGATTCTGAAATCCTAGATATTTCTGTTTGCTAAATACTTATATTTAACCCAAGAATACCATATGGACAACTTTTTCTGAGAATATCCCATAGCAACTTACACACACAAGCCTGATTCCATTCCTTCGGATTTTTTATTCCAATTCCTCCTTCAGTCTTGGGTTTGCAGATCTGTTTCCAAGAGATCATATGTACTGTTGAATTGGAAGAATGTCCATGCCAGTAGAATTTGCGCATGAGGCTTTCAATTTCATCAATTAACCCAGCAGGAAGCATGAAAGCTGCTGCCCAATAAGTTGAATATGATGAAAGAACATACCTAATAAGTTCCAGCCTTCCTGATCTAGAGAGAAGTCTATTCTTCCAAGCATCAATTCTTCTCTTAATTTTTTCAATAATAAGATAGCAATTTTCCTTGCTGACAGCTTTAGAGAGAAGAGGGAGTCCAAGATATGGAACAGGAAGCTCACCTGTTGTGACTCCAAGTTGACTGATTACATTGGTTTGATTCTGTACACGACCTCCTAAATAGGCTTTACTTTTCTCAGAATTCAGGATGAGTCCTGACATTCTACCAAAACTCTTAAGCAATGGCCCCACATGAGAAAGAGTCTGGGGATCATCATTCAAGAATAAAATCAGGTCATCTACAAAAGCTATGTGAGAAATTCTTAGATTTCCTGCAGACGGGCTTCTGATATTTCCTCTCTGAACTTCACCTTCCATCAAGGATGAGAATCCTTCAATAATTATGGTGAAAAGATAAGGAGATAAGGGGTCCCCTTGTTTGATCCCATTTCGACTGGTAAAAAATCCCTGAGGTGTACCATTGACAAGAACAGAGAAGGCTGGAGTGTCTAAACAGTTTGAAATCCAATGAATGCAAGTGAGAGGAAATCCCATCTGCTCCATCAAATAGTAGAGGTAGTTTCTATTAACTTAATCAAAGGCTTTCTTAAGGTCGGTCTTCATGTAAATGAATTTCCCTTTTGTTTCTGAGTGTAGATTCCTGATGATATCATTTGCCAACAGTAGATTATGGTGAATGCTTCTCCCTTTGATGAAGGCTGACTGGTTATCACTGATAATCTTTGGAAGAACCAACTGGATTCTATTTGCAAGCACCTTAGAAATAATTTTATAGATAAAGTTGCAAAGTGATATAGGTTTGAACCGTTCAAAGGAGTCAGCTCCTTCCTGCTTGGGTATAAGAGTGATGAAAGTACAATTCAACTGCTTAAGAATGCTTTTAGTTGTAAAAAAGTGCTTGACTGTCTTTAGGACATCCTCACCTATAATGGACCAAGTGGCTTGGTAGAACTCAGCTGGGAAACCATCCGGGCCTGGACTTTTATTTTTTTGTGCCTGGAATACTGACTGCTTAATCTCCTCATCAGAAACAGGTGAGCTGAGGAAGTTTGCTTCAGTGTCATTTAGTTTATATCTAGGGGAGAGTGGAAGTGGGAGAGCATTGGTATCGATTTCATAATGGGTTTACCTAGACTTCGTGGAGGCTTCGATGCGATATGGGTGATTGTGGATAGATTGACTAAATTTGAACATTTCTTGTCTATCAAGATGAAGTGGACAATCAACATATTGGCTGCCTTGTATATGAAGGAAGTGGTAAGATTACATGTAATACCTGTAAATATCATGTCTGACCGAGATCCCAGATTTACTTCACACTTCTGGAAAGGATTACAAGAATCCTTGGGAACCCGTCTGAACTTCAGTACTACATTTCAACCTCAGACAGATGGTTAGACTGAGAGAACGAACCAGATTGTTAAGGATATGTTAAGAGCTTTCACGGTCAACTTTAGTGGCAGTTGGCATGAACAACTGGCCCTTATAGAATTTGCATTCAATAACAATTACCAGTCCAGTATCCAGATGGCACCGTTCGAGACTCTTTATGGAAGAAGTGTTAGTGTTGGTGTGCTACAGGCCAATTTCGGGTCGGGTAGGCCCAATAGTTGTACGATCTTGTTCATTAATAAAGTGGTGTTTGAGCGTAAATATGCGATTGTGTTACTTTACGTTGTCCCTAGGATATGTGGTTGTAAAGTCAGCTTGAGATGGGATCTCAAACATGAGATTGACTTTACATGTACACATACCTTAAACTGTTCCTGGTTGGAGGGTAATCACTCGGGGACTTTGATTACCTATTAAACCAGTACACATGATGTGTCAGTGACCAGTCTCATGGTCATTGGTGCGGGGCACCAACACATATGTGTAGGTGTATGTCCTTGGAGGATGTGGACTGAACTGATCCGCTATTGGATCTTCAGATGGTTGATTATACCTAATGTCAACTGAAGATCCAACGGTCACAGTAGCATCGTTGTTCCTTTGACCTGAGACATTGATCAGATCTTACACGAGGACTGGAATGGTTTAATTACTTAGCTAAGTGACTTTAACCATAAGTCATGAGTTACCGAGTCATTAACCACTCCAGGATACGTGTGAAGATCATCAATGGTCAAGAAGGGATCGCTCACTGTCGGGTATATATCAGACAGTTAATGGGTCATGACATTGACGCTCCGTTAAATCCCTGGCCAGGGTCGTGTGAGTTCGTTTAGAACGGACGTCATACACTTTAAGGGGGTCATAGTCAAATGGCACGATCATGGGGTTTGACAGAAACCATACCCTCGATCGTACCAGACTCATAGAATGAGCTAGGGATTATATCAATGCGATAACTGTGGACTTACAGGTACCAGACAGGCTGGTTTAAACCCGGCGTCCTCTAGGATCACGCGGATTTGCTTGACCCAACGTGATCGAAAGGTTCGGAATAAATTAAACTATTATTCGGCTCTTGTAGAAGCGAAGAATATGTTTAATTTACTTCTAATTAGGAATTAGAAGTTAACGGGCCTTAAACTAGAGTGACTATGGGCCTAGAGGATCACACACAATGGATTCTTGGGTGACGGATTATTGTTATACAAGTATATGTATTAATTCCTCTTAATTCCTTTTGGAAAGGAGTGTAAATGGAGCTTAATACATATGTATAATAATAGATAGGACATATATACAGTTTCGGTCTTTTAGAATCCTTTTCTAAAAAGCCTAAACTCTATATATAGATCCTACATGAAGCTCATTCGAGCTTCTTCTTTCCTTCCCTTAAGCTAACCAAGCATTAAGCTTAAGGGAGAGGATTAGTCTCCCCCCTTTCTCCCTCTTGCTCTCTCTCTCTCTAGAAGGTGATAGAGTCGGGGATAGTCGTGCTAGGGAGGTACCGTCGCTGCGCAAGGGTCCGTGTGGATCGTCTCTAGAGGCCGTACTGTTGTGCGGCTCGGTTTCTCTGCATCGGGCTTAGCGGACAGCGTCATTCCGCGCAAGGTGAAACACGCAACCCGTAATTAGGGTCTTAGAAACACCGATTAGAGCACAGATTAAGCTTTCCATAACGACGGGATCGGGCAAATGAATTTTTTTGTTATCCGCTGTGTCGCCCGTAGGTGCTGTGTGAAACCTTACAAGAAGTTGCTGATCACCATTGTGCTGGGACGAGGTAGGTGAGAAGCAATGGTTGGGACCAGATCTCATTGCAGAGTCATCCAAGAATATCCAGATCATCAGAGATCGTCTGGAAGTTGAACAATCGGGACAGAAAAGCTATGCTGATAATAGAAGAAGAGATTTGGAATTTCAAGTGGGCGAGCATGTGTTTTTGAAAGTTTCACCTCTAAAAGGAGTTCGAAGATTTAACATCCATGGCAAGTAGAGTCCCAGATTTATTGGCCCATTTGAGATTTTAGAAAAAGTGGGGGAAGTTGCCTACAGATTGGCATTACCACCCCACTTGTCAAGTGTGCACAATATTTTTCATGTGTCTATGTTACGGAAGTATGTGTACAACCCTACGCATATCATCCAGCACACGGACCTTGAGTTGAAAGAAGACTTAACTTATGAAGAAAGACCCATCAAGATTATGGACCGTAAGTAGCAACAGCTTAGGAATCGGTCCATACCAATGGTAAAGATTCAGTGGAGTCGACGTGGAACTGAAGAAGCCACTTGGGAGTCCGAAGAAGCTATCTGGAGGCAGTATCCTGATTTATCTTAAGAGAAGTGCAATGAATTTGGGGACCAAATTCCTTAAAAGTGGGGGAGGGTGTAGCACATCGGTAAATTATTAGATAAAATAAAAGGAAAATAAATAAGAAAGTATATGGAAAATACGATTGAAAAAATGCAACCAATTTATAAACATCTAGAAAAATTATAATCATAGAGTGGATGAAAAATTTAGACAATTTGTCTTCTACGGTATACCCTAAATAAAATTATAAGCAAGTCAAATTAATGGTATTAGGGCAAAATCTGCGTTTAACCTTATCGGACCTTAGAACGCCTAATTCGAACCCAATTCTGGATTATTTATGCCCAGATCGGACCCATTTGGAAGGCCTTGATCTGTAGATCGTGTTCCCTCTATTTGCCTGCTGAAACCCTAGCCATAGGAGAATAATTTTTGAGTTTAAGGCGGCGGCCACTTGGTCATCCGCGTTTCCCGTGCGCGATGCGTTATGGACTCTATCTAGCCCCCTCGCTCGCTCCCAGATCGAATTACCACTATAAAATCAAGCCTTGTCCTAACGAGAAACCCTTGGATTATGCGGCGGTCGACGAGGATCGAGGACGAGGGCATCTTCCGGTGATCTCTTGGGAAGGTTTTCTTATGGCGGCCGGTGACGTCGTCCTCTTCCTTCTTCTTTTAAGGTAGGTTCTAGTGGACCAAACCTCAAGTAATATATACCATTGGAGGCATCTCTGAGCCCTCTTTCGTTTGATACCAAAAGCCCTAAATTCTGTACAGTATCGTGCGAGTATTGTTCGATTTAGTCGTAGCATGTCAGAATTAGGGTAAACCCGGTTACCTTCGATTAAATGTCAAGCTAGCAGGCTTAAAGATTCAAATTAATCAATCCATGTTACGCATCTTTTCATCCTCTTTCCATTGGTATACTTTTGCCCAATTTTTATGCAATGTATCGCTTGAATTTCTTGTTAGAAGTGAACCCTGTCGGAGTTCACCGAACATCGGAACGGCGAACGAGTTTGCGGTCCTAACAAGAACCGCCAGAAGCTTAGCGGCTCCTTGATAGACCGCAAGGTCTAGGGCAGCGGTTGTGGTTTGACCGTTTAGCACGTTTTCTATGTTCTGAACCCCATGATCAGTGGCGGCCCAACGATAGATCGTAAGGTCTGGGCTGGCGGCTCTTCTATAGACTGCTTGGAAATCCTGGCGACTGCTCGATAGACTGCCTAAGGCATGTGTGGTTTTCGAGCTCACAAGCCTCAAGTGGCCTAGAGATAGACCGCTAGGCCCTGTCTCACGATTCTGGATAGACCGCCTAAGTCACGCAGAAGTGATTATCCCATGACTTAAGCTTGTTGGTTCTTGACAAGTTATGCAGATAAGTAAGATAGAAACCCACAAATTAATTGGAATGTATGAAACATGTTTAATAATATTCATGACTGGGTTTCCTGTCCTTTTTCCAAACATATTTCCTTTGTTCGTGTCAATTAGGGAAGCATAATCTATAATCATTCTATTACGGAATTGGAGAGATTTAATACGATTGTTTGATAGTCGATCCACTCCGGTGGTGCGGACTGACCGCTATACATCATTTTCTGATGTTTTTCAACTCTCGATTCTTGTAATAGTTGGGACTCTCCGCCGGATATTCCTTCCATCGGACAAGGACCTCTATTATGAGACCTCCTTAAGCCCCCGCGAGCCTGGGATTCCCACTAGGACGCCGGGCAGGTTGTACCTCAAATCCTGCACCTATTAACCCGATCGGATCGCTTGTTAGCTCTGTCCAGATTCGTGGCCCGCATGTAACTGTTTCAATCCTTACACGAGCGTCTGTGGACCGTTTGGTGCTGGGGCAGCCAAGTGTAGACCGTGTAACGCTCGTCATGGGCCTTCGATCCTTTTGTGCTAAACGGCCGGATATGGACCGTCCTTACCTGTCAGACGGCCTATTCCAGACCGTCCTTGATTTTCAGCGGCCCTTAAATGACTGTTTATCCCTTGGCATCGGACTAGGTTTTCCTTGGCGCAGTTTCATCTCCCGTGGTCCAATAAAATGCCATTTTTATCCTATGCGGCCCTGTTGTGACCGCGTAGCTTCCAGAGATTGCTTGCTTCATTTTCTTGTGTGCTTAGGTGGCCGAGCCATGGATGGCTTGTGCTACATTTTAAATCCTAGATTTGTTTCTTGCTTATTTCTAGGATATAGCTTGATTCCTTTTCCTAGCCGAGTCTAGTAAATGTCTAGACATAACTTGGGATCTTGGATCCACCAAATCAATGCCAACGCATCATAAGGGCCCGGTCTGGTCCTGGGAGGAGCACCCGAAAAGTACTAGTGCCCCGGGGAGTTGTAATGACATGGTGAGGCATTGCACCGAGTGCATGACTAGTGTGACGTCTATGACATTTCATTCATTTGAATCATTCCATTCTTTTCGTTATGATACATAATATTGAATTCCTATATGGAATTATCTACATGACTTGCTTGTTACATGCTTGATCGGCCAATTTCCTGGATATGCTATGTCTCTGTTCTTCTTATTTGAGTAATTCATTATTTGTCATACCTTTTATTTCATCGCATGACATTAATGCAACCGGATAATTACTTAAACCCTGCCTGCTATTACCTACTGAGCGTTCGCTCACCCAGTTTTTCCCCCTTTTTCAGGTAGCTCCGGTGATGAATCGCCAACATATGGGGATGGGCAGGAGTGAAGTCCTTGGAGCGAGCCAGCTAGAAAGCCTCTTGGAGTGTCCTTAGATAGCATAGCTTGAGTCTAGAGTGTCGTCATGTTAATGTTGTTTCGGAGTGTAATTTGGATTTTCAGTTATTATTTGAGTTGTAATGTAAAGATGTCAGTGGATATCGGAAACTTCTTTGGTTCTTTTAGTTGTTGGTGGATGTTGGAATTTATTATGTTTAATTAGTGGGAGTAATTTGATATTTTGGGAATTAATTCCTTCCCTTTGCTATTATGTTATTTTTTTGAGTTATCTAAATGCTAACCCAAGGCACAACATGTCTAGAAATCAACATATTTTAACTCTACTGCCGCGATCCAATTTTCCACATCGGGGCATGACATCTACGTCCACCCCACACTTAAACCAAGTGTGACTTCACTGCTGATACACAGCTTTTAATCCGTTGATCCACAGCTTCGAGGAAAACTTCCCAACACACGTTGAGCCTTGTAGCTTAAGCTATCAGAGGAATCCTCCTCTACCGCTGGGGATTATAGCTTACCCACCGCTGACTCACACCTTGCTATAACAAGAGTTTAAAATTGAAAAACAAAAGCAACAGAAAAATAGTAAAACAATCTGTAGCTCTCACAAAGAGCAGATCGGATCTGGTATTGTACCAAGAAGCCGGAAACAATGACTTACAGAAATTAAGACGCACACCCTTCAAACGAATCTATGCTCTCCTCTCAAAGCTCTCTCAAATCTCTAAACTCTTTGTCTCTTGATTTTACTGGAATGTCCTCTTGACTTGGCTGCTGCTATCCTCTCTATATATGCTTCTATGTATGCTCAGTGTCTTGTTCTCTGTATATACTCTATCTCTTCGACAATGGGTGATCTGCCCCTTTTATAAGGCAGCAGATGATGGGCTTGTAGAAACCATGTTTCCGGCCCAAAATTTTGTTAAGATCTGAGCCTGGGATGGCCACGTGGCAGCATCTTGATTAGGTTGCTTTCCACGTGTAAAACACAGAGCTTCACCTTTTGCTTTGGATCACGTGCCTTTCATCCTGGTACTTTAGTTGCTCGTGAGTTGGAGTTCGTAGGTAGTTGGGACACACGTCAGGTGTTTGATCATCAGTCTCACCGGTCATTTTAATGAACAAAGTGTCAGTCACGTGTTATGGACTTAGGCAATTTACATGTCTATGTATCTGCATAGATGCAAGAAGGACTAGCACAAACTCTATCATGCAGCTAGCGCAGACCTGAAATACACATGCACCGACCCTAAGTGTACGTGCGGCAGTACGTGTTATGATATAGCACATAAAGTGCACTGACCATCTATACAATGTAAAGTAAGCAATGCACTGACTTTGGTTGGGCAAGATACAAGTGTGCACTGACCTTATTACGCATGTATGAAAACATGCACGGACCTTAATATGCATGAAGCAGACAGTGCACCGACTCTTTGCATGCGAATGGCAAAACAATGCACTGACCTATTATGTGTAAAGAAAAATGTGCACAGACCTTAAATGCTCACATCAAAACTTGCACCGACCTTATATGGTCATAGCGAAACCTGCACCGACTTATATGCTCACAGCAAAACATGTACCGACTCTTATGCTCATAACACTACCTGCACCGACTCTTATATACTCCAAGCAAAACCTGCACTGACTTATATGCTCACAGCAAAACTTCCACCGACTCTTATGCTCATAACACTACCTGCACCGACTGTTATATACTCCAAGCAAAACCTGCACTGACTATATGCTTAATGCAGACTCTGCACCGACTATGTGCGCACATGGTAACTTGCATCGACCTCACTCAGTGAAGACGACGACTAGCACCGACCTAAGATGTGTGAGCGGCACTACTTGCACCGACCTTACTTAGTGCAAGACAAACGCTTGCACTGACTTATATGCATTTCTTACACAACCATGCACCTACTAAATGCAAGCACAATGCAGACATGCACCGACCTTTGATTCAGAATAACAAAGTGTGCAGAAATGTTTTATGAAAAGGTCTGACATATAACCAATTTATCAAAATACACAATATTACCATGATCAATATAAAGTCATCAAAGTCAACTCAACAGTCAACAAAGTTAACTCTATTGTTGCCAATCATTCAAAACACAATCAATGCATAGCAGTGTTGAGCATATCCGAGTGACTTTGATGATAACAAAACCCAGGACATTTATCTCCTACGTGCCTTGTATTTGAACAAAGTTTTATGCTCTAAACCATCAAATTTCATTCCTTTTCAACCTAGTGTTCTTGAATCCTTCCATGTGTTAAAACGAGCCTAAACGAACTTGTAATCAACCATAACACAAGCCCATTTCAATCATCGAACTTATGGACAATTTTTGAGCGGGCTAACACTTGATTTTTGCAGGTTTGGAGATTGGCGGTCGACCTCTGGACCAGTGGAGGTCGACCTGAAATCACAGAACCAAAAAGAAGAAGACCTGTAAAAATGGCGGTTGACCGCCAGGACCCTAGTGGTCGACCTATTTTTTCAGCAGCCAAATGGCTACAGGAATGCTCTTAGCGGTCGACCGCTAGACTTTGCAGGTTGACCGCCAGCCCCGAGCTGCCCATAATTGTTGACTTTTTGTCACTTCGAGAAAAGCCATCCCTCTTGGTATTGTTTAATCCCTAAGCAACCAAAGCCTCCAGAAATTATGGATCTGGTCTGGGGGAGTCCATGGACCACTCAAGTCTATATAACATATACGAGAGGGTTAAGAAAACCCAAATGCTCAAGGTGGATCAAGGAGGCTACCAAAGGGGAAGAGAAGGGAGTTAGCACTGTAGACGTGAACAGTGCTCCGAGAAGAGTTCTTCATCCTTCTGCCTCCATTCTCAGGTAAAGATCAAGCCATATCTGAAGGAGATCAAAGGCCAGACTAAGTGGAGCTCAAGTTGCATCCAAGGAATTCTTCATCAACTAAGGGGGAGCATTAATCAAGCCTTTTCTTTTGTGTTTTTCATTCTCAATCTTTCTGAGCTTCAAGTGTTGTATTCCTAAATCATCCGTGTGTGTGGATCTTCGCAGATCCGTGTGTATGTGCAGTTAAGTTTGTTTGTCTTTGTGTGTGTGTGTGTGTGTTTTATCTTGTATCTCTTTACAAGATAGTGTGTGGATCCTCACGGTTGGTGAGGGGTGGACGTAGGTTGCCACTGTGGCATCCGAACCACCTAAAAATCGCTGTCTCATTGTGGTTTGTTCCTTTTCCCCTATCCCACTTCTACGCATGCTTGTGGATTTAGTTTAATTGCTATCTTTAGATCTAGATTAACTGATCACCTTCAAATAGATCCTCGATATATCAAAAGCTGGATTCGAACTGACAAGGTTACGCTTGCCGGAAAGATAACAGTTTGCGTGAGTAAATCTTCAGATCAGTCAACTCCACCTAGTACCAAGGGCTATTGCAGTGATTATTTTTTATAGATCTGGTTTATCCTGCACTTATCTCTTAGTGTTCTCGCATAATCTTAAAATTTAGTATAACCTTGTTAAAATTATAATTTCACCCAATTCACCCCCCTCTTGGGTGCCATTGATTGCGGGAATTCAATTGGTATCAGAGCTAAGGCTCTATCCTTCATAGATCTAACGATCTTGAGTGAGATCCGGATCAATGGCAAATAAGGGTATGATGCCCGAGGTCACTCCATCAACCGTCCTCCATTCCTTGACGGCTCAAACTACTCATACGGGAAAAATAGAATGCATGTTTTCTTGAGGGCTCAAGAGTACGAAGTTTGGAGAGTTGTGGACAAGGGTCCTTACAAACTTGGCAATGATGAAGAAAAATGGACACCCGAGGAAAATAAGAAATGCACTGTTAATTTCAATGCTATGAATATTATACAATGTGCGATACACCCTAACGAATTCTCTCGTGTCTCCATGTGCAGCTCAGCTAAAGAAATGTGGGACAAACAACGGCTCATATATGAAGGGACATCCGAGGTCAAGGAGACCAAGGTCAACCTTTTGGTTTGAGACTATGAGCTTTTCAAGATGAAGCCTGAAGAGACAATTTCAGAGATGTTCGCAAGACTAATTGAGATCATGAATGGTCTCAAAAGTCTTGGGAAAGATTACACTAATTCTGAGCTCGTAAGAAAAGTGCTAAGATCCCTCTCTCCTGCGTGGCACACCAAAGCCACCGTTATTGAAGACTCCAAGAATCTATCCACACTTACCCTCGATGAACTCATAGGGTCACTCATGACTTATGAGATAAATGTGAAGAGGATAGCTGAGGAAGATGTCAAGAAGAAGAAAGTAATTGGATTCAGAGCTCATCAATCCGATGACGACTCTCCAGAAGAAGAGTCCAGTGATGGAAGCAACGAAGAAGAAGAATTGGCTATGATCACTCGTCAAGTAAAAAGATTTCTGAGGAAGAAAAGAAATTACCAAGGTAACTTCAGAAAAGGGCAAATGAAGCCCACTCAAACCAAGGGTGAGTCGAGCAAGCCGAGTGGCATCATATGCTACGAATGCAAAAAGCCCGGGCACATGAGGGGAGAGTGCCCATACCTGAAGAAGAAATTGAAAAATGATAATTTCAGAAAGCCCAAAGCCATGGTTGCTACGTGGAGCGATGAAGAGGATGAACCGTCCGACGAGGAGATACAAGAGCTCGTGGAGAGCCTGTGTCTTATGGCTCATGAGGATGACTCAACCGAGGTAAACTCAGACCATGATTTTATTTCAAATGAACAATGGGAGTCTGATTATGAAAAACTGCATGCTAAATACAAGAAAATCAGATTTGAAAATAAAACTCTTAAAAAGAAAATTGATGAACTGTCACATGAAGATATCTTCGTCAAGTTTGAAAAATTGGAACAGGAATGGTTTGAAGTAACTGAGGAAAGAGAAAGCATGCGGCAAACTATTTCAGATATTGAAAGAACCAAAGAAGAGATTTCATGCAAAATGGCTGAAGTTGAAAAAGTGTGTGAAAATCTGAAAAAGGAAGAAGAAAGTCTGAAATCCACAAATTCAGAACTCGAAAGGAGAAATGGGATTCTGGGTGAAGAAGTTGCTGAACTTCGGTCCACCTTGACTATGTTTGTTAAAGGGAAACAAAACCTGGATAACTTATTGGGGGTTAAAGTCAACTTCCAAAAGGAAGGCTTGGGGTACACACCTCAAAACAAAAAATCTTTTGAGCATAAGATCACCACATCCTTTGTTCATGAAAAGGACTATAATCATGCTTCATGTTCTAATTCTAAACCCCAACATGTTCAGCCCAAACCACACAGATATCAAAGAACTTTCTCACATGCCAATTGCTTTCATTGTGGTAGATTTGGTCATGTGATTTCCAACTACTGGTTTAGAAAAAGCACGTCTAAATATCATGTTCCATGGATAAAGAGAACACCCGCAAGAAGTTGGACTAACTCCTATGGACCCAAACTTGTTTGGGTACCAAAAACAATTGCATGAGAAATTTGTTTCTTGCAGCTATGTCTTGAAGCCAGGGGGAGCAAATGGTATTTGGACAGCGGTTGCTCAAGGCATATGACAGGGGACAAGAAGGTGTTCTCCAAGCTGAAAGAAAAGGAAGGAGGCTCAGTTACTTTTGGTGGAAAGGACAAAGGTAAAATAATCGAAATTGGAAACATAGGTAAGTATTCTGAAACCTTGATTGAAAATGTTCTTTTGGTGAAAAGATTGAATCATAATTTGCTGAGCATAAGTCAGTTGTGTGACAAGGGATTTAAGATAGTTTTTGATGAAACCCACTGCCTTGTCATGAATAAAATTTCAAATGAAATCAGTTTTATCGGTAAAAGGAATAACAATGTGTACACTATTGATCTTGATAATGTTTCATGTGATGATGTGTGTTTGGTGGCTAACAACCATGAGTATGCATGGCTATGGCACCGAAGACTAGGTCATGCTAGTTTTGGAGTAATCTCCAAGTTGTCTAGACATGACCTGGTAAATGGTTTGCCAAAATTAAAATTTGAAAGTGACAAAATCTGTGAGGCTTGCACAAAAGGCAAGCAAGCACGTACTTCTTTCAAAAATAAAAACATTGTATCTACCTCTCGGCCTCTAGAACTGCTGCATATTGATTTATTTGGTCCCACTAGGATATCCAGCCTAGGGGGTAAATCGTTTGGATTTGTAATTGTTGATGATTACTCCAGATTCACATGGGTGTTATTTTTAGCCAATAAAAGTGATGCCTTGACGGAGTTTCAAGTGTTTTGCAGGAAAATCCAAAATGAAAGAGGTTACCTCATCACCACCATCCAGAGTGATCATGGTGGTGAATTTGAAAATAATGATTTCAGCATCTTCTGTGAAGAGCAGGGGTATACACATAATTTTTCATCACCAAGGACGCCCCAGCAAAATGGAGTATTGGAGAGGAAAAATAGAACGTTGATAGACATGGCCCGGACCATACTCAGTGAGAACTCACTACCTAAGTACTTTTGGGCTGAGGCGGTAAGCACAGCATGCCACATCATCAACAGGGTAATGGTAAGGCCCATTCTGGAGAAAACTCCATATGAGCTCTACAAGGATGAAGCTCCTAAGAATTCAACTAATGACGGAGCTAAGAATGAGCCATTGAAAGCAACCTCAAGCAAGAGTGAAGAAGATGAAGATCCCACACTCGAGACACTGCAAGAACCACAAGTGCAGCATCCTAACTTACCTAGCTCTTCCACATTTCTCAAGGATCATCCAGCTGTGAACATCATAGGTAATTTGGAGGATGGGGTAAGAACTAGGTCCTCTCTAAGACTGGTAGAAGAGCAGGATTTGATGGCTTTACTTTCACAAGAAGAGCCCAAGGACATTCATGAAGCTCTTCAAAATGAATCATAGACTCAGGCTATGCATGAAGAGCTTCTCCAATTTGAAAGAAACGAGGTGTGGACTCTCGTGCTGCGTCCTAAGAACCATCCCACTATTGGAACCCGTTGGGTTTTCAGAAACAAGCTAAATGATGCGGGATTAGTTGTTAGGAATAAGGCCCGGCTTGTAGCCAAGGGGTATAGCCAGGAGATGGGCATTGATTTTGATGAGTCCTTTGCACTGGTCGCTAGACTTGAAGCAGTCCGAATCTTACTGTCCTACGCTTGCTCTTTGAAGTTTAAATTGTTTCAAATGGATGTTAAATCTGCATTTCTTAATGGTTATATCAAGGAGGATGTTTTTGTAGAGCAGCCTCCAGGTTTTGAAGATTCCAAACATCCACGACATGTGTACAAGCTCCAAAAGGCCTTGTACGGACTAAAACAAGCACCAAGGGCATGGTATGAACGGCTTACCTCATTTCTGGTCGAAAATGGGTTCAAGAGAGGTAAGGTTGATCAAACACTTTTCACAAGGAAATGAGGTATGGACATTCTGGTAGTTCAACTGTATGTGGATGACATTATTTTTGGAGCTACTAACAATGCCTTATGCGATGAATTTGTAAAGATTATGCAAGGAGAATTCAAGATGAGCTTAATGGGGGAGCTGACCTTTTTTCTTGGATTGCAGGTAAAACAAACTTCAGAAGGAATCTTCATCAATCAAGCCAAATATATTATGGAACTGCTGAAGAAATACGGGATGGCGAAAGCAAAACCCATATCAACTCCCATGGCCACCACCACAAAGCTGGATAAGGATGAAAATGGTAAAACAGTAGATTCTACACTATTTCGAGGTATGATCGGATCACTACTGTACCTTACAGCTTGCCACCCTGATATCCAATTCAGTGTATGTCTCTGTGCCCATTTCCAGTCATGCCCTAAAGAATCTCACTTTTCAACTGTTAAAAGCATTTTTAGATACCTTATTGACACAATAGATTTTGGCTTGTGGTTTCCCATCGATAGTTCTTTTGATTTAATTGCTTATACCGATGCGGATTATGTCGGGTGCATTGTAGATCGTAAAAGTACAAGTGGGTACTGTTAGTTTCTTGGCGGGTGCCTCGTTTCATGGGCCTCTAAGAAACAACATTCAGTAGCTCTCTCAACGGCCGAGGCTGAATATGTAGCCGCCGGAAGTTGTGGAGCCCAAGTACTTTGGATCAAAAATCAATTGCTTGATTTAAATGTTGAAGTGGATTGTGTGCCGATCTTATGTGATAATACGGGTGTAATTAATCTATCTAAAAATCCTGTTCAACACTCCAGAACCAAACACATTGACATTCGGCATCATTTTCTGAGAGATCATGTAGGCAAAGGGGTCTTTGAGTTCAAGTTCATTGATACACTTAACCAACTGACTGACATCTTCACAAAACCCCTAAATCAGGATCAATTCAATAAAATTAGGAGATAACTTGGCATATGTAAGGGTGAAAGCATACGCTCTTAGGTCTGCACTAGGTTGATTTCTTTTCGGTAGATTTTGTGAGATGCATGCATTGTGTGTTTTATTTCTATTGTGTATGACAATACGAAGCATGTGTGCTTGTTCTTATATATATACATTTACACACTTCTTCCTTGACACATTCCTAAGACTAAATACTCCTTGACAAATAAACGTGGACTAGTGATCTAGTGTTCTAGGCAGTCTTGAAAATGGGGATTCCGTAGTCGACTCTTGCCTGCTATCATTCTTGGGTTAGCAAAAGAAAAATATATATATATTAAAAAAAGGAGGAAAATATGTTTTTGTAAAATTGGGGGAGTCCACAGGGTCTTGGAGTCCACTTTTATCACTGAGGTCGCTGGCTAGACTCTTTTTCTCTCCGAGTCAAAAATGGGGGTTTCTATGCCACAACGGTCGACCGCTGGCTTCGTGCCGGTCGACCGCTAGCGGCGAACCGGACCGGTTCAGCCGCGTCCGAACCCCATTTTAAGGGGGTTTTCTCCCTCCTTCCCTCATTCTATTGCATTCCCTTCTCTCTCCCTTACGCCATTCTAACCCTAGCACACCTTGTAGACACGCCATTCCTGACGTCTCCTGAGAAAGTCTCATATTACTATACAACGCCCCGCGACGGCTTACGCATTTCGAATCTCTTAAGTACTTCCTTTTCTTGGGTCTTCTTCTGCCTTTTTCGGCATCCGGAATCATCTCGTCACGGCATTCGGACGGCATCAACACCAGTCAGACGCATCAGAGGTTCCGAAACCAGAAAGGGTATCTGCCGGGCGGCCGCCAACGACTGAACTGAGCACCCGGGTGGGTCTTTATGGGGGCGTCCAGGCCCCTGGACGCCCCCATTCTTTTAATTTATTTTTCCCAGCCCAAAACCAAATAAAAAATAATATATTAATGGAGGCGTCCAGGCCCCTGGACGCCTCCATAAAAACAAATATAAAAAATATAAAATGCCAACTTTGGCATAAAAACAAAACAAAAATATAAAATATATTTTCTTGGAGGCGTCCAGGCCCCTGGACGCCTCCATCAACTCACTCACGGGGCGCCGCCCACCGAACGATGGTTTGTCGTGTATGAAAGAATCCAAATTGTGGAGACGTCCAGCTGCCTGGACGCGCCCATTTCCAAATCACGGGTCGCCGCTCCAAAACCACGCGTTGTGCCAAACCGCGTGCGGCTTTCGGTGGAGTTCGGTGGATGTTCTAGAGGCGTTCGGGACCCTGGACGCCCCAACGAAGATATTCAAAAAAATTAAAGAAAAATAGATTAAATATTACTTCGGCCCTGATGGTGGTGTCCAGGGTCCTAGACGCCTCGACCCTCCGGAGCCCTATAAATAGAGGCCTACCCCCTCAGTTCTGGAGGAGCTTCGAAGAGATCCGATAGGCTGCCGGAGCCCAGCGACTACCGGAGTCATTTTCTAACCCGTGGGGTCTTTTGTAGGTGGAGGTTCCGCCAGCTTCTCGGGTGCCCACGCTCGCGAGAGGAAGGTCGTCTTCATCCACCGCGCTTCCACGTCGTCCCTACGCTATCGGAGCTCCGCCGGATTTCACCACCGGCACATCCAATAAGCCAATCCCTTCCTTTTCTTCGTAGTTCTTTTGCATTCATCATCTCGCATCCTCTATCCCCCTTCATAAGGGCGCCTCTTCTTATATACTTCTTGCATCCATCATCTCATTTTCCTCCTACTCGAGTCCGAGAGGGGTTTAAAAGATAGCACCAACCAGGTGTGTGTCTTGCCATCATTTCGTCATTTTTATCGCAAGGATTTGAATACTACCCCTTCATCTTTCTAATCCACTCGTTACTTGTTTGTCGTTGTTTTGCAAGGGTACCCAAGGAAAGCCCTCTCCGTCGGCCGGCCGAAGGGGAAGGAAGAAGCAACCCGCCATCTCCCGCTCTTGAGGTAGGCGCGATCACTTTCTTTATTTTTGGGGTCTTTTGGCCCCTAGCGATCACATCTTGTTCTCGAGGCCGCGGCGAGTCACTTCCCCAATGGCCGTTTAAATTCTTGTTCTTATATTCTCTTTATATTCTGTTATATTCTGCTCATATTCTCGAGGCCGCGGCGAGTCACTTCCCCAATGGCCATTTAAATTCCCGTTCTTATATATAATATTCTTAACTATTCATATTCTCGAGGCCGCGACGAGTCACTTCCCTAATGGCCGTTTAAATTCCCGCTCTTATATTCTCTTTATATTTTGTTATATTCTTATCTATTCATATTCTCGAGGCCGCGGCGAGTCACTTCCCCAATGACCGTTTAAATTCTCGCTCTTTATATTCTGTTTATATTCTTATATATTCTTATCTGCTCATATTCTCGAGGCCGCGGCGAGTCACTTCCCCAATGGCCGTTTCAATTCTTGCTATTTAATTTTTGCACCGTTCCCGTCCCCCCGAGGCCGCGGCGAGTCACTTCCCGCTATGGCCGTTTAACCCCCATATCTTGCTATCTGACATTTGTCCCGCTCGCCCCGCCGGAGCAATCTCCCGTGGTGGCCCCTTCTCTTTTCTCTTATTTCTGTGTTGTAGCAAACAAAAGAGGAGCCCGCGCGCTCCGCGTCTTCTTCGCTCCCCAAACCGCGTGACGTCGCTCACAGATTGGCGATCACGGTGGGACTTCTACTGCTTCCTTTTGGCTACCCTTGCAAGTTCGGCACCGTCCGTGCCTCTCCACCTTGGCGCCCTCGCGCGCCCCCGTTGTGCTCACGGCAGCACTGTCAATTTGATTGGTTGGGTGTTTATTACATGTTTGTTATTTCTGTTGTTTTCTTACTCTATATCTTTGTCAGCATTCCATTGCATACATCCATCCCTCTTTTATATCCTTTTTCATTTTTTTCTAAGGATCACCCTTTCCCGGTGAAGGAAGGACTCTCCGTTTGAGAATTCCTCTCAACGGACTAGAATCTCCTCCACTGGGACCTCCGTAAGTCCCCGACATCGAAGAATCTCCTCTTCGTTCACTGGGCTGGTTGTACCATTGAAATTCCCCGGAGTTAGTCATCCCATTCGTGGTGAGACGAGAGACCCTAGCTGACACGGCGGTGAAACAAAAATAAACTAGGGTCCGTATTTTGTGTGAACTCCGGATCTCGCTAAAAATAAAAAAAAATCATCAAAATCAAAACACAAAAAAAAGGCGTAAAGGCATCCATTTCTTTGATAATCTCTGCTACCTGCTTGCTAGTGTATGTTTTTACGTTCTGGGAAAACTGTGAGCATGGCTCACGAGTCTTTTGAGGAGAACCACCCTAGTCGTGGTTTGTCAGCCGACCCGCGAGTCTATGCTATGGACTCGGGTCCTTCTCATAAGCCCTCGTATGAGGTGCAGGTTATTGTCGGGGACACATCCCCACCACAGGATATCTCTTCCTTACTGGGCGTCCTCGCCAACATGGAGCTTACCTCTAAACAGCTCCGGGCCTTCCAGGCCATTCTGAAGGGGAAATCTATTTCCCCCACGCCCCAGGAATCAACTCCGGCCATCGCACCTCTCCAAGAGTCCGTGCAGGCCATTCCATCTCCTTCATTGGCGCAAGCCATCCAGTCTCCCTCGCTTCAAGGACAAGCAAGCCAACAACCACCCTCATTCCAGTTCCCGTCACAATCTCAAACTCCCGTTGTTCCCCACACACCGCTTCAGCCAGGGCCAATTGTCGGCGGTCCGACAGCTCCCTCTCATTCGGGGTTTCCCCCTCAAGCCTCCGGGAGACAGTTTCTCCCCCAGTGGCAAGTGCCACCCTAACCTCCAGAGGAACTCGCTCAATCGCTCCTCAATAGGTTCAATCGCATGGACGAGCAGTTTCAAAATCTGAGAAGAATGGTGGACGTGAAAGCCACCCCGGAGGTTGCTTTGCCAATCCTTCCCGTCATTCATCTTCCTCCCTCCGAAATGCCCACGTACCGCAGATACAATGGTACCGGCAACCCCTTCATTCACCTCAGTGATTTCATGTATGAATCCTCCTATTGGCAAAAGGATCAGAGGTCCCTGGCATACCTCTTTCGGAGATCATTGGATGGTCCCGCGCTAGAGTGGTTCTATTCTTTGGAGTCCCGCGAGGCCGAGAATTTTGAAATAGTCCAGAGAATGTTCTTGCAGAAATATAGGGATAGGGTCGGTCCCTCACTCTCCATTACCGACCTAGTGGCTGAAAAGATGAAGCCCGACGAAGATTTTATCCGCTATGCTGATAGATGGAGGTCTCTGGTGGAAAGAGTAAGGGATACCCTCTCCGAGCCCGAACAAGTGAAGATGATTGTGTCTAATGCAACCCCACAGTTCAGACACGTCCTGGCCATGAATAAACTTACTACAATGGAGGAACTCTATGAAAGGGCCCGGTACATCCAAACCCAGTTAAAAGACTCCCCCATTATGAACATGTTTGAGTCGCCGAAGCCCAAAGTGGTCAAAAAGACAGGCGCTGGTGTCTCAGGCGGAGCCACAGAAGGGGTCGTGACAAATCAGCAAGTAGGTGCGGTCAACAATACCAACTATGCAGTCAACCCAAGGCCTCCAAAAATGCCCCGACTTCCCCTCCAACTAGGTCCTTTCCCTCTTCGTCCTCCACCCCAAAATAATCCACCCCAGGATAATATGCCTCCATTGCGTCAACACCAGCAACAACAACCACAACCTCAGCAACAACAACCGCCACTTCAGTACAACCAACTTCCACCCCCGGGGAATTATGGTCCCCAACAGCAACAAAGGAGACCGGTCGATCCCAAGAGAGCCTACTATCCACCGTTGCCAGAAACTCTGGCAGATATTTTCAACGCCCTCATGGCCTCAAACATACTTGTACTACCCAGGGAAAAGCCTGTGTGGCCCCCGAATGTTGATACCTCCAAATACTGCGTCTACCACAGGCAGCCAGGACACACAGTAGATTACTGCTTCTATTTCAAAGATTACATCCACGATATGAATGATGAACATCAAATAGATTGGGATGAAATGAGACGATACGTCACCGCTCTCAAGGCTAGGAGACCTCCTCATAGGCCACAGCAGCAGTTACAACAGCAGCAGCAGCAGCAACCACAACAACAATAACAGCCTCAGCAGGCCCCACAACAACAGCCCAACATGGGCATAATCCAGAATCCATTACCGGAGCACCAACAGCCCAATCATCAGGTTAACCCCATCTCCTCCTTCCCGGAAGTCGGGAGATAGCAGGTGTGGCACCCGGAAAGTACCTCCATTCTTTCTACCACCAATCCTATCATTACGCAACACCCTTGCCTTGCCCGGGTAGCACCTCTCTCTCATCAACCCGCGTTAGTATCGCCTTCACCATTTCCACTACCATTACGCCCCCTCATCTGCACCCCGATCTCCTATCAACCGACACCCTCCACTATGCCTTCACACCCTCTCACCTTCTCCCACTCCCCCACTTTACCATCCACCTCTACCACATTTACCCCTACGCCTTCTAAACCCCTTATCGTCCGTCAACCACACATAACCCCGTCTTTCTCCACCATATCACTACTAATGCCTTCAAAACCACTCATTACCCATCACCCACCTTAAAATCATTGCCCGCTTCAAGCCCTACCCACTTCTACTTCGTCTCCACCTCCACCTTCCAGACCCCTTATCCTCCATAATCCGTGTGATATCCCCTCTACCTCCACCATGCCTCCACCTAACAAATCCCTCATCAGAATCCCTGCTCCCGTCATCACCCCTGCTTCATCAACCATTCCTCCACCATTACCCCTCAAATCCCTGTTAAAACCCACTGCTACCCCCACAGAGGTACAAAAGCCGCAGGCAATGGTGCTCCGGAGTGGAAGGATTTTCCACAGGGTTTTCCCCCACAACAGTCAGAATCCTGAGCAATCTCAGCCAGAGAAGGATGATGGAGAACAACCAGAAAGAGCTATCCCTGGAACACAGTATGATCTATTGAAACACTTGGACAAGACGCCTGCTCGGATCTCCATCCTGGAGCTACTTCAAAGATCCACATCCCACCAGGCGGCCTTGATGGAATATCTTCAAAAAGTCATGGTTAATGAAGACCTCCCCGTGGAGAAGATTTCGACCGTTCTGACCCCAACAGACACACAACCGGCCATCATGTTCCACAACTACGAGCTCGCTCCCAAGGAAGCTCAGAAATATGCATTGTGCATTTCCATAAAAATTAATGGGGTATCCATAAATCCGTGTCTTGTGGACACGGGTGCGTCCATAAATGTGATCTCCATGGACACCCTTCAGTTGTGTGGGGTCAACGAGGAACAAATAAGACCTTCCTCGACCACGGTCACGGCTTATGACAATAGCAAAAGGCCGCCGCAGGGGATGATTATTCTGAAGGCAGAACTAGGCCCCATGTCAATTCCCACGGAATTCCATGTCCTCGACATGGACCCCACATTCAAGGCTATACTGGGTCGCCCTTACATCGAAGCCATGGACGCTGTGCCTTCCACCAACCATCAGTGCCTGAAGTTTCCATACAATGGGAGGATTATTAAAGTGATCAGTACACCTGTCCTTCACACAGTGGATGCTATCAACACCTCTCTGCCCTCCATTTGGCCATCTCATCGGCCCATATTGTCATTGCTGGACGTGCGTGATCTATCTCACGTTCCACTAGCACCAAAGGAGCCGGTCAGGACAACCGCAACATCATATCTCCCTTTTCACTCCAAAGGTTGGGAGATTATGAGGAACATCGGCTACCAACAGGGTAAAGGTCTGGGCGCACAGTTACAGGGTAGGCTGAAACCGCCAAAGGAAATTAAGCCGAACCGTAGGTTTGGCCTAGGCTTCAAAGGACCGTTCAAGGCGGATTGGAAGCCCCTCACATGGACTCTATCAAACCACTTCAACAGAGGGCCCGTTGTTCAGATGGGAGATTACCCACGAGAAGCATATGGGGGATCACATGTTGTATATTTGGCTGAAAAATATTCGAGGATCACCAAAAGAGGCAAGATCAAAGTTCCGGAATGCGAGTGGGACAAATGGTTCGACATACGGGACATTTCCGTTGCACTGGAAAGGATGTTCTCGTCTCCGCAGCTTGAAGGACCGCCATTGATCTCCGGAATACCAGAGAATATTACCACTCTTGCCAAGGTTCCAAACTATCCTCGTCCTCGCCAGAAGGACCCTGTCATCGACGGATCTTCATCCGTCCTCAACATTACCGTCGACGGCTCATTAGCCGCCATCTTCTCCATCCACTCGTCTCAGCCTTTGCTGATATCTTCTTCCTGGGCCAGATAATTGTCTGATGATCTTCCCAGATCCCCTTCTCTGCTTACATACCTACGCGGGCTTCTCAACCCACGCAAGGCTTTCAATCATGATCTGCTCTATGAGCCTCCCAATCCTCTATCCATAACCACTTTTCTCTCTCCTCCGATCTCTTTTCGCTATTTTGTCATCAAAAATGAAAACGAAAAAAAATGTCAATTTTCAAACTCCTCAACAACACATCTTCGTTGAGGAAACCTCCTACATCTCCCACGGGTGTGTCCCGCCCTGCGGACCACCCGTCCAAGGTCCGATGAGCGACCTTTTCTACCCCTCCTCTGAGGGGTCTTCTCCTGTACATTCTACACCATCTTCTTCGTCTTCCTCTTCTTCTGTAAATATTGTCAGTCAATCTAAGAATGATAGGTCAAGGATAGTACCTAGGAAGAAATCCAAGGGTAGGCAGATCCCTCGTCGATTCCTTCTGGATTTAGCTGTCAGGTGTCAAGCCCTCCTTGCCATCCACCACTTGTTAGAAAATCCGATCCGGCTACCGGAAATAGAATGTGAGGGCGACTGTGCAATTGATGAGGGGTATGGAGTCTACGAGATCACGGATGAAGAATGCCCCACTGAAGATGAGAGTGAAGAATATGAGGATGCGGCGGGCGCATACGCTAGTGGAATAAAGAGATTCGACGAGCCGTCAACCGCTGTAGAAGAATCCACCAAAGAAGTTAACTTGGGAACTGAGGAAGACCCTAGGATCATCCTCATAAGTGACAATCTACCACCCTCTGAAGAAAAGGCATTAATTGAGGTTCTCAAGAAATATAAGGACACGTTTGCATGGAGCTAAGAGGATATGCCGGGTCTAGATTCAACCTTGGTCGAACACCGTTTAACCCTAAAACCAGGGTCCGTCTCGGTAAAACAAAGGTTAAGGCGTTTCCACCCTCAGATGGCTTTGAAAATGAAAGAAGAGGTCGATAAGCTCCACAAAGCCAGGTTCATTAGAGTCATCCTTTATCCTCAATGGGTGGCGAACATTGTCCCGGTCATGAAGAAAGATGGGAAAGTCAGGATTTGCATCGACTTCCGGGACTTTAACCGCGCGTGTCCAAAGGATGATTTTCCCTTGCCTCACATTGATGTGTTGATCGATAACACGGCAGGTTATGAGACCCTCTCATTCATGGATGGATTTTCAGGATATAATCAAATTCGTTTGGCAGAAGAGGATCAGGAGAAGACGTCATTCACTACCCCTTGGGGAACATATTGTTACGTGGTCATGCCGTTTGGGTTAAAGAATGCTGGAGCTACTTACCAAAGAGCTATGATGGCCATATTTCATGACATGATGCACATTACCAGGAAGTGTATGTGGATGACTTGTTGGTGAAATCAAGGACCAGTATGGAACATCCAGAAGTTTTGGCTAAGGTCTTGCAGAGGTCTAGGGAGTTCCAATTGAAAATGAACTCGAAGAAGTGTGTGTTTGGTGTGTTGTCAGGTAAATTGCTGGATTTCATTGTGAGTAAAAGAGGGATCGAGATAGATCCCGACAAAGCCAAGGCTATCAGGGATATGCCGCCTCCCAAGAATTTGAGGGAAGTCCGAGGTTTAATCGGGAGATTGCAGTTTATTCGTCGGTTTGTGTCCCAACATTCACAAAGGTGTAGACCTCTCTACGAGTTGACCAAGTCAGGAGTAGAATTCCACTGGAATTCTAAATGTCAGAAAGCTTTTGAAGGGTTGAAGGAATATCTGGCTAGTCCACCCGTTCTCATTCCACCCAAACCAGAGAAACCTCTGATCCTTTACGTCTCAGTCTTCGATGACTCCGTGGGAGCCGTCCTCGCACAAGATGATGAAGAAGGCAAGGAACGGGCAACCTATTACTTGTCCAAACTTCTCAATCCCTGTGAGCAGAAGTACACCGTCAGGGAGAAAACCTGTGCTGCCCTCGTTTGGGTAGTGCAGAAATTGAAGCACTACTTCTTGGCTCATGAGGTCCACTTGATTGCTCGAATGAATCCTATCAAATTCCTTCTGGAGAAATCCATCCTTACGGATAGGCTAGCACGCTGGTAAAGTTTTCTCTCTCAGTTTGACATCACCTACATCCAGCAAAAGGTGATTAAAGGCTATGCCATAGCCAAGCATCTCGCTCACCATCCTCTTCCCAAGTTCGATCCCGTCCAATCAGAGTTTCCAGATGAGGAACTAATGTCCGTCAACCAATCAGATGAGCCAATGTGGACGCTATATTTTGATGGAGCTCTGAATTCTCAAGGGAGAGGAATTGGCGTCGCCCTCCTGTCACTTGAAGGCCTCACATTCCCATTGGCATACCAGCTTAAATTTCCAGTTACCAACAATATAGCCTAATATGAAGCTCTTCTAGCTGACCTAGAACTCGCTCATTCTTTTCATATCACTGAGTTGTGAGTCGTAGGTGATAGTCAACTCATCCTTCGCCAGGTGCTCATTAAATATCGCACTCGCGATCCCAAACTCAAGCCATACCAAGAACTCACTGCTGCCTTTGCCAAACTGTTCACCAAACTGATCTTTGTTCATGTCCCTCGTCATCAGAATATTCTCGCCGATGCCCTCGCCTCGTTGGCATCATCCATAAGGTTCCCTCTAGGAAGATGGTTTGAGTCCATTTCCATCTACAAACTTCACGCCCCTGCAATCGATGATGCTTCCTACGTAAATATCAAAGACAGGATAGCAAGGAAGATCCTGCAGGAAGATATCCTTGAGAAGAGGGAAATCATGTTAGCAGAGGCCGAAGAAGAACTGGCTGATGAAGAGAAACCATGGTTCTATGAAATCGTCAAATACTGCCAAGATCAGTCTTATCCTGAAGGGGCCTCCACAGAGGACAAGAAAGCCATAAGAAGGGTGGCTCAGAAATACACATTGGTTGGAGGTCTACTCTATAGGAGGAGCCTTACTGGTATTCTGTTAAGATGTCTTGGTGACGATGAGGTTTGGAAATGTGTAGAGGAGACGCACTCGGGTGTGTGCGGTGGCCACGTGAATAGTCAGATGCTCGCCAAAAAGATCATTCGACAAGATTTTTACTGGCCCACTATGGAAGAGGATTGTGCTGTCTATGTCCGTAGGTGTGTCAAGTGTCAACTTCACGCCGATAAAATCCATTCACCATCTTCCTCACTTCATCCAATATCCTCCCCGTGGCCTTTCTCCATGTGGGCATTCGACATCATTGGTCCCCTAGGTGATCCCAATTCCCTCACCAAGCAGAAATCTTTCATCCTTACTGCGACGGAATACTTCACCAAATGGGCCGAAGCCAAAGCTTACGCGAAAATCAAGGCGTCAACAGTCTGCAAGTTCATCATGAAGAACATCCTCGCCAGATTCGGCGTCCCAAGCACAATCGTCACCGACAATGGGCCACAGTTCATTTCTCAGAACCTATGCGACCTCTGCAAAAGGTACGCAATTGCATTGCATCATTCATCGCCTTATTACCCACAAGGTAACGGCCAAGCGGAGGCCACCAATAAAACATTGCTCAAAATCATCAAAAAAACCTGCGAGTCTAGTAAGTTTTCAGACTGGCCAGAAAAACTTATCGAAGCCCTATGGGCCTATCGCACTTCAATCCGTACCCCCACCGGGCAGACTCCATTTGCCCTTACTTATGGTATGGAAGCAGTAGTCCCGTACGAGACTCTGATCCCTTCTCTCAGGGTACAATTGGACAAGAAATTTCCCCTCGACGATCGTCGTAATTCACTCCTCGCCTAGTTGGAACTCTTGGATGAGAAGCGGCTGGCCGCTGCCGAACACGCGCATGTGTATCAAAATAGACTCGCTCGCTTTTACCAAAAGAAAGTCGTTGAGAGAAAATTCAAAGTCGGTGAGATGGTCGTAAAAAGAATTTTTGTCAAACCTGGAGGTCCGCGTTCTAAGCTCCAACCCAATTGGGAAAGACCATTTGTAATTCAAGCCGTGTACCCTGGCAACGCCTACAAGCTAGTCAACGCCAAAGGGACCGAGTTATCCCACCCTTGGAATGGGCTTTATCTTAAGAAATACTACCCTTAGCACAAAACAAAAAAATGATGAAAAGATAAAAAACATCAAAAACAAAGAAATATTGAAAACCACTAAAAATATGGAAAATTCAAAATGCCAATGCCTGGTGGTCACCATGTAGTCAAGTCACTGCATCTAACCTTCATGTTAGGATAGGACCCATTAAGGCTTGGTAGGCACCGGGTCTTGGTTTGCCAGAACCGTGGAGATCCCTGTCTGGCCACGTCAGCCTATGCTCGCTCGAGGGAAGCTAACATGTGCTCACTTATGTATTTTATTCAAAAAAAATCGGTAGCATCACCTACGGTGGGGCCCCACCCAGAAGATCTCCGGAAGATGTAATCTTTATTCTTTTCTCTTCGACCAAATGAGACAGTCGGCGCCCTTAAAACGCTGAGCATGAGAAATCGAAACTCAAACCCCAAAGGCAAGAGTAGGATCTATTTCCTCGAGTATCGATCAGAGCACGAGAAGAGGGCAGTGTCCCCGCAGGCATACAAAAAGGGAGCCCACAAACGTCAAATGACTATATCTCCCTCACAAAAAGAAATACAAAATCAAAATCAAGAGAAAAGCCTGGTCGTGACCATGCCTGTTGCGATAAACGGAACCCCTCAAAGCAAAAGTCTGAATCCACAAAAGGGGCCGTGGAATGTAAATACTCAAGATTTGGTCCGAAGTTGTCCCAAAGGAAAGAGTTAATGGGCCCTTATTCGCTCGCTGGGTTAACGGCTTTGCCGGTCCTCTCAGGAGGTTTATCCCCTACACTCTTCCTTCTCCCTCCAAAGATGAAGGTTCGATGGAGTTTCTGAAGGGTGAAAATTGCCCAGGGTTTGCGACCTTATTTTAATATACACATTTGGTTGCCTACTTTGAAAAGCAAAAGCTATCGCTGCGAAGGAGTCTCCGTGTTTCTGGCTGGTCAAGACCCTTGTTTACCACCTTGATGTCTTCTTGTTTAACCTCGGGCTTAGGCCAATGCAAGCGCGTCACCTATGGGTGCGACGGCGTCTGATTCCGAGTCAGCGTCGCGCGGTTGGTCATTGGGGTTCCAGGGTGTTCCATCATATACCATCTAGAGTTGTGAGGAAACAGACCCGGGTCGGGTAAATCTCTTACCTCAAACACCTTTTGGGTGAATCCCTGTGGTCGGAAGCGACTGGGAGCCTAAGCATGGCATGACGGTATTGTCATCAGGGTAAGTCTTAGCCGGCGGGATCATCATTCGAGGGGTCTAGAGGCCCAAATCAACCTAGATGTGCACTTAGGATACCTGGGAGGTTAGTAAGAAACCCCTGTTCTCACGTAGGTTAGGTGCCATTTGGGTGCTTGCCAGGCGTTAGCAATAAAAAATTGAAATGATAAAAACAACAAAAAATGGAAAAGAGAAAATGTACATATTTGTAAACAAAAAAAAATCTTTTTTTATGATAAAACAAAAAAATGCCAAATATAAAAAAAGAAAACAAATCAATTTTGCATGATTGCATTTGCGTGTAGCATCTCACTTTTAATACTGCTTGCATTCGTGTGCTTGCCTGTCGCATTTATCATCACTGTATCTTTCCCTTGCCTTCGCTAAATAAAGGCTTGGCCCCTTGACCAGTTATCAAGGACAGTCACTGTGACCATTTGCTTATTGAGCAAGGGGCCAAGTCAGAACAGAAATTCTGATTTGTTTGTTTCAGTGATGTGTGCAGAGATTCAGGCAACAGAAGCAAAGGTGAAAACCAAACAAACCGAACCTTGTATTTTATTCCAAAAACTAAAAAAATTACATCAAGTTCCACCCTCTCTCTCTGCATTACTCGTCCCACTACTCTCCGGGCAAAACGCTCTCAAAGGTGCTACCCAACTACGAAAAGCGGTACTCCTACCGCTCTGTACTCCCCTTCCTATTCCACACCCTGGCGTTGATCCACGGAAGCAGCAGAAAAGCTACCAACACGAAAGCCACGCTCTCGTGCTCTTCGGTAGCGCTCCTCACCATCTCTCAGCCACTGTTCAGTAAGACCAAGGTTGGTTCGGAGTTCGAACAACTGGGCCTCCATGGCCCTCCGTTCCTCCCTTTCAGTCAATCTGTTGGCTCTTTCTCTCTCTGCGTCTCTTTCTCTCTCTGCACGTTCTATCTCACGGTCTTCCCTCTCCAACTGGAGAGTGATCCTCAGTTCCACAGCATCCCTGGAAGAGTCGTCATCAGGATGACGCCGCAGTTCCCTCTCCAGTTCTGCTATCCTAGCCTCCCTCTGCGCAGCTTGGGCAAGCGCTTCTTCCGTCTCCTTTTCCTGCCGAGTGTACCATCTCAGATACGCGATAAGCCGTAAACAAAGAGAACTTAACACTGAAACTTTTACCTGTATACAGAGCATCCCTTCTGCCTCCGCAGCACGCTGCGTGGCGTGAGCAAGTTACTCATGAAGCAAGTCAAGTTCTGAGGTGGGAACCCACAAGCTAGAAGAGGCACCACCTACTCCCATCGCTGGGGAAGCCGCGCCAATCTGGGCATGCTACGACCGCGTGAATTAGCAGCCAACATCTGGAATCTGGGGTTTTAATTAGGAACGCACTGTACACCTACCAAGGCGCCACGGGCATCACCCAATTGTTGCTCCATCTCTGCCAAACGAGTTCGTAAATTCGCTATCATGGCATCGCGGACATCCTGCAGCCATACGAGTCAGCATTTTCACCAGAAAACCAAAAAAAGGAGAAAGAAGAAAAGAGAAAAAGGGGAAATCTACCTCCACAAGTCCCCGGGGTTGGAGCCACTCTGCGTACTTTATCCTATATAGACGCAAGTAGTCCTCACTATCCCGCGTATGTGATTCTACAATCGTGCCACCCCGTTGCCAGTCTTCATACTGTTCGGGGAACCGTACGCGCCAGTCAATGCAGGTCGCCGGTCCTCGCGTCTCTCTCCCAACGTGAGGTGGCGCAGCTGAATCCACCTATTCTTGAGCCAGTCCCAAAGTCCTCATAACCAATCGTAGCCGAAGCGGCTCGATTTCATTCAGGCAGTGCATCCACAGTTCTCGTCCGAACCGGGCACGACTTGCTAGAACCCATGGCTGCTCGGCATCAACCATGTCTGAGTAGGGTCTCCAGTTTACCATCGATGCAAGGAACTCTTGTAGCTCCCGCCTTAGCACCATCAGTTGGTAGGTTAGGGGTGCCGCACTCACGATGGGTTCCCACCGCCTGGCTAGCGGCACCATCGCGGGTCGCCAATGCCGAGCTCTCCCCATGGGGAGGTAATAATAGCTCCACAGCTGCTCGGCGCAGGTCATCAGTAACTTGCAAAAACACAAAAAAATACAAAACAAGCAAAACCAAAAATACCTGGATGAATGGTGTAAAACCACTCACAGCCATCTCACGATCCACTTCTTGGAACAGGCCTGCAAACAAGTGTGCCAGCATGGCAGCTCCCCAGGCATAGTATCCTACTCTTTCAAGGTCTGATAGCAGCTCCAGGAAGCGACATTGGATACCGTCCCCTTTCGAGCTCAGTACCAATCTCCCCAAAAGGAAGAGGAGAAATCTCCTCAAATCTATGTTGCATCTTTCCCAGTTGCCGAAATCTGTGCAGTACACGACACGGCATCCTATTTCCATTCTTTCCATGAACTCTTCTGAGGATTCGTCGTCCCGCCGATGAGTGTCGGTGAGCCCTAATGCATCCATGAGGGACGCCCTAGCTACCGACCTATTTTTCCGACCATCTAGGTCCAAACCCAGTAGCTTCCGAGCACCTTCTCGGTAATCCACATAAGTGACCCCGGTCACTGCCTCGCCCTCCACCTTCAGGCTTGTGATCCGGACCACATCCTCCAAGCCGGGCACCATGTGTCCCCAGGGCGTCAGGAATGCCCGACTCACTGGGTCCCATCTCTCACACAAGGCTTGGATCAGGACCAGGTCGAGCTCGAGCGGCTCGATCCGAAGAAAGGTGCCAAATCCCATCACGTCTAACCTCGCCTTCTGAAAATCTGGGAGACCTCGGTATGCTGCCACTACCAACTCCTATGAGATCTGTGATTTCATTACACTCTACGCATACAGGGAATGGAGAGGAGGTTTGGTCAGAAAGAAAGGAAGAAAAAAGAATGGAAAAAAGGGCAGGAAAACATGGCTTACGAGTTATGATTGAGCCCTTTCGCTGAAGTGCCCTTCGAGGTCCAAAAGCCTCCTAGAACTACTACCACTGGACCTGCTTCTCTTCGAGGAGTGGGAAGATTCGCCCTCCATCCAACTCTCGAATTTTGAACTCCTCCTCTCCCGTGAGAACTTGTGCTCCTCGAGTTAGCTCTCGATATACCTGGGAGGATAAAAGGGACAAGAATTTATAGAAATGGAAGGAGTACAGGCCAAGATTGCCTCCATCACCTTTAATAATAGCCCTCGCGATGAGGCACCTACCATGCGGTCCCGTGTGTCACTTCACCGCTCGCACAGGGTGATTGATTGGACGAAGAATATGATGACTAGCCCCCTATGTTGTCTAGGGATACCCTATCATGTTTTGGAGGACGTCCGCAAAACTTGACACAACATCCGAAAGAAGGAACTAGGGCCGTCATTATTGACTTCGACGGCAGATTCCCGTGGAAAATGGTCACAACAAGACGCGATTCTCTGCTTGGGGTGGAGTCTCGGCAGACCCATCACATGGGAACAGTGCAAAGAAGAAGAAGTATAGGGAAGAAGGAACGTACAAGAGAACAAACAAGCAGCAGAAAATCAAATCACTCCATTCATAATAAGCTGTCATAAACACTACAATCATAGAGAGGAGGCGGGTCCACTAGCTCACCAACTCTTGCCATTATCTTCATGCTCGTCCCTCTAAGCGTCCCTCTCCTCTCCCCTGAGGTGAGGGTCCCTCAGAAGCCTCCTAGATCCCCGTGCAGTAGCACCCGCCTCACCTCGTGGCGCCGGCTCCATAGCAATGACTCGCTGCTCCTCCCCTGATGTGGCAAAGAAGCCACTAGCGGCAAAGCGACCAGACTGGCACAGTCGCTCCCCGAACTCTCGCACTCTCTCGTAGCGCATCTCCATCCCTCCTAGCCTCTACACGACGGCCTGAAGGCCCAGCTGGAGTGTTGGATTTTTGTGACTTCCCTAGTGTTTTGATGATGAGCATCACTATGTTAAATATTGTCATTTTAATCAGATATCTTGAGTAATGTTATGCATTTGAAATTTCCATGATTAATAGGAAAAATTGCTATGAGGTAGTACCTTGCATATCCGTACTGTTCCTTTCATACTTCGTGTTGTTTGTGTTTACTACACTTCGTGTTGTCCTTTTGTACGTCGTGTTGTTCCAACTATGTTTGTTCATTGTCTTCGTGCTGTTTACTGAAGCAGCTCGATTTGCTCGGATGAACTTTGAGTCGTTTTCCTGTGAACCTCGTGTCGTTTCTTCAGTATTTATCTGCTCATCTCGAGTCATCCTTTTTATTTTTGCTCTTGTGTTTTCGTGTCATTTACTGTAGTAACTCGAGTCATTTTTCTGCTTTCACTGTTTTATCACGTGTCGTTGTAGCCGGTCATGTCTTCTATCTTCGTGCTGTTTTTCCTAGACCCCGTGTCCTTTTTGCTTTGTGACCACACTTCGTGTAGGGTTCTGTTTTCGTCTTCGAGTTGGTTTCAGTCCGTGTCATTTCGTGTCATCCTCGTCTTCAAGTCATTCGTAAGTTCGAGCAACTTTGCATTCGAGTCATTTTTTAATGTCTTCGTGCTATTTCTGTGTTTGTGTCTTAGTGTTGCTTTTATGTCTTCGTGTTGCTTCTTTCTATCTTCGTCCAGATTTCCTCTGATCGCGTGTTTTACTACCGTTTTTACTTCGTGTTATTTCCTTTTCACCTCGTGATTGTTCTCATCTGACCTCGTGTCGTTCTCTCTTTACCTCGTGCTGTTCTCATCTAACCACGTGTCATTCTCTCTTTATTTCGTGGTGTAGTCATCTTGTGTATCTCGTGTCGTTCTCAGTATAGTGCATATCGTATTGCTATCACATACCTCATGCAGTTTTAGTTTGTTTTGTGGCCTTGAGTTTTAATCGTTTTAATTCTTTGCAGAAGAAGAAAAACAAAAAGAAGAAGGTAGTCCGAGGAAGAATATTCCCCAGTGATTGGGCTGCACATGATCCAATACTAAAGGAACCAATGCTATAAGGGCACGTGGCAAGAAGGTTCTGGATCGAGCGCGGGAAGCACACGCCTTGCATGAACCCTCCTGATCGCTTATAAAAGCACTGCCTCACCATCTACGAAAGGGGAGGAGCTCCGTGGTTACAGTAAAGAAATTTGAGTGAGAGCAGAAGAGAAAGAGCCTCCCTGAGAAACTAGAGTGTTCCAGTTGAGAGAGAAGAGAGAGCAGAAGAGTGATCAGAAGATGGGTATTGACTTACGGATCAAATCCGAAGTCTACTGCTCAGTTTGAGCTACATTGTTTCCAGTTTCTGAAATTTGGATTCCTTCTTTCTTGTTTTCATTTTTATATGTTTTTCCTTCTTGATTGAAAGTTCTCTGTGTTACCTTCTGGCGTTCAGGGGAAGAGAGAGACGTGTTCTCTCTGGTTTACTTGCAACAGAGGTTGCAGTATTGTTCCCTCTCGTAGAAGAGGTGTTCCCTCTGGGATTCAGCGGAAGAGAGACCTTGGTCTCTGGTTCTAGTGACTGCAAATCACTAGTGTTCCCTCCGGTTGGAGGAAGAGGAAATTGTTTTCTGGTTTCTAGGGACTTGGCGTCCTTAGGGTTCCCTCCGGGTGTGGAGGAAGAGGGGAAGGTGTTCCCCTGGTGAAGCTGTGAATCAGCCGTTGTCGCAGACTGAGTCTGCTTTGCTAGCAGGTACTAGTGGAAGCCTCACTTCGATTTGAAGTGAGGGGTGGACGTACGCAGACTGGAGGTCTGACCGAACCACCTTAAAAACCTCTGGGTACTCGTGTGATTGTCTGTGGTGTTTCTGTGGTGTGCCTTCTATCCACTCGAGCTATTGTGCGCACTGCGTTTTTGTGGGTTCAACTCCTAGATTGCTTGTTTTAAGTGAATCATTCTTCAGTAATTTTTTAATCTATTGAAAACAGTGATCTATTCATCCCCTCCCCTTCTAGATCACTTTATATTTCTTGTATCACTTGGTATCAGAGCAGGTATTTCCCAATATGTGGTCCAACGGCCAGGGAAACGGATCCGCTGGTCCTCGCAGCTACATTGCTGAAGGGCAGTCAATCACCCGTCCCCCTTTCTTCGATGGTAATAACTATTTCTTTTGGAAGAACAGGATGGAAGTCTTCATCAGGGCCCAAAGCCACAAGCTATGGAGAGTAATTACAGATGGTCCGTACCAACTTCCACCGAACGAAGACATGTGGACAGAGGAACATGTTAAACTTTCCGCACTGAATTGGACAGCTCTTAGCATCATACAGTGCGCCGTCCACCCGGAAGAGTACTTGAGGATTTCAGCGTGCAAGACTGCAAAGAAAATGTGGGATGAATTGCAGTTAATTTATGAGGGCACATCTCAAGTGAAAGCTACCAAGATCAATATGCTTACAACTCAGTATGAGTTGTTTAAGATGAAGCCAGAGGAGTCGATCACAGAAATGTATGCTAGATTGTCTGTGATCATCAATAGTCTGAGAGGATTTGGAAAGGAGATTCAGAAAGAAGACATTGTCAGGAAGATCCTTAGGTCCCTAACTCCCATCTAGGATACTAAGGTGACCGTCATAGAGGAATCTAGAGATTTATCCACCATGTCAGTAACCCAGCTGATTGGGTCTCTCATGACCCACGAAATAAACTTCAAACAAGGGAATGATGGACATGACAGAAAGGGAAATAATGTTGCTATGAAAGTCTCACGACATACTAAGAAGAGCAGCAGCAATAGCAACAGTGGTGGTAGCAGCGAAGACTTTGACGGATTCTCAGACTTGGACAAGGGCGAGCAGGCCATGCTCACCAGGCAATTCAGAAAGTTCTTGAGGACTAAAGGGAAATTCTACAGGAGAAAGAGATTTAATGCTGCAAGGAAGTCTCCTGAATGAGAACTTGAGAAGAACCGGTTTGTTAAGAAAGTTACATGCTACCATTGTCAGAAACCTGGTCACATGAAAAGTGAATGTCCAGAGCTGCAAGCTAAGGCTCCCGGATACCAGAAGAAGATGGTGCACAAGAAGAAGAAAGCCATGCTGTGTACATGGAGCGACGAGGAGGAGGATCCAGAAGCCACCTCGTCCAGTGAAGGTGAAGAGAAGACTTGCCTCATGGCCAACCATGAGGAAGAGGTAACGAACTTATTTGAGAATTTTACTTTGGACGATTGGGAGGACGCCTATGGCGACCTGTTAGCTAAATATAATTTTCTAACCAAGGAGCACAGAATGCTTAAACGAAAGTTTCACTCTGTTTCTGAGGAACACTCTATTGCTGTTACGTATAACATGAAAACCAAGGAGATGGCGATTGAGCTAGATCAGGCTAGAAGTGAGATCGAGAAGTTTAGAATGGAAAGAGAGGAAAATCTAGCTAGGATGAATGAGCTGAAGAGTAAAACTGAAGAGAGTAAAAAAGAGTTTAGACTGATTGCAAAAAAATATGAGGCGATTAGAAAAGTTAATCAGGAACTCCAGGACCAATGTAATGAACTTCAGAAGGAGATTGAGGACAAAGGAAAAATGCTAGAAAAATTTACAGAGGGGAGAAACAATCTGGATGCCCTTCTGGGGTCGAGGGTAAACTTCAATAGGGAGGGATTAGGATACAATCCCACAAGTAAAAAACCTTTTGAATTTAAAACTGTCACGTTCTGCCCTGCCAAGGGCAAAGAAAAATTGGAAACCCCATCCAGTTCCAAATCTGTCTCTACATTGAAGGTTTCGACCAGCAAATCTATTCAATCCACTGGTCAGCAGGCTAAGTCAGGAAATCCTGAGACTAGAACTGTTCCTGTGCAACAGTTGTGGAACAAAGGTTTTCACAGGACCATTCCTATTGATGTCACTAGAAAGGTGAACAGCTTTGCTGAGAAAGTTCAGCATGCTAGTTATCAAGGAAAGCATGAAAACATGCACCACCTTCAGTACAATTTTCATTTGAATAAAAATGGGTACATGAATTATGCTCAGCACACACGAGTTTCCTCTAAGAGGCCAAACAATAATTTTTTTGTTCGGAAACAGCACAATTTTAATAGGAATGGGCTCATTCAACGCCCACTGAGAAATGCCAAGAAGGAAGAATCAATCCACATGAAACCACTGAAAAGAACAGTAAAACAAATGTGGGTTCCTAAGTGCTTTTTGCATAAATTGAAAACTGTCTCTGGACCCAATTTGAATTCGGTCCCACATTACTCTGTCTAAATTCTTGCAGGTAGCCTGGCAGCTGAGCATAACAAGTGGTATCTTGACAGCGACTGTAGCAGGCACATGACAGGAGACCGGTCCAAATTTAGTAAACTGAAAATGAAGTTTGGGGGCCTGGTCAAATTCGGTGGAAATAACAGAGGAAGAATAATTGGAATTGGTACAGTTGGTAAGTCCTCTACTAACTCCATTGAAGATGTGTATCTTGTAGAAGGACTTCAGCACAACTTGATAAGTATAAGTCAACTCTGCGACAAAGGACACAAGGTACTCTTTGACCACAATTCCTGCACTATTTTTGAGCTGAATTCTGATAACGTCATGTTCAAAGGTCATAGAGTAAAAAACGTATACATCGTAGACCTGGATGATAATCCTGAAACTAACTTGTGTATGTCTGCTAACTCTGAACAGGTTGCGTTTGACTGGCATAGGCGTCTAGGCCATGCTAGTTTGTCTACAATGAATAAACTGTCTAAGCATAACCTAGTTAGAGGTTTGCCCAGAATAAGATTTCAGTTAGGGTCCAAGCTATGTGATGCTTGTGCACAAGGTAAACAGACTCGTGCAGTTTTTACGTTGAGAACTGAGAGTCTTTCATGTAAACCGCTGCAGCACTTGCACATGGATCTCTTTGGTCCTACTCGCATACAAAGTTTGTCAGGTAAGAGATATGGATTAGTCATAGTTGATGACTTCACTAGATTTTCTTGGTTGTTTTATTTAGCAAATAAAAATGATGCTTTTGTTCACTTTGAAGAACTGTTCAATAAAATCAAACTGCAAGGTGAACATAATATCATTACAATTCAGTCTGACCATGGAGGAGAGTTTGAGAACTCTTCATTTTCTGAATTTTGCTCAAGAGAGGGAGTGACTCACAAATTCTCTTCTCCCAGGACACCGGAGCAGAACAGAATTGTTGAGAGAAGAAACAGGTCAATCATTGAAATGGCCAGGACTATGCTGATTGAGAGTGGACTTCCAAGGAGATTTTGGGCAGAAGCTGCGAATACTGCATGCTACATTCTAAACCGAGCCTTGGTAAGACCTACTCATAGGAAAACTCCTTATGAACTTCTCAAGGGTAAGCAGCCAAACATTTCTTACTTTAAAGTTTTTGGCTCCAAATTTTTTATTCACAATAATGGTAAGAATGGTTTGGACAAATTTGAAGCTAGAAGCTCTCCTGGAATTTTTCTCGGATATTTGGAAACCTCAAGGGCCTACAGAGTTTTCAATAAAGATGATCAAACTGTTGAAGAAACACCGCATGTAGTGTTTGATGAAAATGATTTCTCTAACAAAGTGATGAATGATGACAGGGAGCCATCTAATGAGGGAGATTTCTTGGAGAGAATTGAAGAAGAAGAGATGCAGCCAGCTGCTCAACCAGAAAACTCACAGCAAGAAGGAGCAGCTGAGGTAGGTCAACCCTCAGGTGAGATAATATTTCACAAAGACCACCCTAGTGAAAATGTCATAGGCAATTTGCATGATCCTCCTAGGACAAGGTCTCATTTTAGAATTGTCCAAGAACAGGACTTAGCTGCATTGGTATCTCAGGTGGAACCCAAATCTGTGGCAGAAGCCTTAAAACATGATTCTTGGGTATCCGCCATGTGTGAGGAATTAAATCAATTTGAGAAAAATATTGTATGGGAACTAGTTCCCAGACCTGATAACACTCATGTCATTGGCACTAAATTGGTTTTCAAGAATAAAGTTGATTAAAATGGAGCTATTTATAGAAACAAAGCAAGACTTGTAGCTCAAGACTACAGTCAGGAATTTGGTGTGGATTTTGATGAATCCTATGCCCCAGTGGCTAGGATGGATGATGAGGACATCCCACGACACTCGCTATGGCTTGGGTCGCCTGCACACCCTTGATTTGGTCGACTCATTCTCATCTTATGTATCTTCCTTTTATTGAGTCTTATCATATGTAATTTTCCTTTTATTGGGTCATGTCGCATGTATTTCCTTTTATTATGTCATGTTGTACTAGTCCATTTCCCCTATTTGGTCTAATTGGGCCCTAATACCTTAGTTTGGGCCTATTGGACTGAGTCTAGGATATGTTTGGTCATTTTCCTTAAATGGCAGGGTTATTTTTGTCTTGTAAAGATGGGTTGCCTATAAATAGCCCCCATCTCCCTCCATGTACTCACTTTTGATGAAATATTGAAAACTACTTCATTCCACCTCTCAAGATCTCTCTCTTTTACTCTCTCTCTCTCACTCTCTCTCTCATTCTCTCTCTCCCCAAGGGGAGTTCGACCCTCTCTCTCTCTCCTCCTTCCCCCTCACTTACTCCAACCCCCAACAACCTCCACTACCTCACCCACCTCCATTAAGGCCCTCCACTTCCCCATAGCCCCTCATTTACTCCCCCTCGTTGTCCCAAAGCAACTCTTCCACCTCCCAACACAATCCCCCCACTTCCCCACACAAATCCCACCCCTCCCAAGGCCACTTTCGAATTTGAACCTTCCCTCCATTGCCTTGGCCGCCCCATACCCCTCCCCCTCAAGCCAAGTTCGCCCCCACCTTGCATTCACACTCCCCCTCTCTCTTGTGCACACCCACCTCTCCACCTCCACCTCCAGCAGCTCCAGCCAGGTTCTCCATCACCCCTGCTCCCCTCAGCCCTCCAGCAACCTTCCTCCATATCCCACAGCCCACAGCCACCCTCCCCTTGCTAAGTTACCCCACCCCAACACCATTTGACACCATAAGATTGCGGCTACATCAACAGTTCGTTGGCAGCAGAGTTGGGTCCTGAAAGTCGCAACATCTTCGGTAGATCCCTGAACTTCCTGGTGTCAAGGCCTACATCTCTGGAAAGGTCTTCCAGAGAGCTTTCCAGGCGAGGCGGTTTCGTCGGCATCCGAGCTCCGAGCTGTCCGCGGCAACCATTCTCCCTCGACTGCGCAGGGCTTCTCAGGCCAGGAACCAGAACGATAGAGCAGGCTCTCCCACGACGAACCTTGAAGGAACCAGCCTTCAAGGTATTCTACAAAGATCTTCCTCCCCCTGTCAGCGTCCAGGAACAGAAGGTGGAACCCCGTTCGGCATCCGACAACCAGAGATCTCAATTTTCTACCACAACCACGCCGATCTGCCTCCTCACAGTCTGCACCGACCACCGTCCACTCCTCTGGACACCCAGCTCATCTCCGACATCATAAGACTTCCCCGTTTATTTTGCTGCAAATTAGACTCGCCCACGGTTCCAACGAGTCTGGCGGTGCCAGATTTGGAGCTCAGGAGCGGTCGTGGCAACTTCTGTAACCTGCTGTTTCAGATCATGTTCGGCCAGAGACCAGAACTGCAACCACCTTCCAGTCACCGGAGCAGCCAGCCCCCAGATCGGAACGTCACCCAAAAATTCAAGCCTTTCCCCTCTCTAGTTAGGAAGCTTTTGGCGCAAGTCTCGTCAGATTCTGAGCTCGGTGGAATTTTTGGCAGCATCGACATCGATCCTCTGTCCCAAAATACAGAAGCTAGGCAGAATCGGCGAAGCTCGAAAGTCGACTCTATCTCGCTCATTCCCCTCCCCGCTTGGCCGGCTGAAGGCCCCTCCCTGCATGGAGGTAATTTTTGGTTGTAATACATTAACCCCCACCCCAAGATCCCCCCCTTGCACGGGGTGTAGTGCTGTACCTCTTCGCATTTTCAGGTCAAGCTCCATCGCCGCGGCGATCGGGTGTATACCCTCGCCTCCCGGCGCGCCCTCGTCTCCGAACGGGATCGGTGTCTTGACACCGATCAGGTGAGCTTCTGATCACACCCTTGTAGCTTTATTTCTTCAAATGTAGTATTGCCTTGAATGCCCGTCGGACGGTAAGAGAGTGCTCGGACTTCACTTTAGGCAATATCGTGCCCACCGCGGCCCGTGAGTGAGTGCCACCCAACACCCCGTCTTGCGGGCCAGCCACCCACAAAGTTAGGTCTCCTAGGCCCATTGGGGGTCAGCCATAGCATTGTAAGTCCATTAGGACAATTGGGTCCCGCCTCGGACCCTCACCATCATCTCCCGGATCCACTGGGTGAACGTGTGAGCCGTGTAGGCAAAAATCGTCATTGTGAGAATCATTGAGCGCTTGTATGCTTGCGGGTCTAAGTCCTAGGGTCATCTCATCATATTTAGTGGTCTTTGGGCTGTGCCACATCAAGTGGTATCAGAGCGGTCATAGGCTTGTCCTTACAAGTCTAGTCTTGGGTCACACTAAGTTTTTCTTAGGTGCACTCGCACAACCAACTTTGCATGACCACTCGTAGTGGAACTCATTATCAAGACAATTCATAACACCATGAATCCCAATTCCCACGGTGACCGGTTCACCATGTCCTTTAGCTTCAAAGTAGTCCTACCCCACAACAAAATCACCACTGTGTTCCTTGATGAGTACCAATCGGGAAATTATGTCTCCCAAACTCTTGTGAACTCCTTATCACAAGAAGGGAAAATTGTCATCCATGGGGAATGGGTTTTCGTAGAGTTCTACGTACCTTGTGTAAGCCGCATTCCCTCCAAATCCATTACGTGGGGTAGTGGAGCATGGTGCAAAATTCGGCCCCTTGGGTCACATATTATTTTGGGAAAAGAATGGATGGAAGAACAACAAGCAATCATAGACCCCGAAGGAAAAGGGTGTCACTTGCAATCCCCGGGAGACAAGAAAAGGTTCCACTTCCCAAATTCTTATAACCAAGCCCTCTCCAAGTTTAAGCAAACCATTCAAAAGCGATCAGTTAAAGTGGAAAATGAGCCTCAAATCTCCATTACACAAAACCAACCTGAACCCCAACATGAGCAACTCATCCCACCCACTGGTGAGCTAACCATAGAGGAGCCCCTAGCTACCTGGCTCAAGAAAGGTCCCATCTTGTACCCTTCAACCCCATGCAACCTCCCCATAGAGCAAGTTCAACTAGTGCCATGTCATTCTCGTCACACAACATATCAATCCTTTTGCTTTGTGGAAACCCTTGAAGACCTACTTAGGAGTTTGAGTTATCAAATGGGGTTGACTAGCATGTTGGCCATGGAACCCATTAAGCCCAAGTACCTTGCCTTTGCCTACTCATCCATTGGCTCCATTACATCCATTTGCACTATAGGCCAATGCACTAGTGAGCTTCTAATCTTCCTGCCAACCCCTAGGGAACTTGACCCAATGAGCCCCACAAAAAAATGCTCTCCTCTCCTCAAGGTCACACTTCCTAGTGAGTCCACACTCTTGTTGTTGCCCCTTGTCGATGAAGGTTCAACATGCATCGGGGAACGTCCTACTTGGGCCAACCTATCCAAGGACATAGTGGAATCCCTCCATAAGAGTTTCAATTTCTATGATCCTTTTGACCCCACTCAATGGAAATCCCCTGCTTCCACAAGGAAAGGGATTTCAATTCCCGATGAGTTTTACACCACTCCCCTACCACAAGGAGAGGGCAATCAACCTAAGGAATCCACTTTGGTGCTTACCCCATTAGGAGACGAGTGCCCAGCCCACACTAGGGAGTGTATGCTTTGGAATGCTCAAGGTCTAGGATGGGAAGAAGCCTCATTCCCCTCAACCCAAGTCCTCCTAGATCCACATGTTCCCTTCCCACTAGCCCCTCATTACCAACCCACCTCCTGGCCCTCCTACATCTCTCCCTACCCCTCGCCCCTTTGCAAGGAGCATTATGATAAGTCCCATTGGGTTCATGATTTCCACTTCCCTATGTGTGCTAGGGACCCTAGGGCGACCACTTGGATTGAAACCCACCTCCACATCATCCACCCCTTAACCCATCTTGATCTGTTTGGCCACTCCCTATGGGCTTCCAAGTAGTCCTCACCCACCACCCACTCCCTCCTACCCTCACCCACCATGTCAGGCCTAACCCACCCATTCCGAAATTCCGCCCACACTATGAGAGTCAATGCCAAGGGTGGCATCAACCTTGGAAATAAGGGAGTGACCCATCCCAAGATGTCCACCCCTTGGAACCGCTTCGATCCCCATGAGTGGAAACCCCCAAATTTCACAGATGGGACCATCTTGATAGGAATCCATGTATCAAAACCTTTTGCATCATGTGGTCAGGCTAGTCACATCATTTGTGTCATTCACACACTAGGTCCAGTGCATGATAGGCTTACATTTGGACAAGTTGGTCTTCCCCCACTCTTCATCCGTCTCATGCATGATAGGGCCACTTGTGGCTGCCCCGGTCCACCTAAGTGCATCAAGGTCCACATGGTTTCTAAGCATGATAGGATAATTCATGGATGCCCTGGTCCTCCTAAGTCTGTCAAAACTAATCTAACACTTGATAGGGCTGAATTTGGCTGTCCAGGCCCTCCCTTCATCCCTATAGGATCATCATTCATGACAGTGCATGGTTTTAGGCCTAGAAAGCCCTCGGATCTCATTCCCCTTCCCCCACATGCTAGGGTGTCAGTCTCAGCTGAGTCCTTTGCACAGCATATCAAAGAGTTGCATGATGACATCCGCAAGCATATATGGAAAAGTAATGAGGCTTACAAAAGACGGGCAGATGCTCACCGGCGCCACTATGAATTCCAAGTGGGAGACCTAGTGATGGTGAGGACGGAGCGGCTCCTTCCCGGGCCTGCCTCCAAGTTGAGGGCACGAGGGTCGGGACCCTTTCGAGTTCTACGACGACTTGGCAGCAATGCTTATGAGCTTGACCTGCCAGAGAGCTATGGGGTGCACCCTACTTTCAATGTGGCGGATATGGGACCCTACAAAGGCCCCGCGGTGGAACCCAATGAGGAGCTTGAGCTTTTACCCCACCTTGAGAGGGACACTTCCGGAGGGACTCCACCTTCTAGCCTGAGAGACCGACGAGAGCAGATAGAGGCAATATTGGATGAGCAGAGCATCATTACGAGGCACAAGGTGTATCAGCGCTACTTGGTTAGGTGGAAGAACCGTCCCCCGACGGAGGATACTTGGGTGAGTCGGGAGGACCTGCTGCTGTTGGATCCCGACATTCTGGAGCACTATGACAGCCAGGCAGACCCGCACTCGACAGGGTCGAGTTCTCCCCACCCCGGGGGATTTGATGAGGACATCCCACGACACTCGCTATGGCTCGGGTCGCCTGCACACCCTTGATTTGGTCGACTCATTCTCATCTTATGTATCTTCCTTTTATTGAGTCCTATCATATGTAATTTTTCTTTTATTGGGCCATGTCGCATGTATTTTCTTTTATTATGTCATGTTGTACTAGTCCATTTCCCCTATTTAGTCTAATTGGGCCCTAATACCTTAGTTTGGGCCTATTGGACTGAGTCTAGGACATGTTTGGTCTTTTGCCTTAAATGGCAGGGTTATTTTTGTCTTGTAAAGATGGGTTGCCTATAAATAGCCCCCATCTCCCTCCATGTACTCACGTTTGATGAAATATTGAAAACTACTTCATTCCACCTCTCAAGATCTCTCTCTTTTACTCTCTCTCTCTCACTCTCTCTCTCATTCTCTCTCTCCCCAAGGGGAGTTCGACCCTCTCTCTCTCTCCTCCTTCCCCCTCACTTACTCCAACCCCCAACCACCTCCACTACCTCACCCACCTCCATTAAGGCCCTCCACTTCCCCATAGCCCCTCATTTACTCCCCCTCGTTGTCCCAAAGCAACTCTTCCACCTCCCAACACAATCCCCCCACTTCCCCACACAAATCCCACCCCTCCCAAGGCCAATTGCGAATTTGAACCTTCCCTCCATTGCCTTGGCCGCCCCATACCCCTCCCCCTCAAGCCAAGTTCGCCCCCACCCGCCATTCACACTCCCCCTCTCTCTTGTGCACACCCACCTCTCCACCTCCACCTCCAGCAGCTCCAACCAGGTTCGCCATCACCCCTGCTCCCCTCAGCCCTCCAGCAACCTTCCTCCATATCCCACAGCCCACAGCCACCCTCCCCTTGCTAAGTTACCCCACCCCAACACCATTTGACACCATAAGATTGCGGCTACATCAACAGTTCGTTGGCAGCAGAGTTGGGTCCTGAAAGTCACAACATCTTCGGCCGATCCCTGATCTTTTCTGGTGTCAAGGCCTACATCTCTGGAAAGGTCTTCCAGAGAGCTTTCCAGGCGAGGCAGTTTCGTCGGCATCTGAGCTCCGAGCTGTCCGCGGCAACCATTCTCCCTCGACTGCGCAGGGCTTCTCAGGCCAGGAACCAGAACGACAGAGTAGGCTCTCCCACGACGAACCTTGAAGGAACCAGCCTTCAACGTCTTCTACAAAGATCTTCCTCCCCCTGTCAGCGTCCTGGAACAGAAGGCGGAACCCCGTTCGGCATCCGACAACCAGAGATATCAATTTTCTACCACAACCACGCCGATCTGCCTCCTCACAGTCTGCACCGACCACCGTCCACTCCTCTGGACACCCAGATCATCTCCGACATCATAAGACTTCCCCGTTTCTTTTGCTGCAAAGTCAACTCGCCCACGGTTCCAACAAGTCTGGCGGTGCCAGATTTGGAGCTCAGGAGCGGTCGTGGAAACTTCTGCAACCTGCTGTTTCAGATCATGTTCGGCCAGAGACCAGAACTGCAACCACCTTCCAGTCGCCGGAGCAGCCAGCCCCCAGATCGGAACGTCGCCCAAAAATTCAAACCTTTCCCCTCTCCAGTTAGGAAGCTTTTGGCACAAGTCTCGTTAGATTCTGAGCTCGGTGAAATTATTGGCAGCATCAACATCGATCCTCTGTCCCGAAATACAGAAGCTAGGCAGAATCGGCGAAGCTCGAAAAGTCGACTCTATCTCGCTCATTCCCCTCCCCGCTTGGCCGGATGAAGGCCCCTCCCTACGTGGAGGTAATTTTTGGTTGTAATACATTAACCCCCACCCCAAGATCCCCCCCTTGCACGGGGTGTAGTGCTGTACCTCTTCGCATTTTCAGGTCAAGCTCCATCGCCGCGGCGATCGGGTGTATACCCTCGCCTCCCAGCGCGCCCTCGTCTCCGAACGGGATCGGTGTCTTCACACCGATCAGGTGAGCTTCTGATCACACCCTTGTAGCTTCATTTCTGCAAATGTAGTATTGCCTTGAATGCCCATCGGACGGTAAGAGAGTGCTCGGACTTCACTTTAGGCAATATCGTGCCCACCGCGGCCCGTGAGTGAGTGCCACCCAACACCCCGTCTTGCGGGCCAGCCACCCACAAAGTTAGGTCTCCTAGGCCCATTGGGGGTCAGCCATAGCATTGTAAGTCCATTAGGACAATTGGGTCCCGCCTCGGACCCTCACCATCATCTCCCGGATCCACTGGGTGAACGTGTGAGCCGTGTGGGCAAAAATCGTCATTGTGAGAATCATTGAGCGCTTGTATGCTTGCGGTCTAAGTCCTAGGGTCATCTCATCATATGTAGTGGTCTTTGGGCTGTGCCACATCAATGGAAGCTATACGAATTCTGCTTGCATTTGCATGCTCTAGGAACATTCGGCTGCAGTAGATGGATGTCAAAAGCGCATTCTTAAATGGGGTATTAAAGGAAGAGGTATATGTTGAACAACCTCCAGGTTTTAATTTCTCTGTTCAGCCTAACATGGTTTTTAGGTTGAATAAAGCCCTCTATGGATTGAAGCAGGCTCCCCGAGCCTAGTATGAGAGACTTTCTGAATTCCTCTTGAGCAAGGGCTACACTCGAGGTAAGGTTGACCAAACCCTCTTCACCAAAAATCTCGGAAAGGATTTAATAGTGGTCCAGGTATATGTTGATGATATCATCTTCGGATCTAACAATTCAAAATTGTGTAAAGAATTTTCTGAATCTATGTCTCATGAATTTGAAATGAGTTTAGTTGGTGAACTAAAGTATTTTCTTGGGCTGCAGGTCAAACAGATGGAGGATGGTTGTTTCATAAATCAAACCAAGTATACTCTGGAGATGCTGAAAAGGTTTGGAATGACCAACATCAAGACTATCTCAACACCCATGGGCCCCAACTCCTCACTGGATTCAGATGAAAAAGGTAAAGAGGTGGATGCTAAATTATATAGAGGTATGATCGGTTCACTCCTCTACTTAACAACATCCAGGCCTGGCATTCAATTTAGTGTAGGGATGTGTGCCAGATACCAGTCTAGGCCTACTGAATTGCATTTGGCAGCTGTAAAAAAAATCTTTAGATACTTATCTGCTACCCATGATCTATGTCTTTGGTATCCTGCATCATGTAGTTTAGATCTCATTGCATATACAGATGCAGATTATGCAGGATGTAAATTGGACAGGAAAAGTACTAGTGGTCACTGCGAATTTTTAGGAGGGTGCCTAGTCTCTTGGGGATCCAAGAAGCAACACTCTGTGGCTCTTTCTACTGCTGAAGCTGAGTATGTGGCAGCAGGGAGCTGTGGCACACAGGTTATATGGATAAAACACCAGCTTCTGGATTACTCAGTTGAGCTAGGTTGCACTTCCATCTTTTGTGATAATACTCGTGCAATAAACATTGCAAAGAATCGTGTACTTCATTCTCGAACTAAACACATCGAAATCAGGCATCATTTTATTCGAGATGAAGTAGCTAGGAAGACCTTAGAGTTGATCCATGTTGGCACTAACTCATAAATTGCAGATATTTTCACTAAGCCACTGGATACTGAAAAATTTACCACATTGCGCAGAGAATTAGGTATTTACAGAATTTCATGATTGAATAATTGATCTTTGAATAATCTGTCATGCACTCTTGTGCTTATCTATACTCATTGTCTGTTGCTGAAAATAACCTCATTATGAGTGTTTGCTGATTCACTCGTATTGATTGATATCACTTTGTTTTCTTTGAGGTATTTTGAGGTATGTCTTGGTTAAGTCTGAGTTGGAGTCAAGGTCTCAGGGGGAGCTAGATTAATAATAGGAGTCATGCTCTTTTGGCCAAATCTGAACATACTTTGAACGGACTTTTGCTGACCTTATAAGAGAATCAGTTTGAGTAGGTGTATAAAAGAAATTTTTGGATGTTTTATCCGTTAAGACTGTTCATCTAATTTCTTGTTGGAATTTCAGCTGTTAGTCCCACTGAGATCAAAATCTGAATTCAAGACTATCTTCCTACATTGTAACTGACTTCTGATCTAGCCAGTACAGCATACCTACTTAGTCTAGTTAAGTCCGAAATGAGGTATATAGTGTTTTTGTCTGAAAAACTTTGGAGCTGGTGTATTGTTCTCAAACTGAATCAAGACTAATTTACAAGGTTTCAAGTGCAGTTTAATGAAAAATTAATGAAAGAAGTTTTAACAACCTTGTTAACTGTTCATTGAGAAACTGGGACTTTCATCAATGAAGTGAAAGACTCCCATGTCATGAGATGGCAGTATAAATCAGGCTTAATTAGCTGTCTTGATCATACAGAGCTATGGTACATATCTGGTTAGTAACTAGGGTGTCTGGCCTCTGGTAAAGGTGTCACCTTAATGTCAACACCAGTTAGAATACTATCTCTGTCCTCTTGTCAGAAGGGGTAATGTGGTCTTGCCACCAAGTAACTGGGGATTCCTACCTCTAAACAAGGTGTCTCTCTAATGTCAAAGGTGTACTTGACAGATTTACCTTTGATCTTTACCATCTTTGAAAAATTTTCTCCCTCTTGGTATCCAGATCCTGTTCACTTGGCATTTAGGTCTTGGTTTGTTTATTTTCAATACCACAGGTCTTTGTTTTCCTGACTTCCTTGCTTTATACTCTCTGAGTAAAGACTTACTCTGACCATACTGGTATCTTGTACCTTACTTGCTTAGAATCTGGTTCTGTGTATGGAGCGGATCTTCATTCACCATTTTGCACACAGTCTGACTAACTGATCCTCAAAATCCTCACATAAAATTAATGGCTTTCTTAATTGCCTAAACATCTCAATAACTTTCCTTTATCAGCCATACTCTCTCTTGTTTTCTCCCCACTGTCAGCAATTTCTTTTCGTGATATCTTCAGACCTGCCCCTAGTTTTGATGATGTCAAAGGGGGAGAGTGTCTTGCTTGTGCTTTGCTGAGGGGGAGCGAAAGATAAGTGCCCTGAGTTATCTAGTCAGAGGAAAGCAGTTGTTGTGTTTAGGGGGAGCTCTTGGGAGTCGTCAGAGGAGGCGAGTGTGTTGTGTGTCTGCATTGCTTATCTTCACAGCTTATCTTCATATAATCTCAGTGCACTTCATCTCTGTTATTTAATATAGTGTTGCCATCATCAAAAAGGGGGAGATTGTTGGATTTTTGTGACTTCCCTAGTGTTTTGATGATGAGCATCACTATGTTAAATATTGTCATTTTAATCAGATATCTTGAGTAATGTTATGCATTTGAAATTTCCATGATTAACAGGAAAAACTGCTATAAGGTAGTACCTTGCATATCCGTACTGTTCCTTTCATACTTCATGTTGTTTGTGTTTACTACACTTCGTGTTGTCCTTTTGTACGTCATGTTGTTCCAACTATGTTTGTTCATTGTCTTCGTGCTGTTTACTGAAGCAGCTCGATTTGCTCTAATGAACTTCGAGTCGTTTTCCTGTGAACCTCGTGTCGTTTCTTCAGTATTTAGCTGCTCATCTCGAGTCATCCTTTTTATTTTTGCTCTTGTGTTTTCGTGTCATTTCCTGTAGTAACTCGAGTCGTTTTTCTGCTTTCACTGTTTTATCACGTGTCGTTGTAGCCGGTCCTATCTTCTGTCTTCGTGCTGTTTTTCCTAGACCCCGTGTCCTTTTTGCTTTGTGACCACACTTCGTGTAGGGTTCTGTTTTCGTCTTCGAGTTGGTTTCAGTCCGTGTCGTTTCGTGTCATCCTCGTCTTCGAGTCGTTCGTAAGTTCGAGCAACTTTGCATTCGAGTCATTTTTTAATGTCTTCGTGTTATTTCTGTGTTTGTGTCTTAGTGTTGCTTTTATGTCTTCGTGTTGCTTCTTTCTATCTTCGTCCAGATTTCTTCTGATCGCGTGTTTTACTACCGTTTTTACTTCGTGTTATTTCCTTTTCACCTCGTGACTGTTCTCATCTGACCTCGTGTCGTTCTCTCTTTACCTCGTGCTGTTCTCATCTGACCACGTGTCATTCTCTCTTTATTTCGTGGTGTAGTCATCTTGTGTATCTCGTGTCGTTCTCAGTATAGTGCATCTCGTATTGCTATCACATACCTCATGCAGTTTTAGTTTGTTTTGTGGCCCTGAGTTTTAATCGTTTTAATTCTTTGCAGGAGAAGAAGAAAAACAAAAAGAAGAAGGTAGTCCGAGGAAGAATATTCCTCAGTGACTGGGCTGCACGTGATCCAATACTAAAGGAACCAATGCTATAAGGGCATGTGGCAAGAAGGTTCTGGATCGAGCGTGGGAAGCACACGCCTTGCATGAACCCTCCTGATCGCTTATAAAAGCACTGCCTTACCATCTACGAAAGGGGAGGAGCTCCGAGGTTACAGTAAAGAAATTTGAGTGAGAGCAGAAGAGAAAGAGCCTCCCTGAGAAACTAGAGTGTTCCAGTTGAGAGAGAAGAGAGAGCAGAAGAGTGATCAGAAGATGAGTATTGACTTACGGATCAAATCCGAAGTCTGCTGCTCAGTTTGAGCTACATTGTTTCCAGTTTCAGAAATTTGGATTCCTTCTTTCTTGTTTTCATTTTTATATGTTTTTCCTTCTTGATTGAAAGTTCTCTGTGTTACCTCCTAGTGTTCAGGGGAAGAGAGAGACGTGTTCTCTCTGGTTTACTTGCAACAGAGGTTGCAGTATTGTTCCCTCTCGTAGAAGAGGTGTTCCCTCTGGGATTAAGAGGAAGAGAGACCTTGGTCTCTGGTTCTAGTGACTACAGATCACTAGTGTTCCCTCCGGTTGGAGGAAGAGGAAATTATTTCTTGGTTTCTAGGACTTGGCGTCCTTAGGGTTCCCTCCGGGTGTGGAGGAAGAGGGGAAGGTGTTCCCCTGGTGAAGCTGTGAATCAGTCGTTGTCGCAGACTGAGTCTGCTTTGCTAGCAGGTACTAGTGAAAGCCTCACTTCGATTTGAAGTGAGGGGTGGACGTAGGCAGACTGGAGGTCTGACCGAACCACCTTCAAAACCTCTGGGTACTCGTGTGATTGTCTATGGTGTTTCTGTGGTGTGCCTTCTATCCACTCGAGCTATTGTCCGCACTGCGTTTTTGTGGGTTCAACTCCGAGATTGCTTGTTTTAAGTGAATCATTCTTCAGTAATTTTTTAATCGGTTGAAAACAGTGATCTATTCATCCCCTCCCCTTCTAGATCACTTTATATTTCTTGTATCATGGAGCTCCCTCACTTGGGCCTCCAAGGCCCTCCTCTCGGTCTGATCCCGCTGTCGCTCGGACCTCCTCTCGGCTTTCTCTCTCTCTACCTCTCTCCTCATCATCTGCAGAAGAACCCTTCACTCCAGGATGTCTGGAGAATGTCTCTCCTCACCGCGATGTCGCATCTCTGCTACAGTCGCCACCCAGGCATCACGCTCCTCTTCCGCCCGGGCAGCCCGAGCCACCGCACCGGCAAGTTGCTCCCGGAGGGAGGCAATCTCAAGAAAAGGGGCCGAGCAACTGGAAGATGCGCCGCCAGTCACTCCCACCATCGCTGTCTACTGGGCATGCTGGAATGAACAAACAACAGCCGTCAGCTAAGCTCCACATTTAAAAATAGAAAATACAGCACTTAGCTTACCAAGAGCGATAGTTCCTGTTGAGTGGCGGCCAGCTGCCGCCTGTCCTCGGCTAAGTGGGCACGCGACCCGTCGACGTCACGCGTATCCCCGACTTGGGGAAGCCCCGCATAACTCTCTCTCTGCCACCGCAGGAAGTCGACACTATCCTGCACCAGTACGCTCCCTTGCTGTCCAGGGAGACGTATGCGCCAATCCTCGAGCTTCGCCTTGCCGTGACTCTCCTTCATGACACGGCTCGGCTCGTCTGCACTCGCCCACTCATCGGCCAGGCCCAGGGTCCTCGCCATGTCCTGCACCAAGAAAGAAGGGCCTTGCATCATAACAAAGAACGCGTCCCCTATCTAGGACACGTCCATCATTTGAGTGCAACACTCGCCGAACCCTTTCCCCCCTCGCGTGGCTCGCTTCAAAACTCAAAATGGATCAAAAGAAGGGGAAACCGAAGCACTCACCAAGCCGTGTTCACTTCCTTCCGTGCCATTGGGCCCCTCAGGTCCCTCGGGGGCCCGAAGCGGTCCTTCCTCCTCCATGGATGCCATTCCGTGTTCTTGCGTGTCCCTCCTCGAGCGAGGAGTTCCTCGTCCCTCTCCACCTTCACCATGGTCGGGCCCACCGAACTCCATCGATCAAAAGAGGAGGAAGATGAAAAGGGGGCAAGCGAGTTTCGACGGAAGGCGGGCTCGTTTGCGGGTAAGGCACGGGAGAAGAAAGGCCACCCGACGCTTTAAATTTGAATTCGAGGATTAAGACGCGTCCTCGCGCCTGGACGCACCCAAAAAAGGGAGAAAGGAAACAGAATCCCCATGCAAAGCGCAGTTCCCCGCTGTTCAGGGCAAAGTCTCGTAAGGCATGCCTCGAAAAAACTCGGTGCAGCAGAAAAGTGAGAGAGGAAAGGTACACACAACACAAGAAAGCCATTTTCATTTCATATAATAGTCGAAAGTACATCATGCAGTAAGGAGGGTGGAGCGTACAAGCAACTCTTTAACTCTCACCATCACCCTCCTGGTCATCTCTCTCCTCCCTCCTCTAACGGGGATCCCTAGGGGGCCTCTGCGACCTCTGCGAATCCTGAGAAGCCGTGCTCGCCTCGCCCTGCGGTGGCACCCCAGCCTTGAAGGCACGATGACGCTCCTCGGCCGAAGAAACCAGATAGCTGCCCATGGAAAAAGAACCAGACTGACGAAGTCGCGCCCCGCGTTCCTTCGCCCTCTGGTACCGCTCCTCGCTCTCTCGAAGCCTCCCCTCCGCCGTGCGAAGACTCAATCGGAGCTCCATCAGCTGGGCCTCCAGAGCCCTCCTCTTGTCCCAGTCTCGCAGTCGCTCCGCCCTCCTATCCTCTCTATCTCTCTCTATGTCCTCTCTCTCTCTCTCTCTCTACCCTCTCTTTCCCTCTCCCTCTCCTCTCTCTCTCGCGTCGCCTCCCTCCTCGACTGTTCGAGGGCGATCCGCAAATCCAGCACGTCACGAGGGAGCTCCTCAGCCTCCCATCGATGCTCCTCCTCCAGCTCCACAATCCGGGCGTCACGCTCTGCCACCCGAGCGTCGCGCTCCTGCTCAGCACGAACAGCACGGGCCAGGGCCTCCCAAATCTCGGCCACCTGTCCAAACACGCATGCACCGTGAGAGAGCAGTGATGGAAGGAAAGCAGCTAGAAGAGGGTCAGGGCCAAGCAAGCACTCACTCGAGCCTCGCGGTCACGCTCGGCCTCTTCAGCCCGAGCCACCGCATACGCCAGCTGCTCCTGAAGGGAAGAGATCTCCGGGGGAGGGCCCCACGAACTGGAACCCGCTCCACCAGCCGTCCCGGCTGCTGCTGCCTGGTGGGCCCACTGAAACACGGGGCAAACGATGGTTAGAGGCTAAGCATCGAAATCCAGGTCACAAAAAAATGCATCGCATAAACTCACCAGGATCTCCAACTCCTGTCGGATGGCCACCAACTGTCGCCTGGCGTCCGCCAACTGGGCCCGCAGCTCGGCGATCATGTTGTCACGAGCATCCTGCATTGCACATAAGTTAGTGCCACATGCATATACATATAGAAGGGTGAAGCATTTTCATTTCACTTACCCCTGCCATACCACCAAGGAAGAGGCGGTCCCCGTACGTAGCCCGGTACCGTCTCAGGTAATCAGTACTGTCATGTACATGGGACATCACTGGGACCCCGCCCTACTGCCAGTCCTGGTACTGTGCCAGGAAGCGCGTACGCCAATCCACGATCTTCGCCTTCCCCTTGGTCTTCCACCCGATGCGGACCGGCTCGTCTACATCGACCCACTCCTAGGCTAGCCCCAACGTCCTCATCACTACCCTGAGCCGCAACGGCTCGATCTCGTTCAGGCAATGGACCCACACGTCCCGCCCGAAACGAGGAAGACCCGCTACAACCCAGGGCTGGCTAGCATCGCCCATGCCCAGGTAGGGCCTCCACACCACCTGCATCACCATACATACATCATGTTAGTTACCATTCAGTCACATACATAAACACAAAAAAATCATACGCATCATACCATGGCCTCGGGATACTCGCTCAGCTCCCGACGAAGTGACACCAGCTGGTAGCTGTGTGGTGCCGCTACCACGACCGGCCTCCACTGTCGCGCTAGAGGAACGGCTCTCCTGTTCCCCTGCCTGGCCCTCCCCATCGGGAAGTAGTAATAACTCCACACCTGCATCCATCATACATCATTAGCACGAGTAATTGCATATTTAACTACGGTAAAATGCATAAATAAATTGTGTACTTAGAGAAAAGGTGCGAAGCCGCTGACTGTCGTCTCCCTCTCTGAGGTCTGGGAGAGATCAGCAATCAAATGGGTAAGCAGAGCCGCTCCCCACGCGTAGTGCCCCACTCTGTCTAGGTCCGCCAGGATCCCGAGGAAGCGACAATGGATACCGTCACCCTTCGTCCCCAGCAGAAGGCGGCCCAGGAAGAAGAAAAGAAACCTCCGGAGGTCTAGATCCACCAACTCCCGCTCACTCGGGTCCTGGGTGAAAGCTGCACGGGCATCTCCCTCCAGTCGTGCCAGAAACTCCGCTCCAGTCTCGCTAACCTGCTGGCGCGGGTCAACGAATCCGAGCGCCTCCATGATCTCCACTCGGCCAACTACCCTGTTGTCCCTGTCAGTCACGCTCGTCTCTAACCACAGCAGGTCCAGGGCACTCTCTCGGTAGTCGGGGTAGGTGACCCCGCTCACCGCCTCTCCGTCCACCCGTAGCCCGGTGATCCGAGCCACGTCCTCCAGTGACGGCACCATGTGCCCCCAGGGCATCAGAAACGCCCAGCTCGGCGCGTGCCACCGCTCCCTCAATGCCTGGATAAGAGGAAGGTCGAGCCGAAAGGGCTCGATCCTAAGGAAAGCTCCGAAGCCCATGGCGTCCACACGCGCCCTCTGAAAGTCTGGCAGCCCACGGTATGCTGCCACCACTAGGGACCAGCTGATCCGGCCCTTCATCACGCCCTGCACACCACAAAACCAACAAAAGAACACATCAGCATCATGGATAGTAATAAACAATAACATTGTATATGCTACTTAGTTATTTTATTTTTATTTTTTTAAAGTATTTATGTTTTTTTTGGAGGCGTCCAACTCCTTAGACGCCTCCTTTTTATTTTCTTCATTTTATTTTTAGAAAAACCCAAAATCAAAAACAAAAATAAATAAAAAATATAGATATATTATTATGGAGGCGTCCTACGTCCGGGACGCCTCCTTATTTTTAAATCCTATTTTATTATTTTATGTAAATGAATAAATAAATAAAAATAAAAAAGAAAATGTGGAGGCGTCCAGGCCCCTGGACGCCTCCATCCCTCACTCACCGGTCCTCACCGCATGGCCTCTCATCCGCCTATCCAGCCTATTAAACCAACAGATTGAAGTTCCGAAGAGCTTACCGGGTCGTGATCGTCCTCTCCCGCATCGCCAGCATCCACTGCAGCCTCCACGGCCAAAGGAGGAGCCTCCTCCTCCGCGGCAATCTCCTCCGCCGCAGCAGCCTCCTCGGCATCGTCCCTCAGCCTCCTCGGACGACGAGCCCGTCGTTTGCCCTTCTCTCCACCTTGGCTCGGGCCTCCTTGCTCCATTGGGACTAAGAATGGGTCGTCTAGATTGACTGGGTCGTTTGAATGAACAGTAAATGAGCAAAGGGGGGAGGCCCCCCCCATATATATAGAATCCACCTTATTTGGGGCGTCCAGGAGCCTGGATGCCCCCACCTTTTTATTTTTTTCAAAATTCAAAAAACTTAGGGGCGTCCAGGCGCCTAGACGCCCCCAAAACAAAAAACCAAAAAAATAAAAAATTAGGGGCGTCCAGGACCCTGGACGCCCCCAAAACAAAAAAACTAAAAAAATAAAAAATAAAAAATTAGGGGCGTCCAGTCCCCTGGACGCCCCCATAATAAAAATTTCAAAAAATATATAATAAAAGAAAAAAAAGATAAGAGTATGTATATAATCCAAACAAAAGAAAAAACACAAAGAAAAAGAAAAACCACAAAAAAAGATAATAATAATTAAGGGGACGGGGGTCCAAAACATCAATGCCAGATTTTATTCCATCAGAAAAGCAGAATAGGCTACATCAGGGGTTTAGGCGCCTTAGGCCTTAACTTCCCCAGTTCGGTCACATAAGCTCTCCACAGCTCGCATTCTTCCCCCACATGCGCTAAGGCCTTTCCCGCAACACTTGTCTTTCAGGGTGCTTTGACGGCCTTCGCTTCCTTCGCGTCCGCTTCAGTGCCTAACTCCCTCTTCTTCAAAGGAACGATGCCAGTCGATATTGCGAACGAATGGCGTGGAATGCCGACCTGGAGGCAGCATCGATGCACGTTATAAATGACAAACTCGGTCGCACCAATCAGTTGGAGATCAACTTCAGAGGAAGGCCTCATGAGGAGCTCGAGCGAAAGTAGACATGCCGGTGCGCAAGTAAAGAAGCTTTGTGTCATGGTTCGAAAGTGGGACCGCCAGTCTTCACGTTTCTTCAGTCACGGAACACGGTTCGCTATAGTGCCACCAAAGCCTAACACGCCGGCTATGTGATGAAGCGGGCTTTGTTGGAAAAGCTTCGAAGCCGTTGGCATTCCCTCGTGGTGGTCGAATTTGAAATGCAAATCCAGCCAGCAATTCAGGACAAGTGCGCAACCAAAAGGAGGCTTACCCAGGCTCGAGGCAGTAAGGCCACTATATAGGTAGGCAAGGACAGCGGGTCCCACCCTCTTTCCACGCCAGATCCCGCAGATAGCACTCAGTTGGTCTTCCTCCACCATGTTGTCGGTATAAGGAAACAAGAGAGCAACCGCCAGACAAATGGTGAACCCTTTCATGATTCCCTCCAAATAGTCATCGTCTGGTAACCCTCTCAGGGCCTCCATGACCCATTCCGCGAGCTTTTGCAAATCAATTCCCTTTTGAGTACGAACCTTTCGGGCTACGTCGGGCGGCATGAAGCTTCCAAGGACGCTTTCGGAAGTCCCCCGTGTCAGCATCCGCATAGCCTTCACCTTCCCGTCACTATTGAATTTCTTCAATCCGAGCAGAAGTTCCACCTCCTCGAGGAGGATGGTCGCCTCGAAGGTCGGGAAGATAAAAGTGTGGGTCTGGGGATGCCAGATCTCCACTAGTGCGCCCATAGCCGCCCAGTCCATACGAATCTTCTCGTAGTGTTTGGCGTGAATAAGGAGCCCCTGCAGATGCCACTTCGAGAGTATGGCCCTCATGCCGATGGAGATGTTGGAAGTTAGCTTTGAAAGCCATGGCAGTTTGGAAAACTTCCTCGGGCCTGGGAAGAGTGGATATGGCTGGAAGAGAAAAGAAAGAAGAAGAAATGAAGGAAGTAAGAAGAAGGTTCACATGGAGAAATTTGAAAAGAATCAGCTTACCATATGCGACATGATCGTCCCACTCAGATAACCCTCGAGGTCGGAGAGTCGCCTGATCTCGCTGCTAGGCCTGCTCCTCTTCATAACGTGGGAAGACTCTCCTTCCATCCTGAAATCTCTAGATTCTCCTCTCTTTCCTCTCCTGAGCTTCTAAAACCCACCTTGATGCTTTTGAATGAACTAGCCTAAGGGGAGTTCTTATAGGAAGGGTAGGGCGCTACAGGACGGAACATGTCACATCAGCGATCAATGTCAGGATTTTGGCTAGATCTCCTTTCCATTGTGGTGCGATTCTGTTGCGATTCTGTTACTTTCTGGTGTTATTAATCCATGCTGGCCTATGCAGGTTTTACTAACGGACGTCTTTATCCTATCTCCTGCCCCACCTTTCAATGGTTGGTCCCACCATGTCATGCATCGTAGTATATGATACCTACGCTACTAGAACATGTCAAGGACCTTGCGGCCCGAACGAATCTGGGATTTGAGTTCCCCTTCAACAAAAACAGTGATGATCCTGGAAGAATTTGGGTTGTACGGATAGGCCGTTAACTTGTGGTAGCATGGGGACGACGGTTCCATTCAGTGAGTTGGTGCGCGGATAAACGGGCCCCAGCCCAGTGTCGGCTCACCGGATCGGTATCCTGACCCGTTCTTAACAAGTTGACAATATTATCCTTGGCTATTTTCTATTTTAGTTTATTTTAAATTTTTCTTAAAGCCCAGCATGCATTCATATAGAACTTTGATTTATTGCGGAAGATCATTCAAGTGATTCGATTGCGAAAGCCGTTGTGCTTCAATTTTTACAAATATGAGATTTTCCACTCCGAATGAAATACTGAATTTCCTTGAAACGGCCTTACACTGCTCTTCCAAAGGAGACCCTTGTTTGGACAGACCCTCAGATATTCCTTTACTTTTTACCTTGTTTGACCCACCTTGACCGCAGCACTTCCACATTGGCTGGTAACCGCTCCCCAAAGGTGAAACCTCCGGTTTATGACCCAGGTACTTCCACACCGAGAAGTTGGTCTCTTTTTCGAGCCTGAGCGCACATCTCACCCTCCCTTATTTGATCTCCGTCCAAGCAATCATCAAGATTTGAAAGACCTTCTTCAAAGGTTACCTCATTGAAACTCCAGGAAAAATTCCAGACAGTAACGTCAAAAGCGTGTCTCATCACACCTTGGCATCAACTTATCAGTCCGCTCCCACTTCATTTCACTCCACTTCGATACCATTCCACTACGTGTCACTCCCTTGCAAAGCAGACGCCAAGGCGGGGCAGCTGTAGACACGCCATTCCTGACGTCTCCTGAGAAAGTCTCATATTACTATACGACGTCCCGCGACGGCTTACGCATTTCGAATCTCTTAAGTGCTTCCTTTTCTTGGGTCTTCTTCTGCCTTTTTCGGCATCCGGAATCGTCTCGTCACGGCATTCGGACGGCATCAACACCAGTCGGACGCATCAGAGGTTCCGAAACCAGAAAGGGTGTCTGCCGGGCGGCCGCCAACGACTGAACTGAGGACCCGGGTGGGTCTTTATGGGGCGTCCAGGCCCCTGGATGCCCCCATTCTTTTAATTTATTTTTCCCAGCCCAAAACCAAATAAAAAATAATATATTAATGGAGGCGTCCAGGCCCCTGGACGCCTCCATAAAAACAAATATAAAAAATATAAAATGCCAGCTTTGGCATAAAAACAAAACAAAAATATAAAATATATTTTCTTGGAGGCGTCCAGGCCCCTGGACGCCTCCATCAACTCACTCACGGGGCGCCGCCCACCGAACGACGGTTTGTCGTGTGTGAAAGAATCCAAATTGTGGAGACGTCTAGCTGCCTGGACGCGCCCATTTCCAAATCACGGGTCGCCGCTCCAAAACCACGCGTTGTGCCAAATCGCGTGCGGCTTTCGGTGGAGTTCGGTGGATGTTATAGAGGCGTCCGAGACCCTGGACGCCCCAACGAAGATATTCAAAAAAAATGAAGAAAAATAGAATAAAATATTACTTCAGCCCTGATGGAGGTGTCCAGGGTCCTGGACGCCTCCACCCTCCGGAGCCCTATAAATAGAGGCCTACCCCCTCAGTTCTTGAGGAGCTTCGAAGAGATCCGATAGGCTGCCGGAGCCCAGAGGCTACCGGAGTCATTTTCTAACCCGTGGGGTCTTTTGTAGGTGGAGGTTCCGCCGGCTTCTCGGGTGCCCACGCTCGCGAGAGGAAGGTCGTCTTCATCCACCGCGCTTCCACGTCGTCCCTACACTGCCGGAGCTCCGCCGGATTTCACCACCGGCACATCCAATAAGCCAATCCCTTCCTTTTCTTCGTAGTTCTTTTGCATTCATCATCTCGCATCCTCTATCCCCCTTCATAAGGGCGCCTCTTCTTATATACTTCTTGCATCCATCATCTCATTTTCCTCCTACTCGAGTCCGAGAGGGGTTTAAAAGATAGCACCAACCAGGTGTGTGTCTTGCCATCATTTCGTCATTTTTATCGCAAGGATTTGAATACTACCCCTTCATCTTTCTAATCCACTCGTTACTTGTTTGTCGTTATTTTGCAAGGGTACCCAAGGAAAGCCCTCTCCGTCGGCCGGCTGAAGGGGGAGGAAGAAGCAACCCGCCATCTCCCGCTCTTGAGGTAGGCGCGATCACTTTCTTTATTTTGGGGTCTTTTGGCCCCTGGCGATCACATCTTGTTCTCGAGGCCGCGGCGAGTCACTTCCCCAATGGCCGTTTAAATTCCTATTCTTATATTCTCTTTATATTCTGTTATATTCTGCTCATATTCTCGAGGCCGCGGCGAGTCACTTCCCCAATGGCCGTTTAAATTCCCGTTCTTATATATTATATTCTTATCTATTCATATTCTCGAGGCCGCGGCGAGTCACTTCCCCAATGGCCGTTTAAATTCCCGCTCTTATATTCTCTTTATATTTTGTTATATTCTTATCTATTCATATTCTCGAGGCCGCGGCGAGTCACTTCCCCAATGGCTGTTTAAATTCCCGCTCTTTATATTCTCTTTATATTCTGTTATATTCTTATCTGCTCATATTCTCGAGGCCGCGGCGAGTCACTTCCCCAATGGCCGTTTCAATTCTTGCTATTTAATTTCTGCACCATTCCCGTCCCCCCGAGGCCGCGGCGAGTCACTTCCCGCTATGGCCGTTTAACCCCCATATCTTGCTATCTTACATTTGTCCCGCTCGCCCCGCCAGAGCAATCTCCCGTGGTGGCCCCTTCTCTTTTCTCTTATTTCTGTGTTGCAGCAAACAAAAGAGGAGCCCGCGCGCTCCGCGTCTTCTTCGCTCCCCGAACCGCGTGACGTCACACACACACCTCACTCCCATCTTCTAAGCCCTAAAAACCCCACATCTCCTCTCTCCGAACATGATCCGGTCGATTGTTCTCCATTTTGGAACAACTCCTCACCGGCGTTCGTGTGCTCGTGTCATCTTCCCTAAGTTCCAAAGCGTGAAGAAGGTGTTCACAGTCCTCCCCGGTGTCTCTCTCTCCATCCCAAGGTAGAGGTTCTACCTCTCAAGAGGATCATATCTTCAGCGGGTTTCTTAGTCTAAAATGGCACCTAGAAGGAGTGCTCGGCGTCTTCTCCAAGGGGAACCCAGTGCTCGGAGACCTGAAGCTCCGGCCGCACCACCACCACAAGCTCCAGCACCCAGGTTACCTCCAAGAACTATCATCGACCCACGTCTTATCGATTTTGAAGAGATGAATGAAATCCTGCCTGACATTTATACATTTTTCTCAATGCAACCGGGGTGGCTTGATTTTGTCACTAGATACAACCGGTTCTATCCCTATCTAGTACAACAGTTCTATGGTAATTTGGTTGATAGAAATGGAAGATTGTACACAATGGTTCAGAGCATTGAGATCTGAATTAATTCAGAACTATTTAATCATGCCCTAGGTGTCTCTTCACATGGTGCAGACATGAATTTTGGGCATGGTGAGGTTGAGGCAAATTTCATTGCCATGACATGCTGTGAGTTTGTACGTGGTGTGAGTGACCTAATTGAGCTCAATGCCAACCACTTTCCCGCACTGCAACGGGTTCTCCATCATATGTTTACTACACATATTTATCCCAAGAGTGGCAGCCGAGATGAAGTGACTGAAGTGCACCGATTCTTATTCTATCATGTTACGAATGGCGAATTAGTTAATATGGGATGGCTCATGACTCAATTGATAAGTCGATGCTGTACACATTTACGGCGGTCCTTGCCTTATGCTTCTCAACTCACTGGAGTGTTCACTTTTCTCGGGGTCCCATTTGAGGGTGAGCAGTTTATTCTGGTCCGCCATGATGACATTTATAATGAGCATAAGATTTTCTCTGATATGGGATATTACCGTGCTACAAATGGCGAAATTCGTCGCGCTCTCCCAGTTTATGGGGAAGAGAATGACAGTGAAGAAGAACAAGAACCGGACCAACAGCAAGATCACCAAGATGCACCTGCACCAGTCCAGCCCGAAGATGTGCCTCCTCCAGCGGCTCTTCCTCCACCACCGCAGAACTTTCACGGGGAGTCTTCCACTCAGGGTGCAGGGCATCCCACTTGGGGGGGGGGGAACAATAAGACTCTAGACATGCGTCTTTTAGGCATGGACACCCGCATTGACTCCTCCCTTGGGACTTTGGACACTTTTATGGATACCATGACTGGACGAATGGACTCCTTCACCCACGCTCTAGATGATCTTTCCACCCACATGGCCACTCTCTATGCCAGTCATTAAGATAACCGTGAAGCCTTCCGGTTGACCAACCAATCCCTTCTTGTCATCCGTCGCCAGCTTCTTCATCATGATGAAACTCTGCATGACATTGCGGACTGTCTTCCTCGTGCTCCTACTCCTGCTAGCTCTCCCCATGTTGATGGTGCCCCGGATGGTGTTCATGGCGAGGAAGCTGAGGATCACCCTGCTGTGTAGCTATTCTCGAGTCACTAGTGTCACTTTTGTCCACCTTTTGTATCCCTCCCCACTCCTTTTTGATGATGTGAAAGGGGGAGAAGTAGGCTATTAGGGTTATATATATGCTATGTGTGTTTGCCTGCTTGCATGCATGTCTGTCTCTTGCATCATAGTTTGAGCATGTTGGTTGCATTTTGGTTGTATTGCATTAGTGATTAGCATTTAGTGGTTGCATTCCTTCGTATGTCGAGTCCATTTTCACCTCTTGCATTCAGTGTACCCTGTATTGAACTAATGAGAATGAATGGAAGAATGCACTCTTTGAATTTACAAGATTGGCCTTCTCCTCTCTCACTTCTTTTCAATTTGGCAAATAAGTATTGAATGGCTGGTATGGATATGTTGAATTGTTTGTGTTGGAAGTGATATGACGTGCTAAAATGGACGTGTTGAATACTTTCAATTCTTGAGCTCAACGTTTCATATTGATGGATTTCAACTGAATTTCAAATGTGATTGACTTTGTTTTGACAACTTGCTCAAAGGCACTTTGGTTTGAACACGTGAACTTAAATGCCTAGCTTTTGTCATCATCAAAAAGGGGGAGATTGTTGAGCATATCCGAGTGATTTTGTCACGTCCCGAATCGATAGCAGCGGAACGTGTCATTTGCTCGAAACGTGACAGTTAAACAGTCGTGAACGATCAAGAGCAATGGCATGAGACCAAATAATTTAGAGCAATAATAAAAGTTTATTTCTAATATAAGTCTCTTAAATTTAAATTTTCAGAACTTGAAGACTCAACTACATCACTATGAAAGAAAAGGAGATGACGCTCTAACAGACTAAGACAAGATAACCAAATAAGAGAGACCATGCTACACTCAAGAAAGATAAAAGACTCGGGTTCACTAGATTTTGAAGCTCGCTTGCACACTTGTCCCTCCCATGTGAGTCTCGGTCTCGCTAGCCACCTGATTACCTGAAAAATGTTGGAATAAAACTGGGTGAGCGAACGCTTAGTAGGAATTATATCTCAAGAACAAGCAATTGGTTTAAGTAATTACATCTTTCACATGTAAATGCAGTAAGGCTATGCATGTAGAATTAACTGAGCAAGTGAAACAAAACTAGCAAGAATTTAACAATTTCATGTAAAAACTTTCAAGCAAGAGATATCCAAGAGAGATTTATAGAATATTGGCTATTTCACGCAAGTACTTGCCCATTTCGGGCCACGCTAGTCGAGTCACGCAAGTCAAGTCACGCACGCAAGTAATATCAAGTAACATCACGAAAGAGAGAGAGAGTGTGTGTGTGTGTGGAATGCCAAAGATCAAACTAGTCATGCACTTTGGTGCAATGACAGACACTGTGATCAATATAACTCCCATGGGCACAAGTACTTTCGGGTGCTCCTCCCAGGACCAGATCGAGCGCTATATGCACAGCATTAAAGATAGATCTAGACATCCATGATAGTTCGTAGCCAACAAGGAGTTTCAAGAACAAGCTTAAATAGGATGATAAGATAAGATTTTATGGAATTCAAGTACAAGGCCCTTGAGTAAGGACAGACTTGCAATAAAATCCGCGTGAAAGCATAGAAATCATGACATGTCGAAAATCTGGGTGGAATTGGCACCTAGATAGGTTGCCATGAATAACTTGAATAGATGACTAACAAGATAGTCACCAATTCAATGGACACGAAGCAAGCTGAAGAATTGGCACCTAACTATAGGATACCCAATTCAATATATCGCCTAGTGGAATGATCACTCATTCCACTGGCTAAGAGAATTCTCTCATGGGCCAAGAATAGCACCATGAAAGGGCCGGGTTACCACGTTTCTCCAGAGTGACGTGGCATTAAAATGGGTACAAGGTGTTTAAGGTACAACTAGCTCAGTCGGCCTTGAGGGAATCCAAGGCTACGAGGAGACTTACGGAGGTCCCGATGACTAACTTGCTAGTCCGAAGGAACGGAATGTCTAACGGAGAGCTCGTATGTCACCGAGAGTTGAAGTGTATAACATGAACCAATCATGAAACATGGACTCCATCTACAGACGTGAGATGAGAGTGCTAGAAGACCCGCGGTATGGGTCAAAATCGGGAGAAAACTGTGAAAACATGAATGTGTTAATTATAGAATTCATGTCCATCCAATTCTATAATTAACTATAATTAAATAAACTTATTTTATTTGACGCCCGTGGGTGGCGTCATTTATTAATTAGCGTCCTCTTGGAGGGACGTTAATTTTATGATTTTTAACTTAATTTATTTAACAAGAATTCACATTTATATCTATTTAATTGAATAATTTTAAAAATGTACATTCAAAGAGACATTAATTTATATAAAATAATTTAGAAAAATAGAATATATGATAATTAGGAGAAAAATTCAAGGATTCCAAAAAAATAATGTTTATAATTTTCTGTTGCATAGTCTAGTAGATATGGATTTTCTAAGATATAATTACAAGTTATATGTATATATATATATCTATTTATATATATATAATAAATGATTTTGACGCCTTTGTACGGCGGCGTCAAAAGAAGTTGATGACTTTTAACATGCCATCATTTCAATAAGCTGTCAAACTTCAACCCTCCGGTTCTCGACGTACACATGTCGGAATCACGCGTTCTATATATCGAAATGACGGGCTCGAAAAACTCTACCTAACCGAATGTCCAAAATAATTTTTCATTGAGAGATTGGGGATCTTGAGATAGGGGGCATGAAAAATGGTGCAACCACTCTTACTATCTCGGTCACCTCTCCAACAATACACTCAGAAAATTTCATATCCAAAGGACGCTCCGGTGATGAGAATCAAGTCGTCAAAAGAAAAACCTATAACTAGCATGCTACAATAACTTTTGGAATTCGCCGAGTAACTGATTATATATATTAAATGATTTAACTTGTTTAAACTTATAGTAAATACACCATATAAGGTATGAAATTTAGGAATATCCATAAAGATTTTAGAAGTATATTTATCCAAAATTTTGGTGTGTGATTACTTGGCTATAAAATTTTAACATGATGTAATTATTTAATTTATTAAGATAATTAAACGGTAAAGTACACTTAAGCAAGCGATGGTAACAAAACATGAGTTTTAAACATGCAAAATTAATTACTACTATCTTTGGGCTTGAATTATTGAGAAAACTTACCTTTGGATCAATGTCTATGTGATAAACAGTGAAGAAGACTTCGTATGTTGTTACGGTACTCTGTCTTGAACAGAGTATGGAGGGTTGCCTTCTTGTGCAACATGAGGAAGAGGATGGGGAAGAAGTAGCACGCCCTTGCTCTTCTCGTTGCAGGTAGCGCGCAGGAGGAAGAAGCTAGAAGAAGAGGAAGAAGGCCACGCCTTCACACGTCCAACGCTGCAGCAGCAGGAAAGAGAGGAGGAAGAAGATCAGCACGTTCACGTTGACGTAGTGGCAGCAGGAGGGAGACCTCGAAGGAGCAGCATATAGGAACAGCAGCAAGAGGAAGAAGTTAAAGAACTTATGTTCTTCACGTACTGATCAACCGCAAGGTGTTTGTTTGAAGAAGAAGAGCCAGCAGGTTGGCTCGACGGAGGGGTCGGTATTTATAGGAGAAGAATTCCTAATGGGGTTTTTAGGAGTTCGATTAGGAAGAGTATTACCTAGGTAGAATTCTTACTAAATATTGATCCTTTCCCTAAACATACTTACCCATATAACACCGACTGTCTCTTTTCAAAATGACGCCTCAGGTTGGGGCGTTATTTTCATAAATGACGCTTGTATACACAGTCGTCAATACCTTAATTGACGACTTGCACAGGGGCGTCATTCACCATTCCCTATTTTGTATAACCATCTTTCTAGATTTTTATCTTTTTTTCCTTGATGTGATCTAGATGGGAAATTTTAGGGGTACGAGTTTTTCATCTTTCTCCATTTTTTCATATAATTAGTTTTCCAAAATTCATTAATTCAAAAATTGGCACTATTCATTTTAGAATAAAATAACGACTTAGCTTAAGTCGTTTCCTATGTAATTGACGCATGCATACGTTGGCGTCATTTCATTTTTGGCATTTTCACTTAACCTTCAAAAGACTAATATTATATATATATCCATGTTATTTCTATAACTCTTTAACTATATACTTTATTTGATTTTTGCTAATTTATAAATAACGACTTACTTTAAGTCGTGTTTCACCTTAGATACGCCTGTACCAAGAGGCGTCAATTGAATTTTTGGCCTTTTCTCAATGCCCTTGAAAGAACCAAAATTGTATATATGCCCATTCTTTTATCTTTTACATATATTTAATGTAATTAAATCTTATATTTATATATCCTCCCTTTATAATGTAATAAATGTGGAATATTAAATTTGCTAAATTAGTAATAAAATATAAATTGACCTTTTCTTCAAGATTTAATGATTCTCAATTCAATTAAAATTATGTTGTGTATTAAATGGCTACTTAAAAATAACATGTTATAGTAGTGTCCATGAGTTCTTTTGTCAAACTTTTTAGGATGACCTTGATTATTTATGTTGTATTATATTTAATTGCATTATATATATATGCACAGATATTTGGATGAGTGGGTTGAGACTTAAGGGCCCTTATTTGTGTCAATATGTTACTATCCATTTTTCCCAATGTTTGCTATTTGTCATATACGTATTCTAAAGGCCCTTACAATGTATGTGGGTTTCATATCTCTTGATATATATATATATATATATATATATATATACCTATGGGTTATTTACTAACCCTCATATACCTGTTAATAATTTGTATGTATATAGGGATTTTATTCCTCATAATTTCTTTTTCTTTTATTAGTCCTTGTCCTAGGTATCAGAGGCAGGTCCGATCCTACATAAATTTTTACTTCTATTCCAAAAGGTAATATTAACTAGTCTTTTAAAAATCCCAGGAACCTTATTAACTATTTATAGAGACATGTAGATATCATCATGTATAGGTTATTTTTCGTTTCAAATCGTAAATATATTTATTCCTATTTCAAAATTACCAGGTGTTACACCCTCCCCCACTTAAAAGAATTTAGTCCCCAAATTCACATTATCCTTTACTCACGATGGAGAACTAGCTAAAATACGTAGTAGAAGTCTAGATACATTGAGTGGAACAGAACTAATTTTTGGAAGAATTAATATAGGCTTAAGGGTGAGGGGTACCTTCTATAGCTTTTCCTTCCCTCGCGACATCGACTTCTACCGAGGCTTGAGTCTTTCCTCGGCGGTCCCTAGTAGGACATTTTACTAACTAATGTTCCAAGCTCCCGCAACACAGACACGCTCCCGTCTTTCGATAACACTCCTCCGACTAATGGTTTTTGTTACCACAATACTGACATCTCTCTCGAGGAGCTAACAAATCTTTACCCTTCTTGCACTTCTTACACAGTTTGCACTTCTTACATTCTTGGGAACTACCACCCTCGTTTGGCCTTTTCTTAGTAGTGCTGAACATCCCCGAATCATGTGCTTTCCCTTCAACTCTTTCTTTTTTTTCCACCACTTTCTCTAGCTCCTGAACTCTCTTGACAAGGTCCGCGTAAGCTTGAACATCCACTAGTACCATCTCGGGAACAAAGCTTGGCCTAGACGCTTCCATTTTATCTAGCTTCCGGAAACGACGAGTGGGGAGATAATTTATTGATTCAAGAATTAATGTTAATGAAATGTAAATATTTTATCTTTCTTTTATAACTTTAACCCCAAGTTCTACCCATCTCTCACGGAATTCCTATAGGATGACCGACAAGGATACTTAACCTATCTCTTGGACGTAATGACCTAAGGATTTGAAAGTCGAAGCTCTGGTATGAATGACAAGGATACTTGACCTATCATTGGAACCTAATAACTTGAGGATGTGAAAGTCGAAGCTCTGATACCACCTCTGTCACGCCTCGAACCGATAGCAGCAAAACATGTCGTTTGCTCGGAACGTGGTAGTTAAATAGTCGTGAACGATCAAGAGCAATGGCATGAGACCAAATAATTTGAAGCAATAATAAAAGTTTATTCTTAATATAAGTCTCTTACAATTTAAATTTTCAGAACTTGAAGATTCAACTACATCACTATGAAAGAAAAGGAGATGACGCTCTAATAGACTTGGACAAGATAACCAAATAAGAGACACCATGCTAGACTCAAGAAAGATAAAAGACTCAGGTTCACTAGATTTTGAAGCTCGCTTGCACACTTGTCCCTCCCATGTGAGTCTCGGTCTCGCTAGCCACCTGATTACCTGAAAAATGTTGGCATAAAACTGGGTGAGCGAACGCTCAGTAGGAATTATAGCTCAAGAACAAGCAATTGGTTTAAGTAATTACATCTTTAACATGTAAATGCAGTAAGGCTATGCATGTAGAATTAACCGAGCAAGTGAAACAAAAATAGCAAGAATTTAACAATTTCATGTAAAAACTTTCAAGCAAGAGATATCCAAGAGAGATTTATAGAATATTGGCTATTTCACGCAAGTACTTGCCCATTCCGGGCCACGCTAGTCGAGTCACGCAAGTCGAGTCACGCACGCAAGTAATATCAAGTAACATCACGAAAGTGAGAGAGAGAGTGTGTGTGTGGAATGCCAAAGATCAAACTAGTCATGCACTTCAGTGCAATGCCAGACACCGTGATCAATATAACTCCCATGGGCACAAGTACTTTCGGGTGCTCCTCCCAGGACCAGATCTGGCCTTATATGCACAGCATTAAAGATAGATCTAGACATCCACGATAGTTCATAGCCAACAAGGAGTTTCAAGAACAAGCTTAAATAGGATGATAAGATAAGATTTTATGGAATTCAAGGACAAGGCCCTTGAGTAAGGACAGACTTGCAATAAAATCCACGTGAAAGCATAGAAACCATGACATGTCAAAAATCTGGGTGAATTGGCACCAAGATAGGTTGCCATGAATAACTTGAATAGATGACTAACAAGATAGTCACCAATTCAATGGACACAAAGCAAGCTGAAGAATTGGCACCTAACTATAGGATACCCAATTCAATATATCGCCTAGTGGAATGATCACTCATTCCACTGGCTAAGAGAATTCTCTCATGGGCCAAGAATAGCACCATGAAAGGGCCAGGTTACCACGTTTCTCCAGAGTGACGTGGAATTAAAATGGGTACAATGTGTTTAAGGTACAACCAACTCAGTCGGCCTTGAGGGAATCCAAGGCTACGAGGAGACTTACGGAGGTCCCCATGACTAACTTGCTAGTCCGAATGAACGGAATGTCCAACAGAGAGCTCGTATGTCGCCGAGAGTTGAAGTGTATAACGTGAACCAATCATGAAACAGGGACTCCATCTACGGACGTGAGATGAGAGTGCCAGAAGACCCGCGGTATGGGTCAAAATCGGAAGAAAACTGTGAGAACATGAATGTGTTAATTATAGAATTCATGTCCATCCAATTCTATAATTAATTATAATTAAATAAACTTATTTTATTTGACGCCCGTGGGTGGCGTCATTTATTAATTAGCGTCCTCTTGGAGGGATATTAATTTTATGATTTTTAACTTAATTTATTTAACAAGAATTCACATTTATATCTATTTAATTGAATAATTTTAAAAATATACATTCAAAGAGACATTAATTTATATAAAATAATTTAGAAAAATAGAATATATGATAATTAGGAGAAAAATTCAAGGATTCCAAAAATATAATTTTATACTTTTTTGTTGCATAGTCTAGGATATGGATTTTCCAAGATATAATTACAAGTTATATGTATATATATATATATATATATATATATATATATATATATATATCTATATCTATTTATATATATATAATAAATGATTTTGACGCCTTTGTACGGCGGCTTCAAAAGAAGTTGACGACTTTTAACATGCCGTCATTTCAATAAGGTGTCAAACTTCAACCCTCCGGTTCTCGACGTACACATGTCGGAATCACGCGTTCTATATATCGAAATGACGGGCTCGAAAAACTCTACCTAACCGAATGTTCAAAATAATTTTTCGTTGAGAGATTGGGGATCTTGAGATAAGGGGCACGAAAAATGGTGTAACGACTCTCACTACCTCGGTCACTTCCCCAACAATACACTCATAAAATTTCATAGCCAAAGGACGCTTCGGTGATGAGAATCAAGTCGTCAAAAGAAAAACCTATAACTAGCATGCTACAGTAACTTTTGGAATTCGTCGAGTAACTGATTATATATATTAAATGATTTAACTTGTTTAAATTTATAGTAAATACACCATATAAGGCATGGAAATTTAGGAATAACCATAAAGATTTTAGAAGTATATTTATCCAAAATTTTGGTGTGTGATTACTTGGGTATAAATTTTTAACATGATGTGATTATTTAATTTATTAAGATAATTAAACGGTAAACTACACTTAAGCAAGCGATGGTAACAAAACATGAGTTTTAAACATGCAAAATTAATTACTACTATCTTTGGGCTTGAATTATTGAGAAAACCTACCTTTGGATCAATCTCTATGTGATAAACAGTGAAGAAGACTTCGTATGTTGTTACGGTACTCTGTCTTGAACAGAGTATGGAGGGTTGCCTTCTTGTGCAACATGAGGAAGAGGATGGGGAAGAAGTAGCACGCCCTTGCTCTTCTCATTGCAGGTAGCGCGCAGGAGGAAGAAGCTAGAAGAAGAGGAAGAAGGCCACGCCTTCACACGTCCAACGCTGCAGCAGTAGGAAAGAGAGGAGGAAGAAGATCAGCACGTTCACGTTGACGTAGTGGCAGCAGGAGGGAGACCTCGAACGAGCAGCATACAGGAACAGCAGCAAGAGGAAGAAGTTAAAGAACTTATGTTCTTCACGTACTGAGCAACCGCAAGGTGTTTGTTTGAAGAAGAAGAGCCAACAGGTTGGCTCGACGGAGGGGTTGGTATTTATAGGAGAAGAATTCCTAATGGGGTTTTTAGGAGTTCGATTAGGAATAGTACTTCCTAGGTAGAATTCTTACTAAATATTGATCCTTTCCCTAGATGGGGAATAGTACTTCCTAGGTAGAATTCCTCAGGTTGGGGCGTTATTTTCATAAATGACGCTTGTATACACAGTCGTCAATACCTTAATTGACGACTTGCACAGGGGCGTCATTCACCATTCCCTATTTTGTATAACCATCTTTCTAGATTTTTATCTTTTATTTCCTTGATGTTTTCCATTTTTCTCTATTTTTCCATATAATTAGTTTTTCAAAATTCATTAATTCAAAAATTGGCACTATTCATTTTAGAATAAAATAACGACTTAGCTTAAGTCGTTTCCCATGTAATTGACGCATGCATACGTTGGCGTCATTTCATTTTTTGTATTTTCACCTAACCTTCAAAAGACTAATATTATATATATATCCCTGTTATTTCTATAACTCTTTAACTATATACTTTATTTGATTTTTGCTAATTTATAAATAACGACTTGCTTTAAGTCATGTTTCACGTTAGATACGCCTGTACCAAGAGGCGTCAATTGAGTTTTTGGCCTTTTCTCAATGCCCTTGAAAGAACCGAAATTACATATATGTCCATTCTTTTATCTTTTACATATCTTGAATGTAATTAAATCTTATGTTTATATATCCTCCCTTTATAATGTAATAAATGTGGAATATTAAATTTGCTAAATTAGTAATAAAATATAAATTGACCTTTTCTTCAAGATTTAATGATTCTCAATTCAATTAAAATTATGTTGTGCATTAAATGGCTACTTAAAAATAACATGTTATAGTAGTGTCCATGAGTTCTTTTGTCAAACTTTTTAAGATGGCCTTGATTATTTACGTTGTATTATATTTAATTATATTATATATATATGCACAGATATTTAGATGAGTGGGTTGAGACCTAAGGGCCCTTATTTGTATCAATATGTTACTATCCATTTTTCCCAATGCTTGTTATTTGACATATACGTATTCTAAAGGCCCTTACAATGTGTGTGGGTTTCATATCTCTTGATATATATATATATATATATATTTATACCTAAGGGTTATTTACTAACCCTCATATACCTATTAATAATTTGTATGTATATAGGGATTTTATTCCTCATAATTTCTTTTACTTTTATTAGTCCTTGTCCTGGGCATCAGAGGAAGGTTCGATCCTAGATAAATTTTTACTTCCATTCCAAAAGGTGATATTAACCAGTCTTTTATAAATTCCAGGAACCTTATTAACTATTTATAGTGACATGTAGATATCATCATGTATAGGTTAGTTTTCTTTTCAAACCGTAAATATATTTATTCCTATTTCAAAATTACCGGGCGTTATAGATTTTGATGATAATAAAACCCAGGACATTTATCTCCTACGTGCCTTGTATTTGAACAAAGTTTTATGCTCTAAACCATCAAATTTCATTCCTTTTCAACTTAGTGTTCTTGAATCCTTCCATGTGTTAAAACGAGCCTAAACGAACTTGTAATCAACCATAACACAAGCCCATTTCAATCATCGAACTTATGGACAATTTTTTAACGGGCTAACACTTGATTTTTGCAAGTTTGGAGATTGGCGGTCGACCTCTGGACCAGTGGAGGTCGACCTGAAATCACAGAACCAAAAAGAAGAAGACCTGTAAAAATGGCGGTTGACCGCCAGGACCCTAGCAGTCGACCTTTTTTTCCAGCAGCCAAATGGCTACAGGAATGCTCCTAGCGGTCGACCGCTGGCCTCTGTAGGTCGACCGCCAGCCCCGAGCTGCCCATAATTGTTGACTTTTTGTCACTTCGAGAAAAGCCATCCCTCTTGGTATTGTTTAATCCCTAAGCAACCAAACCCTCCAGAAATTGTGGATTTGGTCTGGGGGGTCCATGGACCACTCAAGTCTATATAACATATACAAGAGGGTTAAGAAAACCCAAATGCTCAAGGTGGATCAAGGAGGCTACCAAAGGGGAAGAGAAGGGAGTTAGCACTGTAGACGTGAACAGTGCTCCGAGAAGAGTTCTTCATCCTTCTTCCTCCATTCTCAAGTAAAGATCAAGCCATATCTAAAGGAGATCAAAGGCCAGACCAAGTGGAGCTCAAGCTGCATCCAAGGAATTCTTCATCAACTAAGGGGGAGCATTAATCAAGCCTTTTCTTTTGTGTTTTTCATTCTCAATCATTCTGAGCTTCAAGTGTGATTGTGTTGTATTCCTAAATCATCCGTGTGTGTGTGGATCTTCGCAGATCCATGTGTGTGTGCAGTTAAGTTTGTTTATCTTTGTGTCTCTGTGTGTTTGATCTTGTATCTCTTTACAAGATAGTGTGTGGATCCTCACGGTTGGTGAGGGGTGGACGTAGGTTGCCGCTGTGGCATCTGAACCACCTAAAAATCGCTGTCTCATTGTGGTTTGTTCCTTTTCCCCTATCCCACTTCTGCGCATGCTTGTGGATTTAGTTTAATTGCTATCTTTAGATCTAGATTAACTGATCACCTTCAAATAGATCCTCGGTATATCAAAAGCTGGATTCGAACTGACAAGGTTACTCTTTCCGGAAAGATAACAGTTTGCGTGAGTAAATCTTCGGATCAGTCAACTCCGCCTAGTGCCAAGGGCTATTGTAGTGATTGTTTTTGATAGATCTGGTTTATCCTGCACTTATCTCTTAGTGTTCTCGCATAATCTTAAAATTCAGTATAACCTTGTTAAAATTGTGATTTCACCCAATTCACCCCCCTCTTGGGTGCCATTGATTGCGGGACTTCAAGCAGTCTTCACACTATTGATCAATTCCAGAGGAGGCCCAACATTCTCCCCCTTTTTGATGATGGCAACACCAAAAATTATGAAATTATGATGTATTTTGATGATACAATATTAATCCAATATCAGACGTATTTGATATGATACACATTAGCAATGCAGACTCCCCCTGAACATGCCGAGTGTCTGTCTCTCCCCCTGAAGAAACTCTCCCCAAAAAGTCTCCTGACACTGGATACTCTTCCCAAACACATCTACCCTGGATACTCTTCCCAAACACATCTACCCCCTGAAAGTGTTCTCCCCCTTAATCAAAATACCACGAAGTACTTTTTCTCTCTCCCTTTGCCATCAGCAAACAAGGAGTAAGGGATACTCTGGAAGAGAGGAAGGGAATAGAGTAACACCCTTTGCAATAGTTCGATAGATAAGCAAATTATAGTGAAAGTCTTCAGACAAAGAATCACAATTATGCATTTATGACAGATGACTAGTTTAATAGTGATAAAAGATAGAGTAGATTCATTGAATGTCATATATAAGGTTATTGTTCCTGTTTATAGCAATAAACCTAAGTCACATAACCATGATAGACTTGGTCAATACTGTATCCTACTGATTTCAAAACCAATGAATATCTATGGGAGTAACTAGGATATGTATTGAGGTTAAACAATTTGACACTTTGTGAAACTAGAAGTACAAGGGTTACAACAAACTTTTTCAATTTTGATTTTAAAACGTAGCTTATTCAACAGACAGGTAACTTCTATACCTTTGACATTAAGGGTACATGTGGGTTAGACGTGAGTACCCCTGGTTACTAAGCATAGACTACCATATCTTTCTCTGATCAAAAACAGCAGTCATGATTACACCTTTTTGCATAAGGGTACACGTTTATCAGACGCCAGTACCCCCAGTTACTAAGTGAAACCAATTCTACAGATTTGATCATGTGAACAAAGTTAACATGAAGCACTTCATGACATGAGTTTGTATCCATTTCATTGATGAAGAACTCAGTCTCTCAATGCAGTTCAGTCATTGCTCTGCCAATTGAGTTATTCAATTCTTTTAATAATGATTTTCTTTTTGCTGCCCTTTTAAATTTTTAAAGTGACTTGTTTAAAAACAATACACTATCTGAGTTTCTCAACCAAGATTTCACTAAGTCTTTCATTGTCAGATACTATAAAGATCTTATCTGTCACAATATGAGAAGGAGGTTGAGAACTATAAACAGTTTTTCATCACCCTATTTTCTGAATACGGTCTTTAAACTCTACAGATTATGAAGATTAAACCAACAGTTCATTCATGAAGCAAACATGATTCTTATAGAAGACATATGAGGTTACTGCTTAAGATAATGAACTGATTGTAAGACTGCCATCTATTTAGAAAGAGGGAATTGAAATTTGAAGCACAGAATCAGCTCTTGAGGGATATCAAGGAATGGCAAAGACATAAAATGATGGGAATGGATACCACATGATGTAATTGATATGGATCTGAATGAAGCCACTAGATACAATTGAGTTCAGAGGAGACTGAGTAATGAATGTTTATGAATCGGAAGAGAGAGTTTAAATGATAGGAGTTTGAACATAATTGAGTATCTTGAACTGATCATACCCAGACATGACTGTACCATACTCCCTCTTGACAGACCAATGCAGCGTGAACATGCAATCTTGTTCTATATGCATGTTTATTCCACATTAAGACACATCTAACCACAAAACACTAGACCCAACATTTAAGAAATGCAGTGCAATGCATGGACTCTCTTGATTCATAGTACATGGCAGAGGATAGTCCTCTACACATGGTATGGGCTTTCAGATAGGCAGAATCTATCTTTCCACCACATATCTTTTTATATACCTCTGAAATCAATATGACTCAACTATGACACAGATAAAGCTGTTAGCAAGCAGACTTGAACCATTCTCAAGACAAATCAGAACATTTATTCAAGAATTTTAAAGACATGCTGACACACAATCATTCTCAGAATGAATCCAAACATTAGTACAAGAATGAAATCAAAATTAATCATCATGCTGAAATTTACATAAACCTGATTCTCTTCTTAAAAATTTAAATATTTCATTTCCCAAAGGTTTAGTAAATGTGTCAGCAATTTATTTTTCAGTTTTAATGAAATTCAATTCAATTTCATTCTTGCTTACTTCATCTCTGAGAAAATGATAGTTAATTTTTATGTGCTTAGTCCTAGAGTGATGAATATGATTTTTAGTCAAACATATAGCACTAGTATTATCACATAAAATTGGAATGCATCCCAATTTAATCTGATAATCAGTGAGTTAGTGCTTGATCCAGAGTACTTGGGCTGCACAATTCTCGGCTGCGACATATTCTGCCTCAGCAGTGGATAGAGCAACAATGTGTTGCTTCTTGGATGCCCATGACACTAGACAACCACATAAGAATTGGCAGTACCCACTAGTGCTTTTCCTATCAATCCGACACCCAGCATAATCTGCATCAGTGTATGCTATTAGGTCTAGCTCACACCTAGCAGGATACCAAATGCCTAATTCTGGGGTGCCAGACAAATATCTAAAAACCCTCTTAATAGCACTAAGATGTGACTCTTTAAAACTAGCCTGAAATCTAGCACATAAATACACAACAAATTGTATATCAGGCCTAGATGCAGTAAGATAAAGAAGAGATCCGATCATAACTCTATACAACTTGGTCTCAACCAATTTACCTTTTGGGTCATCATCAAGGCTAGTTGATGTAGCCATTGGTGCTGTTATCTCCTTGAGATTTTCTAATTTGAACTTCTTAAGTAGATCCCTTATATACTTAGACTGAGTGATGAAAGTTCCCTCTAGATCTATATCAATTTCCTAATATGTCAGCAATCTATTTTTTAGTTTCAATGAAATTCAGTTCAATTTCATTCTTGCTTACTTCATCTCTAAGAAAATGGTGTTTAATTTTTATGTGCTTAGTCATAGAGTGATGAACATGATTTTTAGTCAAACATATAGCACTAGTATTATCACATAAAATTAGAATGTATCCCAATTTAATCTGATAATCAATGAGTTGGTGCTTGATCCAGAGTACCTGGGCTGCATAATTCCCAATTACGACATATTCTGCCTCAGCAGTGGATAGAGCAACAGTGTGTTTCTTCTTGGATGCCCAAGACACTAGAGAACCACCTAAGAACTGATAGTACCCACTAGTGCTTTTGCTATCAATCCGACACCCATCATAATCTGCATCAGTGTATGCTATTAGGTCTAGCTCACACCTAGCAAGATACTAAAGGCCTAATTCTGGGGTGCCTGACAAATATCTAAAAATCCTCTTAACAGCACTAAGATGTGACTCTTTAGGACTAGCCTGAAATCTAGCACATAAACACATAGCAAATTATATATCAGGCCTAGATGTAGTAAGATAAAGAAGAGATCCGATCATACCTCTGTAGAACTTGGTGTCAACCAATTTACCTTTTGGGTCATCATCAAGGCTAGTTGATGTACCCATTGGTGCTGTTATCTCTTTGAGATTTTCTAATTTGAACTTCTTAAGTAGATCCCTTATATACTTAGACTGAGTGATGAAAGTTCCCTCTTTGGTCTTTGTCACCTACAGTCCAAGAAAAAAATTTAGCTCACCCATAGAGCTCATCTCAAACTCATGTGTCATTAAATCAGAAAATTATTTACACATTTTCGGGTTAGTTTAACCAAAAACTATATCATCCACATATATTTGAGCAATGAGAATGTTTGGATGACATACCTTTGTGAACAAGGTTTGGTCAATTTCACCTCTTGTGAACTTCTTGTCTCAGAGGAACTTACTAAGCCTGTCATACCAAGCTCTAGGAGCATGTTTCAATCCATATAGAGCTTTATTCAACTTATAAACATGATTAGGAAAATCTATACATTTAAAACCATGAGGCTATCTAACGAAGATATCCTCTTTAATTTCTCCATTCAGAAATGTAGATTTCACATCCATCTGCTGAACGGTGATTCCTAATGAGCATGCATATGCTAACAGAATTCTAATGGCCTCTAACCTAGCCACAGGGGCAAATGACTCTTCAAAGTCAATACCATATTCTTGATTATACCCCTGAGCTACCAATCTGGCCTTATTCCTAACAACATTGCCCTGCTCATCGGTTTTATTCCTAAAACCCCTTTAGTCCCAATGACAGTCCCATGATCAGGAGGTGGAACTAGGTGCCATACCTTATTCCTATCAAATTGATTTAATTCCTCGTGCATGGCATTGATCCAATGCACGTCACTAAGGGCAATGTCTATGTTTTTGGGTTCTATGTGTGATACTAATGCAAAGGAATTTAATTCATTCTGAGCTCTGAGATAAGATCTAGTTCTAGGGGGTTCATGCAAGTTACCAATTATATTGTCTATAGGATGATCACTAAGAAATCTGACATTGATAACTTGATTACCTTGATCCTCATTTACCTCCCCCTTAGAACCAGGCTCCTCTTCATCATTGTCTTCAGATTGATCAGCAGGACCTTCATCTTTCAGAATGTCTCCATTATTATGTTCCCTGCACAAACCATTATCAAGCGTAGTCATTGTTTCATCAAAGACCACATGTGGAGATTCTTCTACTATCTTTGATAGGATCGGTGCGATGGATTCAGAGGGGGGTGAATGAATCCCACCCTTAAAAACTTTTCGCTTAATAAAAATTTAGAACTCTAACAAGGCAAGATAGACAAACTGAAAATCTAATCAAATTCTCTTTTGAACCAAAGAACAAATATGTATCGTGCCCCTAAAAAATCAACTAGCGGAAGCAGAAGAAAGCAATCAACCCACTGCACAGATAGAAACAAGAATGCTCAAGGCAACCTGTGAAGGAGGTAGAAGACAAGGAGCAAACGCACAAGCCCAACCACACTGCACAGAAGATTTTTTAGGTGGTTCGGTCACCAAGACCTACGTCCACCCCTCACTCCAAACCGAAGTGAGGCTTCCACTAGCTAACGCTAGAACCGCAGACTCAGTCTGCAACAGGAGCTGCCTAACAGCTTGACCAGGGGAATAACCTCCCCTCTTCCTCCAAATCGGAGGGAACCACTAGTGACACCCAGTCACTAGCAAACCAGAGACCGAAGTCTCTCTTCCTCCAGACCAGGAGGGAACACCTGGACTTGCAACCCACAAGACCAGAGCCGGAGACGAATCTCCCTTCCTCCAAACCGGTGGGGAACCCACAAGTGACACCCAGCCACTTGAAAACCAGAGGTCACGGACCTCTATTCCTCCACACCAGAGGGAACCCCGATCTCAAACCAGAGAATCGAAAAACATAGTGACAAAATGAAAAGGAAAAACAAGAAATGAAAAATACATAGCAATCAGAAAGATGTAAAGGATAATAACATAGATGTGGCTCCCATGGAGCTGACTGGCCTAGATTTGATCCACGGTCCAGTAGACAGATCTTCAATAGAGTCTTCTTTCTTCTTCTCCACGAACTCTCTCTCTCTCTCTTTTTCTTCTTCTGCTTTCACACTCTGCCTCTCTGCCCCTCCTCTTGTTTCTTCTCACTCTGTTATCTCTTTTCTTCTTATGCTGGATCTCTTTCTTCTTCTTCTCTCTGCCTCTCTGCTGCTCTCACCTTCTTCTATCATAGTCTCGATCAGTCTTCTCCAGATGGAGAAGGCTTCTATTTATAGCAGCAGTAGATGTAGGGCGTGTGCAGGGCTTGTGCCCTCTCTATCCAGATAACCTAGGATCACGTACCAGGTGCCAACCTTGGATCACGTGCCCATTCATCAGCATGTACAATGATAGAGTTACTTCAGTCGATCAACAAAGAATGTATAGACTTAATGAAATAATGCATGAACAAACTTGTATGAAGAACAGACTGTACAGACTTCAGACTCAGCTACGAACTGAGCTAAAGAGTGTATAGACTTGAATGCTTGGAAAGGATTGTATAGACTTCGTCTTGAAGGAGATGCACATATGCATAATGAACATGGATTGAAAGACTAAGCCACGAGCAGAGCATGTATAGACTTACTGAACAGCAACATAACCATATCAGTAGTAAATGTGCAGACTTTGTATTAAAGGATGCACAATAGAATGAAAGTATGCTCACTGAATGCATGAGATGCTCAGACAAGCTGTCACCGAATGTACAGACTTTGTCTTAGTGTTTATGCATGAGTCTGTCAACGAATGTACAGACTTTCTATGCTGCATGCACAAGACGCTAAGAGAGATGATGTATAGACCTGACAATGCATGGACTATGCACATAGACGCAGCAAGACTCTGTGAGCGCCAAGCCGATGTACAGACTTTGCGAGTGCCAGGACCATGTACAGACTTAGAATGAACGAAGCACACGATGTATAGACTTGATCAATTATCACTTAATGGATGTATAGACTTAGGCAAATACTGTACAGAAGGAGATGATGCATGCTGTACAGACTTAACATGAAACACTGCATTCTAGCCAAAACGCTGTATAGACTTTGGATGCTTGTGTATGCATGAGGGCAATGCATTGTATAGACTTAGCGATGCAATGGACAGCAATGTATAGACTTTGTGATGCACAACCATATCCAATGTATATACTTCAATGCAAAGGCTGGAGTGTGACGGATGTATAGACTTCACCTAAGCAAGGGCTGTACAGACATTGGAATGTACAGACTTTGCCAAAGTATAGACTTTACTTCGTGCAAGCTACAGGACAATGCAGGCTGTATAGACTTTGAGAGACAATGCAATGTGTAGACTTAGTGTGTGCTGTGAACAATGTATAGACTTTGCGTTGATGACCATACAATGTATAGACTTGCACATATGCATGAACAAGTGGCGATGTACAGACTTGGCCAATGTGCATACTTGAAGCAAGGAGACGATGTGTAGACTTCGCCAATGTACAGACTTGAAGAAATGAATGCACTTACTATGTTATGCTTGGGATGTACAGACTTCGTGGATGTATAGACTTAGTTAACGAATAGATGCATGAACTATGCACATGCATGAAGAGTGTACAGACTTGCATGAGACGCTGGGTAAGACGGTGGATGTACAGACTTACTGTGTAATGCATGCGAATGTATAGACTTGTATGAGACAACATGAGACGCTCAGACATGAAGCACTATGAGACGCACAGAGAGACGATGGAGTGTATAGACTTTATGTGCAATGCAGAGGCTGTACTGACTTCGTGCATGTGCTAAGACAGTGTATGGACTTGATAAATGATGTGTGCAGAAGGAGAGACGATGCATGAGACGATGCATGCACAAGGGGTGTACAGGCTTGGTCTTACAATGTGTAGACTTGGCCAACTATCAACTGATGGATGTGCTGTGTCCCCTTTGGTTCTGGAGTTTTGATGATGACAGATATTATGCCTCATTATGTTTACATCCTTGATGATATAATCATGTTACATTATGAGAAACTGTCAGAACAAGTTTAAGGATGACTCACAAGTCATGAAGTCAACCCAAGTCAAAGTCAAATCATGACAGGTAAGGTCAATGCTCAGATCAGGTAATTCTCTATCTACTATCAGATCTTTGATGATGTTTTAGCTGATATGCATAAACTGTTCTGTGCATGCATTTAAGTCTGTACAGCACACACACACATTATCTTGCACACGCACACACACAGTTTGCACATCAAGTCAGTACAGCCCCTAGTCGCAAGACCAAGTATGTACATCATCTCCTGCATGCATTACTTCAAGTATGTACAACCAGTGCATTGCTTAATATCAAGTCTAGACATTGTGCATTCCTTCATATCAAGTCTAGACATTGCATGCCACAAGCCTGCACATCCTGTTTGCACTAAGTCTGTACATTGTCTGTGCTTTCACATGTCTGGTTGCATGAGTCATTGAAGTCTGTACATCGCTTGGCGCTCACCAAGTCTGTACATCGCTTAAAGTCTGTATAGCCATTCCTTGAGATCAAGTCTATACACTGCATTGGTGGCAAGTCTATACATTGCCCTGTTTCAGGCACGCAGAGTCTGTACAGAGTTTGCACAAGTCTGCATCTTTCAAGTCTATACATTGGCCAAGTCTACACATCGTTTGCCCGGCTTCTTATTCAAAGTCTACACATTCATGGCACATGTGCATCGTTTGTTCTGCAAGTCTATACATCGGCCTGGGGCTTGCCAAGTATGTACATCGCCTGGGGCTTGCTAAGTCTATACATCGGTGGAGTCTGTACATCCACCGCTGAACCTTCCAAGTCTATACGTTGTCCTGTAGCTAGCAAGCCATTCATCAAGTCTATACATTCCTTACCTTTACCTACGTTCAGAACACCAAGTCTATACATCGGTAAGGTCTGCACATGGTTGCCTTGAAGCTGCATCAAGTCTAGACATTGTCCTGTAGCTAGCACGAAGTAAAGTCTGTACATTGTCCGCGTGTTCACATGCTTCAAAGTCTATACATCGTGGGCTTCGAGCATTCAAAGTCTGTACATTCTTCAAGGGCCAAGTCTATACATTGTCTCAGTCACATCTTCAAAGTATGCACATTCTTCAAGGGGTAAGTCTATACATCGTTCGCTTAACTTCAGCCTATGCATCGCTAAGTCTATACATTGCCTGCCCTGCACGCGCTGCAAGTCCATACATTCTCTACCCTGCACACACAAGTCCATACATTGCATGTGGGCATCAAAGTCTGTACAGTGTCTCACATTGGCAAAGTCTATACATCGTTGGCCTGTGCATGCTTCGTCTTCTAAAGTCTATACATCCGTCACACTCCAGCCTTTGCATTGAAGTCTATACATTACTGTCTCATGCATTCTAAGTCCATACACCATGCTGTTGGGCATCGTTCATTACAGCAAGTTTGCACACTATCTGCACGCTCTCAAAGTCTATACAGCATGTGTCAGCATCAGTTCATAAGTCTACACATTGTAGCATGCACGAACAAACGAGTCTGTACACACTTCATCACTTAAAGTCTGAACATCCTTCAGTGAAGACTGTACACACTTCAGTGCACATGTGCATCTCCTTCAAGTTGAAGTCTATACAATCCTTTCCAAGCATTCAAGTCTATACATTCTATCTTTCATACTAAGTTTGTACATCTATCTGATACTTTCTTATGACTGTGTGACAGGTATATACTTCAAGAAGTAAATGTTTGGGCACGTGATCCGAGGTTGGCACCTGGCACATGATCTTAGGACAAAGAGGGCACAAGCCCTGCACACGCCCTAGTTGCGGCTAGTATAAATATGGAGCTTCTTCCACTTGAAGAAGACAGATCAAGCAAGTGTGATCGAAGCAGAGGTAGAGAGCAGAAAAAGGCAGAAGAAGAAAAAGGAGAGAGCAACAGAGAGGCTGAAAGCAGAAGAAGGAAAAGAAAAAGAGATTGAGATCGAGAGCTCGTGAAGTAGAAGAAAAAGAGAAAGAGAGATAGAGAGAGGGTTCGTGAAGAAGAAGAAAGAGGAATCATCAGAAGATTTGTTCACTAGCATTTGGATCAAATCCAAGCCAGACTTGCTCCTGCGAGAGCTACTTAGTGTGTCTCATTTCCAGCTTTACGTTGCTGTGTTTTTTCTTTGTGTTTGCTTTTTATTTTGTTCTTTCCATCTATTCACCTTGTTCTTCCGATTCCCTTGTTTGGGATCGGGGTTCCTCTTGTGGTCTCAGGAGAAGGGAGACTTGTTCTCCGGTTTGCTAGCGACTGGGTAGTCTCTAGTGGTTCCCTCTGGTGTGAAGGAAGAGAGGTCCGTGACCTCTGGTTTGCAAGTGGCTGGGAGTCACTTGTGGGTTTCCCTCCGGGTTGGAGGAAGGGAGATTCGTCTCCGATTTTGGTCTTGTGGGTTGCAAGTCCAGGTGGGTTCCCTCCTGGGTGGAGGAAGAGAGACCTCGGTCTTTGGTTGCTAGTGACGGGTAGTCACTAGCGGTTGCCCTCCGGTTGGGAGGAAGAGGGGAGGTTGTTCCCCTGGTCAAGCTGTTTGGCAGCACATGTTGCAGACTGAGTCTGCGGTTCTAGCGTTAGCTAGTGGAAGCCTCACTCCGGTTTGGAGTGAGGGGTGGACGTAGGTCTGTGGACCGAACCACCTAAAAATTATCTGTGCCGTGGTTTACCTTGTGCGTTTCCTCCTTGTCTTCTACCTCTTTGACAGGTTGTATGAACACTCTTATTTCTATCTGCAGTGACCTTGAGCATTACATATTTTGCTAAGTGAATCTGGTTTGCACAGTTCTGTCTTCGGCATTAGTCTTGATCAGGTTCCACTAGTATAGTTAGCTGTTCATATGATTGATCAAATGTTCATTTGAGTTCTATAGCTTTTATTCTGCAACTGTGTCTAGCAGTAGGCTTATTGTTTTTAAGTGGGGCAATATCATTGAAGGGGATACATTCACCCCCCCTCTTTATCGATCGCACCGTCCCAACAATTGGTATCAGAGCAGGTTGTCTGCATAGAAGGTCCAGCGACCTGCAGATTCGATCCTGCTGTCTTGGTGCTATCTAGCTTTTGGTGCATCATTATTCCTGTTGCATTTATCTGATCAGTTTTCATGGGTGATCCACCGGTTTTCAACGGCTCTAATTTTAATGTGTGGTTTGTCAGTCTGCGCAATTATGTTGATGCAGTTAATCCTGATCTGTGGAAGTTAATTTCACAAGGTCCTCACACATTACCAAAGAAAGTGTCCAAATGGACCAACAGCCACAGATCAAAGGGTGGAGAAAATCAGAAAGCCTTCAATCTGATGAAAGCAGCCACTGACAGAGCCTTACACTCTTGTCTTTATGATTGCAGGTCAGCTAAAGACATCTTGAGAAGCTGAAGCTAGCTCACAGGATAAATGAAGACATCTGCATGATGGCTAATAGAAGTAATCAAAGTGGCAACCAAAATGAAGAAGAGGATGATGATGAGGAGGTAAATCCTTTCGAGAATTTCTCTTTAGATGATTGGGAGAATGCATATGCTGAGTTGCTTGAATCTCATGAACAATTAAGAAAACAATACAAGAACTTGAAAAAGAAAAGTGATCGGGGTAGTTCAAGCTCACCATGTGAAAATTGTTCAAACATGAAGCAATCTCATGATCCCTGTTTGTCTGATATCCATATGCATAAAAATCAGAATGAAAAATTGATGAAGGAACTTGAATGTGTTTGCTCTGAACTAAGTAGGCTAAAATCTGAAAATGACTCTCTTATAAAATCTGTTAAAGAAAATGAAGAAAAATTTGAGAAATTTAAGCAAGAGAAGAATTTGTTTGCTGAAAAATTTAATGCCATAAAATCTGTAAATATGGAATTGTAAAAAGATCTTGAAAAATAGTAAAAAGAATTGAAAGAATTTGAATGTGTTAGCGCTGAATTGGATGTTCTAAAATCTGAAAATAAATGTCTTAGGAAATAATGTGGAAAACTCCAGGCTCAAACAATATGTTCTGGTAAATCTACTTGCAATGATTGTCCACTTCTTAAGGAAATAAATGAAAATCTTCACTCAAATTTAGAATGGCAGAATGAGTTAATTGTTTCCCTAAAGGAAGAAAACAGAGAACTGTTAAACAAGATTTTGGAGTTTGAATAGATAGAGGAAGAGCTGAATAATAAAATGAGCTCAATGAAAATTGATAAAGGCTCTATTGAAGAAGTTGAAAATCTAAAATCAAAAAATGACAAATTAACCAAAGAGGTTGAAGGATTGAAGAAGTTGAATACTGCTATGTCAGAGAAACTTCTTCTCTTAGAAAAAGGAAAATCTGTTTACATTGAAGAATCTGAAAAATTGAGAAATTTGGAACAAGAAGTTGAGGAATATAAAATTGTAAACAAGGTGCTAAGCGAATGTGTAAATTACAATGAACAAGAGATTGCCAGCTATGAAATACACATAGTTTCTTTGGAAAATGAAATTGAGGATTTAAATAATTCCTTGTCAAAATTTGTGGACGGAAAAGATAATCTAGACAAGATTCTAGGAACAAAGGTTACTTTTCAGAAGGAAGGGTTGGGCTATAACCCTTCAAACAAGAAGAGTTTTAAAAATAAAGTTCAAACTTCCTTTGTTTCCAGCTCAACTTCTCACAGCCCTCAGAACCTTTCTGGTTATCAGTCAACTGCTCAAAAGAAAACAACAGAAAAACAAAAAGAAAAGATCCAACATGTTCCTCTCCCCACTTTACATGTTTCACCCACACACTCACATGCATCTAAAAAGAAAATGAATTGTTATTATTGTCACAAGATTGGCCATCTGATGCATGAATGTAGATTAATGGAACTAGATGATTTGAATGCCAGGAAAATGCATGCCAGGGACCCTCATGTCAAGAAATTTCCTATCACTAAGAAAAAGAGCATCTCATGTACCAACTGTGGTAAAGTAGGACATAGTGCTGCACAATGTTGGTTTGCAAGTGGTAAGAAAAGATCATGTTCGTATCATACAAAATTCTCTGCAAACCAACATGGTTTTAATAAGAACAAATTTGTTCTTGTAAACCAGCACATCACTTGCTATAACTGTAACAAATCTGGTCACAAAGCCACCGAATGCTGGTCAAGCTCTTTCAGAAGAAATCAAATTAGCTGCTCTAAATGTGGAAAGCATGGCCATACAGTCAAGGACTGTTGGCATCTTCAAGATAGGAGGGCAAATTTTAAATATGGTAGACATCCTTCTTAGGAAAACATGTTTGGTAAGATTAACAGGAATAACTTCCATAATAAAAATAGAAACCAGTATGCACCTGCACAAAAATTCCATGCTGATAATTGTGTGCATAACAAGAAATCAAAGCATGTTGTTTCTGTTATTATTGTGGGCACTTTGGGCACTCCATGAGTGACTGTCGCTTAATGAAATCTGATGACTTACATGCCCAAAGATTGTGGAAAGCACCTATCAGAGGTGTTACTAACAATGTAGGACCCAATAAGTCTTGGGTACCTAGAAACACAAAATGAGATCTGTGCTTTGCAAGTATGCATTGGGGATGAGGAATAAAAGGGGGTCAAATAAACCAAGGCATCCAAAGTTTGGTAAAACCCCAACTCTACTGTTTAAATGCTTGTACACCTGAATTTTCTTTTAGCTGAACATCATGCTTAATATGTCAATTAAGATCTCATGCATACATGTCCATAACTGCATCTGCCATTTGCATTCTTTTCTGATCATGCACTTGCTAGGCGATCTGTGCATACATGAGATTAAAAGGTTGTCTGCATTTGATGCATACATATGCCAATTGCAGTTGTTTGATATTTGTTAAAATGCATAATCACTGAAAACAAATTGCATTCTGAAAAATCTGAAAAGCTGAATTGAATAAATCTGTTGCTTGGACGATGTCTCATGCTTAAAAATGTTCATCTGCACATGCATTCACAATTGCATATAAGTAGCATATTGTCTGCTTAAGATGCATATAGAAGTGTCGACACCTTGAGTGCTAGCTATTGCATACATTTAGGGGGAGCATTATTCATATTCTATCAACTGAACTTCCCATCTTCAGATTGAACTGCTATCTTGCTTAAATCCCTGTGATGAATGTGTAATGCAACACATTTCAACTTCCTTGATGTAAAACCAACCTTGGACCTATTTTGCAAGCATTCAAGTTTGAGCAGCGGACTCACACTAGCGAGCTCACCCGTATGGTGCACACTAGTACCCGATGGCGACTAGGCGATGTTGGAGAGGGTCCGAGGCGGGACCATGAGGCTCCAAGGGTTGGCAAGCTTGGGGAGAACCCAAAATGGGCCTAGGATGCCCAAATCATGGGCGGCCAACACACCAAGGGTGTGGGTTAAGTGGATTCACTCTCAACTCACCCGCGGTGGTCACTCAATTTGGTGGCAATGTAAAATCGGACACTCTCTTACCGCCGACGGAGTAACTATAGCAGTACTAAGCTAAGCAAGTCCAATACAGCAATGAGGGATGTTCAGGAGCTCACCTAGCCGGCGTGAAGACGCCGACTCCGGCCGGAGACGGGGGCGAGCGGGGAGGCGAGGGTATGTACCCGCACGCCGCGTCGGTGTCGCTTCAACCTAAAAGTGTAAAGAGTACAACACTACGCCTCTCGCAGGAGGGATGATCTTGGGGTGGGGATTAAGTTAATTACATCCAAAACTACCTCCACGCAGGGAGGGGCCTTCAGCCGGCCAAGCGGGTTGGGGATTACGCAATGAAACTTGACCTCCCGAGCTCCACCGGTTCTGCCCTGCTTCAAGTTCACTGGACAGACAGTCGGAGACGGTGCTGCCACGTGTTCCACGGAACTCGGATCTTGACGAGACCAGCGCCAAAAGTTTCCCAACTGACAGAGGATAAAGCTTGAATTTTTGAGGAAGCTTTGATACTAGGGGCTGACCGCGCCGGCCACTGGAACAGGACAGCAGCGTCTGGTCTCTGGCGGGTACCGAACTGATGCAGCAGGTTGCAGAAGTCACTGTGGGCTCTCCCGGACTCCGATTGGAATGAAACTGGTGGTGATGCGATCGTGGTCAGGGTAGCTTCGAGCCGGAGTTGACGGGGATGTGATCCAATGTCGGTGGATAGAGGGGTAACCGGAGGAGTGAGGACTGGTCTAACCTGGGACCACAGGGGCAGTCTGCCGTCTCCGACGAAGAAAATTGGAGCATAGGGTTCCGGTGGCCGATTGAGTCCCTTCTTCTTGGAGGTGGCAGCTAGCTTGAAGTAGTTTCTTCCCTCCAAAAATGGCGCTTAGAGACTTCACGAGCTGGCCGTGGCAGAGTCTGGGACCGGACTGATTGATTCTGCCTCTGTCTGGTGCAGATCAATGTGGCTGGTTGCAGAGGGTGTCACGATCTCTAACGAGCTCTGATTGAGCCGAGACCTGAACCGTTGGAACCGTAGCTGAGTCTCTTTCTGTCGGCACTAACAGCGATGTCGGCAGATGTCGGAAAAGACCGGGACGATCAGATGAGTAGAGGGGTGTTAGTTCTGGCTCCTGTAAACTAACCTGACACACTTGGAGTAGAAAATTTGTAACTTGATATGACGATGTCCAAATGCAGCTCTGCTTCTTTAGGATGAAAGAGGACTTGAGAGGGAAGAACTTTGCTGAAGAACAGTTGATCTGAATCCCAAAAGGTTCCTCATGGTCGGGCTTCCAATCTCGCTCTGGTTCTCTGCTTGGGGTCTTCTGCGCAGTCGACGGAGATCAGCTCCTGCGGACAGATCCGACCTCGGATGTCGACGAAACCGCCTCGCCTAGAAAGCTCCTTGGACGACCTTTCCAACGGTGTATGTGATGCCCCCAGAAGATGAGGGGAAGTGTTGGAGATGAAGATGCTTCCAGGACTCGATCTTGCTGCCTGCGAACTGCTAATGGAGCTGCAACTTGGTGGTGGCAAATGGTGTAGGAGAGAGGCAACTAAGCAAGAGGGAGGTTGGCTGATGGCTGGGGAATATGGTAAGAACGTGGCTAGGGCTTCAAGGGGTCTGGAGTGGCAGGGATAGATGGGGAGAGGGGGCTGGAACAGCTAGAGGTGGAGATGGGGGGGTGGGTGTGCACTAGAGAGAGGGTGAGTGAGAGAGGAGGTGGGGGGCGAACTTTGCTGTAGGGAGGAAGGGAATTTCGACCTAGGGTGATTAAGGAGGTGGGGAGATGGAAGGGCACAGCCCTAGGGAGAGGGAAATTCGAATTTGGGCTTTGGGAGGGGTTAATTTAGCCTTGGGAAGGTGGTGGGGTGCTTTGGAAAGTGGAAAGGTGCCTAGAAGAAGGGGTTTCCACCTAGGGGTTGGAGGGGGAATTGAATGAGTGCATAGGGAAGGGGAAGGGGCCTTAATGAGGGGTGAATGGGGAGGAGAGAGAATGAATTTCGAAATTGGGGTGGGGAGGAGAGAGAGAGGGGGTACAACCCACTTAGAGAGAGTGATAGTAAGAGAGAGAGAGAGAGGGAGATATTGAGAGGGAGATGGCAAATGCTTTTCAATATTCATCAAAAGTTCTTACATATGAGGAGTGGGGTGGCCTATTTATAGGCACATGACTTTTTCACAAAGGACCCTAACAAAAGACACAATGACTAATAACCGAAGGGAAGGGGGGGCATCCATGGGCCTAGCCCAATGAGATGGGCCCAATAACCTATCAAACCAACATAATGACTCAATACTTAGGAAAATGACTCAACAACCTAGGTACATGACTCAAATAAAGGGAAAATTACATGATATTGACTCAAAGAAAATGTGAAGATTACATGACTAGACTCAAAAATACATGACTAACATAATGGCGCTTGCCGACGAACAATCTGAGTCCGGAGAAAATGTGGAGGGGCAAGGGATGCCCTCACCATACCCCCGGGGTGGGGAAAACTCGACCCCGTCGAGTATGGGTCCACCAGGGAAGTAGTACATCGAACTGCGGCTCTGGGTGATCCTCGATCTCCATACTCAACCCGCGACCATAGTCGGGGAACGGCGCTTCAGCTCGACAAAGTGACTCGGTCATACCCTCATGCTGGCGATGGGATCTTGCTTGCCTAGTATTGCCGCTGTGTGCTCACGTCGGGCTCTCAGGCTATTTGTGGTGGCACTCCGAGGGTGTCTCTCACAAGGGTAGGTGTAAGCTGGAGGCACTCACTAGGATCCACTGCGGTGCCCTTATAAGGTGCTAGATCCGCCACATGAGAAATGGGGAGAATCCCAAAACCCTTTTTGAAAGTTCAACCCATAAGCCGGGTTGCCAAAGCCACTCGGAACTTGGCAAGGTCCAAGTCCTCGTGCCCTCAATTTGGAGGTGACCCTGGGGTAGAGTCACTCCAAAGTCATCATCGTCAAGTTACCAACTTGGAATTCCAAGTGGCGCTCATGAGTTTTTGCTCGCTTGTTGTGAATATCACCGCTTGTTGCTTGATATGTGCTTGGATGCATATGCCATGCTTGATGATGCGATGTGAGTGGGCAATGTTTGATATGCAAAGGTGGTCCGGGGCAGCCACATGTAGATCGATCATGCTTTGATGCTATGAAGATTGTGAAAGACTCAGGGGGGCCGGGACATCCATAGATGAACTTTTTATGCATGGGTATGACAAATGTCGGGGGACCCGGACATCCATGTATGCTCCTCTCATACTTAAGACTCATGATGAATGAGGGTGGGCCAATACATCTAAATACGGTCCACTTATGCTTCCTACTTGACATGTGGGTGATGTAAATGAATGTACCCGACTTATGAATCATGCCAAGTGGTGTTGTATGCCAAGATTTATGCACTCTTGTGACAAAGATGTCTCCTATGTGTGGGCCTTTGGACTTCCATTGGAATGGGTCGAAGGGGTCTAGAAAGGTGGATGTCATGAGATGGGGCACTTCCTCGATCCCTAGGTGTATACCACCCAAAGTCATGGTTCCCATGGTGTAACTCGGGTCTGGGATGGGGTGGATTGGATCAAACATGGTGGGTTGGGGTAGGGAAAGGTAGGTGGTAGTTAAGGTGGTTGGGTTACTTGGGTTCCTTGACTCCCATTGGAATGGATCATAGGGATCCTAAAGTGGGTTACCAAGGGGCTCCATGTCCTCAAGGTCCTCAAAAGGTGATGAGTCATCTTCTTCTAGTGGAATGGTTGGGCCGGTGTATGGGGTGGGCTGGTTGGTCAAGGTTTTAGGAATCACAATGGTAGGGGAGTGGACCAGGATGGGCTCTTCCACTATGGGGAGAAGGAAAAGGATGTCACTAGTGTAGCAACCAATAGTGTAAACCGAGGAGATAGACCCAATGCATGGATGGATGAGGTTAGGACTCTTGGGTTGGTCCGCTCCTAGGGCCAATAAAGAAGTCAAGTCTGATTGCCACTTTAGACCTTTGAGGAGATCATCCCAATCTTCTACCTCATAGTAGGATTAGATTGTGGTGTGATAGGAGTGGAGGGGAACAATTTGGGATGGATATCCCAAAGGTGAGAGAGGTGGGGGTGAGCTAGGAAGGGTGGGTCCTTGCTTGAGCCATTGGAGTATATGCTCATTCATGGTGAAGGTGGGTGACTCTTGAGGATCCGGGCTATTTGAAGTGGTAAAGGGTTGAGGTTTTTCCTTACCATTGGTGTGATCTTGGGCTTCCTTATGGGTGAGAATGGGTTCCGGACTAGCATCTACTCCCATGTGGAGGGTTGTGGAGGTTTCAATTCCTAGTGTTAATGGGTTGGGTAGGTCTAATGCGGGAGAATTGGTGATAGCTGGAGCATGGTGCACTTGGGGTGGTGGGCAAGGGTGGACTTGGATCGGAAGGGGAAGTAGAGGAGGCCTAGGTTGGGGAAAGATTGGTGTAGGAAGCGGGAGGTGAGTTGGGTGAGGGGTTTTGGGTTTGGGGATGGTGGCCATTATGGGCCTTGGTGGAGGGGTGGACACGGTGTCCACATGGTTTTTAATGGTGAGGGTTGGATGAGTGGTGGTCACCATGGAGGGAATTGGGTCGGTTAGGGGTCTCTTGCCCTTGGGATCATTTGGGGTGGAAGTGGGGGCTAAAGAGGCTTGACTAGTGTAGGTTAGTGAAGGGGGTTTTGGTTGGGGTGTGGGGGCCCTCATGGGATTAGGTGGGGAGGTGGAGGCCTTGGAGACTTGGGTTCTAGTGGTAAGGGTTTGGACGGGTGGGTTTGGAGGAGTGAGAGTGCTCCTCGAGTTTTGGTAACCCGGGTAGGAAGGGGACATATATTTTGCTCTAAGTTGCTCCTTCATGTCCTTCCAAGTGGTGATGGGAGTTTCCCTTCTAAGTATCTTTAGCCCGACAATTTGCATCCAATAAGTTTCCGCCCGTTTGGTAAGTTACATTTTGGCAACCAATGCCTTTTCATCCTCGGATATATGATACCAAGTGAAGTATTGGTCCATTGTAGCTTCCCAATCTAAATATTCTCTAGGAGAGGTTCCATCAAAGGTGGGAAGTGGGAAAGGGACCATTCTATCGTCTGTCCTTGGGGCGGGCCTATTTTCTCCAAGTTGGTTGAGTCGGTCCGATATGTTATCAAGCCGCTCATTGGCATAGGTCAAGGCTTTCATGCAGTAGTTGACATGGCCAGGGAAGTTATGGGTGTTAGTGGTAGGCATCTCTTGGTGTCTTGGACTTATGGAGTGGGCCGATTGGTAAGGTTGATATGAGGTGGCCATACTAGGGGACAAGAGTGATGCACTTGAAGACTCTAAATGCATAGACATACCCTAGGACCAACTTGATAGAGATAAGTTGTGAACTTGCTCTGATACCACTTGATGTAAAACCGACCTTGGACCTATTTTGCAAGCATTCAAGTTTGAGCAGCGGACTCACACTAGCGAGCTCACCCGTATGGCGCACACTAGTACCCGATGGCGACTAGGCGATGTTGGAGAGGGTCCGAGGCGGGACCATGAGGCTCCAAGGGTTGGCAAGCTTGGGGAGAACCCAAAATGGGCCTAGGATGCCCAAATCATGGGCGGCCAACACACCAAGGGTGTGGGTTAAGTGGATTCACTCTCAACTCGCCCGCGGTGGTTACTCAATTTGGTGGCAATGTAAAATCGGACACTCTCTTACCGCCGACGGAGTAACTATAGCAATACTAAGCTAAGCAAGTCCAATACAGCAATGAGGGATTTTCAGGAGCTCACCTAGCCGGCGTGAAGACGCCGACTCCGGCCGGAGACGGGGGCGAGCGGGGAGGCGAGGGTATGTACCCGCACGCCGCGTCGGTGTCGCTTCAACCTGAAAGTGTAAAGAGTACAACACTAAGCCTCTCGCAGGAGGGATGATCTTGGGGTGGGGATTAAGTTAATTACATCCAAAACTACCTCCACGCAGGGAGGGACCTTCAGCCGGCCAAGCGGGTTGGGGATTACGCAATGAAACTTAATCTCCCGAGCTCAACCGGTTCTGCCCTGCTTCAGGTTCACTGGACAGACAGTCGGAGACGGTGCTGCCACGGGTTCCACGGTACTCGGATCTTGACGAGACCAGCGCCAAAAGTTTCCCAACTGACAGAGGATGAATCTTGAATTTTTGGGGAAGCTTTGATACTAGGGGCTGACCGCCCCGGCGACTGGAACAGGACAGCAGCGTCTGGTCTCTGGTGGGTACTGAACTGATGCAGCAGGTTGTAGAAGTCACTGTGGGCTCTCCTGGACTCCAATTGGAATGAAACTGGCGGTGATGCGATCGTGGTCGGGGTAGCTTCGAGCTGGAGTTAATGGGGATGTGATCCGATGTCGGTGCAGAGAGGGCTAACCGGAGGAGTGAGGACTGGTCTAACCTGGGACCACAGGGGGCAGTCTGCCGTCTCCGACGAAGAAAATTGGAGCAGAGGGTTCCGGTGGCCAATTGAGCCCCTTCTTCTTGGAGGTGGCAGCTAGCTTGAAGTAGTTTCTTCCCTCCAAAAATGGCACTCAGAGCCTTCACGAGCTGGCCGTGGCAGAGTCTGGGACCGGACTGATTGATTCTGCCTCTGTCTGGTGCAGATCAATGTGGCTGGTTGCAGAGGGTGTCACGATCTCTAACGAGCTCTGATTGAGGCGCGACCTGAACCGTTGGAATCGTAGCTGAGTCTTCTTTCTGTTGGCACTAACAGCGATGTCGGCAGATGTCGGAGAAGACCGGGACGATCAGATGAGTAGAGGGGTGTCAGTTCTGGCTCCTGTAAACTAACCTGACACACTTGGAGTAGAAAATTTGTAACTTGATATGCCGATGTCAAAATGCAGCTCTGCTTCTTCAGGATGAAAGATGACTTGAGAGGGAAGAACTTTGCTGAAGAACACTTGATCTGAATCCCAAAAGGTTCATCATGGTCAGGCTTCCAATCTCGCTTTGGTTCTCTGCTTGGGGTCTTCTGCGCAGTCGAGGGAGATCAGCTCCTGCGGACAGATCCGAGCTCGGATGTCGACGAAACTGCCTCGCCTAGAAAGCTCCTTGGACGACCTTTCCAACGGTGTATGCCATACCCCCAGAAGATGATGGGAAGTGTCGGAGATGAAGATGCTTCCAGGACTCGATCTTGCTGCCTGCGAACTGCTAATGGAGCTGCAACTTGGTGGTGGCAAATGGTGTAGGAGAGAGGCAACTAAGCAAGAGGGAGGTTGGCTGATGGCTGGGGAATATTGTAAGAACGTGGCTAGGGCTTCAAGGGGTCTGGAGTGGCAGGGATAGATGGGGAGAGGGGGCTGGAACAGCTAGAGGTGGAGATGGGGGGGTGGGTGTGCACTAGAGAGAGGGTGAGTGAGAGAGGAGGTGGGGGGCGAACTTGGCTGTAGGGAGGAAGGGAATTTCGACCTAGGGTGATTAAGGAGGTGGGGAGATGGAAGGGCACAGCCCTAGGGAGAGGGAAATTCGAATTTGGGCTTTGGGAGGGGTTAATTCAGTCTTGGGAAGGTGGTGGGGTGCTTTGGAAAGTGGAAAGGTGCCTAGGAGAAGGGGTTTCCACCTAGGGGTTGGAGGGGGAATTGAATGAGTGCATGGGGAAGGGGAAGGGGCCTTAATGAGGGGTGAATGGGGAGGAGAGAGAATGAATTTCAAAATTGGGGTGGGGAGGAGAGAGAGAGGGGGTACAACCCACTTAGAGAGAGTGATAGTAAGAGAGAGAGAGAGGGAGATATTGAGAGGGAGATGGCAAATGCTTTTCAATATTCATCAAAAGTTCTTACATATGAGGAGTGGGGTGGCCTATTTATAGGCACATGACTTTTTCACAAAGGACCCTAACAAAAGACACAATGACTAATAACCGAAGGGAAGGGGGGGCATCCATGGGCCTAGCCCAATGAGATGGGCCCAATAACCTATCAAACCAACATAATGACTCAATACTTAGGAAAATGACTCAACAACCTAGGTACAAGACTCAAATAAAGGGAAAATTACATGATATTGACTCAAAGAAAATGTGAAGATTACATGACTAGACTCAAAAATACATGACTAACATAATGGCGCTTGCCGACGAACAATCTGAGTCCGGAGAAAATGTGGAGGGGCAAGGGATGCCCTCATCATTCCTGCTTCAACTGTTATCAGCCATTTTCACTCATTCTATCCATTGGTATCTGTTGAATTGGCTGCTCCTTAGAATGATTCGACCTTCCTTGAAAATTCAGAAAGACTTCTCTGTGCATATCCTGATCATAAATCTGAAAACAACTTAAAGAGGAATATTATATTATATAGGACTATGAATGTCTGATACTTTCAGCCGGTTGAAGATTCATGTATGTCATGTGTTTGTTTATGAACATGTCCTGAAAATATCTGAGTTAGTCTTAATAAACTTTAACCAACATTTTCATGTTGTGTCCTTTAAACTCTTTTGAATTCTGAAATTTCTGAAATCATGATATTCCTTGATTGATATGTATGAAATTAGTATTATTTTTAAACATCTGAAAATCTGGAACATGTGTAAGGGTAAATCTTGTCAGAGCAATGACTTTGGTCACTGAGAAACCATGTCCAAAGGACTATGTCATGAGGTGCCATAGTTAACTCTGCTTAAAAAATGATTGATAATCTAGCAGAGCAATGGCATGCACATGGAGAAATACATGTCACTCGTCAAAGAAATGATTTGTAGTGTGTCATGAAGTGTAAATGCAGTCTCTGTTCCCTTGAAGCATGACAGTTAGTCCCTCCAAGTGCTTAGGGATACTGGCGTCTAAACAACGTGTATCCTCTAGTTACAAGGGTGTACTAAACTCAAGTGCTCATGAAGATTGTTATGAAAATTATTGCTGATCTAGTGTATCATTTAAAAATGTGTGCAAAAGAAATGTTCTATTGGAACCCTTGACAGAAACAAATGATTTCTTATGTGTTTAACTTCATTACTATTGATTGCATCTCTTAAAGGAATCTTTGAAATTGAGTGAGTAAGAAAGAAGAAGATTAAACAAGACTGTCAATATGAAAGTAAGGTTCACTTTTATTAAAACTGATTTCAGATATGAGTACAGAAAGCTTTTGAACAAGCCTTGCATACATCATATTCTGATCTGACTTGTCAATGAAGATCATTCATAAATCTCTATAATAGAAGAGTCTGAAATACCTGTTTAATCAGATTTATGAAATTGATATCCCATTGAAAACCTTCCTCATTCATTCTGAATGCTTCCTTTCTCACATTGGACTCAATTATTTCAGACCTCACTGTTGACTTCTTTATGTCCTGAGCTTCATTCCAATCACTGTCCATCTAAGGGGGAGAATTCTTGCATGTCCCTGTGGTTCAATGTTCATTCAGGAGAATATCTTGTCAGTGGGACATTTTGATGACTGTAACTCAGCATTGCCTAATAGCTCCTATATCATCTCCTTCAACAGTCAATGATCATTCCATTCTTTTTGATGTTGTCAAAGGGGGAGAACTTTTGTGAGTCATAATTTGCATCAATCAACAGTTGCATCACATGGTGTTTTACATGCCCATTATGTTTACATAATCATGAACTGTCATATGGTATTTCATAACCATCGTGATGAATCTATTGCAATGACTCATAATATTGCCATCATCAAAAAGGGGGAGATTGTTGTGTCCCCTGTGGTTCTGGAGTTTTGATGATGACAGATATTATACCTCATTATGTTTACATCCTTGATGATATAATCCTGTTACATTATGAGAAACTGTCAGAACAAGTTTAAGGATGACTTACAAGTCATGAAGTCAACCCAAGTCAAAGTCAAATCATGACAGGTAAGGTCAATGCTCAGATCAGGTAATGCTCTGTCTACTCTCAGATCTTTGATGATGTTTTAGCTGATATGCATAAACTGTTCTGTGCATGCATTTAAGTATGTACAGCACACACACACATTGTCATGCACACACACACACAGTCTGCACATCAAGTCAGTACAGCCCCTGGTCGCAAGACCAAGTCTATACATCGTATCCTGCATGCATTACTTCAAGTATGTACAGCCAGTGCATTACTTCATATCAAGTCTAGACATTGTGCATTCCTTCATATCAAGTCTAGACATTACATGCCACAAGTCTGCACATCCTGTTTGCACTAAGTCTGTACATTGTCTGTGCTTTCACGTGTCTGGTTGCATGAGTCATTGAAGTCTGTACATCGCTTGGCGCTCACCAAGTCTGTACATCGCTTGGCGCTCACCAAGTCTATACATCGCTTAAAGTCTGTACAGCCATTCCTTGATATCAAGTCTATACACTGCATTGGTGGCAAGTTTATACATTGCCCTGTTTCAGGCACGCAGAGTCTGTACAGAGTTTGCACAAGTCTGCATCTTTCAAGTCTATACATTGGCCAAGTCTACACATCGTTTGCCTGGCTTCTTATTCAAAGTCTACACATTCATGGGATATGTGCATCGTTTGTTCTACAAGTCTATACATCGGCCTGGGGCTTGCCAAGTATGTACATTGCCTGGGGCTTGCTAAGTCTATACATCGGTGGAGTCTGTACATCCACCGCTGAACCTTCCAAGTCTATACATTGTCCTATAGCTAGCAAGCCATTCATCAAGTCTATACATCCCTTACCTTTACCTACATTCAGAACACCAAGTCTATACATCGGTAAGGTCTGCACATGGTTGCCTTGAAGCTGCATCAAGTCTAGACATTGTCCTGTAGCTAGCACGAAGTAAAATCTGTACATTGTCCCCGTGTTCACATGCTTCAAAGTCTATACATCGTGGGCTTCGAGCATTCAAAGTCTGTACATTCTTCAAGGGCCAAGTCTATACATTGTCTCGCTCACATCTTCAAAGTTTGTACATTCTTCAAGGGGTAAGTCTATACATCGTTCGCTTAACTTCAGCCTATGCATCGCTAAGTCTATACATTGCTTGCCCTGCACGCGCTGCAAGTCCATACATTCTCTACCCTGCGCACACAAGTCCACACATTGCATGTGGGCATCAAAGTCTGTACAGTGTCTCACATTGGCAAAGTCTGTACATCGTTGGCCTGTGCATGCTTCGTCTTCTAAAGTCTATACATCCGTCACACTCCAGCCTTTGCATTGAAGTCTATACATTGCTGTCTCATGCATTCTAAGTCCATACAGCATGCTGTTGGGCATCGTTCATTACAGCAAGTTTGCACACTGTCTGCACGCTATCAAAGTCTATACAGCATGTGTCTGCATCAGTTCATAAGTCTACACATTGTAGCATGCACGAACAAACGAGTCTGTACACACTTCATCACTTAAAGTCTGAACATCCTTCAGTGAAGACTGTACACACTTCAATGCACATGTGCATCTCCTTCAAGTCAAAGTCTATACAATCCTTTCCAAGCATTCAAGTCTATACATTCTATCTTTCATACTAACTCTGTACATCTATCTAATACTTTCTTATGACTGTGTGACAGGTATATACTTCGAGAAGTAAATGTTTGGGCACGTGATCCGAGGTTGGCACCTAGCACGTGATCCGAGGACAAAGAGGGCACAAGTCCTGCACACGCCCTAGCTGCGGCTGGTATAAATATGGAGTTTTTTCCACTTGAAGAAGACAGATCAAGCAGTGTGATCGAAGCAGAGGCAGAGAGCAGAAAAAGGCAGAAGAAGAAAAAGGAGAGAGCAGCAGAGAGGCTGAAAGTAGAAGAAGAAAAAGAAAAAGAGATTGAGATCGAGAGCTCGTGAAGTAGAAGAAAAAGAGAAAGAGAGATAGAGGGAGGGTTCGTGAAGAAGAAGAAAGAGAAATCATCAGAAGATTTGTTCACTGGCATTTGGATCAAATCCAAGCCAGACTTGCTCCTGCGAGAGCTACTTAGTGTGTCTCATTTCCAGCTTTACGTTGCTGTGTTTTTTCTTTGTGTTTGATTTTTATTTTGTTCTTTCCATCTATTCACCTTGTTCTTCCGATTCCCTTGTTTGGGATCGGGGTTCCTCCTGTGGTCTCAGGAGAAGGGAGACTTGTTCTCCGGTTTGCTAGCGACTGGGTAGTCTATAGTGGTTCCCTTTGGTGTGGAGGAAGAGAGGTCCGTGACCTCTAGTTTGCAAGTGGCTGGGAGTCACTTGTGGGTTTCCCTCCGGGTTGGAGGAAGGGAGATTCGTCTCCGGTTCTGGTCTTGTGGGTTGCAAGTCCAGGTGGGTTCCCTCCTGGGTGAAGGAAGAGAGACCTCAGTCTCTGGTTGCTAGTGACGGGTAGTCACTAGGGATTGCCCTCTGGTTGGGAGGAAGAGGGGAGGTTGTTCCCCTGGTCAAGCTGTTTGGCAGCACCTGTTGCAGACTGAGTCTGCGGTTCTAGCGTTAGCTAGTGGAAGCCTTACACCGGTTTGGAGTGAGGGGTGGACGTAGGTCTGTGGACCGAACCACCTGAAAATTATATGTGCCGTGGTTTGCCTTGTGCGTTTGCTCCTTGTATTCTACCTCTTTCACAGGTTGTATGAACACTCTTGTTTCTATCTGCAGTGACCTTGAGCATTACATATTTTACCAAGTGAATCTGGTTTGCACAGTTCTGTCTTCGGCATTAGTCTTGATCAGGTTCCACTAGGATAGTTAGCAGTTCATCTGGTTGATCAAATGTTCATTTGAGTTCTATAGCTTTTATTCTGCAACTGTGTCTAGCAACAGGCTTATTGTTTTTAAGTGGGGCAATATCATTGAAGGGGATACATTCACCCCCCCTCTGTATCGATCGCACCGTCCCAACAGGATGTATAGACTTTAAGTGTGCATATGCCAAGACCATGTACAACCTTAGTGTCTCATGCAACCAGACAAGTGAATGCACAGATAATGTACAGACTTAGTGCAAACGGGATGTGCAGACTTTGTAGCATGCAATGTATAGACTTGATATCAAGGAATGCACTGGCTGTACACACTTGAAGTAATGCAAAGGTTATACAGACTTCAATGTAAAGACTTTGAACGTGTGTGCTGGCAATGTATAGACTTGATCTATGAATGAGCCAGTGAAGCACAGCAACCACAATCGTATGTATAGACTTCAAATACCATTTGATGAACAGAATGCTTCAAGACATTTTCAAGAGCAATCACCAACAGAAATGTTCATTTGATTAAACACAACAACAAGTCATTAATGCCATTATCAAAGAATGACTTATGAATATTGACATCATCAAAACCATAGAGACACAACAATCTCCCCCTTTTTGATGATGGTAATATTATGAGTCATTGCATTAATACAATTGTGAGTCTCAAGAAAACAAAGTACCCATATGCTCGAATGCACAAGTTTTTCAAACTCCTCCCCCAATGACTCAGAAAAACTTCTCCCCCTTTGCCAACAGCAAAAAAGAGGTTGAGCAGGAAAGCAGATTAAGAAGCATGGAGAGGTATGAATGCAGAGATGCAGATGCAACAAGATCTGCAAGAACTCCCCCTAAATGTATGAATGCAAGCCCATAATTCTCCCTCTTTAAGAATGACTATGCAGCATCATTCATATGACAAGGAAGCTCCCCCTGAATAAATGGAATCTTATGAGATGGATGAGAAGGAGACCATAGTGGCAATTAAGGACAAGTTCTGGTCATGATGAATCAAGGATAGTGAGAAAAAGAATTTCAACTAAGCTCCAAACACAAGCAATTCAACAAGATTTTCAAGGAGATATCAATCTCATAAATCCAAAACATAAGTTTTCAAAGTCTTCCATTATAAGGGCTTATGAATGAACTTTATTGATCAACAGGGTTTAAACATGATGTATGCTAAGTTTGTCAATAAAAATCTGTATTTATATCTAAAGTCACAGTTTAATAAAAATGAACCAAGCCCTCATAGTTATATCTTGATTAGCCTCCCTTTCTCTTACACCATCAAATTTACTGACTTCTTTCAGAATAACAATCACTAGTATTGAGATCAAGCAATTATGAAGTCATGTGATTTTGTCTAGGGTTATAGCAATTTGATTTTTTGCATCAATATTCAAATATTGCAATTTGTTCAACAAATTTGCATGCTACAAATTTTACGAGCACTCTAGTTTAGTGCACACCTTGTAACTAGAGGATATACGTTGATCAGACGCCAATATCCCTAAGCACTTAGTGTGACTAACAGTCATGCTTTATAATTAACAGAGTTAACATTTACACCTCATGACATACCTCAGCTCATTTCTTTGATAAGTGAGATGTGTTTCTCAGTGTGTCAGCCATTGCTCTGCCTGATTATCAATCATTCTTTAGCAGAGTTAACTGTGGCACCTCATGACACAGTCCTTTGGACATGATTTCTCAGTGACCAAAGTCATTGCTCTGACAATTTACCCTTTAGACATTTCAGAAAAACTCATTTGCTTCAAATCAATACTAATTTCATGTACTTAACCAAATAAAGCAATGTATTCAATAGTGCAGATTTCAGAAGTTTTTACAAGACACAGCATGAAACAGTTGGTTAAAGTTTATTAAACATGATTCAGATATTTTTTAAGAGATTTTAATCAAACTCAATGAATACATTAAACTTAAACCACTTGAGTTATTTCAGACATTCATAAAATCGTATAATAGAAGATTCCTAGTTCAAGTGTTTTCAGATTTGTGATTTAGACATGCCCCATTGAAATCATCATGAATGGCTGATAGAAGAGGTTCAGCAAGAATAAGTGATTTTGAAGCTCAATGTTTTCTGATATGATCAAGGTTTATCAATAGAATCAATAAAGAGGATATGCACACCAAGCAAGATAACAGGAGGTCTGGCATGTTTTAGGATTTTCAAGGATAACATGCAATGAATTCTGACAAGTGTATGCATTTGACAATCTGCATGCAATGCATTGACTCCCCCTGACAATATGTATTCAACCAATCTTTTTGGAATTTTCAATGTAATGAGATGCAATGCAATTAAGTACATGTATGCAAAGACATGCAAAGACTCAACATTGATTGCCATGCAAAGACATGCAATTAACTCCCCCTGAAAACACTGCCATGAAACTGAACATATGTCTTTGTGACTCATGCACATACAGACTGCCCTATCAAGCAATATGACCCATGATACTAGGCAGAGAACCTGGTCTAAAAGACCATCTTACACGTAGTAAGAACCTCTAGACAGATTTCCCTGCCTTTTAGTAGCTTACTATTTAATATACCATAGTGGTCAATCATGATAATTCAACATGTAGTCCTATAAGCAATCCAGATTTTCAGTGAGCTATGCAACAGACAGATTTCAAACAATATTCATATGCAGTTCAGATTTTCAGAAATTACAAGTTTATTCTCATTTTAATATCTAAACAGACAATTCATATGAGCATTGAGAGACATGAATACTCATAGTGTTCAAAGATGACAAATATGCAAGAACACATCAAAGCAGATATGCTGTTATCCAAGGTTCACAATTTCAAATAACAAAGTTTAAGACAAGTTTTCAGAACTGACCTGAATTTTGTAATCCTGGGGGTTTCATTCTTGAATGCCTTGGTTTATTACCCCTCTTTATTCTTCAGCTTCCAAGGCATACCTGTAACAAATACATCATTTTGATGTAACAGGTACCCAAGAAACCTTGGGTCCTGATTTACCACTAACACCACAAGATGGTGTTCTGAACGGTCTTTTGGCAACCTTGTCATCAAACTCCATCAAATAGCAATTATTCATTGAATGACCTATTTGACCACAGTAATGACATGATGCAGCAGATTTCAAATTCTTTTTATGCAAATTACTGTTGTCATGAAATTTATTGGCAGAAAGAAAGTTATGTTTACTAAAATAAGCCAGCCAACAGTTAGCAGCTCTATGGCCTGGCTTCCCACAGTTATAGCATGAAGAGACAGATTATAGGTTCTTTTTATGCACATCATTATGAACATGAGTTTTATGTGCATTGGCATGGAAATTTCTATTATTTGCATGACCAAACTATTTTCCATAATCAAAACATGTAGGAATCTTTCTTTTAAATGCAAATTTATTCCTACCATAATCATTTCTGTCTGCAGGGAGATTGACAGTTTTAGAATTAAATTTTCTACCCTGAGCATGCCAATATTCAATGGCCCTGTGGTCAGTCTTTCCACACTTAAAGCATGTAATGAGCTTATCTTTAAAAATAAATTTGTTCCTGTCAAAAACCATTTTGTTTACAGGAAATTTGGCAAATTTGGAGTTTAAATCTCTCCCCTAGGCATGGCTGCATAGTGCACCAATGTGGCCCTTTTTGCCACAATGAGGACATGAATTAGAATTTCTTCTACCAGCTTTCAGCCAACATTCAAATGCCTTATGACCTAATTTGTCACAATGAAAGCATTCAATTTTCTTTTTATGAGGTGAAAGATTTTTATCATGAAATTTTCTAACATTCATATCATCCTTCTCCATCAATTTACATTCATGCATCAAATGACCGAATCTATGACAGTAATGGCATGAAGTTTTCTGTTTGTATGCATGTGTATGTGTGTGCGTAGATGATTTTTGAACATCATGCAGTGAAGTGGCAGGAACCTTTTTGTTCTTTTGATGTACAGCATGCACTTTTTCCACATACTTGAGTGTTGCCTTTTTCTTCATGTTATCATCCTTTTTCGATTTTTCAACTTGTTTTTGGGTTTTCTGAACAATGGGCTACTTGTTCTGTGATGTGGTAGCTACACTTGAAGCTTTTACAAATGAAGTCATTACTTTGTTCTGAAAAGCCTTTTTATTTAGATTATTGTAGCCCAACCCTTCCTTCCTGACATTGACTCTTACACCTAGTAGCTTGTCTAGGTTTTCTTGCCCATCAACAAACTTTGACAGAGAGTTCCTCAAGTCTTGGATTTCATTTTCGAGAGATGCAACGTTTATTTCATAACTTGCAATCTCTTGCTCACTGTAATTGACAGCTTCATTCAAAACTTTGTTAGCGTTCTAAATTTTTATTGAGCGAAAAGTTTTTAAGGGTGGGATTCATTCACCCCCCTCTGAATCCATCGCACCGATCCTATCATTTGGTTCATTTGATTAAACACAACAGCAAGTCATTAATGCCATTATCAAAGAATGACTTATGAATATTGACATCATCAAAACCATAGAGACACAACAATCTTAGAGTTTAAATTGTATACCCTATAGGCTCTAGATGTTTCTGAGTACCCTAGAAAGATTCCGGGATTACTTTTAAGTTCAAATTTATCAAGATCTCTTTTAGCATTGACATGCACAAAACACTTACAACCGAAGACCTTGAAATAAGCTAGTGTTAGTTTCTTACCGTTGAGATTTTCATAAGGAGTTTTCTGTGTAAATGACCTTACCATGGCTCTATTGACTATATGGCATGCAGTGTTGACTGCCTCAGCACAAAATTTCCTTGGTAGGTTACCTTCCACCAGCAATGTTCGAGCATCTCCAGTAGGGTCCGGTTCCTCCTTTCTACTACGCCATTTTGCTCTAGAGTTCTTGGGGAGGAAAACCTATGTGTTATACCATTGTCCCTGCAGAAGTCATCAAACTATGAGTTATCAAACACACCACCATGATCAGACAAGATATTCTGATTAGAATTGTTATTATTCTATTTTATTTTCAAATAGAACTCTTGAAATTCATTAAATGCTCCCTTTTTCTGTGTGAGGGAAAACACCCAAGTAAACCTAGAGAAATCATCAACTAATACAAAACCATATCTTCTATTAGATAAACTAGCTGATCTAGTGGGTCTAAAGAGATCCATGTGAATCAGCTCATATGGTTTAAAAGATAGGTTTTTTGTTCGAGACTTGAATGATTTCCTAGTCTGTTTGAATTGAGTGCATGCCTCACATATAACATTATCAATTTTAAACGATATTTCAGAAAGTCCTCTGACCATGGAATGCTTATTAAGTTTGTGTAGCATTGTATAACTAGCATGACCTAGTCTACGATGCCAAAGATAGGCTAGGTCATCCTTGTTAGTAGTAAGGCACATGTTTGAATGTGCTACATCATCTAGGTCAACTAGGTAAATGCTATTTACTTTTTTACCAGAAATTTTAATATTATCAGAATTAGGCTCATAAATGTTGCAACCAGTAGAGTCAAAAACTACCATATGACCTTTATCACAAAGCTAGCTAATACTTAACAAATTATATGCAAGACCTTCTCCCAGCATAACTTCATCAATACAATAGGTAGAGCACTTACCTACCTTTCCTGATCCGACAATCTTACCCTTGGTATTGCCTCCAAAGGTGACAAGGCCTTCATTCTTTTCAACCAGCATACAAAATTTGGCCCTGTCCCCCGTCATATGCCTGGAGCAGCCACTGTCCAAGTACCACAGATTTTACTTGTCTTCGAGGCATACCTGCATCAAGGATCAAGTAGAAACATTTGGAACTCAAAAATGTTTGGGCCCCAAAACAACAGATGAATCATCAAAACAAGATACCAAACATTTAGGTATCCACATTTGTTTTGGAACATATTACCTTGTGGATTTGTTTGTTATCTTTTTGTTGTTCCTATGTTTATTGTCATTCATTGTGTGGACAACATTGGGTGAAGTGTACCCTAGGTTGGTCCTAGGCTGACCATAGGAAGTGTGTTTCCTTGGGTTCCATGTCGTGGATTGTCCAAACCAGTTTCTAACCTGAGGTCTATTCTTCTGAGTGGGATTTGAATGGTGTGTAGACCTTCCATAAACTCTATCCTTTTCAGACCTACTGAACTGATATGGCTGTGCATAATGGTATGAATGGTAGGTCTGAGCTTTGGGATAATTTCTGTTACTCTCTGATCTCCCGATAGTAGTGGGTCCACCTGGAATATGCAAGGGAGTGGTTTGTGTTTTCCAGTTACCTTTCTGTGGAGAACTACTGGTGTTTCTCTGGGGTTTTGATATTGTAGACGATTTACCCCTATACTGGTGTCTGCCCTAAGGTGTAGACTTGTGTGTGCGTAAACTGCTGGACACCTCCACTTTTTGTTTGCCTTTGTCCTGAGTATTGGGCCTTTTATAATTAGTAGTTTTTATAAAAAAAATTCAGCATTGCTTCCACTATACATTTTAATAAGAGGGGTGTTCTTTCCCTTTTCTGCTACAAATAAACCAGTTTTGAATTCAAAGCTTCTTTTAGCAGTGGGATTAAAACCAAGACCCTCTTTTCTGAAATTCAGCCTTGTTCCCAAAAGAGCATTTAAGTTTTCAGTACCTTGGGTCATGCTCTCAAGGGTTTTCTGCTTATCCTCATTTTCGTTTTCAAGATTTTCTTTTGATTTCTTCAACTCAACATTGACATTAAACACAGCTTCATACTTTTCATTAACAATTTTCATATCATTTTCACAACTTTGAAATTTCAGCTTTAAGTCATCAATTACATTTTTTAGCATTTCACTCTCCTTCTTAGCATCAATTAAAACAGATTTTATTTCATCACATTCAGTAGCAGATTGTTTTAGATAGTTATTTTCTATTTCAAGTTATGCAATTCTGTCAGACATGGTAGTATCATTAACAAGTGAATTAACTTTTCTTTTTAACTATCTATTTTCTTTTCTAATGTCATCAACTTTATCCAACAATTCACCATAAGCATCTTCCCAATCAGTAAGAGTGTAATTTTCGAAGGGAGATGTTACCTCATCATTTTCTTCTTCTTTGTCGTAGTCCCTGGCCATCAGGCATACTTGACTTCCTTCTCCTTCAATCTCCGAGGTGCAGCTGAGATTGCCCTCATCCTCATCACTCCAGGTACTAATCATAGCTTTGCCTTTCGTGTTTCTGTTCATTCCTTTTTCCTTCAGTTTCTGGTGCTCCGGGCATTCTACCTTCATGTGGCCAACTTTCCTACAATGATGGCAAACAGTGGTGTCAGTCTTTTTGGCAGGATGAGTTCTGTACCTCGTATGTCTTCTGTCGCTATGCTCTCTTCTTCCAAAGTTTCTTCCATCTTTTCTCAGAAACCTTTTGAACTGTCGAGTCAACATATCGAGCTGATCACCTTCAATCTCTGACCCTGAGGAGCTATGGTCGCTGGATGACCCACTTTTACAAGAATTGGCCTTCAATGCAATGTGTCTCTTCTTCTTCTCCAGCTCATCTACCTTTGGCATGTTCATCCCATATGTCATGAGTGAACCGATCAACTCATCAACCTTGGTGGTCTTTAAGTCCCTGGCCTCCTCAATTACAGTCGCTTTGGTGTGCATGATCGGAGTTAAGGAACGCAGAATCTTCCTCACTAGCTCATATTCAGAGTAAACTTTGCCAAGGCTCCTAAGTCCGTTGGTGATAATCATGAGGCCAACATACATCTCTGTAATAGTCTCATTCGGCCTCATCCTAAACGCCTCATACTCAGAGAACAACATGTTGGCTTTGGTCTCTCTCACTTGGGATGTTCTTTCGTATATAACTTCCAATTTATCCAACATCTCCTTGGCTGATGAGCAGGATGAGATCCTGGAGAACTCCGTGGGATGAAGGGCACACTGAATAACATTGATAGCGCTCCAGTTGAGGGTTGATCTTCGAATCTGCTCTTGTGTCCATAGATCCTCATCCTCAGACAACTAGAAGGGGCATTTGCTAACAACTTTCCAGAGTTCAAAATCTTTTGCCCTCAAGAAAAGTTGCATACGGTTCTTCCAATATGCATAGTTTGAACCACCAAAGTATGGAGGCTTGGTTGTAGATTGTCCTTCGGCTATCATTCCTCTAGCATCCATGATGTCTATCTCTTTAGGATGTTAGTCCCTACAGAAGAGTTAGGCTCTGATACCACGTGATATAGATCTAGAGGGGCGGTGAATAGATCTACCCCAAATCTTAAACCAATATTAAGCAGATAAAATGCGGAATTAAAAGTTACTTAATCAGAACAGCCAATGTAGACACAGAATCACTAGAGTCACTGAATTAACAAAAGACTTAGTCTAGTGATATGAACAGAGAGAATGAGTCAATTCAATTAGACAGGTGAAACACAACAACATCAAAGCTAAATTCTAGAGAGATGGAGTGTGAAGAGGTAGTTGGCGGAGGTAGAACTCAAAGAGTGTCCTCACGCAAGATAAACTACTTTTCAGATAAGCCTAACTTATCCTTCCAGTAGTACCTTTTGATATACCTTCTCCACTCTCCAGAATACTCAATATATCAATCAAACGAAGCAAGATAACAACCAGATGTATAAATGTAGCGATCACAGACCATCAAGCATAGACAAGCAATTTTTAGGTGGTTCGATCTCTTGCAGAGATCTACGTCCACCCCACACTTAAACCAAGTGTGGCTTCACTACTGATACACAACTTTTAATCCGTTGATCCACAGCATCAGGGAAAACTTCCCAACATAGGCTGAGCCTTAGAGCTTAAGCTATCAGAGAAATCCTCCTCTACCGTTGTGGATTACAGCTTACCAACCGCTGACTCACAGCTTGCTATACAAGAGTTTGAAATTGAAAAATAAAAGCAACAAAAAAATAGTAAAACAATCTGTAGCGCTCACAAAGAGCAGATCGGCTCTGGTATTGTACCAAGAAGCCGGAAACAATGACTTACAAAAATTCAGACTCACACCCTTCAAACGAATCTATGCGCTCCTCTCAAAGCACTCTCAAATCTCTAAACTCTTTCTCTCTTGATTTTGCTGGAATGTCCTCTTGACTTGGCTGCTGCTTTCCTCTCTATATATGCTTCTATGCATGCTCAGTGTCTTGTTCTCTGTATATACTCTATCTCTTCGACAATGGGTGATCTGCCCCTTTTATAAGGCAGTAGATGATGGGCTTGTGAAAACCATGTTTCCTGCCCAAAAATCCGTTCAGATCTGAGCCTGGGATGGCCACGTGGTAGCATCTTGATTAGGTTGCTTTCTACGTGTCAAACACAGAGCTTCACCTTTTGCTTTGGATCACGTGCCTTTCATCCTGGTACTTTAGTTGCTCGTGACTTGGAGTTCGCAGGTAGTTAGGACTTGCGTCAGGTGTGACGACCCAGATCCCGAATACCGGATATACCCTATATGACTACCGAGCAGACCCGATACCACTTGGAACCCGTGAAGCCTCCCAAGATCTGTAAAGCTCCGAAGGCAAAAAGGATTGTCGTGTGTTACATTGAAGCCACAGAGATATAATAGTCAGTAATTAAATTTCATTAGATCGGTTTGCTAAAGTAGCGGAAATAAAATTACTGAAGCCACAAGAGTTTTAAATTAACAGTTAAAGTTAACAATTATACCAGAGTCCAGTCCAAAGGAAAGACAAGCAGTACAGTCCAACAGAAGGGAAAACGTACACTGAGGTCGGGGGAAGCCCAACATAGGTACCACTGGCAGCTACGAACTCGCCACACCAGGAATCGCGGAAGCAAAACGACGCCACCCACCTGAAAAGCAGGGGTGAGCCTCGTGTCACTGGTCTTGTAGGGGTCACGCGGATCCCCACTGAAAAATAAGCAGTAACACAGAACGGCAAAAATAGCAAGTGTAGTAAAGCAGGAAAACTAAACTACAAAGCTGTAAATGAAAATCGGAACGGAAGGAGTAGAGTAGCTAAAAGAAAAAGGAAAAGCCGTACCGAACAAAACATGGTTTCCAAACTAACCTGGCCCCTAAGCTACTCCAAACAACAACAACAACAAATGGGTAACTCTGAAATGGCGAAGTCAGGAGTTGCCGATCTGCTGACACAACACAAGGCCCAAGATGAAGGCCTACGAGACCAGACAACAAGACTAGAAAAGACCTAGACAGACACAGATGGCCTAAAGCATACTCGACTCCATTGTCATGCACGCTCTTCTAGATACGACCACACACGACTAGAACGTCGTGCACACAACACAACACTGACCTCGGGCAAGACCACAAGAGGGCTAAATCGGAAAGGTCACGACGTGCGAGAAACACAAGAGTCACGTGTCACGTGACGGAAGTACCCCCTCACAAGAAGAATAGCCAACTGCGTCCACTGACGTCTAATGCTGCGCCTACGAGCGTCTCGTCTACTATGCCGCCCAAACCACGACAGAGACTCAGACACTGAACTAGAATAGGAACTATAGTAATGAGTGACTAGACTGGGGAACGCCCGTCGACGTCAGTCCAAAGCCCCTGACCATGTGTGCACACACCGACTCTTGCTGGAGAGCCAGGCCTCTAGCTAGTTTTCCCCACCCAGCATGACGCCACTATACAGCGGGGCCCCACGGAAACTAGCATACAAACCGTATATCGGGAACTACCCCGCCACAAGGGTCGACACGGCGCAACGTGTCGTAAGGCTATGACTAGTGGAGGCTCACAAGACACAGACTCCAAAACACGAGTGTCGGAGTACAGACAGACAAAGAATCACTGTCGTACGTACTATGAAGCAGAGGACATGAGGTAGCATATCAGACTGCCACCGGACTCGGGACAAGGCAACTAGACCTGAAAACATCACGATCCTTGAGTCTCAAGACTCAGAGTCAAGATCGTCGTACAAAGTGGCACAAGCCGCCAATCGGACTATTCCTAAGCCAGAGGAAACGACATGCTCGCGTGAAATGACACACGGAGACCTGAGGGATCAACAGGACCCTCAACACACCTGGATATGCAAACCGAGGTAAGATGATATCTCGAGGCATCCAGAACCATGTCTCAGGCTGGACAGAACTGTCGAGACACACAAGGTTACCTGTCAACCACGGAGTCACCCCGGGTTGACCGGAACCCCGACAATGATGATTCTACAGTAGGAAAGAAAATCCTACATCAAGCAAGAAAACTCTTGGCTACCTCCTAACACGGTCTTAGCCCTCATAGGACATCAAAAGATATCCACGGAAACGGCAAACCACAAGGTCAAGCCAAGATATACGGAAATCAAAATGACGGGAAATGACACTCTGGGCATAAGCGATCCATCATTCAGCTGCTAGGGAAACCAAGCAGTCAAGGAGGAAACCGCTATGCACATAGAGACGAGAACACTGGCGGTCAGGGGTAGGGCCACGAGGCGACTGTAGCGGTCAAGGATGAACCACTAGACTCAGTCAACTCCAGCTGACCTACCCAACGAACCACCAAGCAGTCGATGACGGACACGCTACACAGACTAGGCGGACCAAGAGATAACCACCACACTAACCACCCTAAGATACTGACCTAAGACAAACGACTCGTAGCAGCCTAAGGAAGGCGCGCTACAGCGAAGAAACTCATGAAGGTTGGGCCGCCAAGGCCAATCGACATAAAATCTTAACTAGGTCTAAAACCATGGTAACATGAATATCGAGGTAGACCATAGGCCGCTGACACCATTCCCTCAAGACGGGAACTCAAGGAAGGCCACTCACATGCGGGGGAACCCCACCGCACTCACACCGACTCATGGTGACTCGATCGAGCATAACACAAAGCTCAAAACACGCATGCCTTTGGGCACACTAATCGAGGTAGCACGGCACCTCCCGACACCCCATAAACATGGACACGGAACCCACAGGGTGTCCGGGACATTCACGAGGCCATAGGTCGGTCATTGGGTCTCTATGGGACTGACCAGGACTCAAAACGGGCAAAAACACTGCATTTCGGTCGACCGGACCCTTAGGGGCGGTCGACCTAACAGGGTCGGTCGACCGGCCCTTGGCGGTCGATCGACAGGACCAAACGGTCCACCTGCCTGCTGGCACGAATGTTGGCCGATCGACCGGCTAGCCCGTGGCGGTCGACCGGTCACGGCGGAAATCCAGTCAGACCGAGCCTAAAAACCCGAATCCACGCCCCGTTCGATCCCGATCGAAGGGGGAACACACATAACGTTGTAGAACAATGATATACAACATTTAGACTCCAACGGGAGTCAAATTGACCCAGAAACGGTGAGAAACAGGTGATTCCATCGAATCGACCCTAAATGAGTCACCGGGGTTCCCGGACTCGTACCGGCCCCAAATGACAACCAAACGACACAAAATCAGCGGATCTGGAACGCTGACATTCCAGGGAGTCCATTGATACCAACCGATCTAAAAACCGTTGCCATTTTCCAGCGAACCCTACGAAACCCACGAAACCACAACGAGCCCACACTCGCTCGTTCTCACACCGTTTGACGTGAAACTGCGAGGAAAGGTGTAGTAAAGGTGGGCGATCCATCTCCCGACCTCCACAGAAGAAACTGTGCACCGAAGCGACTAAACCACGTCGAAAATCACGTCGCGAGCTCGACCGTCGTCTTTGAATCCACCATTCGGGATCGCGCCAAAACCGATCCGATCCTTGCCCGATCGCGCACCTCATGCACCCCACGCCGTCGCCACCTCGCCCACGAGCCTCCTCCGTCTGCAATCGGAGCCGGGAGGGCGAGAGAGGAGAGAAAACGAGAGAGAGAGAGGGTCGTGCGCGAATGAACGGGAGGAGAGAGGAAGAAGAAAGAAAAAGAAAAAAGGAAAAAGAAAAAGAAATTAGGAATTTTCCTAATTTCTGAAAATTTGATAATTAGCCCGAAAATGGACTAATTCAGAAAAATACGCAAAAATAGTCGAAACGATCCTCGGGAAGAGTACATCGCAACTACAACGTCCACGAGTCGATGAAATGAGAAACAAACTCATCGTAGGGTTCCATAACTAGTACGAGAGAAAAACTTATACAAATCGTAAAACTCAACTCAGGACCCACAAAAGCGATCCGAAACTCTCCGAAAAGACGCGAAAGACCTAATAAATATTCGATAAGAATCCAGGGCATTACATTCTCCCCTCCTTTAAGAAATTTCATCCTCAAAATTTAAGGACTAGCGAAGGAGAAGCAGGGAAGAACATCCCCAAGACACGACTTGAAATAGTGTGAATCTCGAGAAACACAATTCATAGGGACATAGTCAGACCATAATCACAGGCACACGCTCTGGATTGAGCACGACACCCAAGGAAACACAAGTATGACACCTCCGAAATAGGGCAGCGTCGCTTACATCTCATAGGAAAGGAGACATGACTCATGCCACGATAACAGATATCGAGAAAACAAAACGATAGACATGGCAAGCATCGGCTTAAAAAAGGAAGCATAGTCCTCTCAGCTGACAGCTCGACAACATCATCGGCTCCAGTGCCAAAGGCAACCACGAAAGCCTGGCACACAGGATGCCAACGACAACACCGAACCACAAACACAATCAAGTCAGTCCTCAGTCAGACATTACATCTGATCGAGTCGCAAGCTAACTCTACCGGGAGAGAAGAGTACATCAAGGCTAACCGACAAGACCTAGTACACACAGCGCCAAGACAGATACACAAAATCATAGAGAAACAGTAATAAAATGACAACAACAGCACTTGCAGGATTCTAACTCTGTATTGAACACAGAACCACGGAACACAACCACAAGCTGGGTCACATCAAGGCATAACGATAGCTGAACACACGACTACCAGGGATGAGTCGTGCATCGAGCACGTTCACCAAGAAAAGACCCACGCCGATGAAAATGATAATCTTGGGAAACGCATATCAAGGACCAAGATCACGTCCCGAAAGCACAATACCCAAGAAAAGAATACAAAGGAGCAGAGGGTACGCAATTAGCAAGAATGTCGATAGACTCCCCAACACTCGCAAATGCCAGTGCCAACACCAGAATGACTCCAGCAACAACACGGCAAGAGGCCACATCAAGGCGCAGGAAGCCAAGACGAAGTCACATCGAGAAAAACAATTCTCTCGACCGGCCAGAATCTTACCACTCGATCCTCGACCTGTGGGTTATCAGCCCACACGCTTCCGCTGCGCACTCAAAGAACGCACACAGGCATCAAAAATATCTTGATATCCGCATCTCAGCACACACTCGGCGCCATCTTAATTCAAGAAATCGCAATATAACACGCCACGAGTACTGATCCTGCGAGCAATCGATGACAAGAAGCCTAAGTGCAAATGAAGAAGAGTACCAGCTTCAGCACAAAGCACAACGAAAGGCTAATCTCAGCTTACCATTACGTCCTAAAACAAATAATGAGCCTTCACAACATATCAGCCACTAGACACGGCACGACGAACACGGCGCACAACAGCACTCAACACAAGGATTAGGTCCAAAGCCAGGCAACCGTAAAATAAAGAGAAGATCAGGCTCAGAAGAAATACTATCCACACTTAAGTAGACACAGGACAAAGGTCTCACTAAGACAACAATTCCAAGGCTTACCTCAAAAAGACTCCACCAAGCGGAACGAGAAGCATCAAGCTTGACTAACAGAAGCTCACTAGGAAGAAAAATCCTAGGTCGCCTGAGCATCTTCTCAATCAAGGGAATCTAATCGAGCACTTCGACAGAAGCGAGACACATCAGGAGCTGCACAGACTTAAGCTGGGATGACCAAAACAATGTAAGAACGTGTACGTCCATCACACCAACTCGAAAAAGTCACCAGCCACCTGAACAAACCACGGAAAAAATCTTGAACAATGTACTGCAGATTCAAGCCTATCGGTGAACTCTGCCAAGTACTGCACGATCGAGACAAACACCACGATGAAAAAGAGCATCCCGTCGCATCTTGACGAGAGCAAAACCATCTCATATAGCGTTGACACAGCATGCACAAGACAACACACGAAAAATGAAGCGATAAAGAATCGTAAAACCTAATGCCAACTACAGACTGTACTAGACTTTTAGGACTCTGATAACTGTATATCTCGGATTCCCATGTACTTCACACAACAATGCTCTGATACCAGCTATGACGACCCAGATACAGGATACCGATATACCCGATAGGACTACCGAGCAGACCCGATACCACTTAGAACCCGTGAAGCCTCCCAAGAGTTGTAAAGCTCCGAAGGGAAAAAGGATTGTCATGTAGTACATTGAAGCCACAGAGATATAACAGTAAGAAATTAAATTTCATTAGATCGGTTTGCTAAAGTAGCGGAACTAAATTTACTTTTTAATTAACAGTTAAAGTTAACAATTATTCCAGAGTCTAGTCGAAAGGAAAGACAAGCAGTACAGTCGAACAAAAGGAAAAACGTACACTGAGGTCGGGGGAAGCCCGACATAGGTACCGTTGGTAGCTACGAACTCGCCACACCAGGAACCGCGGAAGCAGAATGACGCCACCCACCTAAAAAGTAGGGGTGAGCCTCTTGTCACTCGCCTAGTAGGGGTCACGCGGATCCCCACTGAAAAACAAGCATTAACATGGAACGACAAAAACAATAGGTGTAGTAAAGCAGGAAAACTAAACTACAAAGCTGTAAAAGAAAACCGGAACGGAAGGAGTAGAACAGCTAAAAGAAAAGGGAAATGCCGTACCGAACAAAACACGGCTGCCGAACTAACCTCGGCCCCTAAGCTACTCCAAACAACAATAGCAACAGAACTGGCGATGTCAGGACTTGCCGATCTGCTGACACAACACAAGGCCTAGGACGAAGGCCTACAAGACCAGACAACAAGACTAGAAAAGACCTAGACAGACACAGATGGCATAAAGCATACTCGACTCGATTATCATGCACGCTCTTCTAGATATGACCACACACGACTACAATGTCGTGCACACGACACAACACTGACCTCGGGCAAGACCACGAGAGGGCTAACCCGGAAAGGTCACGACGTGCGAGAAACACGAGAGTCACGTGTCACGTGACGGAAGTACCCCCTCACTAGAAGAACAGCCAGCTGCGTCCACTGACGTCTTATGCTCCGCCTACGAGCGTTTCATCTACTATGCCACCCAAACCACGACAGAGACTAAGACACTGAACCAGAATAGGAACTACAGTTGAAGAGGGGTGATCTCGCGCTGGTCCTGAGCTGGGGGATGATCATCGATCAGTGAACTGCAAGGAAGGGAAATGGATCAGGGGGCCGAGGGGTGGTTCCCTGGGTAAACCATCCAATGCCTAAGTCAGTAGAGCAGTGGTGGAAGCTATGAAAGGAGGAGGAAGGATATGCACGAGATCCCTCTCCACCAAGGTGGCGAAGTGGTTCCTGCTAAGGGAGTTTTAGGCATGGGTAGACCCTTACCGTTCGCTGGAGGGAGTCCCCGGTTTAAATAGTGTGCTAGTCAAATGACTCCCGTAAACTCAGGAGTTCCAGGCGGGGGTTACGTCCTCGACGTGGGTTCTTTACGTCCTCATCGTGGGCTCTTTATAACCTTGAGGACACGTGGGTCCCTTATCTTTGTGAACTCCTATTCATAAAGGGCTCTCAACGGTAGCGTGGATAAGCAATCGTCGGTCGATCCAAGCATGAAGAGTGCCAGCCCTATCCGGGTGATAAGCATAGCTCAGATGAGGCTCGGTCGGAGTGGGCGCGGGGCGCTAGCCTTTATCCCGTCGAGGGGGATAGGTCGGGCTTGGGTCTTCCTCCGACCGGACCAACGCTCGGGCCTTCCGAGCCTAATGGCCGCCGAGGAAGGGCTTGATCCCGAGTGATCTTATTGGGATTTTATGCTAAGTGGGCCCTACGGGGTGGTCACTTAGATGAGTTGGGCCTCGTTTGGTCTTGCTGGACCTGGTTCGGCCGCTCTTAGATGGGCTACAGAAATCCCCCTCTCCACTTGTCCCCCTCCTACTCCCCAGCCTTGGTAGGCTCAGAAGAGTAGCTGTTAGGGTTTTGGACCAATGTGGCTCGGGTGGGTGGAGATCTGGCGGTGTTAAGAAGCCACGTGTCGTGGTCACCTGGGCCCGTAATAATGATAATCCTGACGGATTTGAAATGAAGGGGCCCCCTTTTCTAGGAGGTTGGAACAACGTGCCACCTTCCGCGTGGGAATATAGGCGTTGTGCGCTTGTTGTCGTTCCAGACTCCCTCCGTTTTATGGTTTTTGCTCTCCTTCGTGCTTGCTTTTGGGGCTCTTTGATGCGTCGTGAGGACACGGCGGAAGAGCAGAGGCTTGAAGCAGCGTTCGTAGAGTTGGCAGAGATAACCGTGTAGGCGATTCGACAACTTCCTCTCCCTCCAGAATCTTTGGAGTCTCGGGAGCATTTCTCTTCAAGTTCCTCTTCAGATCCCATGGCGGACCAGCGTCCGGAGGTCAAATAGTGGGAGGGTGAGCCTGAGGCGAGGGTGACGGTGATACTGTCAGCTCCAAACTGCAGCGAGCTGGGGGAGGCGGAGGTGAAATGGCTGGAGCACCAGTTTTGCCTGCCCTATTAGTTTTACTTTTCCGCGGCTGCCCTGCACGAGACGAGCTTGGATTCTCGTACGGGCCATATCTGCTCCTTCCTTCTGTCGTGAAAGAATGGGTTCCGCCTTCCCTTCGAGCCCTTTGTTCTTAAGCTTCTTGATTTCTTTAAGCTGGCTCCCACACAGTTGGTAGCCAACTCTTATCTTCTTCTCTTCGCCTTTCGCAACCTCTGCCGCCAATGCGGGGTTCCTCCTTCTTTGTACCTCTTCCATTAATTTTTCGAGTTGAAGGCACATTCCTCTGCTGGGAAGGGCTTCTATTTCATCCAGGCGAGATGGAACAGGAGCTGTGTCTCCTTAGCCGTGAAGGACTCTTCCCACAAGGGATGGAAGACTCAGTTCTTCTGGGTGGGGATTTTTTCGGTGGAGGAGACTTCGAGGTGTCCCGTAATCCCCAATTTCCATCCAAACATTTCTCCGAGACAGGACGAGTTCTCTTCGGATGTGGAGGAGTATGCGGCCATTTTGCTGATGCATCGCCAGTCCACGGAGGAGCTGGTTACTCCGGAGAACATCGAGTGGTGCCTTCTCACGCGGCTACGGCCGACTGGTTCGGACGTCACGAATTAGCTTCTTCATCAGATGATGAGACCATTTTTCTTTTCCTGACTATATCTTCTTCTGCGCAGACGCCAGGCGGTTGGCTGTGGAGGAGGAGCCTGCGGCCGAACGGGAGGTGATCGATCTCGGTGAGGACTCGACTTTCGACTAGTCGTGAGCTCCCGGGGGGCGCTCTCGAGCCCAGATAAGGGCAAGGAGATGGCCCAGGAGGGCTCTTCCAGGCCGCGGGGGGCAAAGCGCAAAGATCCCGTGGAGGGCATGATATGGGACGCCGTGAAGGCCAAGAAGCGAGCCAAGAAGGCCGGGTCTGTTCCCACTGTCGAAGATGACTCTGGCTCGGCGGCTCCCCCCTCTTCCGAGCGAGATAGAGCCGACCCTATTGGGCCGGCTCCCCCATCCGTCGAGCGAGAGGGGGCCGAGGAGGCCAGGGCCGCTTCTGGGGGCGGCGGCATTGGATCGACTCTCCCCTCGGCAGGAGCCGAGGGGGCCGGGGTCGCTTCTGCTGGTGGCGGTGGCGCTAGATCGGCTCTCCCCTCAGCAGGAACCGAGGGGGCTGGGGTTGAAGCGGGCGACTCTGGGACTGCGGCCGAGACTGGGACGTCGATCGAGGCGGGCGACGCTCAAGGTGGCGGTGTAGGGGCCGAGCCGGTCGAGGCTGGGTGGTCGCGAGGAGCGACGACACAGCCCCACCGGCTGAGACAAGAGGGGCGGATGAAGCCGCGGCTCAATCCAAGCCGACCGGCCGGGCTGCCGAGTGGCTACCGCTCGGAGGGGGGCCCCCTATTTCGGTGGCTCTGGAGACGCTGGGCATCCAGGGCCCTCTGTATTGGGCATATTGCAGCATAGCTGCGAAGGTGATGAAGGGAAGAGAGAGGCAACGCTCCCCGCCCGTGGCCCTCAAGCTGGTTATGGAGGGCAGCTTGGTATTGGCCCAGATGTGGGCCACTCTGGCTGAAGCTTACGCTTGGTCGGAGTCGGAGCGGGCGACCCTTGCCTGGACCCTTGGTGGGTCTGACAGGAAGGTGGCTCTGTTCACCGAGGAGCGTGACGGGCTTCAACGGGAGCTCTTCACAATCAAGGAGCTGGCGAGGGTGAGCCAGGCAGATGCCCGGTCGCTGTCTGAACAACTGGCTCAGGCCCGTGAGTCGCTTGAGAAGAAGAGCCGGCTTCTGGAGGAGGAGTGCGTGGCCCGTACCGAGCTAGACGGCCAGTGGGAGGCTGAGCGCGCCGAGCTATTGGGCTGGGCGGAAGAAGCCATGCGTCTTCGGCGGGAGGTCGAGGCTGATCGGGCCGAGGCGGAGAAGCGGTCAGCCGAGGCAGAGTGGAGGTTGGCCAAGGTGGAGCGGGAGAAGGCCGAACTCGCTGGTAGGGTGGAATCGACCGGGGTGAAGGCACTCGAGCAATACAAACACTCGGAGGCCTACTAGGTCAACCTCAAGGAGGCTTCCCTCCCCTACTATGAGTCAACACTTCGCTGGGGCATCCGCAAGGGGTTCAAGCAAGGCTATGACCAGGCCATCTCTTATGCGGAGGAACAGGCGTCCGAGACAATCAATTTTCCGTCTGGGCAATGCTATGACTTGGATTTATCATTCTCCGATTCCTCTGGTTCAGCGTCGGAGGAAGGAGACCACGGGGACTTTTCATCTGAGGGGTCGCCAACTCCAGATGCCTTGGGAGGGCGCGCAACTGAGGCAGTTCCCACGCCGGTGGGGTCAGTGCCAGGGTGGGCCGTCGCAGAGGGTGCCAGGGGCAGACCGTCCGAGCCTTCCACTTCCGAGCCTCAAGATGGGCTAGAGGCCTAATGTATCTATTTTGCTTTTTCTCCTTGTATGTTTTTCCTTTTTTTGAAGAAAAAACTTCTCTTGTTGTGTAAAGGTAAAAACGTAAGGCAGTAGCGTTATGACGAAGACTTAACTCTTTTGCATCGCCATTGCCGTAGTTTGACCAGCGTATCCGCAGTAGTTGGAAAGTGATGATACTTTCTGCGTGGATTTCGCATGATGGTTGGGCGGGCGTCTGACATGGTGTCTTTCCGTTTTCTCATGCTTTAACTACCCGGCCGTTTCGTGTGTCCCGCTGGGATGGAACCAGGGAGTCCGAGGTGACTGTTCGTAGGGAGAAGTCCCTTTAGCGTGTTTTCGAGGGGAGAATCATTTAAGGCATGTAACGTCCCTTCGCCTATAAAAGGTTTGAAGGGCGTCTCTCCTACTCCATCGCTTAGGGTTTTCTCTGACAGTCTTTTCTCTCTCCTTCTTCACGAAGCGTTGTGCCATCGAATTTGAAGCATGGAAGACATTCTGGAAGACGAACTGCCAACGATAGAGGGCAGAGAGTCCTTGCTGCTTCGGGTTTGAAGGGGCTTCGACAATCAGCGGGCAGGTTTAAAGGGGGTTTCACATGTGGAAGCACGTCGCCTTCTTTTATCAATTCCGGCCAGCGCTTGCTGGGAGGGTTGTGATGGTGGACGGATGGGGGAATCAGGCATCCCTTTCACACGTCCCTTCCCGCTCACTCTCTAGAGGGGATTCCTCAAGATTCATCTCCACTTCTTGTTTCTCCTTCTTTCTCCCTGCAGCCTCTTTCTCTCTCTTCTGCCCTTCTCATCATTTCTTGTTCAACTTGGAAGGTAGCCTTCTTCTTCCTAATCCCTCTGCCACCTTTGTTCCAAGTTACCTGAGCCAACGGGATCGACTACCCTTAATCCGAACCATTTTCTGCACGAAGCAGAGTCAGTGGCTGGACGCAGGAAGCCTAACCGAGTCAGCCAAGCGATGGGCTCGTATGGCAGTGCCAGATGGATTTTTGCTTTTTTGACATGTATTGTCTTGGCTTCAGCCTTTCTAATGTATATGCAAGTTGTTTGAATAAAAGAGGAAGGAAACTTTTGTTTTATTTCATATTGCTTACATGACGCTCGGTGTTTAGAAATAGAACTTGAGTAGTGTAGTCGTGTTCCACGTCCGAGGGATGGGTTCTCCTTCCATAGTAGATAGCCGGTATGCTCCTTTCCCGAGCGTCTCGACCACTCGGTAGGGGCCTTCCCAATTAGGGGATAACTTGCCCGCCGCCTCAAGTGGTCAAGAGGCTTCGGCTTTCCTGAGAACGAAGTCTCCCAGTTGAAAGTGTCTATCTTGGACTTTGGCGTTGTAGTATCGAGTGAGGTAGCGTTGATATTCCATTGCTCGGACGCTGGCAATCTCCTGGAGTTCATCCGCTAGGTCGAGGTTTTCGAGCAGTTTCTGGTCATTTGCCTCGGGCGAGAAATAGATGACTCAGAGGAAGGGATTGGCAATCTCCAACGGGATCACGGCCTCGGTGCCGTACACCAGCTGAAAGGGACTTTCACTGGTTGCCGTTCTAGGAGTCGTTCTGTGCGACCAAAGTACGATTGGCAATTCTTTGAGCCAGCTGCCCTTGGCTTTGCCGAGCCTGGTCTTGATGCCTTTCAAGATAGTCTTATTGGCATTTTCGACCAGACCGTTTTCCTGAGGGTGGGCGACCGAAGTGAAGTGATTGTGAATGCTTAGGTCGGCACATCTGTCTCAGAAATAATAAGAATCAAATTGCCAGCCACTATCGCTCACTATCACCCGAGGGATGCCGTAGCAACAGATGATCGATTTCCATACGAAACTCCAGACGACTATCTCGGTGATCCTAGCTGTGGCTTCGGCCTCGATCCACTTGGTGAAGTAGTCGATGGCGATGATGAAGAACTTCTTCTAGGCCTGAGCCGTAGGGAACGGCCCAAGGATGTCAATCCCCCACTGAGCGAAAGGATAAGGCTCGGCTAGGGTGACGAGCTCCGTTGCCGGCTGATGGACCAAGTGATCAAATCGCTGGCATCGGTCACACTGTTGTACATAGGTCGAGCAGTCGCACTACAGAGTGGGCCACCAGTAACCCTACCGAAGCAATATCCTAGCGAGCGACCTTCCTCCTAGATGAGCTCCGCACAGGCCTTCGTGAACCTCTTGGATCGCTCGGTTGGCTTCGTCATTACTGATGCACTTCAGAAGGGGACCAGAGAAGGATCTGCGGTATAAAGTGCCATCTAGAATGACGAATCGTCGAGCTTGGTACTTCAATCTCTGGGCTTCTCGAGGGTCGGGAGGCTCCTGAGAGTCTTGAAGCCATGACAGATAGGGGGTACGCCAGTCGCTTGGTGAGGCTGAGTCAACAGCCATGAGCTCCGAATCAATGCTCGGTCACTCTAGCTCTTCGAGAAGGACCGATCGAGTACCTTCGGGGTGAAGAGAGGAGGCCAGCCGAGAGAGGTCGTCCGCTCAGGAGTTTTCCTCCCAAGCAATTCGGACTACCTCAAAACTCTCGAACTGTTGTGCCACGGTTTTGACCAGCTGGAGGTATTTGACCATCGGTGCTTCCCAAGCTTCGTAATCATCGTTTACCTGGCTAGCGACCAGTTGGGAGTCAGTGTGAATTCTGACTCGCTCAGCCCCCAACCGCCAGGCCATGCGGGCTCCTGGGATAAGGGCATCATACTCGGAGGCATTGTTGGATGCCTGGAGTTGAACTTCAAGGCGTATTGCAGCTCTGCTCCTTCGGGGGACTTCAGGAGGATCCCAACACCGCTCCCGGCCGAGTTAGAGGATCCGTCGATGAACAATTCCCTGGTTGGCCCGATACGGAAGGAGATTTTTCTTCGGCCGGGATGGTTCTCTCGGTGATGAAGTCCGCGAGCGCCTGTCCTTTGATAGTCGATCGGGGCCGGTACGATATATCGTAGGCCCCGAGCATGATGGCCCACTTGACGAGGCATCCCGAGGCTTTAGGGTGGGAGAGGATCCTCTTCAGTGGTTCACCGGTTAGCACGATGATGGAGTGCCCTTGGTGTTGGAACCCTGGTTTTGATAATGACAATTTCTGAGTCATGTATGATAGAATTGTGGTCAGTGCATCTGATTAGAATATCTGATTAATCCTGGTGAACTGTTTGCATGATGGATTACTCATGTCTGGAAACCCTAGTCTTGATAATGACTTTGTGATAAATCATGCTTAGCTATTAGTGCTTTAATTCTCCAATTTCATCTATTGAGTATGGTCCATGTGGTCCATGCTATGTCATAGACTAAGTCATAGTCAGTGCATGCAGTGTCTCACTCATAATCCTTCGATGCAACTTCGTGCACCTCACACATAAGTGCTTCTCGGTGCAAGCTCTGCTCATGCTCACATACTGTCGATAAGCCTCCTTCTCGGTGCATCCAAATGCATCATGCCTCTCTTGACTCGGTGCGAGCTTTGTCGTGTATCTCTCTCTCTGATTAAGCTAATCTCTGACCAGCATCTCGGTGTAGATCTTGCTTGGTCAGCCCAACCTAGTCTCTTCATCTCAGTGCAAACACAACTCGGTGCAAGCTTTGTCTTGTACTTCTCTTTATCAGCTCGGTGCAGTTCCTACTTGGACTACATATCCCGGCTGGTGCATACTTTCCCTTCTGAATAACATTAACTCTGTGCATCTCCTGGTTAGTCAAAGTCAGTGCTTGTGTCCATCTAACCTTGCATCTCATATGTCTTAAACTTTGTGCATATCCCATGTCTCACGTTGCGTCCTACGTGGCTTAGAGTTGGTGCAATCTTTACCTCGGTGCAACGTCCATACAAAGTTCGTGTATATGTGTCCATGTCCATTCTATGTATATGGAATTTCGTCATTATACTAGTCTCAGTGCATATCTCTCATTTTACTTTCAGAAGTCAGTATAGCATTGAATTTTTGTCGCTTCCTGTCCGTACACTACAACTCGATGCAAAGCATTATAGCACTTGGGTTAGGTTTGTGGATATGTATGCTTGCACATTTCCCGGTCAGTGTGTATCTGGTTTGAATAAGCCTAAGGTTGTGCAAGGTTCGCATCCATGTGACAAACTCTAAATTTCTGCAAGTGAACCTAAACAATACTATGTCTTTTACAGGGAACAATTTCCTTCGCAGGAGAGTCACCTGAGCTCTTAAAAGGCACAAGGCTGACCCATGAAAAAGAATGGAAGGGGAGAAATGATAGGCACGTGATCTAGGGAAAAGAAGCCTCATTCCTGAACATGTGGATGAATGGGAGTCTCCGTAGAATTCTTTTGGTTCATTCTTACCGAGCCCCTGTTCCTATAAGAAGCTATATACCCTTCGAAGAAGGAGATGCCAATATAGAAAAGAGTTGTGGTGCTGGAAGAAGAGGCCTCTAGAAGAAAAGAAAAGAGAGCCAGCAGCTGAAGAAAAAGAACGAGAAGGAGTTGCCAGAGAGTGAGAGAGCTGAGAAGTGAGAAGAGAGAGCCTAGAGGAAGAGATCGTGGAAGCAAAAAGAGAGAAAGAGAAAGTGCAGTTACTCATTCTGAAGATCTGTCTAGTCTGTTCGTGGATCAAATCCAGAATGACCGTGCTTACTGGAGATTATTGTTTTTGTCCTTTTTTTCTTTTGATTTTTCTTTTGGTTGCCCCTTTTCACATTTTCTTCGTGTGCTTCCGACACTCTGTTTTGAGTTCGGGTTCCTCCTGTGGACTCAGGAGAAGGGAGAAGTGTTCTCCGATTTGCAAGTAGTGGTGTGCTATTTGTGGGTTACCCTCCGGTTTGGAGGAAGGGAGGATTGTCTCCGGTTCTGGTCTTGTGGGTAGCAAGTCCAGGTGCCAAGCTTCTGTGAGTTGCAGAACTTGGTGTGAGGGATTTGTCTCCCTCGGTTTGTCAAGCTGTTAGACAGTGTCTGTTTGCATACTGAGTCTGCGATTCTTGCTATTGCAAGGGAAGCCTCACTCTGGTTTGGAGTGAGGGGTGGACCTAAGCAAACTGTGGGTCTGGCCGAACCACCTAAAAACTTTCCGTCCATCGTGGTTTGATTGCTCTATCTGATTTGCTAGATGCATGCTTAGGCTCGACCTATATTTCTCGTCTAATGGGTATTTGGTTTACCTGAGCACCAATCGTATACATTTGATTTACTCTAGTTGATGTTCTGTGTGGGCTCTCAGCCCTGCAGCTGTTTGCTTTAATTCCGCATATCAGGTTGATTTAAGTTTTTATTTGAGCAAAGTTTTTAGAGGGATTCATTCACCCCCCTCTGAATCCGGGCCTTGCTTCACAACAATTGGTATCAGAGCAGGTTCTTACTGCCCAGATTTATCGATTCTAAGTGGATCATGTGTCTGTGTGGTACGTATCCGGTTGCTGTCTTAGATCCATGGCTCATCCGCAGATCTTCAACGGTTCGATTTTTGATTCGTGGTTCGCAAGTCTGCGCAGAAGTGTAATCACAACTGATCCTGATCTATGGAAATTAATTTCACAATCTCCTCACAGATTACCAAAGAAAATGTCCAAGTGGATCGACAGTCACAGATTAAAACACGAGGAAAATCAGAAAGTCTTGAATCTGATGAAAGTAGCTATTGACAAGGTCTTACATCCTTCTCTTCTTGACTGCAGGTCTGCAAAGGTCATTCTGGAGAAACTAAAAGTAGCTCATAGAAAAAGGGAGGACATCTGCATGATGGCTAATGGAAGCTGTGAAAGTAGCAACCTAGATGGAGACGAGGATGATGATCAGGTAAACCCCTTCGAGAGTTATACTCTGAATGATTGGCAGAATGCATATGGTGATCTGCTAGAGTCACATGAAAAACTTAGAAAACAATACAAAAGATTAAAAAAGAAAACTAGTCAGAATATCTCTGATCTCACAGATGAAAATTATTTGGAGCTGTAACAATCGCATGATGCGTGTAAGTCTGATAATCAAAATTTGCTGAAACTTCTGAAGGATCTTGAACAAGTTAATTCAGAATTAAACAAGGTAAAATCTGAAAAAGATTCCCTTGGAAAATCTGTAAAGAAAACCAAGAAAAATGTGGAAAACTTGAGCAAGAGAAGAATTTGTTAGCTGAAAAAATTGAAGCCATCAAATCTGTAAACATGGAGTTACAGAAAAATATTGAAAATCTTCAAAAAGATCTGAAGGAAACTTCTAAATTTAAAGGGAGAGAGGAAGCCAATTCAGAAGATCAAGTTTTAATAAATGAATTAGTTCAAAATGATAAGCTTAAAGAAGAAATTGAAAAATTAAAACTGTTGAACAATGCCATGTCTGAAAGACTTGTTACTTTGGAAAAAGGGAAAATCATCTGTACAAATGAAACTGAAAAAATTGATGAGCTGAGAAAGGAGATCGAAGAATACAAAAATACCAACAAAGTGTTGAATGAAGCTGTCAATTGCAGCAATCAAGAGATTGCTAGTTATGAAATACACATTGCATCTCTTGAAAATAAAATTTAGGATTTGAACAAAGTTTTGTCTAAATTTGTTGATGGAAAAGAAAATCTGGACATGCTGCTAGGAGTTAAGGTGAATGCTCAAAAGGAAGGGTTAGGCTACAACAATGTCAACAAAAAGGCTTTCAAAAACAAGATAATGACAAGCTTTATCAAAGCATCAAATGTAGCCACTACCTCAGAAAATGAACAACCAAATGTTCAGAAAAATCAAAAACAAACTGGAAAAATGGAAAAGGCCAGTCATGTGAAGAAAGGATTGAATCACACTCATATTGAAAATGTGCATGCTGTAAAACACACTAATACACCTAGACATGCACATAAAAGAGAACTCATGAAATGTTATTACTATAACAAGATTGGTCACTTGATGCATGAATGCAACTTAATGGAATCAGATGATCTAAATGCTAGAAAAATGCATGCTAGGTATCTTCAAGTCATGTTCCCTGTCACTCAGAAAAAGAGTGTCACATGTTCTAATTGTGGTAAAGTAGGACACGATGCTGCTCATTGTTGGTTTGGAAACGGTAAGAAAAGACCACATTTATATCATCTTAAATTCCCTGCAAGCCAACATGGTTTTAAGAGAAAACTTCTTTCAATGAACCAGCACATCACTTGCTTTAACTGTAACAAGATTGGCCACAAGGCCACTGAGTGCTGGTCAGGCTCGTTCAGAAGAAATTCTCTCAAATGCTCTCACTGTAGAAAGCATGGCCATACAGTCAAAGACTGTTGGCACCTTCAAAATTGGCGGGAAAATTTCAAAAATGCTAGACATCCTGTTGAGGAAAACAAGTTTAGCAAAATAAACAGGAATAGCCTCCATGATAGAAATAGATACTTCCATGAAAATGCACCTAGAGTTCGTGGCTCTGTCAATGTGCATCATAATATTAAAAACTCTATTGGTGCATGTAGATATTGTGGAAAATTTGGACATTCTATGACTAATTGCTATTTGATGAAACTTGATGACAATACGGCTAAAAAATTACTCAGAACATCTGTTAGGGTTAATACAGGACCCAAGGTTACTTGGGTTCCTGTTGGAATAAACTGACCAAATTGTTGCAGATATGCCTTGGCCAGAAAATAAAAGGGGTAAATGAACCAAGGCATTTGAAGAAGAAAACCCCAGGTCTGCACATTTCAGGTTAGTCTTCCAAACTCTGTTCCATTACTCTACGCTACTATCTAGATGAATGCATGCAAATGATTGAAGCTATTGCATAACTATGGAATGCCACATGAATTATCACACTCCCTACATGTTAGTTCGTTACACAGTTCATTGGTATGAAAATCTAAAAGGAGTCAATTGAATGCTTGCATATGCCTTAAGAAATAAGTCGTGCATACACTTCTGTGTATCTGCAAGAAAAACAAAGTGATGCTTGATTGGGATCTTGGCACTCAGCAAAAAGGAGCTAAACTTTTCTGAGTGGAATGAAGTAGTTGGTGCACTTTGTGAGTTTGAAAACTAGAAGTATTCAAGATGAGATGATGAGCTGAATTTGTCAGGTCTAGTCAGAAGTGGTTGGGTCAAGAGTTAGCTAAGGATGTCCTTGGAATGAAGCTGTCTACACCCCTACACCAATTTTGACCTCTACTCCAATGTCATTGGAAAGCTCACTTCTTCATCTTTCATCTTTATCATCAAATGATCCATCTCCTCTCATCTAAGTTCCTTTTCCTTGGGCTGACACTTAGGGGGAGCAATGTATGGAACATTATTATCTTTGTCCATGGTGCATTATTTCTATCATCACCACTCCTAGTAGTGTATAAAAATGTTGATCTTCCCAGTTGAGTGATCTTCGGCCTATAAAGATTATATCCTATAGTAACTTGTTCAAGAGGACTCTTGAAAGTATTTCAATGGAGCTGAAAATATCTCTATATCTGGAAGTGTCCAAGTAAATGAATTCATCAATCTAAAAATCATGAGTATTAGGATAAACTGGTAGAAGAGGTTGTCTTATAGAGTGCTTTTAAATCATGTCTTCAAGCTAATATGAATGTAGACCAGGAATACGCCATTAAGTAATATAACTGAAATGACAGAGCAATGGCAAAATTCTGAGAAACTGGTTATCTAGATTAAAGAAATCTAAAAACTATGTCATGAAGAAATGAGCTATCTCTGTTCATAAAAGATGGCATAAAGGTAGATTGTGCTGAGTAACCAGGGACTCTGGTGTCTGATAAACATGTCTCCTTGTGTAAAAAGACCAGTCCTACCGGAATGCTCCTATTTCTTAAAAAAAAATATAGAGGAAAAGAAAAAGAATGAATGGTAATGGTTGACTCTGGTCCTTCTTCGGAAGCTGAAACAGGACTTAAACGTAATATAAGACATACTTTTGTAAACCAGACTTATTCTATGAAAATGATGAATAATTTTGATGAATCGTATTAACTGGACATTGTTCTGTGTAAAAAGGGGGTATGTTCATCTCCATTGGCTGTGCAATAAAAGATGAACTCCTTGAGCAACAAACGTATAAGATATAAGCTAAATACGCCCAAGACCATAAAAGAGGTGAAGAAAAATATCATATACACAAGAAGGGTAGTTTGGGTACAAAAAGTGCACCGGGTAAAAGCGATAATATATTTTATATATTATTTTACCCTAGAGTGTCGCTCAAGTTTCCCTATAAACGCCCAGTCATTCATTCCCACTCTCACGACTTTCCACCGTGAGCGCCTCTCCAGTTCTTTCTTTTCCCTCTCCATTGTTCTGCTACTCGCCTCTTCACATTCTCTTCACCTTCTTCGACATCTACATTCACCCTTCCAGAAAGGGGTCGCTCTCATCTCCATCGCCATCTTCCGTGATGTCTTCTCCATCAATGAAGGGCAAGGGGCAATTGAAGGTGTCTGAGGAGCATCTGCCACCAACTCAAGACACCAGCATGACCGAAAGAGAAAATGTCTTTGAGAGCAAGAGCGAGGAGAGGCCTTCTGGAGATGCCCAAGGAAAAAGGAAGGCCGATGAACTCGTCCATCTCGAAGAAACAAAGGCTGAGAAAAGCAAAGAAGTTCCAGAAGGAAAGAAAAGGAAAGGAAAAGAGCTAGTGGGGGAATCTTCTGGAAGTAAAGTGTCTAATGATCCAGCTGAACCTTTTGCCGAGGATACACAAATCCTTGAGGAAGATCATCCGGTTTACCATGTCGAGCATCCTGATTCAAGCACTATGTCTGCAAGTTCTACTGAAGCCAATAGTGAGCCGAATATCTTTGATTTGATCAACAATCTGTCAACCTTGGTTCAAAATCAGAGTAAGATGGTTTCTTCCCAGCTTCTGTACACAATTCTTTATCTGAATAAAATGAGCACAAGACTACATCTTCTAGAGCTCAGAGTGAATACGCAGTGGACACAATTTGTGGCTGAAAAACGGAGGGCAGATGATACAATGCAAGAGTTCTTAGGAAAGCTCTTAGGTCTGATTGATGGAATCGGGGAGGCAGTTAGAAGTGTTCAGAACACTCAGACCAATTCTTACAAGACTCTTGTCACTATCCTCGACAAGACCTACGATATCAACATTGAGCTTGCGAAGATGAGGACTCTGGATCATCCCTTCCTCACTGGTCAACAGGAGATCCGTACATCATTGGACCAAGCTCAATCTGAAGTTGCTGCCATTGTAGCCAGACTTGAAAAATTCTTCACAGAGCAAGCGGATATGTCCTCTCTCTCGGCCAGTATTAGCGGCACAATTTTCTACTACTTTGAGCAACTGTCCAACTCCTTACAGTCTCTTCAGCATTCCATCCTGGACAGACACCCTCAACGAGGAAGCTCAAGTTCTGCTCCTCCCAGAGATCCGAGAGACCCCAGAAGCTCTCATGGTTTTTGATAATGACAAAGGGGGAGAGGAATCATCATGTGATCTGATCTACTGAGTAGCTGTGATCTGTTTTTTGATGCTAGGCTGATGATCTTTTTTTTGGCTGATGATTTTTTTTGTGAATCTTGGATGACTTTGACTTTAAAAAATTCCTTTTAGAAAACTTAAAACTTTTTGTTTGTGGATAACTTTAAACCTTCCCTATGGATGTCTTTATGTTTTTGATGAATCTTAGAGTTCTGATGGTAACTGTTTAACCCCTAATTCATATTGCTTGTTGTGCTGAAATAGTGGTTGCTATATGCATGACAGAAATTGTTTTCACTCAATTTATCATGTGAATTATCTTACATGACTCCTTAGTTTGTCATCATCAAAAAGGGGGAGATTGTTGGAACCCTGGTTTTGATAATGACAATTTCTGAGTCATGTATGATAGAATTGTGGTCAGTGCATCTGATTAGAATATCTGATTAATCCTTGTGAACTGTTTGCATGATGGATTACTCATGTCTGGAAACCCTAGTCTTGATAATGACTTTGTGATAAATCATGCTTAGCTATTGGTGCTTTAATATATTCTCCAATTTCATCTGTTGAGTATGGTCCATGTGGTCCATGCTATGTCATAGACTAAGTCATAGTCAGTGCATGCAGTGTCTCGCTCATAATCCTTCGATGCAACTTCGTGCACCTTACACATAAGTGCTTCTCGGTGCAAGCTCTGCTCATGCTCACATACTGTCGATAAGCCTCCTTCTCGGTGCATCCAAATGCAACATGCCTCTCTTGACTCGGTGCGAGCTTTGTCGTGTATCTCTCTCTCTGATTAAGCTCATCTCTGACCAGCATCTCGGTGCAGATCTTGCTTGGTCAGCCCAACCTAGTCTCTTCATCTCAGTGCAAACACAACTCGGTGCAAGCTTTGTCTTGTACTTCTCTTTATCAGCTCGGTGCAGTTCCTGCTTGGACTGCATAACCCGACTGGTGCATACTTTCCCTTCTGAATAACATTAACTCCGTGCATCTCCTGGTTAGTCAAAGTCAGTGCTTGTGTCCATCAAACCTTGCATCTCATATGCCTTAAACTTTATGCATATCCCATGTCTCACGTTGCGTTCTACTTGGCTTAGAGTCTGTGCAATCTTTACCTCGGTGCAACGTCCATACAAAGTTCGTGCATATGTGTGCATGTCCGTTCTATGTGTATGATATTTCGTCATTATACTAGTCTCAGTGCATATCTCACATTTTGCTTTCAGAAGTCAGTATAGCATTGAATTTTTGTCGCTTCCTGTCCGTACACTACAACTCGGTGCAAAGCATTATAGCACTTGGGTTAGGTCTATGGATATGTCTGCTTGCACATTTCCCGGTCAGTGTATATCTGGTTT